>CM022303.1:29874249-30576470 GCA_011799875.1 Thinopyrum elongatum | reverse complement strand
GTGCAACACCCATACATCACTATGTATTCTAGATCGCAACCTGCATCTACGCATAGCACGGCTCTTGATGCCACTGTAGGGTAACGCAGCAGAAAACAAAAAATTTCCGACCTACGCACCAGCCCAGGACCACTATGGAGACTGCATACAAGGTTTGATCATTTTCGTTACCGACTCGTAGCGCAGCGGAAGTAGAGTCGATGATGATCGGCGGTGCAGATCCCCGCAGCTAGGATTTACAACCTCCCAACCGCGAGGATGTATACCCTCATCCGCGCCCAGGACAGCCCTTCAGGAGGCGGTCGAACAGTCCCCCGGACGGTGTCGCGGACAGCCCTTCGGGAGGACCTTCGAAACTCAGACGGTCACTCGGACAGCCCTTCGGGAGGACTCACAGAACTCGGACCGTCACTTGGACAGCCCTTCGGGAGGCACTCTCGAACAGCCCCTCGGGCACTAAGATCAAAACTACGACCTCTCTACAGAGTTGCACACATACGGTGTCATCTATCCGGCAGGGCTTCGCCGTCCAGAACTAGTTCCCACCGGAACCCAGACAGCCTTTCGGCTCTACGAAACTATTTCGCGGAGAGGGAGAGAAGAAGCCAGATCATTGCAATGGCATGTATATGTGAGAAAGAGTGAGTCTTTAGGCAGCCCCCTCCACCCCTATTTATAGGCCAAGCCCAAGGGTGGCTTCTCCAAGAAGCCAAGGGGAAAAATACCAAAGGACCCTCAAGGTGGCTTCTCCAAGAAGCCACCCAAAAAGCACTTTCACTATTCATGACGACATTTTTCAGCGTCCGTTCGAACTAAAAATATTTATGTGGGCTCAGAACATTTCCAGTACCCACCAAAATAATTTTCAATGCGTTCTGGAACAATTCCAGATTAGTGATTTTCATCTGCGAAAAGCATCTGAAGTGGTTCCGGCAGCTCCGGAACATTTCCGGTTTTTCTTCCAGAAAATTCCCAAAAGTTTCCAGAATGATTCTGGCACCCTCCAAGAATTATCGGGCATGTGCCGAAACCAATTTGACTTTATGGTATCCTCTGAAACAACTTTTCAGTTTCACCGGAACTCATCCGGTGACCTCTCTCTGCGGAACTTTTCCGCTGTCCGAAACTTTTTCGGTGTCCGAAACTTTTTCGGTGATTTTCTCTCAGACTCCCTGTCTAGTATTCAGCAGATAGATGACCCTTAAGCGTGTGACCCTATAGGTTCGGTGAAGTATAGACATGACACGGAACCCCTTCCGATCAATGATCAACATCGGAGCCGTGGACACCCATATTGACCCCTATACCCACACGAATGAATATTTGAGTGAACCTCCAGTTGCCGTGTGCTATTCCTGTTGCTTCGCGATATGTTACAAATACCCGAGGTGAGACATGATGGCATTCCCGTGGATCAACAACTTGTCCACTATGCTAGTTACCTCGTTACCGGTATTGTTCTCTTTTCTCGTTACCGTGTTCCGGCATCCCCGTGATCAAATCACAAAGTGTCTGGCCAGACGATGATGGATACCGTAACACCGAGAGGGCCCAGAGATATCTCTCCATCGTCGGAGGAGCAAATCCCAATCTTGAGCTATCAAGTTACTTAACATACTTTCCCATGAACCCGTAAGCCGCCGTAATAGCCATCCAGTTACGGATGACGTTTAACAAACCCCAAAGTTCATGAATCAAGCATGAAGAAACTCAATACTATCATGGTCTGAGGAATCATGCAAACGTTAACCATCTCTGTGTTATTAACCATTAACTTGTGACGAAAGAATCTCATAGCATAACATCAATCGGGTCGATTCAACACAAATGTTCTTCTAACACCGTGCCCTCAAAGTTGCTGGCATAGACATGCCCATGATCAGGAAAACAGAACCATCATGCAACACTTGAGCTAGTCTTAGAGGCCAGACTAGGAATACATTTTACCGTTTATTATCCCACATGTGCATATGAGTCTTCCTCCGAGCCTCGTTTTATTTGCAGACTCGAGAATCATTGCAGTTATAGCATGGAACATAAACCTAATTATGAACAGGGAGATAATCAATAACATTTATTATTGCCTCTAGGGCATATCTCCTACAGACTCCCACTTGCACTAGAGTCAATAATCTAGTTAATGCTAATGCACTTTACACCTGTGGCACACCGGTGTAAATATGCTTCACTTGTGGTATAGCCTGAATGTCCAACGGATCTGACGACTTCAGCTCCGTGTGTATCTTTGCATATCCTCGCGTTTTCACGCTTTCACAAAAGTCATATTTTGTGTGGACTTAGCTTGGTATGTATGCGAATCACAGGTCGAACCTGGATTCCTCAGACTGAGTTATGGAGCAACTACTTGCAGTAGTGTCCCATTGACAAAAGCCATCTTGGAACCATACTAAGTTCATGAATGAACTATATGATTCAACATCTTGTTTGTCGCTTTGAAAGCGTCAACATACTTCGCCTCTGTTATAGAATTCGCCACACTAACTTGTTTGAACAAATTCCAACTAACTGTGCCACCAGATTGTGTGTTACACAAAACCCTCAATTTAAATCGAAAATCGCATGGAGCATGGATGAAGACTGTATCGATGTAACCTTTTACAACGAACTCTTCATGATCTCCGCTTGCGAGAAAACATGTCATCAGTGCTATTATAGTACTCAATGACCCTTTTTCACTGTTGTCCCATGATCAGAACTTTTGATCACTTTGGTATCTATACTCGCAACAACTTTGGGAGTATTGGACATATCTGGTTTTTTTACATACCATGGAATACATGATTAATCCAAACACAAGAGTGTGTGGAATCTCCATCATGTATTTTGCTCATCAGTGTTTTGGGACACCGAGTCTTGCAAAAACTCTTTCCATGTGACTTCGGCAAGAATCACTCCTTGACGTTTTTAATGCTAAAAGGTTTTAGCATTTTGTCAATATGTATCTTTGCTCAGCCCCATCAGGTAAATCTATCTCCATAGATCATCATGCCTAATATCAAGGCTATTTAGCCCAAGAACTTCATCGAAAAACTATTTTCAAATGAAGTCCTAATTCGTGTCAAGAAATTTATTTCCAATTAACAATGTGTCAAGCACACAACGTTTTTTAGAAATTTTATTATGCTCCCACTTACTTTCTTGAATTACAAGCATCTTCGTGACCCATTGATGAAGTCAAACCCCTTTGACCATTTCATCAAAACACGAAGATTCCAACTCCATTTTGCTCTCTTCTGTCCATTGCTGGAACTCTGAAGTTTGCACCCTTACTAGCATCCTCTGGATAGACAAAATACCTTGGACTGTAACACATGCAAGTCCTTGGTTTCATTTCCATCAGATGGAAATCCTTTTGTCATCCTTGTTTTATATCTCATGATTGAAATATGTATTAATTGCTAGTTCAACCCGAACCGACTTTAAGCATCGCTACGGTGAGACAATCTCATCGTAGTCAACTCCTTGAACTTGTTTTTGTAACAAGTCGAGCTTTATGGATAAAACATTTTATCCATATCAGTTTTAAGTTCCATAAATATTCGTTAGACTCTAAGTCTTCTGAAAGGTGTATCAAGGTTTTAATCTTGAATCACTTATATGGAAACTAACTCAGGTTGTATTGGCATTTAGCCAATTCCGGAGTCAGGGCCCATCAACGCTTCCTTGTGTATCGTAGGTATACTGTTGTCTAACAACAATATCTCGTTTGCGCACCTGAGAGGTTTGCACGAGCCTTGCCTACGTGGTTCAGCTGCAAGTTCGACCGAAGTCCATACATTTTATTGTAGAGACTTCCGTATCAGTCGCAGTAGGAAAACCTGGAATTACTTCCAAGGTCTCTTTCCTTTGATCTGATGACGAAGATACTGTTTATCTCGTCGAGTTGCACTATTCTCCCACTCACCTTTTTGAAAGAACCATTTTCTTCAAAAAGCATACCGTTCTTAGTGGCAAACCTATTTGCCTCGGCATAGTGAGGGAGGAATACCCAATTGCTTGGGATAACCTACAATGTAGCACTTGTCTGATTTGGAATAGGTTTGTAACCTTTTACACAAGCCCCATATTCCAAATGTTAAGAAAAGATATAACATGGTTGGGCGTACCATACCATGGTGTCATTTCAATAGACCTGATGGAGCTCTTTTCAGTGTAAAAGCCGCAGTCTCTAAAGCATCACCTTTTAAAAGGGATAATGGCAAATTTATTTATGTCATCTTTGATCTTACCATGTCATAAATGGTTCGATTACATCTTCACGGACTTTTCACTCACAGTGGTGTTCCGGGAGGTGTAAGTTATGAAACTCTTTTCAAAACTCATCAGACATTCGCTAAACTTGTAACTCAAATATTCCTTTCTGCAATCGAATTGTAGAAACAGAATTTTCTTGTTACAATAACTTCTACTTCATTCTTGAAAACCTTTTGAATGAATTCAAAAGATCTAGACTTATGTCTCATCAAGTAAACCTTTTGAATGAATTTTCTTGTTACAATAACTTCTACTTCATTCTTGTACTCCATGTTGCATTTTGTGTTTTTTGGTGCTTACATCATTTAGTGTTTTATAATCTGGAACTACTTTGGATCATTAGCTGGTTTTCAAAGTGCATGTAGCTTCACATTTCTCAAGTTATGTTGATTTTCGAAGTGCAAGTGCCTTCATATTTTTTAAGTTAAATTTTTGCCCCTGGTAACTTGAATTCGTGGATCCGCCACTGCACACAAATCATACACGCAGGCTAGTACGAATTAAATGAAATGCAGGGACTTACGCTAGCTCGTTGTATAGGCTCACTGTAGCTCTACTTGCGCTTGGGATGTTCCATGTACAAGTCCATGTTACCACTTGCTTGGATGTGCATGCCTTGTGCTCCTTGCATCCCCCTCTGCATTTTTGACACGGCGAATGGTTGATCAAATAAGAGGAATCGACCTTGCTGTTGTACCGGAGGACAGGTACTTACAAGGTTATACCGGTGTGCATGATGTGTACCAGATCCCGTAGCGCCGTCATGCTTCGCTAAAAAATGGTTTTGCTTGTTTCAGATGATATCTCCAGAAGAAATAAGAGTTAAAGTCAGAGTTGCATAGGCGTGTAAGCTAAGAAAGCAATAAAAGGATATCCAAACATCGTCAGAACAGTGCACAAGGGACTGATATGTGGATACCTAGTTCGGGCCGGCGTTTGGGCATGCTCACCTAGCTAGAGTGCAGGTCACTTCAGAGCCATTGAGGGTGATGCGCTGGCGTTGGCTGGCCGCGCACGGATGCAGATCTTGAGCGGCAGCGAAGCGCTACGATGCGGTGGACGAGACCATTGGTGAAGTCCCAACAGCCTTGGGGGGTGGAGGTGCGACGATGTGCTCGGTGAAGTAGCCCCGGTGAGGTGGGAGACGGCGTCGGTGAAGCGCACCTGATGCGGTGGAAGTTGCTACTTCTTGAGCTTGCGTTGGTTTTTCCCTTGAAGAGGAAAGGGTGATGCAGCAAAGTAGGGATAAGTATTTCCCTCAGTTAAGAACCAAGGTATCAATCCAGTAGGAGAAACACGTAAGTCCCCAATATATGCACCTACACAAATAATCAAACACTTGCACCCAACGCGAATAAGGGGTTGTCAATCCCTTAGCGGTCACTTGCAAAGGTGAGATCTGATAAAGATAGATATAAAAGATTACTAAAACATAAAACAAAATAAAAGTAAATAAATTGCATCAAGGTATTTTTGGTATTTTTGATATATAGATCTGAAAATATATGAAGAAAAATAGACCCAGGGGCCATAGGTTTCACTAGAGGCTTCTCTCTTCAAGGCAAATAATATGGTGGGTGAATAAATTACTGTTGAGCAATTGATAGAAAAGCGCAAAGTTATGACGATATCCAAGGCAATGATTATGAATATAGGCATCACGTCCGTGTCAAGTAGACCGACTCCTGCCTGCATCTACTACTATTACTCCACACATCGACCGCTATCCAGCATGCATCTAGAGTATTAAGTTCATAAGAACGGAGTAACGCCTTAAGCAAGATGACATGATGTAGAGGGATAAACTCAAGCAATATGATGAAAACCCCATCTTTTTACCCTTGATGGCAACAATACAAATACGTGCCTCGCTACCCCTACTTTGTCACTGGGTGAGGACACCGCAAGATTGAACCCAAAACTAAGCACCTCTCCCATTGCAAGAAAAACCAATCTAGTTGGCCAAACCAAACCAATAATTCGAAGAGAAATACAAAGATATCAAATCATGCATATAAGAATTCAGAGAAGATTCAAATAATATTCATAGATAAGCTGATCATAAATCCACAATTCATCGATCTCGACAAACACACCGCAAAAGAAGATTACATCATATAGATCTGCAAGAACATCGAGGAGAACATGGTATTGAGAATCAAATAGGGAGAAGAAGCCATCTAGCTACTAGCTATGCACCCGTAGGTCTGTGGTAAACTACTCACGCTTCATCGGAGGGGCAATAGAGTTGATGTAGATGCCCTCCGTGATCGAATCCCCCTCCGGCAGGATGCCGGAAAAGGCCGCAAGATGGGATCTCACGAGAATAGAAGGTTACGGCGGCGGAAAAGTATTTTGGTGGACGCTTCTATTGATATTGGAATATTTGGGAATTTATAGAACTCAGAGGGAGGTCGGTGGACTCCCGAGGGGCCCACAAGCCAGGGGGACGCCCCCCCTAGGGCGCGCCCTGGAGGCTTGTGGATTCCTCGGGACTCTTCTGACTTGGCCTCCAAGCTGCGTGGGTGTCTTCTGGTCCAAGAAAAATCATCGTAAAGTTTTATTCCGTTTGGACTCCTTTTGATATTCCTTTTCTATAACACTCAAAAACAAGGAAAAAACAGAAACTGGCACTGGGCTCTAGGTTAATAAGTTAGTCCCAAAAATAATATAAAATAGCATATTAATGCATATAAAACATCCAAAACAGATATTATAATAGCATGGAACAATAAAAAATTATAGATACGTTAGAGACGTATCAAGCATCCCCAAGCTTAATTCCAACTCGTCCTCGAGTAGGTAAATGATAAAAATAGAATTTTTGATGTGGAATGCTACCTAACATATTTATCCATGTAATTTTCTTTATTGTGGCATGAATGTTCAGATTCATAAGATTCAAAACAAAAGTTTAATGTTGACATAAAAACAATAATACTTCAAGCATACTAATAAAGCAATCATGTCTTCTCAAAATAACATGGCCAAAGAAAGTTATCCCTACAAAATCATATAGTCTGGCTATGCTCCATCTTCATCACACAAAGTATTAAATCATGCACAACCCCGATGACAAGCCAAGCAATTGTTTCATACTTTTGATGTTATCAAACTTTTTCAACTTTCACGCAATACATGAGCGTGAGCCATGGATATAGCACTATAGGTGGAATAGAATATGGTGGTTGTGGAGAAGACAAAAAGAAGGAGATAGTCTCACATCAACTAGGCGTATCAACGGGCTATGGAGATGCCCATCAATAGATATCAATGTGAGTGAGTAGGGATTGCCATGCAACGGATGCACTAGAGCTATAAGTTTATGAAAGCTCAAAAAGAAACTAAGTGGGTGTGCATCCAACTCGCTTGCTCACGAAGACCTAGGGCAATTTGAGGAAACCCATCATTAGAATATACAAGCCAAGTTATATAACGAAAAATTCCCACTAGTATATGAAAGTGACAATATAGGAGACTCTCTATCATGAAGATCATGGTGCTACTTTGAAGCACAAGTGTGGAAAAAGGATAGTAACATTGTCCCTTCTCTCTTTTCTCTTTTTTTGGTGAGCTTCTTTGGTCTCTTTTATTTTTTTAAAGTCCGGAGACTCATCCCAACTTGTGAGGGAATCATAGCTTCCATCATCCTTTCCTCACATGGGACAATGCTCTAATAATGAAGATCATCACACTTTTATTTACTTACATCTCAAGAATTACAACTCGATACTTAGAACAAAATATGACGGAACGGTGGAAGTTGCATGGCAATATATCTCTGAATGGCTATGGAAATGCCATAATAGGTAGGTATGGTGGCTGTTTTGAGGAAGGGTATAAGGTGGGTGTAGTGCACCGGCGAAAGTTGCGCGGTACTAGAGAGGCTAGCAATGGTGGACGGTGGAGAAGGCAGATTTTACAGGGCTAGAATTGGGGCCGCCAGATATTTCAATCCGAAACGTGGAAGTGCAAACTTTTTTTGTCGTCGTTCTTTTTTTTTGGGGGGGGGGAGGGGAGGAGGAAAGGGGGGTGGGTGGCTGGGTGCTAGCGTCCGTACGACACACGCGACCACCACGACACGACCATGGTCTGCCTGGTACGCCTACATTTGAGAATGCAAATGAATCTTCTTTCATTTGCAAACGAATCTGCATGTATTACCATGCCCGTGTTTTCCTTGCAAATAATTAGTCATTCGAAACGAGATACTATAAATTAATTAATGAGGAGTTATTTGAATTAGAGTGTGTGTGTCACATAGCGATCTCCAATTCTAACGTGGATTTCGTATTTCACGGCATCCACGCTACTTTTTTAATACAAATTCATATGTATAAGATGAACACCATGGTAGTGAGAAAACTTTGGAAGGATTCAAACATATGACCTACAAAATAGCACAACAATCGAGTCAATGTCAACTTTTCCAAACCTAGTATGGCACGAATTTGAAATAATTACGGAAGCCATATGCATGGTCCTCAATTCAAATCTTACAATGTACACTAAATTGAAACATCGATATTAAGTCTCGTACTATCTACATTCAAATGTTGTTTTTAGCCCCACCCCCCCTCGGCACACATGCTACATACTTCCTGTATCGATCAACCTACCTCTCCTAACCACCTTAGCAAGCTATCGGTTTCCGACACACGTTCATTCTTTCTCTCCATGTTTCGATCTCTAACTCTCTCAACTACACAACCCTCTTTTTCCACTCTGCTACCAAATGTATCTCTCTCACACACCCGCCATTGCACTCCATGCCAAGCTCTCTCTCTCTCTCCCCCTCCCACCCTCTCTCGCTAGATACATGCATTGCCTATCTAGACCCCCCCCTCTCGTGCGCACGCACGCACATTGTCTATCTAGGTCACTCTCTCGAGACTGTCTCACTCTTTCTTCCGCACGGCGGCCCACACTCGCTCAATCTCACTCTCTTTATCCAAGTCTCGATTAACCTCGCTTTCTCTCACACACAAATGATATATCTCCCTATTCGGGCCTTGATCGACACACTCTATACTCTCTCACGCAGATTGTCTATCTAGGTCAGTCCATCCAAGCCGCCCCCACTCTTTCGATGGCTCATTGACCTCACTCTTTCTCAGACACAAACGATATATCTCCATGTTTGAGCCCAATTTGACATATTCATATTGTATACTCTCTCACGCACATTGTCTATCTAGGTCACTCTCTCCAACCCGTCTCACTCTTTCGATCGCATGACGGCCCACACTCACTCAATCTCTCTCCCTTTATCTATTCATCGATTAACCTTGCTTCCTCCCACGCACAAAATATATCTACATGTATGTGACTGGATCATCTCTCAAGCACTATCTTACAGCCCTCACCCTTCCCAAAAGCTCAATCGGACAATATCTCTCCAGAGCATATATATCTTTTCAACAAATGCCGGACCACACTCACTTTGTCTCTCTATCTATCCGTGTCTCAATTGACCTCACTTTCTCACGCCGTATCTTCCACACATTGAAGCTACCTCTCCATCCCTCGCAGAGCCGGAGCTATTTACATTGCGAGGGGGACTCCAACCTTGGATTAGTTTGTGAAGACATTTATTCCGGTGGGTTTAGATTATATTTTTGTAGCATTAGATCCACAACTACTCCAAACACCGTTGCAACCCCCGCACCTCCCCCAATTTATTTCCCTCTGGCTCGTTCACCGCTCTCTCGCACGTCCTTTCTCACCTTCCACGTCGCACCATGGTATTTTTGCAAAAAACTCTGTTGTTCTCTTTAATTATTACAAATAAGCTACAAGCTACACACCGATAGTCCACCTGTAATGGAACAAATTTCGACCCACAAATTAAAGTGCTACAAACTACACACCGAGGGGCCCACCTGTCATGGAACAAATTTGGACCCATATATAAATTAAAAATAAAAAAGGACGAGGATCGAACATGCGACCAGGGCCTTCAAGCCGCACGTCAATAGGCAACATAGTAGCAACGTTTGTTGTACCCCCCCTTTGTTGATATAATATTTTTATATTACCACAGCCTATTTAATGGATAACATGTTTTAATATTAATTTTAGTACATTAGTGGGACTGGCTCGTTAGCACGTACTATTCGCCTTTACTTACTGGTGGGTTCCATTTCTGCTCTCTCTCTCTCTCCTCCCCTTCTACGTTTAGACGCACGGGCAAACACGAAGAACACGTGGGCGATGTTGCCGTTGACCATATCTGGACGCGTTCACAAGTTACGACATCAGTTTTACGTACTAGTAGTATTATACATGTAACAAGTTTAGGAACAAAAGTGACCGTGACGGACAAGTTAGGCTAGTTGTAGTACTATTTATCTACTACTCCGTAATAATTAGATGCGTGGATAAATAGATGTATCGTCTAGTGCTCGAACAAGGGGACTGGTCGCGCCCTACAAGTATTTGGAATTGACTTCCCTAAAAAAATATTTGGAATTGACGTTGTATTTAATATTAAATGTTTGCGATGAGAAGGAATACATGTGGCTTGATGACGTTTTATATTTAATTTGATACGGCTCTAGCAGAACATTCAATCGATCAAACCATAGATTTCATTCAGTCTGTTACATTCATACGACGATCGAACTAAAATAAACGGAAATGATAAATCCCAAACGTTCGGATTTTAAGCATGGCAATCCGAACATTTTTCATGGCAAATTTAGATTACGCGGCGGCGGCGGGGGCGTCTTGCGGTGGGAAGCGGCTCCTCTGCCGTGCTCTGTGTGTCGTCGGGCCACTAAGACAGCGACGGCGGCGTCTTCCGCCGTTGTTGGCGTACTCTTGGACGTTGGCCCTAGCTTCAAGGAAGGCCAGAATGTTCTGGACTTCGTTCTCCAGGAGTGAGTCAACTGGCGGGAGGAGGCGACTGGCGTTGATGCAAGGAAGTAGTCGACGGCGGCGATCCATGCCGCTGAGGGGGCACTGGCACACGCGCAGGGACAGGCGCTGGCAACGGCGCGGTGGAGACATTTGTGTGCACGGGCACCGGCATGGGCACGCTCGTCAGTGCATGCGCAGGCGCATGCGCTGGCAGGTGCACGGGCACCGGCACGGGCGTGAGCGTCAGTGCACGCGCAGGCGCATGCGCTGGCAGGTGCACGGGCACGTGAAAGTCGGCGGGGACCTCGTGGAACCCCGTGGCATCAAGCTCGGCGACAATGTGCAGCTCCCAGCCCATCAATGCCACGGGGATGGGCGCTGGCACAGTCGGGGCGATGGGAGCCGGAACGGGAGCGGGGACAGGCGCGGCGTCTTCCCTCAAGGCCAGTTCAAGCTCGTCCCAAAGCGCCTTATGTTCTTGAGACTCCGGTTGGGTGTCTTCCTCAGGAAACTGGAAGACTAAGGGCAGACCATCGTGATGCGGCATGGCGTACGGTTAGGTCAGGCTGGTTGGAGGTAGACGACAGGAGAATCGGAGAGGAAGAGAGAAGATTGTAGCGATACCGGGTAGTGCGGGGGTGATTTTAAACTGCGGCGCCGGCGCCATTAAAAGTGGGGGCAGTTGGGACGAAGGTGGGCGGTGGATCCTGGTCAAAGGGCTCGCCTCCCGGTGAGCTTGCGCAGCGGCCTGCTCGCACGCCTCCCAGTCAGCCGGCGCAGCGGTCTGCTCGCACGCCTCCTGTCGACTCACATGGTTGCTCGGATGGCACTTGCCCATGAGAAGCGGGACTCGTGGCAGCACATAACTGCCCACGGTTTGAATAGTGAAAGCGTTCGCGTTAACGTGACAGGTCTTTGTTCCAAAATACCTTGGCTCTTTATTTGTGCAACTTTTCATAAGCAGGTTGTCTCAAATTGAACAAAAAAATTACGACAGCATATTTGTGCCATATCACGAGACCATGCTCAGTTTCATGAATTTCAGTTTACTTTTGGATTTTCTGAAATTTAAAATCCACGATTCGAAACAATATCATAACCTGCATCATGCAATAAATTTTCAAGCGATACATCTTTACTGTTGTAGATGTTAATATTTCTTAAGAAAGGATTTGGTCAAACATTTTGCTTAGTTAGACTTCAGACAAGGTATATATGTAGAGTAAAAGGATAATCCCTCCGTACCAGTGCATTGCCTGATATATTAACTCAAGTACTAGGCACGAACAAACGGGGCTCAATTCTGTGCTCATCCTGGTGTAGTACTCCTATTAGTACTAGGCAATGTAGTTGACGGGTGACTTTGGGTAGCGGCGTCCGAAGGAATTGAACCATGCTCGGCATGGTAGGTAACAATGTCTAGTTACTAAAGCATCCCTCCATTGTTCATCGGTAGTCATTATGGACCGGGGACATGAGGGGAATTTCCTAGGGCTGGAATTCTGGCTGCCAGATATTTCGACTCGAAACGCGGAGGCTCAAGTGGTTGGGATTGGCTAATGCGCGTACCACGCATGCCACCAGAAGGACACGAGCCCGTTTTTTTTTGAGGATCAACACGAGCCTGGGTCTGGCTGGTACGCCGTTGGGTGCTACCATTCGAGAATACGAAAGGAATCTTTTAAATTGCCAAACGAATCTATATGTATTACAATGCCCGTATTTTCCTTCGAAATTACTGGTCATTCCAAAAGGCACAGTAATTGATTTATGACGAGTTCTTGAATTAGAGTGAGTTTGTGATATAGTGATCTCAACGTGGATTTCACATTTCATGGTATCCCCAGTAAGTTTTTCATTGTAAATTCAAATTTAAAAGATGAACGGTATGGTGGTGAGAAAACATTGTATGTATCAAGCATATGACCACACACACACACACACGAATACAACAACAATCCAGTAAGTATAGTGCATCTATTTTTCCAAACCATGCATGTATGACACGAATTCAAAAATACTCCCTCTGTTCCTAAATATTTGTCTTTTAGAGATTTCAACAAGTGACTACATATGGAGCAAAATGAGTGAATATACACTCTAAAATATGTCTATATACATCCGTATGTGGCAGTCCATTTGAAATCTCTAAAAAGACAAGTATTTAGGAACGAATGGAGTAAAATGTAAGCCATGCATGGTCCTCAATTCAATATTTAAAATGAACAGGAAACTGAAACATGAATATTAAGTCTAGTACTACATACATGCAAATGTTGTGTTTAGGTCTCTCCATCGACCACCCCCCCCCACCCCCCACACACATACTTCATGTATCGATTGATGTTCATTTCTTTGTTAATAGAGCTATTGGTATCCGACACACGCGCGCTCATTATTGCTCTTCACGTTTCGATCTCCATTTATGTCATTCCCGCCCTCACACTCTCAACAAATGTATTTCTCATACACAACCTCATTGTGCCCTCCATGACAAACGCTCCCTCTCTCTCTCTCTCTCAAGACACATGTGTTGCCTTTGTAAAACACCTTCACCGTGTGCACACACACAAAGTCTATCTAGGCCACTCTCTCGGTAACTATCTCCCTCCTGCCCTCACCACAGCTTCGCCGCATGATATCTCGGTGTATCGTCTTTAACATTCGAGTGTACGCTAGGCCACACTCCCTCGATCTCTCCCTCTATAAATGACTCAATTGACCTCTCTTTTTCGTGTCGTCTCTCTCACACATAGACGCTCGCACTACACCTCTTGCATAGGCGGAGCTATGTAGATTGTCGGGGGTTAACCCCTCGACCTTAGATAGAATTGTGAAGCTCTGTTTAGGATTGTTCAGATTATATTTTTTGAACATTATATTTGTCCCCACCCTCCCAAACACCGATTGGTTGTGCACCCCCTCCCCGGGAGAATATCATGTGCCCCCACACCTTAGATACTATATGCTGATACGAGTTCCTTGGAGCTTGTAGATCTGAGATATAACAGCTCACAGGATGTGTTAATGTTTTTACAGGAAACCTTAATGAGTTTGAGAATTGCGCACAATTTGTACAAAAACTACTCAGATAATCCCATATCCAACGACCTCGAAGCTCGTATCACCATAGCATCTAAGATGAAGTAGGACCTCATATTCTCCTGTATGTAAGAATATCATGTGCTACCACACCTTAGATGCTTTGGTGATACAAGCTCTTCGGAGCCGTTGGATCTGTGATCCAACAACTCCTTGGTGGTTCGAATGTTTTTTTTGTAGAAAAGCCCCCAAAGAGTTCGGCCACTACTTACAAGCACAAAGACTACTCAGATGCCATTGGATCTCAGATCGAATGACCTCGAAGCTCGTATCACCGTAGCATCCAAGCTGCGAGAGCACCTGATGTTTTCTCGCACGGGAGAATATGAGGTGCTCCCGCACCATAGATTCTATGGTGATACGAGTTCCCGGGAGATCTAACGGCTCACAGTAGGAGGTTTGAATGTTTTTGCAATATAGGCCTCAAAGAGTTTGGGAATTGCGCAGAAAGTACAAGTACTACGCATGTGGCATCTGATCACAGATCATACGACCTAGATGCTCGTATCACCGTAGCGGCTAATTAAGCTACGGGGAGCACCTAATATGAGCTACTGGGAGCCGTTGGATCCAAGATGCAGCGGCACACACGAGGCCTGAATGTTTTATTTGCAAAAAAACCCTTGGAGAGTTTGGAAATTGCGCATAATTACAAAGACTACTCCCAAGCCATTGGATCTCATATCCAATGACATAAAAACTCGTATCACCATAGCATCTAAGCTGCGGGGTGGATGTGATATTCTATGCCGCTATCATTTTTGTTCCTAAACTTGCAAAATACGTGTAACTGCTGCCGTTACTTGTCTAACCGCGTGAAGTGTTTGTGCAAAAAAACCATCCTACACTGAAATATCGGAACAACACACGGGGGTCCCACTTGTCATTGATCAAATTTGGACCTAAAACTAACAAATCTGAAAGACGAGATTCGAACTGGCAACCTGGACTACAAAGCATAAGTCGATAACCTGGACTACAAAGCATAAGTCGATAGCCTGAAACTTGATTTTAAACAGTATTACGTTGAGTAGAGTAGAGGGAGTGGCTCGTCAACACGTGCATGACCATTGACTCACTTACTGGTGGGTCCCATGTCTGCGATCTCTCTCTCCTCTCCATCGTCTAACCTTTAGACGCACGGGCACACACGAAGAGCGGCGCGAGCTTGCCGTGGTGTTATTATAACCAAAAAAATGCTTGGAAAATAGAAGAATCGCCTAGAACAAGAGACGTTGTGGCTGGTTGAGACGAAGCTAACCACACCTATCCTCCGTGCCACATTAGCATGATGAAGCTGTGTGGCTAGTGGGGTGTTTTCGACCGACTGGCTGGGTCCCGAGGTCGAACCGTAGGTACTACGTCTGATACAATATATTTTTACACGCACATTTTTCCTCCGTGCCGAGACATGGCACACCCTACCACGCGATTTCTGGGTCCTCCCGGGTGGTGCACGCATATTTTCTTCCTTGCCGAGACGTGGGACGCCCTACCGCGCGTTTTCTGGGTCCTCCTCGGTCGTAGCGCCAAAGCAAGTAAATGAGTCGTCAAATCACAAAAGCCCACCTTTCCCGCCGAGTACATCAGTGAAGCACGGTGGCTAGCTAGTTGGGCTAGTGCGACCGATTAGCTAGGCCGCCGCCACATTTGTTTTTTCACCCCTTTTTTTCTCCTTGCCGGCAGGTAAATTTAAATATCCACCGCGGCGTTGCTCTGGTCTTTGGGTGCGGCAGGTGCGGCAGGATTTTTATTTTTTTGATTGACGGGAGCAGGCACGGCAGCAATTAGTGATGATGACTCCGCCTGTAAAACCCACTGCTCCCTGATGTGAAAAGTCGTCGACTGGTGTTTTCCCATGGTGAAAACCAAAAGATTCACCCCGCTCCTCAACTGGCTCCCTTCGCCTTCTCGTAGATTGCAGTACCTTTCAGCCGTTTCGCCCCCTTTGCTTCCTCTCCCCATTGCTTCTACCTGGTTCCATGGCGGCGCACCAGATTATGGAGTCTGAGGTGAGGCGCCTGACACAGGAGCTCCAGGCCAAGGATGCGGAGCTCAGGGCCAAGGACGTGGAGCTCTGTGAGCTCAAGGAGGAGAGGAGTGCCATGCTCCTCCTTTATGTGCGGGATTTCACGGAGCTTCAAAAGTGGCAGGCGTCCACCACAAAGATGCTCGAGGCGTCGCGCCGTTGCTGCAGAAAGCGGGAGATACGATAGGCGGTCAGGCGAGCCGGCTGGAGCGCGAGCGGGCCGATCGTGACGAGGTCCAGGATCGCCTCAACCACTTGGTGGACCATGTTGCCACCCACGTGTTGCGGCTGCGCGATGCCTACCGTCGTGCCAGCGCGACCATGCCGGCCGTCGGGCTAAACCCGTTCGACCACCCCGTCGACTTCAACGAGCTGCGGCTTCATGACCTGGTCTCCTGCTTCACCTATATCTCCGAGGAGCTGAGCCGTCTCCGCACGATGGTGGGGGCGGAGCTGGACAAGGAGGGGTTGCGGGCTGCCATCGCCGTTGCCGGGCGAATCCTCTCAGGGCTTCGTCACCGGAATCCATTCGTGACATTGGATGTCGTCTTTGACGAGCCCGCTCCCGTCGACCGGGAGCGGGCTCTGCGGGCGAACGTCGTGGGCCTCGAGAAGCAGAGGGACTTCAGTGGTGTTTAGGCATCCTCTGCATGGGCATGTCCATGTCTCGGCGCAACATGACCGTTGGATCAAACTCAGACAGTGCAAATCAGTCACTGTAGCACAAAGCGTGTGGGTGTGTTTGGTTGCATTCTCATCTCAATATAGTTGTTCCCTCTTCGTGCATGCTCATCTCAGCACCCCTCTTCATGCATGCTCCTAGTGTATTTGTGTTAACCTACTAGTGTGGACTCATGCACCCTTCATGCACTCTGCCAAACACCCAAAAGTGGGTCTAGAAGGGAACTTTTGCTCCCATCCCATGCACCCTGCCTAACACTGATTCGTGCTTCATATGGTTCATGTTCCGTGGAGTACTGTAGCACCGTACTCTCCGTGCGCTGTAGACCTAGTTCTGTTAACATTGATCTCACCATTCATTCTCGACCGGACAGTCAAAAAAAGGGTATGTTACATTACTGTTCATATAGTTGACATGCGCACAACATCATTTGTTATCGTCATATCTTACTACACTAGCAACAAGATTATGTAGTACTGACGTATGAACCACTGCACATGCCTAGTAGTAGGAGTACTGTGTAAGTTCAAGTGGGTGCCGTGTTTTGCACTCCTCCGTCGTAAGAGTTGAAACGCTTGCTGTAATCATTTTTTTCTTCAGAAACAGTGGACACGCTCTACCGTGCGGATCCTCCTCGACGGTCGTCGGGAACCTTGGTACTCACTTTCATCGACGTGTGGGACAGCCAGCATCGGGGTCCACTTGCCATGCACTAAATTACTCCGTACTAGAGTGCACAACGGCACGGTAGACTACCCCGGTCGAAGCGCCGCAGTAATGCCCAATGAGCCGTCAAGTCACAAAACCCCCACCTTTCCAGCAGTAAGTTGGACGGACGAAGCAACCATCATTTCACTCTTCTCCCTCACCTTCCTCTCTTGAAGAAAATCCGAACTCGCTTCTCCCTCATCTTGTTCCTCATTTCTTCAAGAAAACCCCAACGCACTTCTG
This sequence comes from Thinopyrum elongatum, assembly GCA_011799875.1. NCBI lineage: Eukaryota > Viridiplantae > Streptophyta > Magnoliopsida > Poales > Poaceae > Thinopyrum > Thinopyrum elongatum. The sequence continues at coordinate 30,558,570 of CM022303.1, read as the reverse complement.
CCTTTGTTCTTCTCTCCCAAAGAAGGAAAGGTGAGCGCATCAATGGAGTTGATTCTGGCCAAGGCCCGGTCTTGCAACCCTGAGACTGATCCTATAACTCCCTCTCTGTTCTTCTTTTGGGTTTGTGATTATGATTTCTTTTCTTTTATTTCTATTTGACAGTTTGTTGATGGACCCTGGAGCACCGGCCGAAGTGATGTCTATGGCTCTGGCCAAAACCGTCAAGGCTCAGGGTACGAAGAAGCCATCGCCCTGTCCAAGCCCCCCTCTCCGGGATCCCTCATTAAGCAAGTCCAGGTAATATGTCTTCTTGACGATCTTTTTGGCAATCTTGATCGTGTTTTTTCATCTAACACGCAGTACTAGTACTAGTAGTACAACTTTCTGGGTGATCTTGCATGTGATTTTTGTGTGCCAAATGACGGTTCTAAATTGCTCTTTTGACCAAAACATGCGAGAGGTTGACATACATATGATTATTGCACATAACACCGATTTCTTATAGATTACTTTCAACTACTTTATGAACATCAATGCTAGCTGTAGGAAATGCAAGATTTTAGCTCTCATGCCTTTGAAGAGAGTACATTAGCCTCAGTAACTTGTGTTATGGATATTGCAAGTAATCCCTCTGCTCTCATGCCTTTGAAGACATGTTCTAGTGTCTTTGTTCACTCATTTCTGTGCGTATATGTAGTCTTATATGGAGTAAAATATCGAAAATCATCTTATATTTCTGAACGGATGTAGTAATAAAATATTTGGTTTCTGTTTGAATTAGAACCAGGTCTGCGGTGAAGATGAAGTTCTCAAAGTCATGTCGTGTGAACTGGATGACCTGAGGATGAGTTCTACTACTAAACTATCCAGCTGCTGTGTCCTTGTCGCCACGTGTCGTGAACTAGTGTTTTCCTGTAGCATTGTTGTCAGGCGTGTTCTCGAGGGTGTACTTCACCACAACAATTTCCCAGCTGTGCCTTCAATTATGAAGGGTGTGGTTCTTGTAAAGCTTCCCGACAAATCTGATGCGGACTGTCTTCATCGTCATGTTTATGAGTGGAAAGACCACTCTATTAGGTTCTCCAAGGTTGACGAGATGGCGATGGTGCTGGTAGACATCTCTCACGAAGTCCATGGCCTAGTCAGTTATGTGGGGTACATCCCGTAGGTCGGTGGCAAGAAATAGTCTGCATACTTTAATTAGTGCAACTTTTCTTGTCTGTAGTAAGTACTATTACTCAGTACTTGATTTGTGTGTGTGAACCCTGTATTGTTTAGTACTGCCGCTTTTGTTGTGTGGTGAGTCCTGAGAACAGTCTATGTTAATGTCTGTCCACTCAATTCAGTCTGTATATTTTGAAGTATCCAGATCATCTTTTTTGTGAGGACGGTTTATCAATTATGGTTACACTCCAATATGTGTATGCATTGCAGGGTTTATCGCACCCACCAGGATTTCCAGTCCCATGGATGTTCGGTCCATATGATTTGTCACGACCTTTGGACTGTCCTGCTTGTGGGAGTAAGCGGGGGCCCTGCATGCCACCCGTAATTGGAGAATCAACTTCTGTTTAGAACTTGAACATAGTGATTTCCTGGTAAGGATTCACTCGTGTCACATCAAGTAAATCTTATTGATTTAATGTCTAAATCCTATTGATTTACTATCATGTTTTCTTACTTTTGCTGCAATTTTACGATGCAGGTTTTGCCATGTCACATTCATTACAGAATAAACTATTTGGTTTGCTCTATGATGGTTATTTTTGCAGGTTTCACTTCTTATGTCGTGTCAGTAACAAAGGCACTGTCTATCACTTATATTACTGTCTGAGTACAATCTGAAGCCCTATAATGAACTGCAGTTTGGTTTAACAAACACGCTGCAATTAGTCCTTCTGGCGTTTAAAAGAAGTGAAGAAAAAGACTGGATCAAGGTCATGGAGCCTAGTGAAGTTAGAAAGCTGAAGTATGAAATCATAGCAGACCAGAGACGATTGCTGCTGTCTCGCACATCGGTACCACCTTCAGCATCGGATCAAGCACCGACACCTTCTCAGACGACACTGGCTCTAGCACTGACAGCGGCAGCAGCTCAGTCTGATCCACCAGAGGATTGGGCACCGACCACGTCAGCGGATGAGGCTGATCTACCGGAGGATCGGGCACCTGCTCCGACCCCGGCACTAGCTCCACAAGGAGCACCATCTCCGGCAGCAGCAGCGGCACTACTAGTCGCACTGGCACGGGCACCAGCAACGGCTCCGGCACCTGCACCAACACTTGAAGTTGCACTTGCATCTGCTCCGACCCATGCAGCGGCAACGGAACCAGCAGTTGCACCGGCAACAGACTGGACTGCAGTTCGCACTGCATATACCAAAGTCCTTACAAAAACCGACATCTCCACCTTCTTGGTAAGCATTGGCCGCCCAAGTGCTTCGTTCTTTTTTCTTTCCATGTTGTTTCACATGATTCACTGTGTTGATCTAACTGTTTGTGTATGTCTTCTTGTTTGCAAACAGAGAATTCCTAGAGCAACGAGGGAGTCGTTCAATAATCCGGGCGACCGTGGCCAAGTTTCTCTTACCATGCGTAGCCTTGGTGTGAATAAACCTGCTTAATATACTGTAAGTACAAAGGATGGTCGTGTAGGGTAACGCAGCAGAAAACAAAAATTTTCCGACCTACGCACCAGCCCAGGACCACTATGGAGACTGCATACAAGGTTTGATCATTTTCGTTACCGACTCGTAGCGCAGCGGAAGTAGAGTCGATGACGATCGGCGGTGCAGATCCCCGCAGCTAGGATTTACAACCTCCCAACCGCGAGGATGTATACCCTCGTCTTCTCTTTGGACAGCCCTCCGGGAGGCGGTCGAACAGTCCCCCGGACGGTGTCGCGGACAGCCCTTCGGGAGGACCTACGAAACTCGAACGGTCACTTGGACAGCCCTTCGGGAGGACTCACAGAACTAGGACCGTCACTTGGACAGCCCTTCGGGAGGCACTCACGAACAGCCCCTCGGGCACTAAGATCAAAACTACGACCTCTCTACAGAGTTGCACACATACGGTGTCATCTATCCGGCAGGGCTTCGCCGTCCAGAACTAGTTCCCACCGGAACCTAGACAGCCTTTCGGCTCTATGAAACTCTTTTCGTGGGAGGGAGAGAGAAGCCAGATCATTGCAATGGCACTTGTATGTGAGAAGGGATGAGTGTGGAGGGCTGCCCCTCCACCTCTATTTATAGGAAATCCCAAGGGGTAGGGTAGTTTTTCACAAAAACCCAAAAACCACATGAATGGAGTCCTTCCACAAGGGCACAAGTGTGAAACCAAGAGACAAGTGGGGGCTCCAAGGAGGAGCCCCATTGTGGCCGGCCAACACCTTGTAGGGCCCCCCAAGGGGGCCTCATCCATCCATGTCACCCCCAAAAATATCTTGGGACAAAGCCCAAAATAATGGCTTTCCAAAAAGTAACCCAAAAAGCACTTTCACTATTCATGACGACATTTTTCAGCGTTCGTTCGAACTGAAAATATTTATGTGGGCTTAGAACATTTCCAGTACCCACTAAAATAATTTTCAATGCGTTCTGGAACAATTCCAGTTTAGTGATTTCATCTGCGAAAAGCATCTGAAGCGGTTCCGGCAGCTCCGGAACATTTCCGGTTTTTCTTCCAGAAAATTCCCAAAAGTTTCCAGAATGATTTTGGCACCCTCCAAGAATTATCAGGCATGTGCCGAAACCAATTTGACTTAATGGAATACCCCGAAACAACTTTTCAGTTTCACCGAAACTCATCCGGTGTTCTCTCTGCGGAACTTTTCCGCTGTCCGAAACTTTTTCGGTGTCCGAAACTTTTTCGGTGATTTTCTCTCAGACTCCCTGTCTAGTAGATGACCCTTAAGCGTGTGACCCTATAGGTTCGGTGAAGTATAGACATGACACGGAACCCCTTCCGATCAATGATCAACATCGGAGCCATGGACACCCATATTGACCCCTATACCCACACGAATGAATATTCGAGTGAACCTCCAGTTGCCGTGTGCTATTCCTGTTGCTTCGCGATATGTTACAAATACCCAAGGTGAGACATGTTGGCATTCCCGTGGATCAACAACTTGTCCACTATGCTAGTTACCTCGTTACCGGTATTGTTCTCTTTTCTCGTTACCGTGTTCCGGCATCCCCGTGATCAAATCACATAGTGTCTGGCCAGACGATGATGGATACCTTAACACCGAGAGGGCCCAGAGATATCTCTCCATCGTCGGAGGAGCAAATCCCAATCTTGAGCTATCAAGTTACTTAACATACTTTCCCATGAACCCGTAAGCCGCCGTAATAGCCATCCAGTTACGTATGACGTTTAACAAACCCCAAAGTTCATGAATCAAGCATGAAGAAACTCGATACTCTCATGGTCTGAGGAATCATGCAAATGTTAACCATCTCTGTGTTATCAACCATTAACTTGTGACGAATGAATCTCATAGCATAACATCAATCGGGTCGATTCAACACAAATGTTCTTCTAACATTGTGCCGTCAAAGCTGCTGGCATAGACATGCCCATGATTGGGAAAACATAATCATCATGCAACACTTGAGCTAGTCTTAGAGGCATGAATAGGAATACTTTTTACCGTTTATTATTCCACACGTGCACATGGGTTTTCCCCAGAGCCTTTATGGATATACGGGCTCGGGAACCACAGCAGTTATAGCATGGAACATAAACATAATTATGAGCAAGGAGATAAATAATAACATTTATTATTGCCTCTAGGGCATATCTCCTACAGACTCCCACTTGCACTAGAGTCAATAATCTAGTTAATGTTAATGCACTTTACACCTATGGCACATTGGTGTAAAATATGCTTTGCATGTGGTATAGCCTGATGTCCAACGGATCTGACGACTTTAGATCCGTGTGTATCTTTGCATATCCTCGCGTTTTCACGCTTTCACAAAATTCATATTTTGTGTACACCTTGCTTTGTATATGTGTGAATCATTGGTCGAAACCTGATTCCTCAGACTGAGCTATGGAGCAACTATCTGCAATAGTGTCCCATTGACCAAGCCTTCTTGGAACCATACTAAGTTCATGAATGAACTATATGATTCAACAACTTCTTTGTCGCTTCTAAAGCGTCAACATACTTAGCCTTTGTTATAGAATTTGCCTCAGTATCTTGTTTGGAACAATTTCCAACTACCGTGCCACCATATTGTGTATTGCACAAAACCCTTAACTTTAATCGAAAATCGCTTGGAGCATGGATAAAGACTGTATCGATGTAACCTTTTACAACGAACTCTTCATGATCTCCGCTTGCGAGAAAACATGTCATCAGTGCTACTATAGTACTCAATGACCTTTTTTCACTGTTGTCCCATGATCAGTACTTTTGATCACTTTGGTATCTATACTCGCAACAACTTTGGAGTATTGGACATATCTGGTTGTTTTTACATACCATGGAATACATGATTAATCCAAACATGAAGGTGTGTGGAATCTCCATCATGTATTTTGCTCATCAGTGTTTTTGGGACACCGAGTCTTGCAAAAACTCTTTCCATGTGACTTCGGCAAGAATCACTCCTTGACGTTTTTAATGCTAAAAGGTTTTAGCATCTTGTCAATATGTATCTTTGCTCAGCCCATTAGGTAAATCTATCTCCATAGATCATCATGCCTAATATAAAGGCTATTTTGCCCAAGCACTTCATCGAAAAACTATTTTCAAATGAAGTCCTAATTCGTGTCAAGAAATTTATTTCCAATTAACAATGTGTCAAGCACACAACGTTTTTAGAAATTTTATTATGCTCCCACTTACTTTCTTGAATCATAAGCATCTTCGTTACCCATTTGATGAAGTCAAACCCCTTTGACCATTTCATCAAAACACGAAGATTCCAACTCCATTTTGCTCTCTTCTGTCCATTGCTGGAACTCTGAAGTTTGCATACTTACTAGCATCCTCTGGAATGACAAAATACCTTGGACTGTAACACATGCAAGTCCTTGGTTTTATTTCCATCAGATGGAAATCCTTTTGTCATCCTTTGTTTCATATCTCATGATTGAAATATGTATTAATTGCTAGTTCAACCCGAACCGACTTTAAGCATCGCTACTATGAAACAACCTCATCGTAGTCAACTCCTTGAACTCGTTATTGCAACAAGTCGAGCTTTATGGATAAAACATTTTTACCCGTATCAGTTTTTAGTTCCATAAAATTCGTTAGACTCTAAGTCTTTCGAAAGGTGTATCAAGGTTTTAATCTTGAAACATTTATATGGAGACTATCTCGGATTGTATTGGCATTTAGCCAATTCCGGAGTCAGGGCCCATCAACGCTTCCTTCTGTATCGTAGGTATACTGTTGTCTAACAACAATATCTCGTTTGCGCACCTGAGAGGTTTGCACGAGCCTTGCCTACGTGGTTCAGCTGCAAGTTCGACCGAAGTCCATACATTTTATTGTTGAGACTTCCGTATCAGTCATAGTAGGAAACTCTGGAATTACTTCCAAGGTCTCTTTCCTTTGACCTGATGACGGAGATACTGGTTATCTCGTCGAGTTGCATTATTCTCCCACTCACCTTTTTGAAAGAACCATTTTCTTCAAAAAGCATACCGTTCTTTGTGGCAAACCTATTTGCCTCGGTATAGTGAGGGAGGAATACCCAATGACTTGGGATAACCTACAAAGTAGCACTTGTCTGATTTGGAATAGGTTTGTAACCTTTTACACAAGCCCCATATTCCAAATGTTTAAGAAAAGATATAACATGGTTGGGCGTACCATACCATGGTGTCATTTCAACAGACCCGATGGAGCTCTTTTCAGTGTAAAAGCCGCAGTCTCTAAAGCATCACTCTTTAAAAGGGATAATGGCAAATTTATTTATGTCATCTTTGATCTTACCATGTCATAAATGGTTCGATTACATTTCACGGACTTTCCACTTGTAGTGGTGTTCCGGGAGGTGCAAGTTATGAAACTACTTTCACAACTCATCAGACATTCGCTAAACTTGTAACTCAAATATTCCTTTCTGCAATCAAATTGTAGAAACATAATTTTCTTGTTACAATAACTTCTACTTCATATTTGAAAACCTTTTGAATGAATTCAAAAGATCCAGACTTACGTCTCATCAAGTAAATATCCACATATCTACTTGAGTCATTTCTGAAGATAGATAAATCCACTACTTGCAACAATATTTATTGAACTACATACATCAAAATGTATGATCACCAATAAGTTCTTTGCTCGTTCCTTATGGCCTGTGAACGGTATTTCAGTCACTTCTCTTTTCGGAGGAAAGTTGCAAGTGTCAGATGATTCAAAATCAGATGACTTCAAAAATCCATCATAATGGATTTTATCCATGCGGGTTTCTCCAATGTGACCAAATGCAGTGCCACACTTGTGTGGTATTCTTTTAGTCTTTATGATATTTAGCGTCAGTGTTATGGATGTATCATATTACCATCAATATTCATAACATACGTCCCATCGAGGATGGAAGCATGGCCCTTCATGTTATTCATAATACTGAACAACAATTGTTCCTTTTATGAACAACCTTTTTGCAACAACATTGTGCAAGGGGCTAGAGTGTAAAACTCAAATGAATTATGAATGTAAATCCAGAGGTAATATATTATTATCAATATTCATAACATACATCTCATTCATAATGAAAGTATGGCCCTTATGTTATTCATAACACCGAACATAAAAGTTCTCTTATGAACATCCTTCTTGCAAGATACCTTATGCAAAGGGCTAGAGTGTGAAACTCTAAAATGAATTATGAAAGTAAATACATAGGTAATACACCGATGGAAGGTATAGTAACATTTACTATGTCCCATGTGTGTATCTCAACCTCATTCCTGGCTAGTCTTTCAGGCCATAGTAGTTCTTACATCGAGTTGCAACAGAATGCAATTGAGCGGGTATCTTTGTGATTGTCTCACAATACCCAAGAATTAGTGATTAATATGTTTAACCATAATTCCCAAGAACTATATCTTTGACCAGCCTTCTATACATCAAAAACTTTGTATGACATTCATACATGAGTTGGATATTCCAGTCTTCTTCTTTATTGCCTTTATACTTCTAACAGTTTTAACTTTTAGTATTTCTCCTACTCTCAGAAGAAGCACCCAACTTAAGAGTGGCGTTAGCCTCGGACTTCCTAGGCGTGAAAGTTTCACTAACACCCTTCGGACACTTCCTTTCTCTTAAGTTGTTGTTTTATTCACCTTTTATCATATGATAGGCGTTCTTCTGGATCCCTCTCTTATCAGTCTAATGCATAGTAAACTTCTTTTACTAATAGTTTGCAAACAAACATTGCTTTGGATATCTCATATCTTTTAGCCTTTGTCTGTCTCTGAAAATGATTTTCAGATTCCATGAATATCACATAACTATCCAAACTTTCGAAGTTCGGGTCTCATGGAAACAAACATATTGCACTTGACTGAAACGGAATTCTAGCTTTTGGATCGAAGGACAAGAGTCACATGATCCATAGCATAAGCGAGAGAATACCAAAGTATGCGATAGGACAAAATCCTTCTTGGCACTCTTGAGGATAATCCTCACATTACGTTACCAACCGTAAAGTTTTAACCAGATATTTAACAGCTATTCAATTTTAATAGGGAAGGTGGAAACGCGAGCCATTATTCTACAACTATTATGCAAATCACACTTAGACAGTGTTCAAAATTAATTGCACTGAGAATTAAACAAGATAATTCGACAGTGCGCTCCCACTCAAATCAATATCTCTCATAATTGATTGTGAGTGATTCAAGACCCGTGTTTTGATTATTCGTCATTGATGTTAGTCACCACTGATGGCGAAAATCTCAACCGGTAGGCCAACCTGCCAATCACATCTCTATGCGACTCTTGTTCATCTTTCGATGGGCGTGTTCCAAGCTCATGACTGTCATGCCTGATCGTCAAAGATAACCAAGTGATCTCGCTGCGAGGTCTGAACTCACCCGCCTCACACATCCCTAATCGTTCGTACCCATGTTAGTCATGGCGCACCCCGAAAAGTTAGGTGCCGTGACGGTGCTACACTTGGGAGAACACTATCAACTATGATATTTTTGTGAGAGATCGCCCTAATAAAAAGCGACTACCGCGCAATCAAGAAGGGTGCATCATAAGGGATAAACATCTCAGGCAATTCATAATAGCATGATATGGTATAGCCCTTTCTGACGGAGAATTCTTGTATTTCTTCGTCTTCGGCATTCGCGTCGGTGTTCACCTTCGCGAAGATTGCCACCACCTTGTCGATGCACCAGATAATATTGCTATCTCTATAGCTAATAAAATAAGTGCATTACATAAGGTTGACACGCAGGTCATTAAAGTGCAATCATATGGCTCCAGCCATCATGCCGAATCATGACACGCAGGTCATGTTAATTAATTTACATCATATAGTCATCTCATACATAATCAAATTATTATGTGTAAGAGATATGCCCTAGAGGCAATAATAAATGTTATTAATTATCTCCCTGTTCATAATTAAGTTTATATTCCATGCTATAACTGCTATGGTTCCCGAGCCCGTATATCCATAAAGGCTCTGGGGAAAACCCATGTGCACGTGTGGTATAATAAACGGTAAAATGTATTCCTAGTCGTGCCTCTAAGACTAGCTCAAGTGTTGCATGATGATTATGTTTTTCCAATCATGGGCATGTCTATGCCAGCAACTTTGAGGGCACAATGTCAGGAAGGACATTTGTGTTGAATCGACCCGAATTGATGTTATGCTATGAGATACATTCGTCATGAGTTAATGGTTAATAACACATAGATGGTTAATGTTTGCATGATTCCTCAGACCATGAGAGTATCGAGTTTCTTCATGCTTGATTCATGAACTTTGGGGTTTGTTAAACGTCATCCGTAAATGGATGGCTATTACGGCGGCTTACGGGTTCATGGGAAAGTATGTCAAGTAACTTGATAGCTCAAGATTGGGATTTGCTCCTCCGACGATGGAGAGATATCTCTGGGCCCTCTCGGTGTTACGGTATCCATCATCGTCTGGCCAGACACTTTGTGATTTGATCACGGGGATGCCGGAACACGGTAACGAGAAAAGAGAACAATACCGATAACGGGGTAACTGGCATAGTGGACAAGTTGTTGATCCACGGGGATGCCAACATGTCTAACCTCGGGTATTTGTAACATATCGTGAAGCAACAGGAATAGCACACGGCAACTGGAGGTTCACTCGAATATTCATTCGTGTGGGTATAGGGGTCAATATGGGTGTCCACGGCTTCGATGTTGATCATTGATCGGAAGGGGTTCCAGGTCATGTCTATACTTCACCGAACCTATAGGGTCACACGCTTAAGGGTCATCTATCTGCTGAATACTAGACAGGGAGTCTGAGAGAAAATCACCGAAAAAGTTTCGGACACCGAAAAGTTTCGGACAGCGGAAAAGTTCCGCAGAGAGAGGTCACCGGATGAGTTCCGGTGAAACTGAAAAGTTGTTTCAGGGGATACCATTAAGTCAAAATGGTTTCGACACATGCCTGATAATTCTTGGAGGATGCCAGAATCATTCTGGAAACTTCTGGGAATTTTCTGGAAGAAAAACCGGAAATGTTCCGGGGCTGCCAGAACCGCTTCAGATGCTTTTCGCAGATGAAATCACTAAACTGGAATTGTTCCAGAACGCGTTGAAAATTATTTTAGTGGGTACTGGAAATGTTCTAAGCCCACATAAATATTTTCAGTTTGAACGGACGCTGAAAAATGTCGTCGTGAATAGTGAAAGTGCTTTTTGGGTGGCTTCTTGGAGAAGCCACCTTGAGGGTCCTTTGGTATTTTTCCCCTTGGCTTCTTGGAGAAGCCACCCTTGGGCTTGGCCTATAAATAGGGGTGGAGGGGGATGCCTAAAGACTCACTCCTTCTCACATACAAGTGCCATGCAATGATCTGGCTTCTCTCTCCCTCCCACGAAAAGAGTTTCGTAGAGCCGAAAGGCTGTCTGGGTTCCGGTGGGAACTAGTTCTGGACGGCGAAGCCCTGCCGGATAGTTGACACCGTATGTGTGCAACTCTGTAGAGAGGTCGTAGTTTCGATCTTAGTGCCCGAGGGGCTGTTCGTGAGTGCCTCCCGAAGGGCTGTCCAAGTGACGGTCCGAGTTCTGTGAGTCCTCCCGAAGGGCTGTCCGAGTGACCGTTCGAGTTTCGAAGGTCCTCCCGAAGGGCTGTCCGCGACACCGTCCGGGGGACTGTTTGACCGCCTCCCGGAGGGCTGTCCGAAGGGAAGACGAGGGTATACATCCTCGCGGTTGGGAGGTTGTAAATCCTAGCTGCGGGGATCTGCACCACCGATCGTCATCGACTCTACTTTCGCTGCGCTACGAGTCGGTAACGAAAATGATCAAACCTTGTATGCAGTCTCCATAGTGGTCCTGGGCTGGTGCGTAGGTCGGAAAATTTTTGTTTTCTGCTGCGTTACCCTACACTATGGAGATAGATTTACCTAATGGGGCTGAGCAAAGATACATATTGACAAGATGCTAAAACGTTTTAGCATTAAAAACGTCAAGGAGTGATTCTTGCCGAAGTCACATGGAAAGAGTTTTTGCAAGACTCGGTGTCCCAAAAACACTGATGAGCAAAATACATGATGGAGATTCCACACACCTTCATGTTTGGATTAATCATGTATTCCATGGTATGTAAAAACAACCAGATATGTCCAATACTCCAAAGTTGTTGCGAGTATAGATACCAAAGTGATCAAAAGTACTGATCATGGGACAACAGTGAAAAAAGGTCATTGAGTACTATAGTAGCACTGATGACATGTTTTCTCGCAAGCGGAGATCATGAAGAGTTCGTTGTAAAAGGTTACATCGATACAGTCTTTATCCATGCTCCAAGCGATTTTCGATTAAAGTTAAGGGTTTTGTGCAATACACAATATGGTGGCACGGTAGTTGGAAATTGTTCCAAACAAGATACTGAGGTGAATTCTATAACAAAGGCTAAGTATGTTGACGCTTTAGAAGCGACAAAGAAGTTGTTGAATCATATAGTTCATTCATGAACTTAGTATGGTTCCAAGAAGGCTTGGTCAATGGGACACTATTGCAGATAGTTGCTCCATAGCTCAGTCTGAGGAATCAGGTTTCGACCAATGATTCACACATATACAAAGCAAGGTGTACACAAAATATGAATTTTGTGAAAGCGTGAAAACGCGAGGATACGCAAAGATACACACGGAGCTGAAGTCGTCAGATCCGTTGGACATCAGGCTATACCACATGCGAAGCATATTTTACACCAATGTGCCATAGGTGTAAAGTGCATTAACATTAACTAGATTATTGACTCTAGTGCAAGTGGGAGTCTGTAGGAGATATGCCCTAGAGGCAATAATAAATGTTATTATTTATCTCCTTGCTCATAATTATGTTTATGTTCCATGCTATAACTGCTGTGGTTCCCGAGCCCGTATATCCATAAAGGCTCTGGGGAAAACCCATGTGCACGTGTGGAATAATAAACGGTAAAAAGTATTCCTAGTCATGCCTCTAAGACTAGCTCAAGTGTTGCATGATGATTATGTTTTCCCAATCATGGGCATGTCTATGCCAGCAGCTTTGAGAGCACAATGTTAGAAGAACATTTGTGTTGAATCGACCCGATTGATGTTATGCTATGAGATTCATTCGTCGCAAGTTAATGGTTGATAACACAGAGATGGTTAACGTTTGCATGATTCCTCAGACCATGAGAGTATCGAGTTTCTTCATGCTTGATTCATGAACTTTGGGGTTTGTTAAACGTCATCCGTAACTGGATGGCTATTACGGCGGCTTACGGGTTCATGGGAAAGTATGTTAAGTAACTTGATAGCTCAAGATTGGGATTTGCTCCTCCGACGATGGAGAGATATCTCTGGGCCCTCTCGGTGTTAAGGTATCCATCATCGTCTGGCCAGACACTTTGTGATTTGATCACGGGGATGCCGGAACACGGTAACGAGAAAAGAGAACAATACCGGTAACGAGGTAACTAGCATAGTGGACAAGTTGTTGATCCACGGGAATGCCAACATGTCTCGCCTCGGGTATTTGTAACATATCGCGAAGCAACAGGAATAGCACACGGCAACTAGAGGTTCACTCGAATATTCATTCGTGTGGGTATAGGGGTCAATATGGGTGTCCACGGCTCCGATGTTGATCATTGATCGGAAGGGGTTCCGTGTCATGTCTATACTTCACCGAACCTATAGGGTAACATGCTTAAGGGTCATCTATTTGCTGAATACTAGACAGGGAGTCCGAGAGAAAATCACTGAAAAAGTTTCGGACAGCGGAAAAGTTCCGCAGAGAGAGGTCACCGGATGAGTTCCGGTGAAACTGAAAAGTTGTTTCAGGGGATACCATTAAGTCAAAATGGTTTCGGCACATGCCTGATAATTCTTGGAGGATGCCAGAATCATTCTGGAAACTTCTGGGAATTTTCTGGAAGAAAAACCGGAAATGTTCCGGGGCTGCCGGAACCGCTTCAGATGCTTTTCGCAGATGAAATCACTAAACTGGAATTGTTCCAGAACGCGTTGAAAATTATTTTAGTGGGTACTGGAAATGTTCTAAGCCCACATAAATATTTTCAGTTTGAACGGACGATGAAAAATGTCGTCGTGAATAGTGAAAGTGCTTTTTGGGTGGCTTCTTGGAGAAGCCACCTTGAGGGTCCTTTGGTATTTTTCCCCTTGGCTTCTTGGAGAAGCCACCCTTGGGCTTGGCCTATAAATAGGGGTGGAGGGGGCTGCCTAAAGACTCACTCCTTCTCACATACAAGTGCCATGCAATGATCTGGCTTCTCTCTCCCTCCCACGAAAAGAGTTTCGTAGAGCCGAAAGGCTGTCTGGGTTCCGGTGGGAACTAGTTCTGGACGGCGAAGCCCTGCCGGATAGTTGACACCGTATGTGTGCAACTCTGTAGAGAGGTCGTAGTTTCGATCTTAGTGCCCGAGGGGCTGTTCGTGAGTGCCTCCCGAAGGGCTGTCCAAGTGACGGTCCGAGTTCTGTGAGTCCTCCCGAAGGGCTGTCCGAGTGACCGTTCGAGTTTCGAAGGTCCTCCCGAAGGGCTGTCCGCGACACTGTCCGGGGGACTGTTCGACCGCCTCCCGGAGGGCTGTCCGAAGGGAAGACGAGGGTATACATCCTCGCGGTTGGGAGGTTGTAAATCCTAGCTGCGGGGATCTGCACCACCGATCGTCATCGACTCTACTTTCGCTGCGCTACGAGTCGGTAACGAAAATGATCAAACCTTGTATGCAGTCTCCATAGTGGTCCTAGGCTGGTGCGTAGGTCGGAAAATTTTTGTTTTCTGCTGCGTTACCCTACATTATGAGCACTGCTATACCACATCACATGCACATGCAAACCCTCCTGCAAAACCAAGTTAGACGTCTCTAATCGGTTCAAGCAAAAACTTGTTTTACGTGGCTTCTAAGGTTTCGAAACAAACCGAAGCTACCAACGTCCATCAAGTATGATAATTCAAGTCGCTACATTAACTTTCCAGGGTGTATGAAAACCGAGATAATAAAATCTCGAGCCCCATACTAAACTTCGTCATACGCATGACCCCCGTGCAGATCATATCTGCATTGCCCTTTCGTCTGCGAAATTTCATCTTTCCTTTTAACTACAGTGGAATTCAATGAACTGTTAGCACTTCGTTGATCAATCAGGATCGCGGATTGCCAGAACATTGAAACTCCACCATGCTGTTATCAAGATCAGAAATATGCAAATTCCAGGGAAGCAACAAGAACATCGGGTAACAAATTTCATCTGCTACCCGCACAAATAATTTTCAGTAATAGAACTCATCTACTACCTAATTATATTGTGCAACACCCATACATCTCTATGTATTCTAGATCGCAACCTGCATCTACGCATAGCACGGCTCATGATGCCACTGTAGGGTAACGCAGAAGAAAACAAAAATTTTCCGACCTACGCACCAGCCCAGGACCACTATGGAGACTGCATACAAGGTTTGATCATTTTCGTTACCGACTCGTAGCGCAGCGGAAGTAGAGTCGATGACGATCGGCGGTGCAGATCCCCGCAGCTAGGATTTACAACCTCCCAACCGCGAGGATGTATACCCTCGTCTTCTCTTTGGACAGCCCTCCGGGAGGCGGTCGAACAGTCCCCCGGACGGTGTCGCGGACAGCCCTTCGGGAGGACCTTCGAAACTCGAACGGTCACTTGGACAGCCCTTCGAGAGGACTCACAGAACTAGGACCGTCACTTGGACAGCCCTTCGGGAGGCACTCACGAACAGCCCCTCGGGCACTAAGATCGAAACTACGACCTCTCTACAGAGTTGCACACATACGGTGTCATCTATCCGGCAGGGCTTCGCCGTCCAGAACTAGTTCCCACCGGAACCCAGGCAGCCTTTCGGCTCTACGAAACTCTTTTCGTGGGAGGGAGAGAGAAGCCAGATCATTGCAATGGCACTTGTATGTGAGAAGGGATGAGTGTGGAGGGCTGCCCCTCCACCTCTATTTATAGGAAATCCCAAGGGGTAGGGTAGTTTTTCACAAAAACCCAAAAACCACATGAATGGAGTCCTTCCACAAGGGCACAAGTGTGAAACCAAGAGACAAGTGGGGGCTCCAAGGAGGAGCCCCATTGTGGCCGGCCAACACCTTATAGGGGCCCCCCAAGGGGGCCTCAATCATCCATGTCACCCCCAAAAATATCTTGGGACAAAGCCCAAAATAATGGCTTTCCAAAAAGTAACCCAAAAAGCACTTTCACTATTCATGACGACATTTTTCAGCGTCCGTTCGAACTGAAAAAATTTATGTGGGCTTAGAACATTTCCAGTACCCACTAAAATAATTTTCAACGCCTTCTGGAACAATTCCAGTTTAGTGATTTCATCTGCGAAAAGCATCTGAAGCGGTTCCGGTAGCTCCGGAACATTTCCGGTTTTTCTTCCAGAAAATTCCCAAAAGTTTCCAGAATGATTCTGGCACCCTCCAAGAATTATTAGGCATGTGCCGAAACCAATTTGACTTAATGGAATACCCCGAAACAACTTTTCAGTTTCATCGAAACTCATCCGGTGTTCTCTCTGCGGAACTTTTCCGCTGTCCGAAACTTTTTCGGTGATTTTCTCTCAGACTCCCTGTCTAGTATTCAGCAGATAGATGACCCTTAAGCGTGTGACCCTATAGGTTCGGTGAAGTATAGACATGACACGGAACCCCTTCCGATCAATGATCAACATCGGAGTCGTGGACACCCATATTGACCCCTATACCCACACGAATGAATATTCGAGTGAACCTCCAGTTGCCGTGTGCTATTCCTGTTGCTTCGCGATATGTTACAAATACCCGAGGTGAGACATGTTGGCATTCCCGTGGATCAACAACTTGTCCACTATGCTAGTTACCTCGTTACCGGTATTGTTCTCTTTTCTCGTTACCGTGTTCCGGCATCCCCGTGATCAAATCACAAAGTGTCTGGCTAGACGATGATGGATACCTTAACACCGAGAGGGCCCAGAGATATCTCTCCATCGTCGGAGGAGCAAATCCCAATCTTGAGCTATCAAGTTACTTAACATACTTTCCCATGAACCCGTAAGCCACCGTAATAGCCATCCAGTTAGGGATGACGTTTAACAAACCCCAAAGTTCATGAATCAAGCATGAAGAAACTCGATACTCTCATGGTCTGAGGAATCATGCAAACGTTAACCATCTCTGTGTTATCAACCACTAACTTGTGACGAATGAATCTCATAGCATAACATCAATCGGGTCGATTCAACACAAATGTTCTTCTAACATTGTGCCCTCAAAGCTGCTGGCATAGACATGCCCATGATTGGGAAAACATAATCATCATGCAACACTTGAGCTAGTCTTAGAGGCATGACTAGGAATACTTTTTACCGTTTATTATTCCACACGTGCACATGGGTTTTCCCCAGAGCCTTTATGTGTAACTAGTTACTCCTGGCTTTCTACTTCCTTTCGCTGATATGTGGGGCATCCGGCAACGGGGTCCACGTGCCATGCACCAAATTAGAGTGCACAACTGCACGGTAGACTCATCCCGGTCATAGCGCCGCAGTAATTCCCAATGAGCCGTCAAATCACAAAAAACCCCACCTTTCCAGCTTTATCAGTAAGCTGGACGGACGAAGCAGCAATATTTCACTCGGCCTGAATCCCCTTCTCCCTCGTTTGCTTGTTCATAGAAAACCCCCTCTCGGCGATTGCGTAGGGTTTTCTCATTGAGAACCAGGTACGAATTCTACATCCATCCCCGATAAATCCTAGTCCCTTGGTCGCGGGTAATCCTAGGATGGCAGCCGCCGCCGTTGATGCATTTTTCTTCCTACTAAATCTAATGTGTTTCATTTGCAGTACCCAAAGTGCGAGGACCCTACAGGTTTCTGCGCCCTCGGCGAGACGCCACACTTGTTCCTTCTCATCCTAACACAGGATTTTAAAATGCGCACAGTATGTTCCTAGAATCCTCTTTTCTATCCGGGAGGGTGGGGGTTTTTGAACATGCTATCGACTAATTTGGAAATTTGGATTGCTATATTTGGATAAAAGGTACTTGTACCATGGTCAACACTGACGTGAAGGAGAAAATTATTTCTAGATTTGGATAGCGAATACATTGTGTTCTCATATTATTTTTCCTGCAGTGCATTCCTTGCTCTGCCAGAACATATGTACTCAAGATGGTCGACCTTGCCATAACTGAATACACTAGTTTAATGGTCACATTGAAGAAAAGCCATGGATATAAGTTCCGAGTTGGGTTCATGAACCAAGAAGATCGCTGCTTTTTTTATGGCCGAACTTGGATAAACTTTCTCAAGTGTTACGGACTGAAAGTTGGCGCACGAATGTTGATGAAAATAGCAGAACCTGGTCTCATCTTCACTGTGATCTTCCACCCCGACGTCGTTCCAGTAGTTCATCCATGTTAGTTTTGTATCTGGTTTTTTCATGTTGTCTCGATTACTTCTTAATCCACCTATTCTGTCTAACTAATCACAATTTAACTTTAGAACTAGCAACGATTTGTGATTCCCTTCTCTCACGAAGATGCTACTTCTAACTAATATTTCTTATAATTGGTGGCACGTGTAGGTTATTTCAAAGTTAAGCACGCTACTCGTTTGTTATTCTATAAGAACTCGACTGTTACTGATGGCACTGAAGTTGACTGGGATGACATCCACTAGTTCCTACACTTTATTGATCGTCTTGAGGTCCTTGTGGGGCATTTCAATGGTGGAAGGCCACGTGGGATATGTGTGCCACTGTTGCACACGTTGAACAGGTCCAACTGTGTCGAGAAACTTATTGTACGAGCTGTTTTCTGTTATATATGTTGTTCATAAACTCTTGCTTATACGCAGTTTTACAGCTGTGATCTTCTTGAAACAGAAACTGCCCAGTTCTATTGTTCCTATACAGATGCCTGACCATGGTCGGGTCAGACTTGCGCTTGGTCACAACATGATGTTTATGTCGACCTACTCCATTTCCCTTGGAGGTGAAAAGATACTTATTCATGGGTGGTCTCAAATAATGAAGGCCCATCCATCTTGGAGAATAGGACAGAAGGTTATGCTCATGCTTTTCCATGGCTCTAAAGCGAATATCTTGTTTATTGACCACATTGCGAGATGAAGCCGCTTTCAGAAGGTTGTGGATGCGCGGGGTGGCGCCTGGGCCTTGTCCTGGGGCTTGGTGGCCTCACCCTTGGTTAACTGTAGGCAAAGTAGCACTGTTCGAGGCATGCTTTGTACGGTTGAACCTGTATAAGTACTCATACTGCTTTCAGCTATGGTTGTTAAGTGCCCCTGCTGGTTTCAGTTAAGGTTGTTAAGTACTCCTGCTGCTTTTACAGTCTGTCGTGTTTCTTTAGTCCTGTCTTCCTCCAGCCGCCAAAACCAAATCAGCGCCGGCGTGGCCGCCTGCTTCCGCCTCCCACGGCTGGCTGCACCTCAGCGCACGCATCGCCGCCCCACCATCTCCTAAATCGTTAACGCCGATGTCCGAGGCCTCGCCGTCGTCCTCCGCGCGCTTTGGTGCGCTCGCCGCGGCGCCGCCCTCTCGCGTTGTCAACATGGTCAACAAACAAGAGGAATCGGGAGAGGACTGTATGTGGAGAGGATGACAGTAGGGGCCCACCATGTCCATGGCCGTACGCAAGCAAGTTCCTCATTTTCTGTTATATACTCCATTGTCAGCGTATAGAAAAAGAAAATGCTTCCTCCTAGTGGTTTGCTAACATCTGGGACCCACGACATTGTCAGCGTATAGTCAATAGACAAGAGAACAGCACAAGATCGCCTGACACCTGGGACGTAGCTGCTCGAGCAGTGTTTTTTTTTGTTATTGTTGAGATGGAGCAGAGTTTCAACTGGGCTGTGGCCCGTCTAGCCCAGGCTTCTATTTTACGTTCACCACATGACCAGCCCAGCTATTTTTTCTTTGTGAAAATGAGCCCAGTTTATTTTTTCTGAAGAATACCCAATCCAGGCCTACTTATTTTTCTATGCCCTGCTGGGTTGCAACTCTTTCAAGACGGCTGCAAATTTTGAAAGTAATATGAAATGGGCTGTAAATATAAAAAACTGACGACAAATTGGCAATTACTTTCAAATTTTTGAATTTTTTCACATTTTCAGATTCCAATTTCACTGGGCTTTAACCTAATTTAAATATATCTTCAAAGTACTTTAAATCTGGCTCGACATTTTGGTATTAAAAATATTTTGGACCCCACCGAAATATGCGAAATTTTGTTTAAATTTTTAACCCTGGCCCTGGCCAACAAAAAAAACGGACTGCAATATATTGCATAAGAAGTTGCAATGAGCTGTAAATTATTAAAAAAAGGGAATGGTCTGACTTGTGGGCCTATTAAGTTGACACGTATGCAAGATTTTTTTTACTTATTATGTACGTTAACAAACGATTCTAGTAGACGTGGCCGTTGGATGTCAATCCAACGACCGTCGTGCTTCTTCAATCTCTGATCTTCGTGCTCCAGCCGCCAAATCCAGCGCCGACGGGACCGCCTGCTCCCGCCTCCCGTGGCCGGCTGTGCTGCCGCGCAGGCCTCACCGCCCCCTACTACTCCCACCGCTGGCCAGGCCATCCCTCTACTCACCCACATCCCTCCATTGCTGTGGCTTCGCCGCCTCCGGGTCATTCCCTTCCTGGGTCTCGCCGTCATCCATCATGTTGGTGTTCTCGGCACAGCGTGGTCAACATTGTCAACAAACGACAACATCGGAAGAGGGATGTACATGGAGAGGATGATAGTTGGGACCCACATGGTCCATGGGCGCACGCAAGCAAGTACCTCCTTATTACGCCAAAAAGAATGAATCCTCCCAATGACAGCTGGGACCCACCAGCTATATCTTGGCATGGAAGGAAGTGCCTCCTTATTAAGGGAAAAATAACGAGTGCTCCCATGATAGCTGGGACCCACCAGATTTGGAGGCTGACTTGTGGCCCTACTAAGTTGACGCGTATGCAGGGCTTTGTCAACTTAGTCAACAAACGATTCTATCACCAGTGACCGCTGGATTGTTAACATCCAACGGTCGTCCTGCTTCTTCAACCTTTGATTTTCTTGCTCCAGCCGTCCAAACCACCGCGTGCTCCTGCCTCCCGTGGCCGGTTGTGCTGCCGCGCAGGCCTCACCGCCCCCTACTACTCCCATCGCTGGTCAGGCCATCCCTCTACTCACCCACACCCCCTGTTATTCTGCGGCGACGGCAACCTCACACCGCAACCAAACCAGTCAACCCTCGTACTACCCTCCGCGTGTTCCCAGGCTTAGCGTCATTCCCTGCCTCACCGTCGTCCACCGCCTGGTGCTGTCCGCGCGGCGTGGTCAACGTGGTCAACGAACGACAGCCATCGGAAGAGGATTGTACACGGTGAGGCTGACAGATGGACCCACCAGCTACATCTTCGCACGCAAGGAAGTGCCTCCTTATTACGCGCAAAAAAAAAATCCTCCCCCTGTCAGCTCGGACCCACCATTAATGTCTTCGC
This sequence comes from Thinopyrum elongatum, assembly GCA_011799875.1. Taxonomy (NCBI): domain Eukaryota; kingdom Viridiplantae; phylum Streptophyta; class Magnoliopsida; order Poales; family Poaceae; genus Thinopyrum; species Thinopyrum elongatum. The sequence continues at coordinate 30,537,349 of CM022303.1, read as the reverse complement.
ATGCAAGGAAGGGCCTCCTTATCCTCCCTGACAGCCAGGACCCACCCGGTCGAAGCGTACGTAGCGTTGTCATTATGGTCGCAAATGTGTATGTACATACTGGTCCATCGGTCTTTCTGCCACGATGAACTGTGGCCCAGTAAGGAGCGGTAGCTGTTCAGGCAGTCCCATCTATATCGTGTACACGTACATACAGCCACGCTGCAAGAAAGTAAATACGGCTACGTACGTAAATACGGGCAGGGTCTCGAACGCGTACAGCGACGTCCTGTTCATCGGCAGCCAACCGACAGGGTCGGAATGGAGAAACAACATCGTGTTCATCGGGAGGCAACAGACTGGGTCAGAGTGCGTCGTGTTCATCGGGAGCCAACCGGCTTGGACGAAACAGCCGAAACGGGGTCTGGCGTACCGCAAAACGGAGGAAACGAACTTGTGTTTGAGCTCCTACGGTCGAAACGGGGTGCTGTTGATCGGGAGGGGTGTGGTGTACCGCAAAACGGAGGAAACGGACTTGTGTTGGAGCGCCTACGGTCGAAACGGGGTTCTGTACATCGGGAGGGGTGTGGCGTACCGCAAAATGGGACTCCACAGGGCTACTGTTCATCCACCGTCTACTACCTCGCTCCAGCCTCCACGGGCTACTGTTCATCCACCGTCGACTTCCTCCAGCCTCCACCTGCTACTGTTCATCCACCATCGACTTCCTCCTACCTCCACCAGCTACTGTTCACCATGGGGGTCCAGTTCATCCAGCCTCCACCGGCTACTGTTCAACCAGACCACCACACGGGGACCTGTTCAACCAGCCCTCCACGGGGTCCTGTTCATCCACCCCCAACCGGCTCGGGTGTGTGGCGGCCTCATCTCGATCGGGGTCCTGTTCATCCAGCGGCAACGGCCTCTACTACCACGGGGTCCTGCTCATCCAACCCCCACCGGGAGGAACTATTCATCCAAGCCCCAACAACGGTCACTATTCATCAAGAGACAGCAGGTTCGATCGGGTTCAGTTAGTAGCAGTAGCGAAGGAATTGCTCGGGTTCAGTTAACAGCCAGGGATCGATCGCTCGGGTTCAGTAACGTAGCTAGTGCAATAGCTCGGGTTCAGTAATCGAATGCCTCGCTCGGGTTCAGTTAGAGCCCAACGCCTCGCACTCACGCGCGTACGTGTACTAGAGAAACGCGCAAACCTCCGTGCATCGCTCGGCCCCGACCACCCACCGTAACCGGGAACTCCCCGATATTTTTCTCGTCCTCGCTTCTACCACGATTTTTTCCGTCATGGACGGCCCAAAGAATGTCATGCAGCTGCGTCCCCGGTCCGCCTAGGACGAAAAGCCCATTTTCTGTCTTGATTTTTTGTCATAGAAGTAGGAGCCCACCACATCTATGATGATACGTGCTTTTGTCACAATTATCGTCATAGAAGTGTCATAAGCATGGCAGAAAAAAAATTCGTTCGGCCCAAAATGCCATGGATGTGTCTTTTTTTTGTAGTGTAATAGGTTGGAATTTCTCATTTTTCATCCTACCCTCTAGTGTTGGGGGCCCAAGGTATTTACTTTCAAACACCGAAGATTCCACTCAAATATCTCTAGATATCTCATTGCGAACAACGCTAGGACATGCTTCACAGAGTAACAAAGAGCATTTGCTCGGGCTTAAGAGTTGTCCTGTGCATTTTTGGAATATGGTCAAAATCTCATTTATCCTCTTTGATTAATCCACCGTTGCCTTGAAGAGCAAAAGACTGTCATCAGCAAATAAGGGCTCATTTAGTTGTTGGGGAATAAAAATCCAGGGCAATACACCCCTAGGAGAGATTTTACCTGTGCATATATGATCCCTCACACCACTGGGGAGGTGTTCCACTACCCCGGTGTCCAAATGGTAAGAAGGGGAGGGGATGAAATCTCTTGCAAGAGCAGGTTCGTGGATCTGGACAAGGCCTCGTTCAACTGGATAAGCCAAAACATTGAGGTTCAACAGCAGGAGGAGATTCAGAGAGGAGGACCACGACCTGGCCGTCGACGTTGCCAGAGGTGACAGGAGCTGACGGAGGGGAGATCCAGGGATGGAGGAGGGTGATGACCCCGATTCATTGGCGTCGCGCGCGGGAGGGGTGGAGCTCTGAAGGGAGGGGTCGGGGAGCGTATCGCCGGAGGGGCGGAGCATGGAGGCGGATCACTGGAGGAGGAGGGTCCGTAGCATCGCTCCGGTCGCCGGCGGAGCGCTTGATCTTGGTCGTCGTTTCCTCGTGTTCGCTCCTCTCCTCGCCACAAACCGTGGTTTTGTCGCCCAACCCCTCGAGGCGTGGATCTCTCTCCCGTGGAAAGGACGTGGATGGGCCAGAATATCCCCAATTGTTGAACCAACCAAACGGTGTGGTAGTTTTTCACGGGCCGGTTTGCCCGCATGGTCTTTGTGCCCCGGTTTATCACGGGGATCCGGGGGGATCATGGGCTACCAAAAAAGGCCTAAGAGGTTTGACATTCCCGGACTCCCTCTTGCAACTTGCTCCTGCTCGACCCACCGGCGACTGGAACTGATAGGGCGTAGGGGAACGACAGAAGGGGAGGGGCACGACGAGGGCGTAGGGGAAAGGCAGGAGAGGAGGGGAACAGCGATGGCGGCGGGAGGAGCTCCCGCTCCTGCTCGATCCACGGCGGGGACGGCCTGGAACTGTGGGGCGAGGGGAACGGCCGGGCGGAGGGGATCGGCGAAGGCAGTGGGTGGAGCTCCTGCTCGGGCCACGGCGGGGCCGAGGGGATCAGCGGGGGCTGGATTTACCTGCAGTCAATATTTTCATGACGGAGGAATGATGGGGGAGGGCAGCGGCTGCGATGAGGAGGCGTGCGAGTTTGGGCGCTGGATCAATCAGTTTTTTTTTTCTTTCGGGTAGGGAGGTAGTACCATGCGGTGGCACTTTGTTTGTAAATAACGCGAAGATTGGTGGCACATAGATACACCCCTTTGTTTTTAAGTTGCTTCTGCGGGGAGTACCCCTACCCTAGCTAATTTTCATTGCATAGAGTGAAACCTCGTGTTATGACATATATGAACAGGTTTCTTATGGCGCCATACTCTCGGGAGGACGTTCGGAAAGCTCTCTTTCAGATCAGGGATTTGAAGATGCCGGGACCGGATGGCCTCCATGTAGTGTTCTTTAAGAGGTTTTGGCATATTCTTGGTGATGAGTTAACAGATGAGGTCTTGGCTGCGATAAATAACCAGAAAATACCAGATGGATGGAACCAACCCAATATTGTGCTAATACTGATGGTGGAAAGTTCCGAGGTAATTACTTAGTATAGTCCTATTAGTTTATGCAGTGTGATATATAAAATAATATCCAAAATGCTAGCTAACAGGCTAAAGGAAATACTACCTGAAGTGATCTCGCCAACACAGAGTGCATTTGTTCCAGGGAGATCAATAACAGATAATGTGTTGGTAGCTTATGAATGTTTCCATGCGATAAAGAAGAAGACCCATGGTTCAAATGGTTACTATGCTATGAAATTGGATATGGTAAAAGCATATGATCGAGTGGAGTGGAGTTTTCTGGAGAAGATAATGTTGAAGCTTGGTTTCCATTCACTTTGGGTGGAGATGATCATGGAGTGTGTGTCATCCGTAAGTTACAGAGTTCGTTTTAATGGCACTGAAGTAGATGAGTTCTCACCCACAAGGAGTCTCAGACAGGGGGACCCCTTATCCCCATATCTCTTTTTGTTATGCTTAGAAGGTTTGTCTAGCTATTTGGCTCATGAAGAAGAATTGGAGGGCTGGAAGGTGTTTGTGTTTGCAGGGATGCCCCGTCAATTTCCCACCTCCTTTTCGCAGATGATTCTTTGATTCTCATGAAAGCAAATGTTCAGAATGCAAACACCCTAAAAAGAGTGCTGGACTCTTACTGTGCGAGCTCGGGACAGCTTGTAAGTACACCAAAATCAAGCATATATTTCAGTCCTAATACAAGTGTCAATACCAGGGATGGTGTTTGTAGAACTCTTGATATCTTGACAGAGGCGTTGTCAGATAAATACCTTGGTCTCCCAACTATTGTGGGGGTCGACAGGAGTGACTGTTTCTAGCATCTAGTCGACATAATTTGCCAAAGACTAAAAGGTTGGAAGGAGAAGGTACTGTCAATGCAAGGACAAGAAATTTTGATAAAAGCTGTAGCTCAAGCAATCCCCTCCTATGTTATGTCTGTCTTAAAATTGCCTAGGGGGATTTGCAAACTGATAACTGATGAGATTGCAGATTTTTGGTCGGAAGATAGTGAAGAGAAAACGAGAATGCATTGGTTTGAATGGTGGAAAATGTGCATCCCAAAGAGAAAAGGAGGCTTGCGGTTTAGGGACCTACACAGTTTTAATCTTGCTTTACTAGCAAAAGAGTGTTGGTGACTTCTCCAGAATCCAGACTCTTTGTGTGGAAGGGTTCTTAGTGCAAAGTACTACCCAGATGGAAACATTCGTAATGCTGGGCCAAAGAAAGGCTCCTCTTTCACGTGGCAAAGCATCGTTTCGGGTATTCAAACTTTCAAAAGGGGACACATTTGGCATGTTGGGAATGGCGCGCATATTGATATCCGGAATGATCCTTGGATTCCAACCAGTGAAAACCGAAAGGTTATTACACCACGAGAACAAACGATGTTAGATAAAGTGGAGGACTTAATTGATCTGTATTCTGGTCAATGGGATGAAGATATCTTACGATCGGTTCTATCACCAGTGGATGCACACAGAATTTTGCAAATACCCCTTCGGGTTGAGGTGATGGAGGATTTTGTTGCTTGGCATCACACTCGGTCTGGTACGTTTTCTGTAAGATCAACATCATGTTGAATTTGATCATCAATTTGGAAAAAATTGGAACCGAAGTGGTGGATCGGGTAGCCATCAACAATGTGAATCGTGGAGGAAAGTATGGGGGATCAAGTTACTAGGGAAGGTGAAACATTTTGTGTGGAAGGTGCTACGTGGGGTACTATCGTGCCTAGGGACGCTAGCGGGGAGGCATATCCCAACGATCCCTCAATGCCCGAATTGCAGAATTGGATATGAAGACTCACATCATTGCTTATTTACATGCAAGCGAGCCTAGCATGTATGGACGAAACTAGGGTTGAGAGAAGAGATACAAAGATCAGTCGTGGAAGATCGGTCTGGTGCGATCACTATGGACATTTTCATGAGACGACATGACTTGGTTTGCGAGATTCCTATGGCGGAATTAGTGGCAGTCGCGAGCTGGTACATTTGGTGGCAACGGCAACAGTTTGTGAAGGGAGAACCCATTAGGCCACCAGATTCTACTGCAATTTCTATCAAAGTGCTAGCGACGAACTTTGTGCGAGCCACTAGCCCTAATTGACCACAGCAGCAACGTGATCATATGTGGAAGAAACAAGATAGAGGGAGTGTTTAGATTAATGTGGATGCATCTTTCTGTGCGGAAAATATGAATGGAGCTACCAGAGCTGTTGGCAGAGATGATCATGGCAAGTTCGTAGGAGCAGCCTCATGGTTCATATCGCATGTACAAAGTGCGGAAGCAGCCGAAATTACAGCGATCAGGAATGGGCTGTATCTGGCTGCCAAACTTGGATGTAACTCGGTGATAATTGAGTCTGATAGTCTGAATGCCATTGAAGCTTTCAACCAAGAAGAGTACTTGGGTCCGGATGCAGCAATTATCTCAGAATGTAGCGCTTGGGGCAGAACTAGCAAAGTTCGATGTGGTTCATTGCTTCCGGGAAGCCAACGGTGTTGCTGACAGTATTGCGAAAAATTCCCTCTGCAATAGTTCGTCTGTATATTGGGAAGGCCCCGTACCAGACTTTATTTCTCATCTCATTGTACATGATCTTGCTATTATATGAGAAATAAAGGTATTTACCCGTAAAAAAAGCTTATTTTCAATGCGAAAGATGTGCACCAGGGAATAAGTTAAGCCCAACACATGAAAACGAGTTCTATTGCACTTTTGGCTTATTTTGGCAATAAGCTGAAATAAGCTACTCCCTGCGTCCCATAAATAATATAAGAGTGTTTTCGACACTACACTGGTGTTAAAACACTCTTATATTATACTCCCTCCATTCCTAAATATTTGTCTTTTTAGAGATTCCAAATGGACTACCACATACGGACATATATAGACATATTTTAAAGTATAGATTCACTTATTTTGCTCCGTATGTAGTCACTTGTTGAAATCTCTAGAAAGACAAATATTTAGGAACGGAGGGAGTAGGACGGAGTGAGTACAAAAGAACTGGCCCTTAAAGCCGTGTAGTGTGAAGTAGTTCTGTGCATGCACTAGACCTTGGTTTATATTACTGGAAACTATATGTATTTATCTCTGCCTTTCAGATGCTCCAGTTTTCAAGTCGTGTAGTGCGAAGTAGTGCTGGTGTTCATGCACCAGAGCTAGGTTTATTTTACCTGTAACATCGACAACACAGTTGCAGTATGTTGTTTTAATCTTTCAATGGCGTCTTCTGTATTCAGATGAGTGGAACCAGGGTACCAGTTGGTGGTGACAATGTGGTCTACAAGGCTGAAGATGTTGTCAGCACTATGCTTGCGAGGGGTTTCACCCTGGGCAAAGACGCCGTTGGCAAAGCGAAATCTTTCGATGAGAGGCATGGCTGCACATCCACTGCCACCGCCCAGGTGGCCTCCAACGACAAGAAGATCGGGCTCAACGAGAAGTTCACCTTGAGCACTACCGTGGTAAACGAGAAGGTCAAAGGAGATGGACCAGAAGTTCCAGGTCTCTGACAAGACCAAGTCTGTGCTAGCTGCAGCTGACCAGACAATGAGCAATGCCGGGTCCGCCATCATGAAGAACAGGTACGTCTTCACCAGTGCGTCGTGGGTCACCAGCACGTTTGGCAAGGTCGCCAAGGCCCCCAAGTTCCCCACCGATGTTGGCACAATGACGAAGGAGAAGATGTCAGCCGAGGACCAGCAGAAAGGCTCTGGGGGCAGCTCGTACACGCCCATCCACTGATCGTCGCCCCCGTTCCTCTATGCGCCTCTTGCCATGTTGTATTATTTGCTGGTGGATCAGAAAACAACATTAGATATATAGAACACACCAGATCACCCCTTCCATACGTGAACTCTTGCAACCCAGGATTTTTTCTCTCTCTTTGTTAGAAGAACAGGAAATTTACTTTGGGGTTTTACATGTTACAGAATGGTTCAAGGTAGAATTGGAATGAAATTTTTACTTTGTTAAGTTGTGGAAGGGTGCTGTAATAATAATACTAGTGTTGTGTTGATCATAGCAGTACAGAATGCCCATGTGCTCCATATGTCTGTATTGAATTGCTCGCATGAAAGCTTTTGTGTATGGTTGTTGCATCTATCAAATGGTGATGGAACCGGGTCATGGCTCGCAACAAACCCCTTCTGTGTATCCAAGGGAGAGCAAGGCGTAAAGTTTCATCGAGCAAGGTGTAAGGTTTCGTCGTTTATAGGTTCATACTAGCACATACCACATAAGTGATGCACACAAAGTTTGCACTTAGTTTGAACAGCTTTTGGTATGTTGCATATGAACATATACACCACATGCATTTGCATTGGACACGAGTATAGCACTTAGTTGGAACTGATTTTGTAATGTTGTTGGAAGCATCGGGACTACCATCTGCACGATCTTGCTTTTCCATGAATTCAGATTTGCCGTGATGGTTATCTTGAGATTATGAAATGGCTTTTCTTGTGCGCACCGTTAGGGAACTAGCACATTTGGTTCAAATGGTACCGAGTATTTTCTTAAGTGGAACTATCCACTCTATTTTATTCTGTCAAACACATTGAACGTTAAGTAATGGTGACTTCGATGTTTTATCTTAGCTAGCACGGTGTCAACATCTATAAGAACATCCACTGTGTCGATTTTTTAACGGAAATGATAAATTCCGAACGTTCGGATTTCAAGCATGGCAACCCGAACGTTTTTCATGGCAATTTTAGTACACGCGAGGTTGGCAAACGTGGCAATTTTCTGACAAAAAACAAACTAGGACAAAGTTTCCCTGTTTCAACAACTAAACTTGCCACCTTGAGTCAACTAAAGTTGCCATGAAAAAACATTCCGGATGACATTCTTAAAATCCAAACGTTCGGGATTTATCGGCGTCCTTTTTTAATTGGTGAAATTTATATTTAAAATGTTATTCTAGAGAATTAAAATTTTGCTATAACCATCATACTAACTCATAAACTAAAATGTTTTGCACAAAAAAGTCAGCTCGAGCATAGGGGACTTTCGAAATAATACAAAATGACAAGCTACATTAAACAAGGATGCACATGCGCGAGAGATAAAAAGCCCATGCTTGGAGAACTCCTACCGAGCATTTTGAAGGTACACTAGCATTTAGGAGCGTGGTTAAAGAACCAATCATATTAGCATTCAACGAGCTAAATACTTGCTACCAGGAACATATCACCAGGGTAGAACCTATCATGCTAGTTATCTAAACAATATCAACATGCTTGCTAAATAGTATCCACAGACTACATAATGGATGCTAAGCTACCAACAGAGCAGGTGCTTCCGGTTTATTAATTGAACACAAGGTTAAAGTGTAACTAGCTGCTAGTACAAGCATAGTAGATAAACAAGGCTCTTGGCCGGCGATGGTCACCGGCTATAGAGAGGTCATATTCGATGGCAGCTCCCGACACCGATGGCGAACAGCTCGAGACAAGTAGTGTGGGGTCAAAAGCAGTAATAGCAATAGTATAAAAGCAGAGGAGTGGCTGATGGAATATGACCTCGGGATCAAAAGAGGTCCTCGGATCAAAAGAGGACTTTCGCTGATTATAGGGTTGTAAAGAATCAGGCTTACTTTGTGTGTGAAACCATGGTGTTCTGCTGCGATGAAATGTTATAACCTATTTATGATTTAAAAATTTACATTTTTCACTAGTAGAAAAACGACTTTACGTGAGCCCCATTAGTCCCGGTTTGGAAACGGCCCGGTACTAATGTGATCATTAGTCCCGGTTCCAACGGCTAGGGGGGCGGGCATCATTAGTCCCGGTTCGTGTTGAACCTCTCGTACCGGTTCGTGACACGAACCGGGACTAAAGGGGTGGTGGCAGGCTGGTGTCAGGCTGGGGCCCCGCGAGCACATTTAGTCCCGGTTCGTGTCACAAACCGGGACTAGAGGTGCACATTTAGTCCCGGTTTGTATAACCAACCGGGACTAAAGATATCACTATATATAGTGCTTCGTCCAGCCCGAGCCGCAGCTCTCTGTTTTTCCCCTCCTCTCTGCTTTCTTGCCCTCATGCTAGCTCGAGCTCACCTCCATTTTTGCCAAAATTTGTCAAGATTTGAAGGCACCCCATCCATCCAAGTGTTCACAAAGGTTAGGAACTTTGTCCTTTCATCTCTCATTGCTAGATTAGCTCTTGCAATGCTCTATAAGTATAGTGATTTGTGATTTTTAGTTTGGGAGTAATTATATGTGGTAGTTTATTTGATTTATATGCAATTTTAGCTCAAATTAACTTCTTAGTTTGCATATGTAGGTGTGGTTTCCTTAGTGCCTTCCCGTCCCCGTCCTAACCACCGTCGATCGCCCGCACCGTCCCGTCGCCGACACCACCTTGGTGAGCCTCTTGTTCTTATCCTCTTTATAAAAAAAAATCATGTTTGTGTGATTTAGATAGTTACTTGTATAATTTTTTTACCCGTACGTTGTTTGTTATACATAGTGGCATGGTTTTGATATCCGTCCCCGTCGGCCCTCGTCCGGTTTATGATTCGGATGTGGTATATTCTCTTTTATAACTATTTGTTACATTTTGTGTTTATGACAAATTATGCCCATCAAGTTGACATAGATATTTTTATCTAGGAGGTATGTGAACTGGAAATTGCAACCGACCCTCTTGTCAAGAAGTTAAATTTAGTTGAAAAAGAAAATGAGTATTTGAAAGAAAAATTGAAAATAATTGAAGAAGAGAAGATGAAATTGGAGTTGTATGTTGTCGATATCATCGATGATCACAAGATCAAGATGGATGCAATGCGCTTGAAGATTAGAAAGATTAGAAAATATGCCATTGACACTGAGGCTTGGTATCATTATGCTGTTGGATCAATTGTTACCTTAGTTGCGATCTTGATCGCATTTGCTGTTGCATTTAAATGCTTTAGCTAGAGAGTTTGTATGTTGTTTTATGAGAATAAGTGTGTATGAACTTGTATTAATTTGGTCTTTTCGGTGTTGTGTAATGAAGATGAGCCGACAATGGATGTACGATGATCGATGCTCTCCCCAGTTCATTAATGGCGTGCATACTTTTCTGCTTGCGGCTGAGGCAAACAAGCGGCCGGATGGTTTTATGTATTGTCCATGTGCTGTCTGTAAGAATGATCAAAATTACTCTAACTCAAGAACCATTCAGGTCCACCTGTTTACGTCCGGTTTCATGTCCAGCTATAACTGTTGGACCAAGCACGGAGAAAGAGGGATTCTAATGTAAGAGAATGAAGAAGAAGAGGATGATGACAGCTATCCTGGCCATGGGTTCCCTAAATACGATGGTACTACAATGAAGGAAGAAGCTGAGTCGGCAATACGGGAAGAAGCTGAAGAAGAGGCATCAGATGAGTCCACTGATGGTCTTGGTCGGGCCATTGCCGATGCAATGAGAAACTGCGCAAGTGAAAAGGAGAAGCTGGAGTTGAAGCACATATTAGAGGATCACAAGAAATTGTTGTACCCAAATTGCGAAGATGACAAGAAAAAGCTGGGTACCACACTGGAATTGCTGCAATGGAAGGCAGAGAATGGTGTATCTGACAAGGGATTTGAAAAGTTGCTGATAATGTTAAAGAAGATGCTTCCAAAGGACAACGAATTGCCCGACAGTACGTACGAAGCAAAGAAGGCTGTCTACCCTCTAGGATTAGAGGTGTAGAAGATACATGCATGCCCTAATGACTGCATCCTATACCACTATGAGTACGAGGATTTGAATGCATGCCCGGTATGCGGTGCATTGCGCTATAAGATCAGCCGCGATGACCCTGGTGATGTTGAGGGCGAGCGCCCCAGGAAGAAGATTCCTGCCAAGGTGATGTGGTATGCTCCTATAATACCACGGTTGAAACGTTTGTTCCAAAACAAAGAGCATGCCAAGTTGATGCGATGGCACAAAGAAGACCGTAAGAAAGACGGGAAGTTGAGAGTACCCGCTGACGGGTCGCAGTGGAGAAAAATCAAGAGAAAGTGGAAGGACTTTGCAGATGACGCAAGGAACGTATGGTTTGGTCTAAGTGCAGATGGCATTAATCCTTTTGGGGAGCAGAGCAGCAATCATAGCACCTGGCCTGTGACTCTATGTATCTATAACCTTCCTCCTTGGTTGTGCATGAAGCGAAAGTTCATTATGATGCCAATGCTCATCCAATGCCCTAAGCAACCCGGCAACGACATTGATGTGTACCTAAGGCCATTAGTTGAAGAACTTTTATAGCTGTGGAATGGAAAAGGTGTACGTGCATGGGATGAGCACAAACAGGAGGAATTTGACCTACATGCATTTCTGTTTGTAACCATCAATGATTGGCCTGCTCTAAGTAACCTTTCAGGACAGACAAACAAGGGATACCACGCATGCACGCACTGTTTAGATGATACCAACAATATATATTTGGATAAATGCAAGAAGAATGTGTACCTGGGGCATCATCGACTTCTTCTGAGCAGGCATCCCTTAAGAAAGAAAGGCAAGCATTTCAAAGGTGAGGCAGATCACCGGAAGAAGCCTCGCCACCGTACTGGTGATGATATACTTGATATGGTCATGGATTTAAAAGTAATCTTTGGAAAGGGTCCTGGCGGACAATCTGTTCCGAATGACGCTGACGGATGCGCACCCATGTGGAAGAAGAAATCTATATTTTGGGACCTACCCTATTGGAAAGACCTAGAGGTCCGCTCTGCAATCGACGTTATGCACGTGACGAAGAATCTTTGCGTGAACCTGCTTGGCTTCTTGGGCGTGTATGGGAAGACAAAAGATACACCGGAGGCACGGGAGGACCAGCAACGTATGCACGGAAAAGACGGCGTGCATCCAAAGCAGTATCAGGGTCATGCCAGCTACGCTCTTACCAAAGAAGAGAAGGAAATCTTCTTTGAATGCCTGCTCAGTATGAAGGTCCCATCTGGCTTCTCGTCGAATATAAAGGGAATAATAAATATGGCATAGAAAAAGTTCCAGAACCTAAAGTCTCATGACTGCCACGTGATTATGATGCAACTGCTTCCGGTTGCATTGAGGGGGCTTCTACTGGAAAACGTTCGATTAGCCATTGTGAAGCTATGTGCATTCCTTAATGCCATCTCGCAGAAGGTAATCGATCCAGAAATCATACCAAGTTTACAGAATGATTTGGTGCAATGTCTTGTCAGTTTCGAGTTGGTGTTCCCACCATCCTTCTGCAATATCATGACACACGTCCTAGTTCACCTAGCAGACGAGATTGCCATTCTGGGTCCTGTATTTCTACACAATATGTTCCCCTTTGAGAGGTTCATGGGAGTCTTAAAGAAATATGTTCATAACCGTGCTAGGCCAGAAGGAAGCATCTCCATGGGCCATGAAAATGAGGAGATCATTGAGTTTTGTTTCGACTTTATTCCTGATCTTAAGCCGATTGGTGTTCGTGAATCACGGCATGAGGGCAGACTCAGTGGAAAAGGCACGCTAGGAAGGAACCAAGTAATATGTATGGACGGGCATTCTTCGGCGCAAGCACACTACACAGTTCTACAAAATTCCACCTTGGTGGCTCTGTATATCGAGGAACACAAGAATATTCTACGCTCCAAACACCCGGAGCAGTCTGACGACTGGATTACACGTGAACAAACGGGGACTTTCGCCGGTTGGTTGTAGACAAGTCTCATGCATGACGACGCTGTTGAAGATGAGCTGTACTTGCTGTCCCAGTTACCATCTTTGACTATATTGACTTTCAAAGGGTACGAGATAAATGGGAATACATTTTACATGATCGCCCAAGATAAAAAGAGCACCAACCAAAACAGTGTTGTCCGCTTTGATGCAGCAAACACCAATAGGCCAAAGGACACATATTATGGTTACATAGAGGAGATATGGGAACTTGACTATGGACATGGTTTGAAGGTCCCTTTGTTTTAGTGCAAATGGGTCAATCTGACAGGAGGCGGGGTATAGGAAGACCCGCAGTACGGAATGACAATAGTGGATCTCAACAATCTTGCGTACGCAGACGAACCATTCGTCCTAGCCAATGATGCGGCACAGGTTTTCTATGTGAAGGACATGTCTACCAAGCCGAGAAAATGAAAAGATAAGGAAGCGAATACATCATACGATGAGCCAAAGCACCACATAGTTCTTTCAGGGAAAAGAAACATCGTGGGAGTGGAGGACAAGACAGACATGTCAGAAGATTATGAAAAGTTTCAGGAAATTGCTCCCTTCACAGTGAATATTGACCCGAGCATGCTGTTAAATGATGAAGATTGTCCATGATTACGGCGCAAAGGGGCACGCGCGAAGAAAAAGTTTTATACCCCAAGATCCCACTCTAGGATGTGACCGGCTTCACCGTCATCACTTTCTTCTCTAGTGAGTTTCCTGACTTATATATCTGGAAAGTCCCACTTCGGACAAACCGGAGGGAATCTTTGTAATAGTGTGTGTTTTGGCATTGAAACACGAAGAAATATTATGTCTAAACAAAATATTTCATGCATTATGTAGGACTTCATTTGCTATTTTTCATACAAAATGGACAATCTCTTTCGAAGTATTAGGGTTTCGGACGAACACTCATCTGTTACAAAGGTATTTCAATTTTTTTAACTTATTTCAACTCTAGACTTTTCTGAGTTCAGTATGCACCATTGAAAGCCACGTCATCAATTTTCAACCATTTCTCACTTCATTTGCTATTTTTCATCCATTTACTGATTTTTTTTGAGCTAAATGACCCTGAAACTGAAAAGCACTACAAATGAACTCTGAAAAGGTTGAAAGTTGTCATGGTATCATCATTTCACCCACATAGCATGTGCTAAAAAGTTGAGAGGGTTACGGCAAAAACTGGATGCACTTCGTGTACAAAATGGACAATCTCTTTCGAAGTATCAGGGTTTCGGACGAAAACTCATCTGTTACAAAGGCATTTCATTTTTTTAAACTTATTTCAACTCCAGACTTTTTGTGCGTTCAGTATGCACCATTGAAAGCCACGTCATCAATTTTCAACCCTTTCTGACTTCATTTGCTATTTTTCATGCATTTACTGATTTTTTTTAGCTAAATGACCCTGAAATTGAAAAGCACTACAAATGAACTTTGAAAAGGTTGAAAGTTGGCATGGTACCATAATTTCACCCACATAGCATGTGCTAAAAAGTTGAGAGGGTTACGGCAAAAAGTGGATGCACTTCGTGTACAAAATGGACAATCTCTTTCGAAGTATCAGGGTTTCAGACGAAAACTCATCTGTTACAGAGGCATTTCATTTTTTTAAACTTATTTCAACTCCAGACTTTTTGTGATTCAGTATGCACCATTGAAAGCCACATCATCAATTTTCAACCCTTCTGACTTCATTTGTATTTTTCATGCATTTACTGATTTTTTTAGCTAAAGACCCTGAAATTGAAAGCACTACAAATGAACTTGAAAAGGTTGAAAGTTGGCATGGTTCATCATTTCACCCACATAGCATGTGCTAAAAAGTTGAGAGGGTTACGGCAAAAATTGGATGCACTTCGTGTACAATGGACAATCTCTTTCGAAGTATCAGTTGTACAAAGGCATTTCATTTTTTAAACTTATCAACTCCAGATTTTTGTGCGTCGTATGCACCATTGAAAGCCACGTCATAAAATTCACCTTTCTGACTTCATTTGCTATTTTTCATGCATTTACTGATTTTTTTAGCTAAATGACCCTGAAATTGAAAAGCATACAAATGAACTCTGAAGAGTTGAAAGTTGGCATGGTATCATCATTTCACCCACATAGCATGTGCTAAAAGTTGATAGGGTTACGGCAAAAGGATGCACTTCGTTACAAAATGGACAATCTCTTTCGAAGTATCAAGGTTTCAGACGAAAACTCATCTGTTACAAAGGCATTTCAAATTTTTAAACTTATTTCAACTCCAGACTTTTGTGCATTCAGTATGCACCATTCAAAGCCAGGTCATCAATTTTCAACCCTTTCTGACTTCATTTGCTATTTTTCATGCATTTACTGATTTTTTTAGCTAAATGACCCTGAAATTGAAAAGCACTACAAATGAACTCTGAAGAGGTTGAAAGTTGGCATGGTATCATCATTTCACCCACATAGCATGTGCTAAAAAGTTGAGAGGGTTACGGCAAAAATTGGATGCACTTCGTGTACAAAATGGACAATCTCTTTCGAAGTATCAGTGTTACAAAGGCATTTCATTTTTTAAAACTTATTTCAACTCCAGACTTTTTGTGCGTCGGTATGCACCATTGAAAGCCACGTCATAAATTTTCAACCCTTTCTGACTTCATTTGCTATTTTTCATGCATTTACTGATTTTTTTAGCTAAATGACCCTGAAATTGAAAAGCACTACAAATGAACTCTGAAGAGGTTGAAAGTTGGCATGGTATCATCATTTCACCCACATAGCATGTGCTAAAAAGTTGATAGGGTTACGGCAAAAACTGGATGCACTTCGTGTACAAAATGGACAATCTCTTTCGAAGTATCAAGGTTTCAGACGAAAACTCATCTGTTACAAAGGCATTTCAAATTTTTAAACTTATTTCAACTCCAGACTTTTTGTGCATTCAGTATGCACCATTGAAAGCCATGTCATCAATTTTCAACCCTTTCTGACTTTATTTGCTATTTTTCATGCATTTACTATTTTTTTTACCTAAATGATCCTGAAATTGAAAAGCACTACAAATGAACTCTGGAAAGGTTGAAAGTTGGCGTGGTATCATCATTTCACCCAGATAGCATGTGCTAAAAAGTTGAGAGGGTTACGGCAAAAACCGGATGCACTTCATGTACAAAATGGACAATCTCTTTCGAAGTATTAGGGTTTCGGACGAAAACTCATCTGTTACAAAGGCATTTCATTTTTTTTAAACTTATTTCAACTCCAGATTTTTGTCCGTTCAATATGGACTATTGAAAGCCACGTCATCAATTTTCAACCCTTTCTGACTTCATTTGCTATTTTTCATGCATTTACTGATTTTTTTAGCTAAATGACCCTGAAATTGAAAAGCACTACAAATGAACTCTGAAAAGATTGAAAGTTGGCATGGTATCATCATTTCACCCACATAGCATGTGCTAAAAAGTTCAGAGGGTTACGACAAACACTGGATGCACTTCGTGTACAAAATGGACAATCTCTTTTGAAGTATCAGGGTTTCGGACAAAAACTCATCTGTTACAAAGGCATTTCATTTTTTTAAATAACCTAAGAATTACCAAATAGAATATAATGATAAAACACACTAATATTAAACAGCAGGAAAAAGAATCACTCAAAAATCTATTTTTAAAGTAAAGTTATTCACAAACTAGTGATTCACACAAATTTCAAATAATTCAAATTTGAAAACTACTGGCACTAACAGAAAGTTTATAATTTTTGTGACCTAAAAAAAATTTCACTCAGAAACTCTAAATAAAGCAAAAAAAACTCAGAAACAAAAGAAAATAAATAAAGCAGAAAACAAAAAAAATGAAAAATAAATAAATTAAAAAAAAAGCCCGTCTACTGGGCCGCCACGGCATGCATACGACTAGAAACCCAACTACTAGTTGGGCCAGGATGCAGGCCCGCACGGCCCAGTATGGCCCACAGGGCAGGACATAATGGTAGGCCCACAAGGCCTACTTTAGAGAGGAGCTCGAATGAGCTACCGCGCCGGGGTTTATAAACCAGTGCGGGTGCCCTTCACTGGGCGAGGTGGGACTAAACATCCACCACACTGCGCCGTGCCAGGAACAGGCCTTTAGTCCCGGTTGGTGGCTCCAACCGTGACTAAAGGTATGGTGGCTCCAACCGCGACTAAAGGTACCCTTTAGTCGCGGTTGGAGCCACCAACCAGGACTAAAGGTATTTGTATATAAACGGGGACTTGCAAATTTTTAGAACTCCATCTCGTTTCCATCGTCTTCCGCTCCCCCGACACCACCACACACCTCGACGCCGCCAGGCTGCCGGCCTCGCCGTCGCCTCCTCCCCGCCATCGCCGCCTCGGACGCCGGCCGCCCACACCTCCTCCACGCCGGCCGCCCCCATTGACGCGCAGCCCGCGCCCGATCTACTCCTCCCCGCGACACCACCCACGCGCGCCTCGACCACGCCGGCCTCCCGCGCCGCTCCTCCACGCCGCCTGGCCCCCACCCCGACGACCGAGCCGGCCCGATCCCTGCGGTGAGCTCCGGCGGCCATCATTTTTTTCATTTTTGTTCATCTTTTTTTGTTATATATATATAGATGAATGTTAGATGTATATGTAGATTGAGTAGGAATTTTTGATGTTTTAGATGTATATATATATATATGTATGTTTAGATATTTTAGATGATTATTTGTTCACTATATGTATGTATGTTTTTTTCACTAGTTTTTTATACAATGTATGTATATATGTATATGTAGATGAACGGTGAAATTTGCATAGATTTTCTGTTTTTTAGTTTTTTATACTTATAGAAAAAAGTTGCATAGAAAAAAGTTGACCATGTATTAATAATATTTTAATGTTAATATATATCTTAATGTTATATTTGCAAAAGTTTGTCATGTATTTGCAAAATCAAGTGAATAAGAATTACAAAAATCATAATCAAGCATTTAAAAAATGTTAAATTTGCATAGAATTTGTTCTCGACGTCTACGATATGCCCGGCCCGCATCCTCGTCGTCGGATCGGTGGCGAGGACCTGCTTCAGAGGCGCCATGTCCTGGACTGGGCTCCACCGGGCTGGCACTGGGAGGTGCTACCTTCCGGGGCGCGCAGCTTGGTGAGGAACCGGGCTCCCGTCGTCGACCCGGAGCTTCTTTGGTGGCGTTCGCGTGGGCCACTTTCGGTGCGGAGGCAGCCGGCCCCGCCGAAGGTGGTACGTCACCGTGTCAGGGAGGAGGACGAGCAAGTCCGTCGCTACATGGTTGCGTTGGACGTCAGGTTCTGCAATACCTGGCAGGTTCTTCAGGGATCTCACCCGAGCTATGATCCTGTGATGGTTCCTTCTCTTTGGGAGTCCATCGCCCGTGCCTCAGGAACCGCGAGTGAACTAGATTCTTCGATAATATTCGATCTGTGTTAGCTAGTGATGTTATATATATGATAATATTCGAGATGTATTAGTGATATATAATACTCGAGACAATGTATTCGAGATTATATTATTTGATAATATTCAAGACGATGTATTCGAGATTATATTCGATGATGCATATTATCTGGATTATTCGAGATGTATTAGTGATATTATTCGAGATGCATATTATCTACTATGATTCAGTTTTTCCTTATTGATTGCATTCTAATTTGAATACTAAATTGTTTTATCTTTCTTCTGGATTAGTTAATATAAGCTATGGACAATACCGGCAGAGACGGAGAAGAGACCCTGTTCGACATCATACACTCCCTGAGCCCAGATGAGAATGAACCTGAAGATGACGGCTCGCAATATCTGAACAATACAGGTGAGGGTATGATATTTGATGAAGACGAACGAACAGATGAAGGCCACAACAATGATGACGAAGGAAATGTTCTTCAAATAATAAAGACCAGCAAGATATATTTATATAAGGCATCTGGTGATCATCACATGTTTTAATTGATTTGTATATATATTAACGAATCGATATTTCTTCTTTTAGCCCTCCGGATCGAGCAAATCTTCTACAAGCAGCAGGGTAGTACGAGGCCCGGCCAAAAAGTTGCAGGATGGCGTAAAGTACAACATCGATGCCACCAAACCAAATGGCGATCCGCTTGAACCTAAGAAGAATGCGGACAAGTTTACTCGTCAATGCGGAGTTATTGTCAGGGACCAAATCCCGATCTCCGTTCAAGAATGGAATAAGCCAGCAAAGGGAGATCAAGGAGTTACTTTTGTCTCCGAAAGAGCAAAAGATCTGCTTTGGGGATCGCTCATGTCACATTTCACCCTACCAGATCATTTCACAAATGCACAACGGGCGAACGTCAGGAAGAGTGCTCTTAAGAAGATGGCGATAGCATTCAACAACCACAAGAAAAAAATATGGGCCAAGTACGAAGAAGACGGAAAGTAGACTCCAGAATTCAAGGGAACACTGGAGAACACAAGAAATCACTGGGACACTTTCGTGAAGTACAAGGAATCAGAAGTAGCTCAGGAACGGTCGAGAATAAACAATATTAATGCTGCGAAAAAGAAGTGGCACCATCGGCTGGGGCCAGGTGGCTACCAGGTCGCCCGGCCTAAGTGGGATCTCGCTGAGCAAGAGATGATTGCTGCAGGGGTCACTCTAGTTACATTGAGTTGGCCCCCAGGTGCAGGACTTGGTTTTATGCGCATGGGGGGAAGTTGGACCCACAGACAGGGCTGGTTATGGAGCGGCCAAGTCTTAAAGAAGCCTCCGACGCTCTACTTGTTGCAATAGAAGATGCTCGAATGGGGGTGTTCACGCCCAACAGAGAGAACGACGAGCTTACGCGCGCCCTGAAGAATCCTGAACACCAGGACGAACACGAGGCAAAGGCGTTGTTCCATGGTTTGAGGGGTTTGCGGATTGGAACGCCGACTACAGAAGCCGTGCGAGAAAGAAGCAGCAGGAGGAGCAGAAGAGGAAGTTGGAGGAGGAGCAGAGGAAGAAGGAAGCAGTCCGCCTTCAAGGCCTAGAATCAAAGCACGCGGAGTTGGAACGCGCTTTTAGGCGGCAGCAGGAGCAGATCGACTCACTTAGCCCGGAAAGGGGGTCTCAGCAGTGGTAGCAGCTAGCGGATCCAGCATTGGATAGCACTGTCCCATCTTTGCCGAGAAGCAGCGTGGGCTCCACCCTGGCCGATGATGCACTGCTGGCTAGCTACCCCGTGGATGATATCCAACGTGCGACACCTTGTGAGCTACACATTAAGGTGAAGAACATATCAATGAAGGTGGCGGACGGCTATGCTTTAACAAATCCCCCTGAAGCAACCTTCCATGGCAATTCGATTCCAGCTGGCTATGCTCGTGTCGGTGTGGATGAAGTGATGTCGGGATATAACGAGCTAGAGCTTGACATTCATGGAGGTGACGAGGAGAGCACACTAGGAGAGGCCATACGTCGTATCATTCTATGGAGAAAGGATTGCATCGTCTTTCCAAGGCCACCGACTCCTCCTCCAAGTCCGCCGCGTCAGCCAGCTCCTCCTTCAAGTCCGCCACTGCGTCAGCCGACTCCTCCTCCTCCAAGTCCGGCACCGCGTCAGCCGTCTCCGCCGCCTCAGCAACAGCGGAAGAGAGGCGCCGCAGCTACGGCGGCTAGCGGTACAACTGGCAAGAAATTCAGATATGGTCCAAGCCTCAAGGCTCTTCCAAAGTTGCCTTACGACTTGACTGACGAGGAAAACAATGCCGTAGTGCATGCCGAAGTTCAGGCCCATTTTGCACCAAAACCGCCCCCGCCAAAGGAGATCATACCTGAGGAAGTGATACAACACTTTATTGATAATGCTCAACCGGCTGTGAAGAGACCGACCTCAGACTATGAGCGCTCTATTATGAAGTTATATCATGCACAAAAACAGAAGGAGTCAAGCTCGAGCTCGAGCAAAGCAGTTGGCAAAAAAAGCGGGAAAACTGTTGCCCAGCTGGGAGAACAGGCAGTGCAATCGATCCCCCCGTTCATTGTACAACCACATGTGAGTACCGCCGATCAGCTAGTAATAACCGACGATCATAGAAGGCAGGCTAAAGAGATCGGTGTCACTGTTGAACAAATCCTAGGCATCGAGGAACTCCCCGGGTTTACAGAGGAGGAACTAGCATGGAAATATGTCCCCGGCCAACCTCTGGTCAAGCCTGAGGAGATCCCGCTTCTATCAATGAGAATGCACACATTGCATGAGTGGTACCTGAGAGAAGTAAACAACGGGCGAGAGTCCCTCATGGTGAAAGTCAAGGAAGAGCATTACTTCCATGCAAAAGATTTGTGGGTTGAGTTTCAAGAAATGTTTCAGTTATTCAATCAAGACGCACTCAACAAATCTATCATCAATTGCTATTGTCTGTAAGTGATTTCTTTTTGTAATTTAAGTCTCTATATAGCTGTGCTTGTTCATTACCTGTAATTATCCTCACTATATTCTTTTCTGTGGTATTATGCAGAATGAAGATGTATGAAATGAAAAGAGATGGACGCTATGGCATTGGGTTCATTAACCCAAATACCATTGATGAAAAGACATGGTTACTTGAGACGTCGAGAAAAAACACAGAGAGAAGCTTGCTAGAGTTTTTGAAGCGACTAAATACCCAACCAGAAATACTACCTCCTTACAACTTTCAGGTGAGTGTTACTGTCTTGTACTACAAATTCTGTTTTTGCTTACTAGATGTTAATAAGTGTAGTGGATGAGTTATGCACATGCCCGCTTAATTATACAAACGTGTGCGCATGCAGTTTTCACTGGATCCTGCTAATCATTGAAGTTGACGAGGGAAAAGTTCAAGTATTGGACTCACTACTTAAAGACACTAATGAATACGCAACCGTGAGGGGGATGATCGACAGGTAATTTCAATCATTATCGCACTATGTCGGCCTCTTTAGTTCATTTCCTGATATCAACTAATTAATAACTCCTTTATTCATTTTCTTTGCCGGCGGGCAGGGCTTGGCAAAAGTTCATCAAACAGGTTAAAGGCGAATGGAAACAACAGCTGAAATGGGTGCAACCCAAGGTAATTAAGTAGTACTAGCTACGTCTGCACATCTCTTTAATTCTATTTTCAATACCATTATCATGCTTGATTAATTATTATCTGATTAAATTCTATTCTCGTAAAGTGCATGAGCCAGGCGCCGGGGAATAATTTATGTGCATACTACATTTGCGAGAACATTCGCATTATGACGTCCGAAAGGAACACATCTTCAAGACAACTTTGGGTACTCAAACACAATTCAAAGTTCTTTTTATCAATGACCTAATATATATACACACAACTAATATATTCATATTGATCTCCTTCTTTAATAAAGATGTCGGAGATGCGGGGTAAGCTCCTACCAACGGACCACGTACGAGCAATTCAAGAGGAAATTGCGGGATTTTTGCTTGACCAGGTCATAGATCCCAAAGGAGAATACCATTACACCTAATGCCTGCATGTAATGATCTGCAAATTGTAGGAGAAATTGTATATACCAAATTGTATATATATATATATGTGTATGCATGGTCGTACGAGAAATTCTATGATATATGAGAAATTCTATTATATATGACGTGTACAGTATGTGGTAGCAGTGGCACTTGACGTACGACTGCAGTAGCGTAAAATATGTTTGAAATGAAAAACAATTAAATGGAAAACACAAAATGAAAAGGAAAAATAAACCATAATTCATAAATCCTAAAACCCTAAACCCCTAAACCTCTAGTCCCGGTTGGTGTCACCAACCAGGACTAAAGGTCCCCCAGCACCCGGCGCTGGCTCGTGCCACGTGGTGGGCCTTTGGTCCCGGGCCGTGACGAACCGGGACTAAAGGGGGGGGGGGGCTTTAGTCCCCACCCTTTAGTGCCGGTTGGTGAACCGGCACTAAAGGCCCTTACGAACCGGGACTAAAGGCTGATTCTGCACTAGTGTTTATTCTTATTAGCTAATGGTACAAAGGCAACACCCAACCTACCAAACAACAATTTTCTATGCAAGGAAATGTGGGGGATTTAGATGGAAGGGAACATATGGGATTGGTGAAGGGAAAGGGTCCCCCTAAGGGTGTGTTTGGTAGCATGTATGGACCTAGTCTAATTGTTCTCCTCTGATACATGCTGAGTCCATGCATTTGTTGTTGTTTGGCAGTGGTGTATGCGCTGAGACATGCTAAGCTGAGACTTTGTTTGGCAGCCTGCATGTGTTTAGACATGCTGAACAATTTTGAATTCTGAATAATTTTTTTGAATGATGAACAAAATTGAAAAAACATGCACAAAAATTTAAACATATTTTGAAATTTTGAACTTTTATTGAAAATTTAAAGAAAATTTGAAATTATAAACATTTTTCAAAATTTAAATAAAATTTGAAATTCTGAATTTTTTTTGAAAGTTTAAACATATTTTGAATTTTTTTGAAAATTTAAACAAAATTTGAAATTCTGAACATTTTATAAAAATTTAAACCAATTTTGAAAATTTATTTTTTTGAAATTCTAAATCTTTTTTGAAAATTTAAACAAAATTTTAAATTCTGATTTTTTTTCTTAATTTAATCAAAATTTGGAATTCTAAAAAAATTTGAATTTTTTTTGAAATTCTGATTTTTTGAAGATTTAAACAAATTTTGAAATTCTCAACATTTTTTAAAATTTAAGCAAAATTTAAAATTCTGAATATTTTTTGAAAATTTAAACAAAATTTGAAATTATGAACATTTTTTGAAAATTTAAACATATCTAGACGTGGTCTGGTGGGTGGAGACGAGGGTCGGGGCGAGCATTGCTGACTCCATGCACCCTCTCTGGGGTGCATGAGATGGGCATAGCTGAGGGGCCTTTTTTGCATCAGATGGGCATAGCCCAGTTGAGCCCATGCATGCTACCAAACAAGCATCAGATTGGGAACTTTTGCCCTCATGCACCCTACCAAACACACCCTAAGGCTTTACGGTGTGTTTGTAGTGCCCTTGCATGTGATGTCCATTTCTCGCCTCACAACTCCATCGGCTTTGCCAAAGGACACGAAGGGGGTTTAAGAAAGACATGGTGGGTCAGGCAGGTAGAAGCTCCCCGTCTCCCTTGTCTTTGTTTTGGCATGTGCTCAATCCAGATCGGCATTTTGTGGAGCCCAAAAAATCCATTCATCTCGTCACTTAGAAACCAACAACGTGTTTATATTGGTTGAGAAGATTATTGATTCATCTTTATAAATAGTTTGTAACGTAAACTGTCAACCCAGTCATTGTAGCATAGTGGGTGGCTTTGGTTTGGTCCCTCGCAATGGTGTGTTTGTTTTCATTAGTAAAGCTACTTTTTCGCTTACAATAGTTCTTGGCTTTTTAGTATATATGTACTCTCCATCCTTAGTAAATAATTTTTGACATTTTAGTACATATGTACTCTCTATCCCCAGTAATTTATCCACAGTACATTCTTTTCCCCTCATTTTTGTGTGGATTCTTGAAAAAAGTATAAGGTTGTGTATTCACATTCGATCCGGTGCAATTTATTTTACAACATAAACTATTTTTGTTAAGAAATTTATTGCCATTTTAACATAAACTTTCCATCCCTAGCAATGGCCCCTTTCCATTTCCTCCCTGTTTTGGCAAGACACTTTTTGCAGATTCTTGAACAAACAACAAATTAATCATTGTCATTATTGTTCAACAATCATCACAAAGATGTCTAAGTGACACATAATTGTGGTGGCCACAGGACTAGAGGGAGTAACTTGTCACTATTGGGCACTGACCAGCCACTAGTAGAAAACGGGCCTTTAGTCCCGATTTCAGAGGGCCTTTAGTCCCGGTTCTGCAACCGGGACAAAACGATCGGGACTAATGCCCATTACTTTTAGTCCCGGTTGGCTTACGAACCGGGACTAAAGGAGCTCCACGTGGCCGCTGTCTGGAGCGAGGCTGGAGGACCTTTAGTCCCGGTTGGTAACACTAACCGGGACTAAAGAATTTTTTTTGAAAAAAAAAATTTGAATTTTTTTTGAATTTTTTTTATTTTTGAATTATTTGACAATTTAATCTCTAATCACCCCTCATCACAACTCCATCCTAAGCACACTTAATCTCTAATCACTGCTCAAGTGTGGAGCACTCATTCCAAATCGTCTAACTTCCGAGTTCTATTCCCCCTAGTTTCCAAGTCTGCACTTGTTATTTTCCTCGCAAGAGTAAGTTGTCAATCCTATTAACCCTTAGGTCTTGATGTCATATGATTTAATTTTTTGAATTCTAAACAATTATTAAAATAAAATAAGTAATAATAATATTAAATTTCAATGAAAATAAAATAAGTAATAATATTATTTTATTCATTTTTTGCCATTTATTCATTTAATATGGCATAATTAATATCTCTAATCTGTAAATCAAAATTCGACAAATAATATATCCATTATTATCAGAAAAATGTGAGGAGTCCAAATATGACATCAATAATTTTTAAAATTATTTAGTAACACTAATATTTATTGAATAAGTAGTTTGACCAGAGTTTGACCAAAAATTCAAAAAAAAACTTATATTTGAGGATAACTTTTTTCCTTTCAGAATTTGAGGATTCTAAAAATTTGCAAAATGGCCTGCGACGGTCGAAATTGGAACCGGCTTCTCGTGCTGAACATTTTGATATATTATACGTATTTTTTCGACACCGTATACAAAAGTTATAGCCGTTTTACTTTTTCATAACACTTTTTTGCAAAACATGTCAAAATTTATGTTTTTTAATTTTCCTAACTAGTAGATGTAGTAACATAACTACATCTCGAAGGATTTTAATTTTTTGAAGTTTTTATCATTTTCTTTTGTTTTTTTTAAACTAAAAAGGCGATACTGGGGGGGTAGAGTTTGAAAATTGCAGAACCCCTTTAGTCCGGGATGGTGTCCATCCAATCCTACCGTCGACTACATCTGCTAGCACCATCCCAGCCAGAGTCACAACTAAGGTTAACCAAGCCAGAGTCACATTCTATTAAAGTGGCAAAAAGAATTACCTTTAAATATAGCAAAACTAACTCTATCAACTATTATTAGAGGCTAAACAACTATTAATAAAAAACAGTAGCAAAATTAATATTAATTAATTAAAAAAATTTATCTACTGTTGTCTAACAGAAGCATACTACAACATGTTAAAATCTACAGAAAGAACTAACTAAAAATAATTGAAAACAACAATTAAAGGACTAAAACAACTATATAAGCAAAACAATACTGTTTTAATTAATATCCTAATTTAAATTATTCTAAAAATAACCAAATAAATCTTACTGTGACAATAATCTAACATGTGACTAGGAGCAAAAAGAATTAAATTAAAAACTATTTTTAAACTCAAATTATTCACAATCTAGGGTTTGAAGTAAATTTGAACAAATTCAAATTTGAAAACTAATGGCGCAAACAGAAACTAGACAAAATTTAGAATCTAATGCAAAAAGAATCACTCAAAAATATCAAATATCCTAAAAGATATAAGCAATTTAAAACAGAAACTAAAAACAAATGGAAAAACAGAAAAGAAACTTTCAGAACCCCTTTAACCTTTAGTCCCGGTTGGAGACACCAACCGGGAAGCCTCAACCCCTTTAGTCCCGGTTGGTGTCTCCAACCGGGACTGAAGGTCTAATCTTTAGTCCCGGTTGGAGACACCAACCGGGACTAAAGGGCATCGCACCCTTTAGTCCCGCTTGGTGTCTCCAACCGGGACTAAAGGTCCCATTTGAACCGGGATTGATGTCTGCCCGGCGCCCTAGCCGCTCGAACCGGGACTAATGCTCACATTAGTCCCGGTTCGTAATGCAACCGGGACTAATGTGTAGATCGATCTTGGACCAAAGCCCTGTTTTCTACTAGTGAGCTGCCCCGCACCCCTACCCCACCTTTCATTTGCCACTTTCCCAGCACATACTACAAAATAACAATTTGATGTTTTTTTACTATGTGATCTTATATTGCAGATATTATGATTACTTAGGTCGGTTTCTGCTCTCATAGTGACGATTTATTATCTTTACCGCGTTCATAGTGAAGATGCATGTGAGTTTAGATGGCGAATGCAAAGGCATTGTCAAGTTATGGTCATCTACTACAATGTGAGCTTGAAATGATATGATCACCATCTATCTACGAGGTAATGTATTGAGGGGATAACTGTAGTACTTCAGAAATATCCATATGTTGCTTTTATGGCAGTATTGAAATGCACACATGAAAGCATTCAGCCCATGGTTGTTGCGCCATATGGTACCAAATGGTACAACAATGTATGTGGTAGTGTTCCTATTTAAGCATGAGAAGAGAGACGGAATATGATCAGAACTCGCAACAAAACCATCTTGCACACCTGAGTCCAAGCACAGCGTAAGGCTTAGTCATTTCTAGGTTTCATACTAGCATATACCACATACGCAATGCACACAATTTTTCTACTTAGTTGGGATAGCTTTTGATATGCATGCCAGGTTTATATCAACATACAACACATGTGTACGTGATGTATACAAGTTTTGCATTTAGTTGGAACTGCTTTTGCAATGTTGATGAAACCCAAACACATCCTAGGACTGGAAAGCATCAGGATCTCTGGCTGCACTAGATTTTCTTCTCGAGAAAGTAGTAATCAACAACCTCGTTAGCTAGAGAAGCACTCTTCTTCAGAGAGTTGTCGATCTGGGGCATTTCATTGGGTTAGTACAAAACATAACCATGTGTGTTCTGCGCATGCATTCAGTCCAGATCAGCATACCATAGTCCATGGTTGCAGATCTAGTGGATGTATTAGACTTGGACTAAAGTGAGCCAATTTTGAACATATCAACTTTAATCATATGAGAGTCTATGGATTGAGTGCGCTCAAGTACAAGTTTAAAGACCATGATGCATTAACTCAATGTGAAATGACCTTGTTGGTAGCACAAAAGGCTAGAAAAATATTGCAAATTTGTTGGAGGCTACAATCATGATAGTAAACAAAGTGATATCTTAACAATTCACATCTTCACTCGGCGACCAAACGCTGTCATGAGGACACGATAATCATGCCGTGAAAACAAAAAAATGTAGCTTAATCTATCGTTAAGTATTCCATCCTGTCACGTGGGTGACCCGAGGGATTATATACTCTTCTCCTTTTTTTACAAAATACTGTGCATTTTAGCATATGTTTTCCACCCCCTTCCCATTTTGTATTGTTGTTTGTGTAGATCCCTGGAGAAAGAGCAAACTAATCATTGACATTATTATTCAAAAACAATTATCACACACTGTGTTAGTCAATGACACATAAGAAGTGGAGTAACTTGGCACTCCTGCCTTGAATTGCCACTTTCCGAGCAACAGCACTACTACCATGAGTCACTTTAGCCTACAATCCACAGTTAGGCTTCCCTTGCAAACCTGTACAAATGGCATCACAACCTAACCTAACCATCCTGCAAGTCACATCCCTGCCTACTTAGCTACCCCTTAAATAAGCTAATCACCATCATCCATGTGTGTTGGATTAGAGGGATAGAAAGGAAATGAACAATAGTGCCTCCCAGACTCGCTCTTAAAACCAGCTTACCACTCAAGCCGGGGAGGACTGGTTTTTCTTACAGACAAGAAACTTCCTTTTTTCCAAAGGTTCAGACAGGAGCTTGTGGATGTGTATGTGTATGCGCCTGGTAGGAACCTTGAGGCATTGTTGCTAGTCATCCAGGGATATGAATCACTGTCATGGCACTGTTGTCTAGATTTCCCATGCTTCTCAACTATGCCTTTGACCCTGTTCACACACAAACACGTCACCATGTACCCTCGACGCCAGGGGTGATGCACCGCAGCTCACGTCGAAGGAGACCCGACCGGAAGCGCGGTACGCAAGCAATTCGGCGGGCGCTTTTGAGGACCCGAAACCCCACACGCCCGAGAGGGACCCCGCCAGGGCGCGCGGTGGCTATGGGCTGCCCTAGGTCGACCTGATCGCCCCTAGGGCCTCGAGGTTCGCCGCCCTGCAACAAGAAGAACGAACGAAGAACGAGGAAGAAGAAGAACAAGGGAGAGATAAAAGTAAAGGTAAAAAGTGGTAGATGAATTGATCGATTGTGTGTTGTTCAATCAGCCGTCACCCCTTAGGTATATAAGAGGCGGATGGACTTCCCGTACAAGAAAAGGACTCCAAATCACGTCCAAATCTTTCCAAAATTAACCGAACCCGGATTTAGGTAAGTCTGGAACATCATTTTGGTTTTTAGGTCCCACAGGCCACAAACGACCTCGGATGAAGATGAGCCCAAAAGAAAATCTGACCATTTCGACGAGACGAACAACTTCCGTGTTGAATTGTTTTCGATTTGAGGCCATCTTCACTGCCGAATCGCTCGTGAAAAATAGACTGTTACTCACGCTACCCATCAGACACCGTGTCTGATGGGGCGCACCACTTTTGCACCGTGATAGGGCCGTACTCAGGTGGCTGTAACTTTTACATACGATCTCGGATTGATAATATTTTTATATCAAAATCGATCATTTCGACGAGACGAAGACAATTCGTGTAGATCAGTTTTCCATACGAGGCCGTCTCGGGGGCGTAATCAGCCGAACAGTATTCTGGACACAAAATATCAGTATTTCGAACACAACTTCGGCCATAGAAATGAGATCGGATGGCTATGGCCCAAATATCAAAGTTTCTCCTTTTGAAGGTACAGAACTTTCTCACTTCGAGCACTTTTCCATTTGAGGCCTTCTTAATTATGTTTTTGACTATGCCAAAATCTGGTGTCAACACATGCCCCCCTGTTTTTGGCAAAACTTGTGTGCCAAAAAATAACTTGCACGAAGTTTGTTCTAAGCGCGATGTCAACACTCCATTGGCCATTTTGTACGTGCTTAGGATGATAAGTATATATCGGCCATTTAGATTAGCAACAAAAGTGAAGCTAATCGAACATATAATGATTTGGTAATACCCTTTCATGATGTAAGAAATTATATTGCATCCATGGATTAAAATAAGCCCATTGAGGGTAACCAATCATACCTGATGACGAATTCCATAGCATAGGCATCAACGGCATAGTTGAGGAATATGGGTAATGTGTGGACCGACGATGTTGAAACCTTCGGCTTGGTCCTTCATAGTTTTCACCCTTTTCCTTCTTCACCTTTGCCGCACTTCTTGTAATGGAAGCTTGCACATAATTCTTATTTTGAGTACTTCCTTTGGGAACCCATGCCATGTTCCTTTCTTCAAGTTCTTGTGCACTAAGTTTTTGTAATTTCTTCTTTTGCCAATATGATAAGCCGAGTGAGCACTCCGGCTGTGATTTTGCTTGAAGCAATGGCAATTCTTGTTTTACCTTGTGCACTCTCAACTTCTTCTCTTCAGATTTGGCACTTGATTGACTTGTCTCATTTCCTTTAGTAGCCAATGTCAACACTTTAATTGGCTCTTTTTCATTTGAGATCGAATCTGAAGTAGCACTCTTACGACCATCTTTTTTAACTCGGTAAACTTGCTTGACCACCTCTTTCTTGTTCCTTGAGCTCAGGACCGATTCCTTATGATTGAAACGGTCTTTGACATGTGCTTGTTCAAATGTTGATCTTTTTGGAGCTGCATAATGTTTGTGAGATGGTCTAAAATAAGATGAAGAATGCGCCCTTGTATCATACCTGTCCCATGATGGATATGGATTTACATGATCATAGGAAGGTACCCATGGCATTGGCATTGGCGGCACAACATATGGATATGAATATACTGCATTAGAATTCTCATTTTTCCAATACTGATCCTCGGGTTTGCGCCTACGGGGTGGTCTTGATGCTCTTGAATTACTTGGCCGATAAACACAATTCTCCTCACTTATCTTCTGATATTTTTCCAATAGTTGCGCCAAAGTGACGTTCGGCTTTTTACCTTTGTGCTTACCTCAGCCTTTGCTTTCTTTGGTTGTGTTTGCACCGATCTTTGGATTTTCTTGTTGCCCCCCCCCCCCCAATACTTGGCTTCTTTTGTGCAACCTCGATCAAATTTTCGCCCTCAAGAATATTATCATTGTGCTCTTGAACAACTTCCTTACTTCAAAGCTTGATCCCATTATCCACAGTTTTTACCTTCTCATATTGAAATGGATCGGCTTGAAGCAGCCGATGCAAAAATCATTTGCCATCAGGACCAATCGGAATAGAATGGTCATCTTTTGGTGTCTGAACAAATTTCAATCATCCTCTATCAATGGTCGATTTGACGAAACATGTTGCAATCCTCAAAATTATGCTTGGACGAATCATGCAACTTACAATACATTCGTCCTTTGATTGATGGCTTGACATGGTGATCAAGAATTCTAATGTAATTATTTTTTAGCAACAAATCAAATATTTGATCACACATGCTTGAATTGAAGGTATACTTCTTGTTTTCTAGCCGATCTTGGTGTGCGAACGGCTTTGGAGTTAAGCAAACGAATGATTCAAATTTGGAATATCCCCATTCGGCTATGCATTGTGATTTGCACCCTATCTCCAATGTATTTTGATAAGATATTATATTAGCATCGGATTTCTCAAAAGAATTTGACCTTGGATTTAAATTTCTGAAACGAAAATAGTTAGAATACACATGTCTCAATTGAGACCAAGTGCAAGCCAAGTATGAAACAAGCAAAGCTACCCAATTAGATATGAAATTTTGATAAAGTAATGGGGAAAACTTTGGCTGCAATAATAGGTCACTATCGGTCTTTATAAATGGCACAATAGGTTGACCGATATGTTCTATAACAGTTTTATTGCTAACAAGTAAATTTTCCTTCTTCATTGGTCTTTCAAAATTACTTATGCGAATTTTTCTTATAGAAGCATCAACAATAAAGTTACGACCAAATCGAAAGAGATGTAAATCACTTGCTAGACATACCTTTTCAAACACGTTGGCAGAGCATGATAGTTGCGTTACTTGAACGATATGTTGTTCCTCTTTCGAATAGCTCCCCAACACCTTGTCGTCCTGTTTTTCTAAAACAGATTCGGCATACGTAATATTTGATTCGGTCTTTTCAATAGCCGAATTAACTTTGTTATCCGAATCACCACCTTTTTTGATAATTCTATCCACACCCAATGCTTTCTTTTTTTGACATAATCTAGCTTGGATTGCAGCAGAATTAATAGGCTTTCCCTCTTTTATTAATTCATGTAGAACAACATTGCATTCGTCCCAAAAAGACGTAAGATTTTTCTTAATGACCCAATCTGGATAGAATTGCCCCCCGACACTTTTAGACTCTTTCGGTAACGAGATGTCATCGAAATTCTGTAATTGTGCAGGGAAAACATTGTATGCTACGATACTAGGTGAAGACACATGTGATCCTATAGAATTTTTACTTATTCGGCTATTAGCGTGAAGGTGCGAAGCCGAATTATGAATACCTATAGTTGCATATGGTGCCAAAAAATTAGTAGCATGAGGTGTAGCATATGATGATTGAGGGTAATTGGCCGGATAACTAGTAGTAGCATGGCCAATTCCCCTATCCACCGGCATGTTTTGATTAACGTATTGCAAGCTAGTTGCCGATGAATAAAAAGGTGAAACACTTTGTTGCATACTATCAGAAGTTCCTATGTGAGGTGTTTCAACTTGATTAATGGAACTCATCATGTTGTTCATCGGCATATGGATTTGTGGGGCTGCCGATGCATGGGAGTTGGTATACATATATTCCATATTGCTAAAATTATATGAGGTTGAAGCATGGAGATTTTGTTGCATCGGCTCTTGCACATAATTAGATGCATGATTGATAAAGCTAGGGCTAGCCGATACATTATGCTCATTAAACAATCTAGCAACAACATATGCATTATTTGTATCTACATGAGTGAATTGGGTATTCATGTTACCTTTGTAGATTGCAAATCCTAGATGACAATCTCTTCGTAGCAAGAACGGGCCGGAGACCGTTCAAAGCTTCGTCCCCAGCGGAGTCGCCAAAAAGTGTGTTCACACACGAACACGTCACCGTGTACCCTCGACGCCGGGGGTGATGCACCGCAGCTCACGTCGAAGGAGACCCGACCGGAAGCGCGGTACGCAAGCAATCCGGCGGGCGCTTTTGAGGACCCGAAACCCCACACGCCCGGGAGGGTCCCCGTCAGGGCGCGTGGCGGCTATGGGCTGCCCTAGGTCGACCTGTTCGCCCCTAGGGCCTCGAGGTTCGCCGCCCTGCAACAAGAAGAACGAACAAAGAACAAGGAAGAAGAAGAACAAGGGAGAGATAAAAGTAAAGGTAAAAAGTGGTAGATGAATTGATCGATTATGTGTTGTTCAATTGGCCGTTACCCCTTAGGTATATGAGGCGGATGGACTTCCCGTACAAGAAAAGGACTCCAAATCACGTCCAAATCTTTCCAAAATTAACCGAACTCGGATTTAGGTAAGTCTGGAACATCATTTTGGTTTTTAGGTCCCACAGGCCACAAACGACCTCGGATGAAGATGAGCCCAAAAGAAAATTTGACCGTTTCAACGAGACGAACAACTTTCATGTGAACGTTTTCGATTCGAGGCCATATTCATGGCCGAATCGCTCGTGAAAAACAGACTGTTACTCGCGCTACCCATCAGACACCGTGTCTGATGGGGCGCGCCACTTTTGCCCCGTGACAGGGCCGCACTTAGGTGGCTGTAACTTTTACATACGATCTCGGATTGATACGATTTTTATATCAAAATCGATCGTTTCGACGAGATGAAGACAATTCGTGTAGATCAGTTTTCCATACGAGGCCATCTCGGCGGCGTAATCAGCTGAACAGTGTTCTGGACACAAAATCTCAGTATTTCTAACATAACTTCGGCCTTAGAAATGAGATTGGATGGCTATGGCCCAAACATCAAAGTTTCTCCTTTTGACGATACAAAATTTTCTTACTTTGAGCAATTTTCCATTTGAGGCCTTGTTAATTATGTTTTTGACTATGCCAAAATCTGGTGTCAACAGACCCCCAATCCCCCAAACAATTGTGCCCAGTTCCTGGTTGCTAAATTAGCTACAATGCCTATTGTCTTTCTACTAATTAAAGGTGGCTTCATGCCTACTGTTTTTTTGCATATGTTAATTTTAAAGATGCCTAAGGGGAAGAGACTGCACTTCTTCTTTCGGAGGGTAATTGAAGGCCTTTGTAGGATTCAGTTCAGCTGTTACAATCTTCTCTCCATTTGTTCACCGTTCTTTAATCCTTGGCCCTCAAAAGAACTTTGTCATATTCCATTGCCACGAGTGTCTTCGTCTGAAAGGTAGCTATCAGAAGGACAGAATCCCCCTCCACCCGCGATGCTCCTGCGAGCGTCCAGGAGGCCAACCCTAGCGCTGCCGCTGAAGCCCCCTCCTCCACTACCTCCTCCCTCGCTGCCGCTAGGGGGAATGAGCGGGCTAAGTCATCGCCGGCGGCGGCGGGGCTCCTTCGTCTCCTCGCGCGGTGGATGCCGCGTGGGCTGGATGTCTTGGTCCAGGGTGCGCGGCTCAGTACCTCGCCCTAAGTTGACAAGATTACTGAGTCACCTTTATAAATCGTTGTAACTTGTCAACCCATTAATTGTAGTGCAGGGTAACTATTCATGCATGCATGTCACGTGGGTGGCCTGGGTTTGATCATTGACAATGCCGAATTTGTTTTCATTCATAAAACTACAATCTTCCGCTTACAATAATTTTGGTATTCTAGTATATATATACACACACACTAGACATTTCAGCACATATGTACTCTCCATCCCCGACAATTTCTCCACAATACAATCTTTTCCCCTCATTTTTGTGCGGATTCTTGGACAAAGTACAAAGTTGTATATCAATTATTGACACATAATCGATCCCGGTGCACTTTTTTTATAAAAAAATTATTGCCATTTTAGCATAAACTTTCCATTCCTGGCAATGTCCCCTTCCCAATTTTGGCCGGGCACTTTTGAAGGTTCTTGGACAAAGAACCTATTAATCATTTTCATTATTGTTAAAGAATCATCACAAAGCTATCTAAATAACATATAATTGTGGTAGTCACAAGACTAGAGGAGTAAGTTGTCACCCGTGGTCCTGGTCAGTAGTTGCCACTTTCCCAACAAATACATGATGATTCAATAGTTTTTTATTATGTGATTGTATATTTTGGATGTTATGATTTCTTAGGTCTATTTTTGCTCTCATAGTGACGATTTATTATCGTTGTCGTGTTCATAGTGACGATGCATGCAACTAGATTTCAAATACAAAATAAACATATTTTTCCAATTAGCTGTGATAGCTTTTGATATGCTACATTTATATCAACATACACCACATGCGTATGTGATGGGCACAAGTTTTGCACCTAGTTTGAACTGCTTTTGCAATGTAGCTGGAACCCATGGACATCTTGGGACTCGGAAGCATCAGGATCTCCGACTGCACCAGATAATCTCATCCGTGAAGCAGCATTCACTAGTAGAAAATAGGGCTTTGGTCCAGGCCGGGTAAGGGCATTAATCCCGGTTCACTCACGAACCGGGACCAATGGGGGGCATCAGTCCTGGTTCGTGAGGCCAGGGGGCCGGCCGGGCCTCGGGGGCCATTGGTCCCGGTTCGTCTGGCCCCATTGGTCCCAGTTCCAGACACGAACCGGGACCAATAGGCCTCGCTCCTGGCCCACAACCATTGGTCCCGGTTGGTAGCTGGAACCGGGACCAAATGGGGTCCTTTAGTCCCGGTTCTAGCCACAAACCGGGACCAAAGAGATGCCTATATATACCCCGTGAGCAGAGCAGTGGAGTGCCCTGTTTTTTTGGCCGGCCGTGGGAGAGCTTTGTGGTGCTCTAGCTCACCTCCTATGCACATGAGGTGTTCGATGAAATGCCCGAGCCACACTTAAGCTTTCTCCTGTCGAAGCTCCTTGTCCAAACTCCATTTTTCTCAAGATTTATCTAGGTTTAGCGGTCCGTCCTGTCCCGTCCCCGTCCTCACCACCGTCGATCGCCCGCGCCGATCTCGTCGCCGGCACCACCGTGGTGAGCCTCTTGTTCTTATCTTCTTTCTAAAAGAAAAAAGTTCTTACTTGTATGATTTAGATAGATACTTGTGTAATTTTCTTACTTTTATTATTGTTTGTTATTATATAGTGCGATGGTTTTGGTATCCACCTCCGTCGGCCCTCGTCCTGTCTATGATTCGGATGTGGTATATATATTATCTTTTATAACTATTAGTTTCATTTAGTGTTTATGACAATTATGCCGACCAACGTGACATAGATTTTTTTATCTAGGAGGTATGTGAACCGGAAATTCCAACCGACCCTATTGTTGAGAGGTTAAATTTAGTTGAAGAAGAAAATAATTACTTGAAGGAAAAATTGAAAAAAATTGAGGAGGAGAAGATGATATTGGAGTTACATGTTGCGGATGTCGTCGATGATCACAAGATCAAGATGGATGCAATGCGCTTGAAGATTAGAAAGTATAGAAAATATGCCATTCATACTGAGGCTTGGTATCATTATGCCGTTGGATCAATTGTTATCTTAGTTGCGATTATGATCGCATTTGTTGTTGCATTGAAATGTTTTAGATAGTTTCAATGTATGGTTTAATTAGATGCTCTGGAGAGCTATATGTTATTCAATGAGAACTATGTATGTACTTTGGTTTTAATTTGATGATGAACTTCTATTAATTTGGTCACTTATCTATTCATGATGTTCTGTAATGGTTTTTGACACACTTAATTATATATAATGCACGCAGATGAACTGGCAATGGATGTACGGTGACAGACGCACCTCCGAGTACATTAAGGGCGTGCATAATTTTCTCGAAGTGGCTGAGGCAAATAAGCAGAATGGTTTTATGTGTTGTCCATGCCCTATATGTGAGAATACAAGGTCTTACTCTGACTCGAAAACCCTTCACACCCACCTGTTTTATAAGGGTTTCATGCCACACTATAATGTTTGGACCAAGCACGGAGAAAGAGGGGTTATGATGGAAGACAGCGAAGAAGAAGAGGATGATGACAACTATGTGCCCCCTGAATACGGTGATGCTGCAACGGGGGAAGCTGAAGATCAAGAGGAACCAGACGATGTGCCCGATGATGATCTTCGCCGGGTCATTGTTGATGCAAAGAGACAATGCGAAAGTGAAAAGGAGAAGTTGAAGTTCGATCGCATGTTAGAGGATCACAAAAAAGGGTTGTACCCCAATTGCGAAGATGGCAACACAAAGCTCGGTACCACACTGGAATTGCTGCAGTGGAAGGCAAAGAATGATGTATCTGACAAAGGATTTGAGAAGCTACTGAAAATATTGAAGAAGAAGCTTCCAAAGGATAACGAATTTAGTCTATATATATAGCTCAGCTCTTTCATTGAATGCATATATAATTATCCTCACTATATTATGTAGGTTGAAGATCGTCGAATGCAGAAATGCACAAATCTATGACATTGGGTTCATTAACCCAAATATCATACATGAATGGACGGTTCAAAAGAATGTCAAAGAAATCGAGGACAACTTGCTACAATCGTTGCTTAAAAATGAAAACAAAGAGAAAATACTCTTTCCTTACAACTTCAAATGAGTGTTACTATCTTTTGCATATTCGGTTTTCCTTATTACTCGAGGTTATAGTAATGTAATTGATGAGTTATGCATGCGTGCGCAGGTTCCACTTTATTCTGCTAGAGATTAAGCTTGAGCGGGGAGTAGTAACCGTCTTAGACTCGAGACGAAAAGATCCCCAGGAGTATGCGAACATGACTGAAATGCTCCAGAAGTAAGTTCAATCGATCATTATCACACCATATCGGCAACTATGTTCATTTCCTGATATCAAGTAATTATTTTCTTTGTCTGGCAGGGTTTGGAAAGAGTTCACCGGAATTGTTCCGGCACTGCCGAGGGAGCTGCGATTTACACACCCAAAAGTAAATACTACTAGCTAGTTTCGCGCATCTCCATTGATTCTAGTTTCATCAATACCATTTATAATGCTTGATTATCAGTTTGATTGAACTCTATTTCTCGTAAAGTGCTTGTGGCAGGAAGCCGGGAATGATTTTTATGGATACTACGTTTGCGAGTTCATCTACAATGCAACGACCACTAAGCGGGGCTACTCTGAAAAAACATATGAAGTGCGTAAGCAATAATATTCACAATTTTATTTTATTACCATCATTTGTGTTGAGTTTCATTCATATATATGTATTGACCCCCTTCTTCAAATTAGTTGTGGCAGATGCGGGATGAACTCTTACCACATGATCGCATACGCGCAATTCAAGAGGAATTGGCGGGATTCTTTCTTGACCACGTCATAAATAAAACCGGAGAATACCATGTGGAATTTGACATTAGATGTTAGGGATTGTACGTAAGAGATCTTATATTGTATATATGTAGCTAGTAGCGTCGGATAGATATACGAAAACTTGTTGTTCGACCAATCTCTCGGAGAAAGAGAGGTCGGTCACTTCTCTCTGTATATGTTCATGACGATCTTGTGTACTTAATGGTTCCTTCATTTGCTTACTAGTTAGCGTGTCGAGTTCTCTCTATACGTATAGTAGCTAGTTACCAAGCACGGAGAAAGAGAGGACACTTCTCTCTATTAGCTAGCTAACACAATATGAAACCCCTAAATTAACCCTCCAAAACCCCCTAACCCCCACCCCCCCCCCCCCCCCTTCAAAAAAAACAAAAACCCCAGCCTTTTGGTCCATGTTGGTGTTACCAACCGGGACTAAAGGTCCTCCTGCCTGTGCTCCCCGCAGCGGCCACATGGAGCCCCTTCTGTACCGGTTCGTAAGCGAACTGGGACTAAAGATTTTGGGCTTTAGTCCCGACCCTTTAGTCCCGGTTCTAGAACCGGGGCTAATGGGCCTCTGGAACCGGGACAAATGGGCCATTTTTCACTAGTGATTCATCCTCCTTGTTAGCTTGAGAAGGACTCTTCTTCCAAGTATGGTCAAAGAACCGGGACACTTGATTGTGGTAGTACAAAACATTACCATGTGTGTTGTGTGCATGAACTCAGTCCTGATCAGCATACCACTACCCACGGTGGCAGGTTTGGTTGACGGATTAGACATTGACGAAAGTGAGCGAAACTAGGATGGTGACTTAACCATACGAGAGTATGGACTAAAGTAAGCTCAAGTGCAAAGTTCAAAGACCCCTGCTACGTTTACTCCATGAGAAATGACCTTCAATTTGTGCAAGCTACAATTCTTACTTAAAGCGAGGCCTATCCAAAATTTCAATTTGTGCAGGCTACAATTCTTACTTAAAGCGAAGCCTATCCAAAATTTGTTTAAGATACCTTAGTGAAGAAACAGTTGATTGACCTCTAGTCTAGCACAGTTTTCAATTCTTACTTAAAGCGAGCCCAGGGAATCAATTCATTTTTGCACCAAGAGACTGGTCATGTAGCATAATCCAATGTCAAGTCTTTGTAGTATAGTGGTAAGTTCCTGTTACACGGTTGACCCGGGTTTGATTAGGTTTTTTTTTTTTTGCACGATGGGTTCGATTAGGTTCTTAATCCTCGGCAAAGTAAGTGTCCTCTTTCCATTTCATCCCAACATTTTCCCTTTGGTTTTTGCAGATTCCTGGACAAAGAACAAACTAATCATTGGTATTATTGCTCACAAAAATCATCACAAACCGTACTATTAATCAGTGACCGATATAGAAGAGGAGTAATTTGTCACTCCTGCCTACTGTGCCCTCCCCCTCCTATATCTTGCATTCTATCAATGCTAAACTAGAATGCAGTGGAGCTCTGGTGTCCTATTTTTATTAGACTTGAGACCTTTTATTCATCATATTATGGTCAACTGTATGTATTCATCTCTTTGGCTTTCAGACGTCGAGTCGTGTAGTGTGAACAAGAGGAGCTACCTAGCAGCCAGCACGGGCCATGGGCCTGCTAGTGTTCATGCAACAGAACTAGATTTATGTTACATTCAGTATTTCCATGGGAAAAAATATCTTACTTTACTAGTAGTAGGCTGGACATTAGAACAGGCTTTTTGGCTTCGCCTGAAACTTGTTCAGGCCCAAGTTTGCGAAATGGGCTCGATGGCCCTCCGAGCCGAACCTAAAAAATCTCGGTCCAGCTCGGAGGCTCGCTTCCGCATTTCCTATTCGACACTTAATGCGCCGGATAAAGTATTATCTGATAGATATCTGCTAGCGAGCGTCAACGCGTGAGCGATCAGTTCGCTAGGTGGCTCGGCCCATATGCCTTCCCTTTTTGAACAGTTTTAGGAAGCTTCTAGTAGCTTCCAAAATGTTTTTCTTCTTTTTCTTTGTTTTTTGATCGGGTTATGTTTGTTTTTATGTTTCTTTTTTATTATCCTTTTCGTTTTTATGTTCTATTTTCCTTTTCAAACTCGTGAATGTTTTCAAATCTCACAATTATTTTCAAATTCAAGATGTTCTTTTTTTCAAATTCATGAACATTTTCAAATTCGTGAACTTTTCATATCCCGTGAACTTTTTACGAACCCAAATCCATGAGCTATTTTCAAACGCCTGAACTTTTTTCAAACTTTGCTTCAAAATGCGTGAACTTTTTGCATACACAAATCCATGAACTTCTTTCAGATTTTGTGAACTCGGTATTAAAATCCACAAACCTTATTTGAACCCAAATCGATGAGCTTTTTTCAAACGCCTAAACTTTTTTCAAACTTTGCGAACTATGTTTCAAAATCCGCTAACATTTTGCATACCCAAATCCATGAACTTCTTTCAGATTTTGTGAACTCTGTTTTAAAATCAACAAACTTTTTTCATACCAAATTCATGAACTTTTTCAAATGCATCAAATTATTCAAGTTTTGTGAACCGTGTTTCAAAGTAGGAACCTTTTTTCAAACCCAAATCCGTGAACTTTTTCAAAATATTGCAATTTTTCAAAATCCACAAACTTTTTCAAACCCAAATCAGTAAACTGTTTTCAAACGCATGAACTTATTTCAAATTTTTAGTTTTTTAAATTCGTGCACTTTTTTCAAAATCCATGAGTTTTTTCCAAATTCGTGAGTTATTTTACAAAATCCATGAACTTTTTACCAATTCGTGAACTTTTCTAATAATTTTTTAATTCATGTTTCTGTTTTCAAATCCACGAACATTTTTTAAATTTGTGAATTTTTTTAGATCAATGTTTTCCGGAAGTCAAGGTCAGACTGGTCGAGGTCAACAGTAACAGGTCATAGTCAACAAGAAACCAGCGAGGTACGAGCGACCGATCGAGCGAAGCGAGTGACCAAGCTAAGAAGTGTTTTGGCCACCGTTCATCTCAGCGTCCCGCAAAGCGCCAATAGGCTTGGCGGCGAGAAGAGTATATCTCGCTCAACACGAGTACAACTCCCTAATCCTATTTTGCGTCGGTCATAGGCTATTTTGCGAACTGGCACCTGAAGGAAATATGCCCTAGAGGCAATAATAAAGTTGTTATTTTATATTTTCTTATTCATGATAAATGTTTATTATTCATGCTAGAATTGTATTGATCGGAAACCATAATACATGTGTGAATACATAGACAAACACTGTGTCCCTAGTGAGCCTCTACTTGACTAGCTCGTTGATCAAAGATGGTTAAGGTTTCCTAACCATGGACATGAGTTGTCATTTGATAACGGGATCACATCATTAGGAGAATGATGTGATGGACAAGACCCATCCGTTAGCTTAGCATAATGATCGTTCAGTTTTATTGCTATTGCTTTCTTCATGTCAAATACATATTCCTTCGACTATGAGATTATGCAATTCCCGGATACCGGAGGAATGCCTTGTGTGCTATCAAACGTCACAACGTAGCTGGGTGATTATAAATATGCTCTACAGGTATCTCCGAAGGTGTTTGTTGGGTTGGCATAAATCGAGATTAGGATTTGTCACTCTGAGTATCGGAGAGGTATCTCTGGGCCCTCTCGGTAATACACATCATAAGAAGCCTTGCAAGCAAAGTGACTAATGAGTTAGTTGCAGGATGATGTATTACGGAACGAGTAAAGAGACTTGCCGGTAACGAGATTGAACTAGGTATGAAGATACCGACGATCGAATCTCGGGCAAGTAACATACCGATGGACAAAGGGAATAACATATGTTGTCATAATGGTTCGACCGATAAAGATCTTCGTAGAATATGTAGGAGCCAATATGAGCATCCAGGTTCCGCTATTGGTTATTGACCGGAGAGGTGTCTCGGTCATGTCTACATAGTTCTCGAACCCGTAGGGTCCGCACGCTTAACGTTCGATGACGATATAGTATTATATGAGTTATGTGATTTGGTGACCGAATGTTGTTTGGAGTCCCGGATGAGATCACGGACATGACGAGGAGTCTCGAAATGGTCGAGAGGTAAAGATTGATACATAGGACGATGGTATTCGGACACCGGAAGTGTTCCGGAGGGTACCGGGTACATATCGGGTCACCGGAAGGGGTTCCGGACACCCCCGGCAAAAGATATGGGCCTTATGGGCCAAGAGGGGAAACACAAAAGCCACAAGGGGCTGGTGCGCCCCCCATATGGGCCGGCCAAGAAGGAGAAGGAAAGAGGGGAAGGGAAAGGAAAGAGAGGGAATAGGATTCCCCCTTCCTTCCCTCTCCCCCTCTCTTTCCTTTCCCTTCCCCTCTTTCCTTCTCCTTCTTGGTCGGCCTCTCTTTCCTTCCCCCTCCGGCAAATAAGGAAGGGAGGAGCGCACCACTTGGGAAACCCCAAGTAGGATTCGGATCCTACTTGGGGCGCCCCCTGGCTGCCTCTCCTCCCCTCCCACCTATATATATGTGGGGAGGGGGGCGCCTAGAACACAACACCAACGATTGTTAGCCGTGTGCGGCGCCCCCTCCACAGTTTACGCCTCCGGTCATATCCACATAGTGCTCAGGCAAAGTCCTGCGCGGATCACTTCACCATCACCGTCACCACGCCGTCGTGCTGACGGAACTCTCCCTCAACACTTTGCTGGATCAAGAGTTCGAGGGACGTCATCGAGCTGAACGTGTGCAGAACTCGGAGGTGTCGTACGTTCGGTGCTTGATCGGTCGGAACGAGAAGAAGTTCGACTACATCAACCG
Source organism: Thinopyrum elongatum (assembly GCA_011799875.1). NCBI lineage: Eukaryota > Viridiplantae > Streptophyta > Magnoliopsida > Poales > Poaceae > Thinopyrum > Thinopyrum elongatum. The sequence goes on along the minus strand of CM022303.1, from coordinate 30,494,183 downwards.
TGTTAACAAATGCTTCCGCTTTCGGTCTACGAGGCTACGTTGACACACTCTCCCCCTCTCGTTGCTATGCATCTCCTAGATAGATCTTGCGTGAGCGTAGGAAATTTTTTGAAATTACATGCTACGTTCCCCAACAGTGGTATCCGAGCCAGGTCTATGCGTAGATGATATGCACGAGTAGAACACAAAGAGTTGTGGGCGGTGATAGTCATACTGCTTACCACCAACGTCTTATTTTGATTCGACGGTATTGTTGGATGAAGCGGCCCGGACCAACCTTACATGACCACGTTCATGAGACCGGTTCCACTGATAGACATGCAATTAGTTTTGCATAAAGGTGGCTGGCGGGTGTCTGTTTCTCCAACTTTAGTTGAATCGAATTTGACTACGGCCGGTCCTTGTTGAAGGTTAAAATAGCAAACTTGACGAAATACCGTTGTGGTTTTGATGCGTAGGTAAGAACGGTTCTTGCTAGAAGCCCATAGCAGCCACGTAAAACTTGCAACAACAAAGTAGAGGACGTCTAACTTGTTTTTGCAGGGCATGTTGTGATGTGATATGGTCAAGACATGATGTGATATACATTGTTGTATGAGATGATCATGTTTTGTAAAAGTTATCGGCAACTGGCAGGAGCCTTATGGTTGTCGCTTTATTGTATGAAATATAAACGCCATGTAATTGCTTTACTTTATCACTATGCGTTAGCGATAGTTGTAGAAGCAATAGTTGGTGAGACGACCACGACGCTACGATGGAGATCAAGGTGTCAAGCCGGTGACGATGGAGATCATGACGGTGCTTTGGAGATGGAGATCAAAGGCACAAGATGATGATGGCCATATCATGTCACATATTTTGATTGCATATGATGTTTATCTTGTTTGAATCTTATTTTGCTTAGTACGACGGTAGCATTATAAGATGATCCCTTACTAAAATTTCAAGGTATAAGTGTTTTCCCTGAGTATGCACTGTTGCGACAGTTCGTCATGCTGAGACACCACGTGATGATCGGGTGTGATAGGCTCTACGTTCACATACAACGGGTGCAAGACAGTTTTGCACATGCGGAATACTCGGGTTAAACTTGACGAGCCTAGCATGTACAGACATGGCCTCGGAACACTGGAGACCGAAAGGTCGAACGTGAATCATATAGTAGATATGATCAACATAGAGATGTTCACCATTGAAAACTACTCCATCTCATGTGATGATCCGACATGGTTTAGTTGATTTGGATCACGTGATCATTTAGATGACTCAAGGGATGTCTATTTAAGTGGGAGTTCTTAAGTAATTTGATTAATTGAACTTAATTTATCATGAACTTAGTCCTGATAGTATTTGCATATCTATGTTGTAGATCAATAGCTCGCGTATAGCTCCCCTGTTTTATTTTGATATGTTCCTAGAGAAACTAAGTTGAAAGATGATAGTAGCAATGATGCGGACTGGGTCCGTGATCTGAGGATTATCCTCATTGCTGCACAGAAGAATTATGTCCTTAATGCACCGCTAGGTGACAGACCTATTGCAGGAGCAGATGTAGACGTTACGAATGTTTGGCAAGCTCGATATGATGACTACTTGATAGTTTAGTGTGCCATGCTTTGCGGCTTAGAATCGGGACTTCAAAAACGTTTTGAATGCCACAGAGCATATAAGATGTTTCAAGAGCTGAATTTGGTATTTCAGACTCATGCCCATGTCGAGAGGTATGAGACCCCTGACAAGTACTTTGCCTACAAGATGGAGGAGAATAGCTCAGCCAGTGAGCATGTGCTCAGAATGCCTGGGTACTACAATCGCTTGAATCAAGTGGGAGATAATCTTCCAGATAAGATAGTGATTGACAAAGTTCTCTAGTCACTATCACCAAGCTACTAGAACTTCGTGATGAACTATAATATGCAAGGGATGACGAAAATGATTCCCGAGCTCTTCGCGATACTGAAATCGGCGAAGGTAGAAATCAAGAAAGAGCATCAAGTATTGATGGTTGACAAGGCCACTAGTTTCAAGAAAAGGGACGAGGGAAAGAAAGGGAACTTCAGGAAGAATGGCAAGCAAGTTGTCACTCCCATGAAGAAGCCCAAAGCTGGACCCAAGCCTGAAACTGAGTGCTTCTACTGCAAAGGAAATGGTTACTGGAAGCGGAACTGCCCCAAATACTTGGCGAATAAGAAGGATGGCAAAGTGAACAAAGGTATATTTGATATACATGTTATTGATGTGTATTTTACTAGTGTTCATAGTAGCCCCTGGGTATTTGATACCGGTTCAGTTGCTAAGATTATTAACTCGAAACAAGAGTTGCAAAATGAACAGAGACTAGTTAATGACGAGGTGACGATGTGTGTTGGAAGTGATTCCAAGGTTGATAAGATCACCATCGCACACTCCCTCTACCTTCGGGATTAGTAATGGACCTAAATAAATAAATGTTATTTGGTGTTTGCGTTGAGCATGAATATGATTGGACCATGTTTATTGCGATACGGTTATTCATTTAAGTCAGAGAATAATTGTTGTTCTGTTTACATGAATAAAACCTTCTATGGTCATACACTCAATGTAAATGGTTTATTGAATCTCGATCGTAGTGATACACATATTCATAATATTGATGCCAAAAGATGCAAAGTTGATAATGATAGTGCAACATATTTGTGGCACTGCCGTTTAGGTCATATTGGTGTAAAGTGCATGAAGAAACTCCATACAGACGGGCTTTTGGAATCACTTGATTATGAATCATTTGATACTTGCGAACCATGCCTCATGGGCAAGATGACTAAAACTCCGTTCTCCGGAACAATGGAGCGAGCTAATGACTTATTGGAAATAATACATACCGATGTATGTGGTCCGATGAGTGTTGAAGCACGCGGCGGGTATCATTTTTTTCTGACATTCACAGATGATTTGAGCAGATATGGGTATATCTACTTAATGAAACACAAGTCTGAAACATTTGAAAAGTTCAAAGAATTTCAGAGTGAGGTGGAGAATCATCGTAACAAGAAAATAAAGTTTCTACGATCTGATCGTGGAGGTGAATATTTGAGTTACGAGTTTGGCCTTCATTTAAAACAATGTGGAATAGTTTTTCACAACTCACGCCACCTGGAACACCACAGCGTAATGGTGTGTCCGAACGTCGTAATCGTACTTTATTAGATATGGTGCGATCTATGATGTCTCTTACCGATTTACCACTATCGTTTTGGGGTTATGCATTAGAGACAACTGCATTCACGTTAAATAGGGCACCATCTAAATCCGTTGAGACGACACCGTATGAACAGTGGTTTGGCAAGAAACCTAAGCTGTCGTTTCTTAAAGTTTGGGGATGCGACGCTTATGTCAAAAGGCTCCAGCCTGATAAGCTCGAACCTAAATTGGAGAAGACCGTCTTCATAGGATACCCTAAAGAAACAATTGGGTACACCTTCTACCATAGATCCGAAGGCAAGATCTTTGTTGCCAAAAATGGAACCTTTCTAGAGAAGGAGTTTCTCTCGAAAGAAGTGAGTGGGAGGAAAGTAGAATTTGATGAGGTAGTTGTACCTTCTCTCGAATTGGAAAGTAGCACATCAGAGAAAACCATTCCTGTGATGCCTACACCAACTAGAGGGGAAGCTAATGATGATGATCATGAAACTTCAGATCAAGTTACTACTGAACCTCCTAGGTCAACCAGAGCACGATCCGCACCAGAGTGGTACGGTAATCCTGTCCTGGAAGTCATGATACTAGACCATGATGAACCTACGAATTATGAAGAAGCTATGATGAGCCCAGATTCCAACAGATGGCTTGAGGCCATGAAATCTGAGATAGGATCCATGTATGAGAACAAAGTGTGGACTTTGGTGGATTTGCCCGATGATCGGCAAACCATAGAGAATAAATGGATCTTCAAGAAGAAGACTGACGCTGATAGTAATGTCACTATCTATAAAGCTCGACTTGTCGCAAAAGGTTTTCGACAAGTTCAAGGAGTTGACTACGATGAGACTTTCTCATCCATAGCGATGCTTAAGTCTGTCCGAATCATGTTAGCAATTGCCACATTTTATGATTATGAAATCTGGCAAATGGACGTCAAAAACTGCATTCCTTAATGGATATCTTAAAGAAGAGTTGTATATGATGCAACCAGAAGGTTTTGTCGATCCTAAAGGTGCTGACAAAGTGAGCAAGCTCCAGCGATCCATCTATGGACTGGTGCAAGCATCTCGGAGTTGGAATATATGCTTTGATAAGGTGATCAAAGCATATGGTTTTATACAGACTTACGGTGAAGCCTGTATTTACAATAAAGTGAGTGGGAGCTCTGTAGCATTTCTGATATTATATGTAGATGACATATTGTTGATTGGAAATGATTGAGAATTTCTGGATAGCATAGAAGGATACTTGAATAAGAGTTTTTCAATGAAAGACCTCGGTAAAGCTGCTTATATATTGGGCATCATGATCTATAGAGATAGATCAAGACACTTAATAGAACTTTCACAAAGCACATACCTTGACAAAGTTTTGAAGAAGTTCAAAATGGATCAGTCAAAGAAAGGGTTCTTGCCTGTGTTACAAGGTGTGAAGTTGAGTAAGACTCAAAGCCCGACCACGGCAGAAGATAGAGAGAGAATGAAAGTCATTCCCTATTCCTCAACCATAGGTTCTATAAAGTATGCCATGCTGTGTACCAGACCTATTGTGTACCTTGCCATGAGTTTGGCAAGGGGCTACAATAGTGATCCAGGAGTAGATCTGTAGGGTAACGCAGCAGAAAACAAAAAATTTCCGACCTACGCACCAGCCCAGGACCACTACGGAGACTGCATACAAGGTTTGATCATATTCGTTACCGACTCGTAGCGCAGCGGAAGTAGAGTCGATGACGATCGGCGATGCAGATCCCCGCAGCTAGGATTTACAACCTCCCAACCGCGAGGATGTATACCCTCGTCTTCCCTTCGGACAGCCCTCTGGGAGGCGGTCGAACAGTCCCCCGGACGATGTCGTGGACAGCCCTTCGGGAGGACCTTCGAAACTCGAACGGTCACTCGGACAGCCCTTCGGGAGGACTCACAGAACTCGGACCGTCACTTGGACAGCCCTTCGGGAGGCACTCTCGAACAGCCCCTCGGGCACTAAGATCGAAACTACGACCTCTCTACAGAGTTGCACACATACGGTGTCATCTATCCGGCAGGGCTTCGCCGTCCAGAACTAGTTCCCACCGGAACCCAGACAGCCTTTCGGCTCTACAAAACTCTTTTCGTGGGAGGGAGAGAGAAGCCAGATCATTGCAATGGCATGTATGTGAGAAGGGATGAGGTTTGTGGGCAGCCCACTCTCCTCTATTTATAGGAAAGCCAAGGGGTAAAGTTGGCATTCACAAATACCAAAAGTACCCCCACTTTATGTCATTTACATAAAGAATAAAGCAAAAAGGAGTGCCATGTGGAGCTCCACCCTCCATGGCCGGCCACCCCTTGGGGGGGCCCCCCAAGGGGGCTTTCTTAGTGCCCAAGGCTTCTAGAAGCCTTTTGGGAAATTTCCCAAAAGGTGCTTTCCATAAAAATTCCCAAAAAGCACTTTCACTATTCATGACGACATTTTTCAGCGTCCGTTCGAACTGAAAATATTTATGTAGGCTTAGAACAATTCCAGTACCCACTAAAATAATTTTCAACGCGTTCTGGAACAATTCCAGTTTAGTGATTTCATCTGCGAAAAGCATCTGAAGCGGTTTCGGCAGCTCCGGAACATTTCCGGTTTTCATCTCCGAAAATTCCAGAAAGTTTCCAGAATGATTCTGGCACCCTCCAAGAATTATCAGGCATGTCCCGAAACCAATATGACTTTATGGTATCCTCTGAAACAACTTTTCAGTACCACCGGAACTCATCCGGTGACCTCTCTCTGCGGAACTTTTCCGCTGTCCGAAACTTTTTCGGTGTCCAAAACTTTTTCGGTGATTTTCTCTCAGACTCCATGTCTAGTATTCAGCAGATAGATGACCCTTAAGCGTATGACCCTATAGGTTCGGTGAAGTATAGACATGACACGGAACCCCTTCCAATCAATGATCAACATCGGAGCCATGGACACCCATATTGACCCCTATACCCACACGAATGAATATTCGAGTGAACCTCCAGTTGCCGTGTGCTATTCCTGTTGCTTCGCGATATGTTACAAATACCCGAGGTGAGACATGATGGCATCCCCGTGGGTCAACAACTTGTCCACTATGCCAGTTACCTCGTTACCGGTATTTGTTCTCTTTTCTCGTTACCGTGTTCCGGCATCCCCGTGATCAAATCAAAAAGTGTCTGGCCAGACGATGATGGATACCGTAACACCGAGAGGGCCCAGAGATATCTCTCCAACGTCGGAGGAGCAAATCCCAATCTTGAGCTATCAAGTTACTTGACATACTTTTCCATGAACCTGTAAGCCGCTGTAATAGCCACCCATTTACGGATGACGTTTAACAAACCCCAAAGTTCATGAAGCAAGCATGAAGAAACTCGATACTCTCATGGTCTAAGGAATCATGCAAACGTTAACCATCTCTGTGTTATTAACCATAAACTTGTGACGAACGTATCTCATAGCATAACATCAATTCAGGTCGATTCAACACAAATGTTCCTCTAACATTGTGCCCTCAAAGTTGCTGGCATAGACATGCCCATGATCAGGAAAACAGAACCATCATGCAACACTTGAGCTAGTCTTAGAGGCTAGACTAGGAATACATTTTACCATTTATTATTCCACACGTGCATATGAGTCTTCCTCCGAGCCTCGTGGTTATTGTAGACTCGAGAACCATAGCAGTTATAGCATGGAACATAAACCTAATTATGAACAGGGAGATAATCAATAACATTTATTATTGCCTCTAGGGCATATCTCCTACAAGATCACTGGACAACGGTCAAAATTATCCTTAGTTACCTGAGAGGACTAAGGAAATGTTTCTCGGTTATGGAGGTGATAAAGAGTTCATCGTAAAGGGTTACGTCGATGCAAACTTTGACACCGATCCGGATGACTCTGAGTCTTAATCTGGATACATATTGAAAATGGGAGCAAACAGCTAGAGTAGCTCCATGCAGAGCATTGTAGACATAGAAATTTGCAAAATACATACGGATCTGAATGTGGCAGACCCGTTGACTAAACTTCTCTCACAAGCAAAACATGATCACACCTTAGTACTCTTTGGGTGTTAATCACACGGCGATGTGAACTAGATTATTGACTCTAGTAAACCCTTTGGGTGTTGGTCACATGGCGATGTGAACTATGGGTGTTAATCACATGACGATGTGAACTATTGGTGTTAAATCACATGGCGATGTGAACTAGATTATTGACTCTAGTGCAAGTGGGAGAGTGAAGGAAATATGCCCTAGAGGCAATAATAAAGTTGTTATTTTATATTTTCTTATTCATGATAAATGTTTATTATTCATGCTAGAATTGTATTGATCGGAAACCATAATACATGTGTGAATACATAGACAAACACTGTGTCCCTAGTGAGCCTCTACTTGACTAGCTCGTTGATCAAAGATGGTTAAGGTTTCCTAACCATGGACATGAGTTGTCATTTGATAACGGGATCACATCATTAGGAGAATGATGTGATGGACAAGACCCATCCGTTAGCTTAGCATAATGATCGTTCAATTTTATTGCTATTCCTTTCTTCATGTCAAATACATATTCCTTCGACTATGAGATTATGCAACTCCCGGATACCGGAGGAATGCCTTGTGTGCTATCAAACGTCACAACGTAACTGGGTGATTATAAATATGCTCTACAGGTATCTCCGAAGGTGTTTGTTGGGTTGGCATAGATCGAGATTAGGATTTGTCACTCTGAGTATCGGAGAGGTATCTCTGGGCCCTCTCGGTAATACACATCATAAGAAGCCTTGCAAGCAAAGTGACTAATGAGTTAGTTGCAGGATGATGTATTACGGAACGAGTAAAGAGACTTGCCGGTAACGAGATTGAACTAGGTATGAAGATACCGACGATCGAATCTCGGGCAAGTAACATACCGATGGACAAAGGGAATAACGTATGTTGTCATAATGGTTCGACCGATAAAGATCTTCGTAGAATATGTAGGAGCCAATATGAGCATCCAGGTTCCGCTATTGGTTATTGACCGGAGAGGTGTCTCGGTCATGTCTACATAGTTCTCGAACCCGTAGGGTCCGCACGCTTAACGTTCGATGACGATATAGTATTATATGAGTTATGTGATTTGGTGACCGTATATTGTTCGGAGTCCCGGATGAGATCACGGACATGACGAGGAGTCTCGAAATGGTCGAGAGGTAAAGATTGATATATAGGACGATGGTATTCAGACACCGGAAATGTTCCGGAGGGTACCGGGTACATATCGGGTCACCGGAAGGGGTTCCGGACACCCCCGGCAAAAGATATGGGCCTTATGGGCCAAGAGGGGAAACGCACCAGCCACAAGGGGCTGGTGCGCCCCCCATATGGGCCGGCTAAGAAGGAGAAGGAAAGAGGGGAAGGGAAAGGAAAGAGAGGGAATAGGATTCCCCCTTCCTTCCCTCTCCCCCTCTCTTTCCTTCCCCCTCCGGCAAATAAGGAAGGGAGGGGCGCACCACTTGGGAAACCCCAAGTAGGATTCGGATCCTACTTGGGGCGCCCCGTGGCTGCCTCTCCTACCCTCCCACCTATATATATGTGGGGAGGGGGGCGCCTAGAACACAACACCAACGATTGTTAGCCGTGTGCGGCGCCCCCCTCCACAGTTTACGCCTCCGGTCATATTCACGTAGTGCTTAGGTGAAGCGCTGTGCGGATCACTTCACCATCACCGTCACCACGCCGTCGTGCTAACGGAACTCTCCCTCGACACTTTGCTGGATCAAGAGTTCGAGGGACATCATCGAGCTGAACATGTGCAGAACTCAGAGGTGTCGTACGTTCGGTGCTTGATCGGTCGGAACGAGAAGAAGTTCGACTACATCAACCGCATTAACAAACGCTTCCACTTTCGGTCTACGAGGGTACGTGGACACACTCTCCCCCTCTCGTTGCTATGCATCTCCTAAATAGATCTTGCGTGAGCGTAGGAATTTTTTTGAAATTGCATGCTACGTTCCCCAACAACGATAATGCAATGCTTAGAAAAATGACTAATCTTTAAATCTTGTTTAGCATAAACAACTCTGCTTCGTAGAAGAACCTAGAACAGAACAGATTGTACTCCTACATGGGTTGTCAGATATATGTTAGAATCTAGACGATTGGACAAAGTTAGAATATATGAACTTTGGTAGATCGAGAGCACAACATGACACATGATTCTACAATATTGCACAACCATGTCAAGCAACCCCGTAATGTATCTTCTCTCGGCTAGACTTCATTTCGAGGGCAACATGAACAACAGAGGACGAAGAAACTGAACATCATTCCATGATAAAAAGAAAAATAGAGAGGAATGAATGAAGGGAGTGATCATGCCAATGCTGAACCGTGGAGGCAACAACGGCAGGAATAGGCGATCTAGATGGAAAAGAAAAAAACTAACCCACGGGCCACGGCGACATCACCGGCAGGAACATGCAATCTATAGGAAGGACAACGACCCATGACGACATCGGCGGCAGGAACATGCGATCCATAGGAAGATACCGCGAGGGAAGTTACTAATGTGCCGAGTTCATGGCGTTTTTATTGTAGCTCTACCCATTGAAGTTCCCACGAAGGGATGGAGAGGGGGTAATGGAGGATGCATCGATTGGAGAAGAGGAAACACTAACATTTATGCTGGCAAAAAAAGGAGGAAACGACAACACTTTCTGTTGGGACTTCGGTGAGACGATTTGTGCTGCAACATGTGCTTGTATTCATGGGAAGGGCAAAGGACTTGATCGTCAGGAGAGAGTACTCGAACGGTTGACACTTGAGTAATCACTTTTTCTTTTCGAGCCGGAGAAGGGTCGATCAGTATTCACGGCGGGGAGAAGGGTCGATCAATATTCACGGCGGGGAGAAGGGTCTAACAATATTCATCACTGGACAGAGAACGTCATCGCGTTGTGCATGTGCAGAATTGTTGACATGGCTGGGCTGCTGATGTGTATAGATTTTGTTTTTCTTTCAGGGAAAATGACCTCGAGAGGTGGAAGTGCATGAGGTGTAACGTGGCTTGGTGTGATTGGATGCTGAGGTGTCTATGCTGCATGTTGAGATAAATCAAGTGATGGGGGTGAACTACTTCGGTGAGATGATTTGTGCTGCAACATGTGCCTGTATTCACGAGGAGGGTAAAGGACTTGACCGTTAGGAGAGAGTACTCGATTGGTTGACACTTGAGCAATCACTTTTTCTTTTCGAGGCGGAGAAGGGTCGATCAGTATTCACGGCATGGAGAAGGGTTGATCAATATTCACTTCTGGGCACAGGACGTCATCGCGTTATGCATGTGCAGAATTGCTGACATGGCCGGGCTGCTAATATGTTTAGATTTTGTTTTTTCTTTCAGGGAAAATGACCTCATGAGGTGGGACTGCATGAGGTGGGACGTGGCTTGGTTCAATGGATGCTAAGGTGTCTATGCTACATGTTGAGATAAATCAAGTAGTGTTTGTGAACTACATCGGTGATACGATTTGTGCTGCAACATGTGCTAGCATTCATGGGAAGGGCAAGGGACTTGACCGTCAGGAGAGAGTACTCGATTGGTTGACACTTGAGAAATCACTTTTTCTTTTCGAGGCGGACAAGGGTCGATCAATATTTACGGCGGGGAGAAGGGTTGATCAGTATTCACCACTGGACACAGAATGTCATCGCGTTATGCATGTGCAAAATTGCTGACATGGCTGGGCTGCTGATGTGTATAGATTTTGTTTCTTCTTTGAGTGAAAATGACCTTGGGAGGAGGGACTGCATGAGGTGTGACATGGCTTGGTGTGATTGGATGCTTAGGTGTCTATGCTGCATGTTGAGATAAATCAAGTAGTGGGGGTGAACTTCTTAAGTATAGAGGATTCATGAACTACTTCTTACAAAAAAATTGATAATTTATTTTTCAAATTTGTGAGTTTTCTTCCAAATCGATGATTTTTATTTAAATCCATGAATGTTTTTCAGAATACGTGAACTTTTTGCAAAATTGACAATTTGTTTTCAAATTCATGAACTTTTTTAAAGTAGATGATTTTAAAAAAATAATTATGAATTGTTTTAAATCTGTGTACTTTTTTAAAAACTCTGGGAACTTGTTTCAAAATCAATGCATTGTTTTCAAATCCTGAACTTTTTCAGATTCATGAACTTTTATTTCAATCTCGAGGAACTAGTTACAAATCTGTGAATTGTTTCAAATTCATGAATTGTTTTTCAAATCCGTGAACCTTTTTTCGAATGCACAAACATTTTCATGTTTCTTTTAAAATCCGTGAACTTTTTAAATTCATTTTTTTTAAGAAATCATGAGCTTTTGAAATTCATGATTTTAGAATTCATGAACATTTATTTAAATCCATGAACTTTTTACTATTTGACAAGCATTTTCAAAATCACAAAAACCGGCGGCCTAGTTATTTTTCTTAACCAGCAGCTCAACACAGCTGATCGAAAAATAACTAGGAGCGAGTGAGCCTGGATGAGCGAACAAACCAGGAATCGAGTGCAAAAAAAAAAAGACAGCTATCGACTGGGCTTCCTGAATGTAGGTCCAATGCCAGTTCGTGGAATCGGCTCCTAATAGAAGCACTCCAGTACGGGACCTCCTATCTGAAGAACCAACAGAGTGTACCAGGAATCGATGCCCCCGACCTCAGATTCCAACCGCGACCCATTAGCCACTACACCACAGAGCACCAACTGAACATCGATATGCAAAACTCTATAAGAAGACACAGCAGCGTTGAGATTTGGAAAACATTTCTTGAAAATTGCGAGAGGTTTTGAAATGCCTCATTTTTTTTGTATTCCAATTTTTTTGGAAAAGTGAAGATGTTTTGTCATTCCGATTTAAAAATGAAACAGGAACAAAATTTATGAATCTGAAACAGTTTCCAAAAAAGCGAACCATTTTTAAAATTAACATTTTATAAAAAACAAAAAAATTCAGAAAAACACAATTTTTTTTTGAAATTTTCGAATATTTTCTGAGAGGAATAAAACGAACAAAGAGAACAGTTTTTAAATATTTAACAAAAATGGAAAAGAAGAATATTTTTAAATTTAGCACCAAAAAATTTAAAACATGAACTTTTTATAAAATGCGAACAAAATTTCTATTGTACGCTTTTTTTGGAAATGCAAACAAAATTTGAAACATGGGTATATTTGTTGAAATTACTAACAAAATGTTGAAACCACAAACATTTCTTTGAAACATGAACATTTTTCTGAAATGCTGAACAAATTTTGAAACAAGAAACTTTTTTGAAATTCTTGAACATTTTTTGAAACACGAACAATTTTCTGAAACTGTGAACAAATTAGAAAATGAGAACATTTTGTGAAAAAGAAACATTTTTTTGAAATTCTGAGCAAATTTTATAAAATGATAGTTTTTCCCTGAAAATTTGATTTTTTTTAAATGATAATTGTTTTTAAAATTCTGGAAATTTTTTGAAAAACTCATATTTTTAGAAAATGTGAACAGAGTTTTGAAAAGAAGAACATTTTTGAAAAATTTCAGAAAATATTTGAAATGTCCGAACAAAAGAAACGGGAAAGAGAAAAGAATAATAGAAAAATCAGAAAGGAAAATAATAAAATGAAAAAGAAACATAAACATAAAAATAAAAAAAAAACCCGGTTCAGGAACCTTCTAGAAAGTTCCCAAAACCGATAAAAACCGGTAGGGAATCTCTGGAAGGTTCCTATAACCGGAATTGGTGCAACGCGTTAACGTGCCGGCCCAGCTTACCGTTTCGATCAGCAGCCTGTGCGAAAGGTCGACAATTTGACGTAGTATGCGTCAAATAGGATAATCTGTCGCGTTCTGCGACAGGATGTCGGAGTTTCGCGCAGGTAGTGAACACCGCGACGCGCAAAACAAATAAGGAAAACTCGCGACACGTGACTCCAGACTTTGTGTGCTAGGCCACTTGAGGTGTTGAAGTTTCTTGATTAATATGCAGCGCAAGCTATTCAGAACCTTCAGTGGCATAAAATTCCTAAAGAAGTTGGGTGCGAGAGGACGCACATCCTGGCCGTAAGAACAGGTACACAACCAGTGTAATACAATATAATTCTTGTACGAAAATGCAACATGGTTTAAAAGAACTATAAAAGAGACTACGGATCTAAATATTTTAGGGAATTTCAAACTCAATGTTTTTAGGAAAGTGAATATTTTATTCAATCAAAATCATTTCAAAATTTGAAAATTATTTGAAAAAGTGGACATGCTATGCAAAATTGAACAATTTTAATATTCAAATTTAAGAAAAAGAGGGAGCTTTTGAACAAATTTGAACACTTGGAAGTTTTTCTGAAAACCTAAACATTTTTTGCAACTCTGAATAAAAATTGAAAAGAGAATATTTTTTGCATCTGTGAACAATTTTTTGAAACTCAGTCCAAAATTAGGCAAAGGAGAATATGTTTTTCAATTTTGAAAATATTTTATAACATCTGGAACATTTTCTCAATTTGTGCAAAAAAAATTAAAAAGTTGGAACATTTTTTGAATGCCTGAACAATTTTTGAAACCCCAATTTTGTATTCAAATTTCCAGATTTTATTTTCAAAAATGACGAACAATTTTTGAATTTGTGAAAAAAATTAGAAAAAGGCTGAGAATTTCAACTTCTCAACATTTTTTGAAACCTAAAAAAAATTGTAAAAAGGAATATTTTTTCAAACATTTTTTCAAGTTTGCACATTTTTATGAAAACCATGCATAATTTATGAATAATATGAACAAAATTGAAAATTATGAACATTTTTTGAACTACAGAACAATATTTAAAACCCCGTAGAAAGGTTGGAAAAGGGGAATAGTTTTTCAAATATGTGAACAATTTTTGAATTTCTGAACAAAAAATTAAATAGAAATATATTTTGAAATTCTGAAGCACTTTTGTAATTCATGAACATTATTCAAAAACAAAATTTTAAAACAAGAACATTTTTGTAAAGTTTGAAAAATTTATAAGAAACACCAAGGTTTGTTGAAATTTATTAAAATTTTGAATAAAACGCGAACATCGTTAAATAAAGAAAATAAACTGGAAAAAGGGAAAAACAAAAAAGATGGAAAGAAAAAGAAAATGGAGAGACAAGAAAAATAGGAAAAATGAAATATTTATATAAAAATAGAAAAGGAAGAAAAATGGTTAAGGAATCTCACAAAACCGGAAAAAACCGGCTGGGAATCACCGAGAAGATTCCATAAACCAGTATCGCCCAAACGTGTAACGGGCGGGCCCATCGGAACACTCATCGATCTCCCGCTGTGTGTCGGCTCGACAACTTGCCGCACAGAGCGGGAAATAGGAATTTCCCTCCAGTACAGGTTTCTTCATGCTGAAGGTTTTCCTCTTACATGTATCTACTGGGCCGGCCATTTTTTTACTTTCTTATTCACAATCTGTGCTTCGATCGGTTTCGCTGGGTTTTCTTCACCATGTTTTTTCCGGGTTTTTATGATTTTTGGTCTAATATTTTTTTTTCTTATTTTTTTTCTGTTTGTTCACTAGTTTTGTTTATTATTCAATTTTCACCAATTTTCTACTTTTCTTTCAAAATTTTCACTGGTTTTTCATTTCTTTTTTTATTTTATTTTTCTTTTTGTTTCTCGGTTTTCTCTGTTTTCTTCTTCACTTTCTTCATCTTTCTTTGTTTTCTTTGTTTCGTTCTTGGCTTTTCATTGGTTTTCTTCATTCTTCTTTTTAATTTTTTTTGGTTTTAATTGTTTCCAATTTTCTGCGGTTTTTATTTGTCCTGTTTTGTACTTTTCTTTGTATTTTACAGGGTTTCTTCATTTTTCTTTGTTTCTTTATCGAAATCGGTTTCTTTTTTTCAACACATATCAACTTTTTTCAGTACACATTTAAAGTTTTTGCGCATACATCTGAAAAAAAACACGTTTACCATTTGTTGAAATAGATAATTAAATTTATGAAAACTAATATTGTTATGTCTAAATTTTGTTATGGACATTGAACATTGTTTTATTTTAGATAAATATATTTTCGCACAGATGTTCATTTTCCCTATACATCGAGTTCATTTTCAATAAAATTTTTACCAAATTTTAAATTCATTTGTTGATGTCTAATTTTATTTAATGTACATTGTACATTTTTCTCATATACCAAGAAAATTGTTTTATACACGTTGGACATTTTGTAAATACATGATCAATATTTTTGCATATACATTATTATTTTTTTACAAAAAAATTTATGTCTGAAAAACATTTTCATACACATTTAGCTGTTTTTCAAATCCTTGATTAACAAATTTCAAATGCTTAATTACATGCCCCTAACACTGTAACCATGACTCAAGACCCCAATAGGTCCATGTCCTTTATTTTAACATGACATCTTGTCAGTGTTGTCGTTTATCCTTCCTCCCACCCTCGTCGACGGACATGTGTGGTTATAGATGGTTTCTTTCATTTCCAATCTGGTTTTGCTGAGGTGTTAATTTTTTATCTGGATCGGCAACAGTATGAAAGAAAGACGGGTCATGCACTAATGGTTGAGGTTGCATCCCCTTCCCCGCAAAAAAAAGGTTGCATCCTAAACAGGATTTTAAAAATTATTAATATGTGAAACAACATCATATTCATATTCTACATATTTTTCTTATCAATTTTCATATATAACATGTTAAATTGGATTTAGAGTTTAAAAGATATGAATATTATTTAAAATTATTTGAATTGATACTAAACATCATTTAAAAATGATTAACAGGTGAAAAAAAAATCATATTCACATTCTACAATTTTTCTAATCAATTTTCATATATAACGTGTTTAAATTGGAGTTACGTATTAAAAATATATTAATATATTTTTTTAAAATTGAATTTGTAGAAAAAACCTCATTTTCTAGATAGATGGCTGGTTTATTAACCGAAACCTTAGGGGGGGTTTCTATAAAAGCAAAACATTTTCTATTCCCACTTAAAATAGGACCGTGGGTTGATTAACAAAAATCTTAGGGGATTTTTTGCAAAAGGCAAAACATTTTTCTATTCTCACTTTAAAACAGGACCGCCTGTTGATTTCGGGGAAGTGCGGGGGGGTTTCTGCAAAAATGGACACGAACGGACAGTAGCATTCCTCCCTTAATTATTAGGTAGACATTTGTTTTGGAATATTACGTATATATCTATTATAAAAATCAATTTTATTCAAAATTGAAAAGTATTAATCCTGCATTGAAAAAATGTTAAGCGTACATAAAAAATGTTTCCAGTGTATATCAAAATTGTACAGTGTGTATAAAAAATAGACATTAAAAATATATATTTAGTTTTATTTGAGAAAATGTTAATTATGTGCATGAAAAATCTTAAATTTGTATATATAAAATGTTCCTGATGTATACAAAGAATGTGCAATGTTCACAAAAAAAAGTAGACACAAAAATATATGTTTACAAAATGTTAATCTTCTATTTGAAAATTTTCAAACATTTATATAAAAAAATGTTCCTATGTATACAAAAATTATATAATATGGACATTAAAAAGTAGGCATAAAATATATAAGTTTTCAAAAATGCTAGTCATGTATTTGCAAAATCTTAAATGTGCATATAAAAATGTTCTTGATCTGTACAAAAAATGTACAATATGTATGGTAAAAGTAAATATCAAAAATTATATGTTTAAAAAATGTTAATCATTTATTTGGAAAATGTTAAAGGTGTATATAAAAATGTTATGATGTATAAAAAAATGTATATTGTTTAACGAAAAGTAGACATAAATAAATATAAGTTTTAAAAATGTTAATTATGATACTGAACAATGTTTAATATGTATATATAAATGGTCCTGATGCATACAAAATTGTACAATGTCTATGAAAAAATGTAGACATAAAAAACATAAGTTTTCAGAATTGTTGATCATAATGTTAATCATATATTTGAAAAAATGTTCAAAGTGTATAGAAAAAATATTTCATTTTTATACAATTTTTTTTTCATGTGTTTGAAAAAATATTAAACGTGTATAAAAATTGTTGTAGTGTTTGTGAGGATGAGTGAACCGATATGTGTATGGTAGGGTCAGAGCATCATGCAGGCAATTGAGAAGGCGACTACCCCACTGCGCCAAGGATAACGTCGGCTCGGGGTACTACCCGCTTACAAAGCTTCGCTCCCTTCAAAGGCGGACAGTTGGGGGATTTGATTATGGGCGTTGATTGGCTGAGATATGGATTTGATGTTAGGAGAGGATCCTTGAGAGGTGAATCTGTGCAAAGGTGAGGCTTAATTTTTTTTAAAAAATACATTTTTTTATTAATTTTTAGAAATATTGCGCCGATTTAAAAAAAAAACTATACATCCTCGGCCAACTGGTAGTCGACTGGATCCAGTCGGCCAAGAGGAAGCTGATTGGTTCCCAGTCGGCTATACGGACGCCGATCGGGCTCCAACCTCCTGTCGGCCACTGGTTGTAGATCCTGTCAGCTACCTAGTGGCCGACTGGAAGTAATTGTTTTCCCGTAGGACGATAAGGTCTAATTATCTTTCTGTAGGATGATTAGTCCTAATTGGCTTCCTGTAAGCCAATAGGTGCATGCCCCATTTTCTCAGCCCTATATTTCCCGCTTCTAGGCTCCCGCTTATATCTCGGGCCGCCGTTTCCCGCCAGTATCCCCCGCCACATTTTCCCGCTTTCTAGTTCCCGCCGTATTTTCAGTGTAATATTTCTGAAATTAAATAAAAATGTATTTTTTTAGCAAAGGTGAGTCCAGGTGTTCATCCCCACCTCAACTTTTCCTGCCGGATTTCCTCACTGGCGGCTGGTCGAAGGTGGTTAGGAGGAAGAAGAGGTGGGCATTCGCACTGGCGGAGTGGGATCGAGGTTCTTGTGATCGGGGGCGACCTGTCATCGTTCAGTCCATCCAAGGCTAGGTAGGTTGGTGGTGCCTTCTCAGCCATCTCCGGCGTGGTTCTCTTCTCCAGGTGGGTTGGTCTATTCCCCCGTTGTGTGTTGTGCAGGCATCGTCCCTGGCAGATAAAAGGAGAGGGATCTAGAATTTCCACCACTACAACTTGATTTGACCTCGTTTGCCTGTCTAGGATGTCGGGGTAGGGCTTGGTCATCCGGGCCACATAGACTGATCTGCTCAATAGGCCTCTTCTGGCCCAAGCTAGGGGTCATGTGAGGTAGTTCGAACAGTTAGGGGTGCGTCTTTTCGATTGCGAGACGGTAACTCGTCTCGTCTTTGGGGCGAGCATGAGCGGGGTGGTCGATAATGCGTGTTCTTGTAACTTCTGTATTTGGTTTTGGAAGCTTTCGCGTGTTTTTTACATCAAGTCATAAATGTGTGTTTTTTATTAGTACTTTTTATTATTATTTCTTTTAGCTTTTATCTATTTATTAATATTTTCATTTCCCTTTTCCTTTATTTTTAAATATATACAGACTTTTTTCAAATACACATTGCATATTTGTTTTATATAGGTTGAGAATTTTTTAGATATATGTTCAATATTTTTCCTAAATACACATTAACATTGAAATGCATGATGAGCATTTTTTGAACACATATTGAACATTTTTCACAAATGACATAAACACTTTTAAAGTACAAACATTTGGTAAGTGTTAGATCATTGTTTTAAGTGACAACCTCATTTTTTTTTGTGGTATGGAATAATTTTTTAAGTATCGACTTATAAAGTTTTAAAAAAGTATTATGAACATATTTTATGTAACATGTGGACTTTTTTAGTATGTTATGAACATTTTTTAAACATTACATGAACATTTAGCTTAAATATAATGAACATAGTTTTGGCACAAACATTTTGTTGAAATGTGCGAACATTTTTTTAAACCAATGAGAACATTTTTGTATTATGCGGTGAACATTTTTGAAAAATTAATCACCGTTGTGTCTATCAATGTTGTCTCCAGAACCTGTTAGTCTGTTACGGGTCGTTGAAGTTTTAATGATTTAAAAAGTTCTTGAAAAATATGAAACTAATACTGGAACATCACAATAATATAAGATGATCCAACTGAGTTATTTGTTTTTGTTTTGAATTTTAGTTGTTTAATGTTTTGAAATTATTTTTTCTTTATTTTTCAAATACACATGGACTTTTTTCAAATATATGTCGAATATCTGTTTATATAGGTTGAATATTTTTCAGATAAATGTTGAATATTTTTAGATACACGTTGAATATTTTATATGTTGTGAACATTTAAAAAAATATCATGAACATTTTTTCAAAATGTGTGATCCTTTTTTTGAATTCCACTAACAATTTTTATTTGGAATGTACGAACATATTTCTAAAACCATGGGAACAATTTTGTAATACACGGTGGATATTTTAGAAAAACTAAGCAAGTAAGTTTTCCATATATATGCATTAGAGTAATTTCGGAATTTAGATATAAGGAAGAAAAAAGAATATCAAAAGGAAAAAGGGGAAAATAAAAAGCCTCGCACCTAAAAAAAGAAACAAAAGGGCGGTAGTTGTTCGGTCCACCAGAGGATGCCCTTGAGGCGAGCGGTTTGTCCGTCTCGCACGTGGAGAGACGTAGATGCGCCCGTGTTCTCGTGCGTACCTAGCTACTTCGGGTGCGAGCCGCTCTTTGTCTGGTTCATCGGGTGCGCTCGTTTCCCCACCTGTGCAAACCAACATACTCCGCATTAGGCTACATAGTTGCTCTGGCTCCACAAGGGAACCGTAGATCCATATAGGGGTTCCAACGATTAGATATGTGGTGCAAAGCCTCGCTCACCCCGCTAGCTCCCTCTGCTGCATCCTAGACCCACCTCCTCTCTCACTTCCTTTGCTAATGCAATGACCATCGGTGGCCATGGAGAGGAGAGCTCCGACAAGTGGTGCTACGAAGACTGCGCCCCGAAAGAAGATCGAAGAACATAAGCAGATCTGAGGGCGCTAAAAAATATCCACATGCTTGCTAAATAGTATGAACATGTTTGTAACTAAATCTTTACAAAAGTTGCTATCCCTACTTACACAGACTATAGAAGTGGAGCTAAGCTACCAGTGGAGCATGTGCTTCGGGTTAATTAATTGGACAAACATATTATAGTCTAACGTAACTAGCTACTAGTACAATCATAGTAGATAAACATGGCTCTTGGGTGGCGTTCATTGGGTATAAAGAGGTCGGCTCCGGCGGCAGCTTCTGAAGGCAATGGTGAACAGTGTAAGGGTTAAGAGCAGTACTAACAGTAGCATTAAAACATGATGTGAAAATTCACATTCTTATTCTTATTATCTAGTGGTATAAAGGCACCTCAACCTATCAAACAATAATTTTCTATGCAGGGAAATGTGGGGGATTGGTGAACGAAAGGGATTAAATAAATTCCCGATAATCCCCAACCCTTTTGGGCCTGAAACCCCCTTGCCAAACACGGCCTTATGGTGTGCCTGCACGAATGGCCATTTCCTGCATATACTTTCCATCCCTAGAAATGCTCCTTTCTCATTTCCTGCCAATTTCGGCCTGGCACTTTTGCATAATTTTGGACAAAGAACAGATTAATCATTGACATTATTGTTCAACAATCATCCCAAAGTCGTCTATGTGACACATAATGATGGTGGTCACAAGACTAGAGGAGTGAGTTGTCACTCCTAGGTCCTGCCTGCTGCCTCCTCCCCTACTCCAACCTTCAACTTCGACTTTCCCAACAGACACTACCAAATGATGATTCAATGTTTTTTTTATATGTGGTTGTATATTGCGGCTATTATAATTGCTTAGGTCTATTTCTGCTCTCATATATAACGATGATTTATTATCTTTACCACATTCATAGTGACGATGCATGCGACTTGTGACGGCGAATGCAAAGGCATTATCAGGTCATCTACTACACTTTGAGCTCGAACTTATATGACCAGAACATTTATCAGCGAGCTAATGTATTGAGGGAGGGGATAATCATAGTAGTTCAGACATGCCCACATGCTCCTTTTATGATGGTATTGAAATTCATGCATGAAAGCATTCATCGCATGGTTGTTGCACATATATATGGTATCAAGTGGTACGACAATGTACGTGATTTGTTCCTATTTAACCATGAGAAGAGAGATGAAACATGATCATAACTCGTAACAAAACTATCCTCCATAGGCTGAGCAAGGCGTAAAAGCTTAGTTGTTGCTAGGTTCATACTAGCATATACCAGATAAGCAATGCACCCAAGTTTTTCGTCTTAGTTGGAATAGATTTTGATATGTTAGGATAATACCAGCATACAACACGTGTGTACGTGATGAGAACAAGTTTTGCACTTAGTTGGAAACTACTTTTGCAATGTACTCCCTCTGTAAAGAAATATAAGTGTGCTTAGATCACTAATGTTTCTTAACATAGGGACAAGTCAAAACCCAGAGACACCCTAGGACTTGGAAGCATCAGGACCTCCGATTGCACCAGATAATTTCCTTAGTGAAGTCACATTCACCCTATTTGTTAGCTTCAGAAGGACTCTTCTTCGGGGTACCATCGTGGAACCGGGATAGTTGGTGAAGGCAGTACAAAAGATCACCATGTGTGTTCTGCACAAGCGTTCAATTTGGGTCAGCATACCACGGTCCATGGTGTGTGGTTCGATCTGTGTATAGACTTGGACGAAAGTGAGCTACACTACAGATGTAACCTTAACCATATCTTTATCTTTACCTAATATTAAAGGGAGGAGACTTTCATAGTTCTCCATACGTCATCCTTTTATATCCGTTAACTATTAAGATTAACGGCTGAGATTTAATAGATTAAGTTGGTAAAATTTACGCCCTTTATGACACCTATAAGTGATTTTATGGTTCTCCTTCCGTCGCCTCTTTATATCCGTTAACCACAAAGATGGACCGCTGAGATTTAAAAGAACTGTCATGTACTTTTGCCCCTCGAACAAAATAAAAATCTCTCTCCTCTTGCTCGGTCAACTCCATACGTTTCCTTCACAAGCACGGTACCCCGCCTGGGCGATTGGATCTCCTCTTCTGCTGCCTTGCTGCCGACTCTTATTTAATCACCCCCTTCTGCTGGGCCCGCGACAACAATGAAACCAGGTAGCTGTCGAGCGTAGTTGCCGAGACGACCGAGCTCACAAGCACGTCCAACCTGCAGGACTACATCAACATGTTCAAAGACGTGCAAGGCCTTGGCAAGCGCTTGGACGCCATGCACAACAGGTTTGAGGTCATAATGGAAATGATACTCATGGCGAGGGACGTCAAGCAGTGGCAGCAGTGGGAGAACAACGGCACCGCCGGCAAGGAGCAAGGGAAGGATATTCTGGCATACTCACATGCAAGAAGTTGGCGTCGTCGAGATGCAGCTCACCAAGGACAACATCGAGGCTTTCATGTTGGTATTACTCGATCAATCACTCAATATGTGGATCCACGATTCAGCGAATCGATGCAGTGCTTAAAAATCATTAATTGGTGTAGGACATCTCGCTACGGGGACAGACACGAAGAGCATCACGGTGGAGTGGGGCCTGTCGGAGTTGGTTAACAACTTGGATCTCCTCCAGAAGGGGTAGAAGGAGATGGACACGGTGGTCGGCAAGGATCGACTGACTGACGAGTCGGACATCCCAAACCTGCCGTACTGGCAGTGGCCAAGGAGACGGTGCGTCTGCACCCAATGGGCCCCCTGGTGGTGCGGTGGTCCCTGGAGCAATGTAAGGAGAGCGGATACGACATGCCGGCCGGCGCGGCGGTGTTCGTGAACGTGTCGCCGTCAGCAGCGAAGCAGCTGGAGTTCCGGCCGGAGAGGTTCGTGGAGGGGGGCACGAACGCCGGGACGCACGTGTGCGGGAAGCAGTTCCACATGATGTCATTCTGGTCTGAGTGGCGGATATACCCCGGCGCGTTGCATGCTCGTTGGGCAGGCAGCGTTATCGACCATGGTGCAGTGCTTCAAGTGGTAGCCCTCAGGCGGCGCGGCCAAGATGGACATGGTGGAGGGGCCTGGGCTGACGCTGCCGCGGAAGCAGCAGCTCGTCTGCGCCGTCGTCCCGTGGCTCCACCCGCTACTGCTGCATGTACAGGGGCCAATGAAGTAGTATGGCACCTGGGCAGACTTTGCAAGTGTCAACGCCGCTGCTGTCTGCACTTTCAGCCATCGTGGTCCAAGACAACACCAAGTGCTGCTCGCCGCAAGGTGACACCACATCTATCGCTTAACCTTTGATCCGTAATATTGCTAATTTGAAATCTCTACATTTTCAGGTACATCCATATTTGCTGCAGTTTACCGTGGTCCAACCGAACTCACCTAAGGTGCCTGACACGGACAAGGCACCGCGCAGGAAATTGCTCGTCAACAGGCACTACCGACTGCGATGTCTGCGGCGATGCCTTCGGCTACAGCGCTGGCGGCTGGAGAGAACATAATCGTCGTAACTTTCAGGTCGTATCCTTAGTTGTCCCTTCTTTTTCTACAAGCATTGTGAGTGTTAATTAAGACCTATGTTAGTACATAACTCATGTTGATGAAATTTCTGACTACATTTCCCTCCAAATTCATAATATAATTACTAGCGTTATGATATTGGTTTAGAGTCAACTATACCATTTAAAATATTAAAATATATTTTAAGTTTGGTACATGCAAAATCGTTTACAGCCTATTAACACGTTAACTTGCCAACAAATTGATGTGTCTGTAGATCCATCCATCTATGGTAACTATGCAGGTATGCAACACTATCATTTGCTTTCATAATTTCCAAACATTTTTCTCAACAATGGTCCTTTTAATCTCGAATGTATCCATTTTCAAATATTTCTATTTCCTAAAAACACAAAACAAATTCAAAAAGGGTTTTGTTTTTGTATTAAAATTACATTATTAAACATGTTATGACCTGAATATCGTGCATCCTCGAGACACATATTAGCATTAACCATGAATGTGTCTCTCTCTTTTAATCGGAAGACACCGGAATATTTCTTAATAAGAAGATGCAGGAATATTTTTCTTCTTCCGTTGCAACGCACGGGCATGTTTCCTAGTGAGAGCCTATGGACAAAACTGAGCTCACGTCCCATGTTCAAATGCCCCCGCTGCATTTACTCAATCAGAAAATGACTTGTTGGCAACACAAAAACGCTAGAAACTAACCATTTTGTTGAGTCTACAATTGTTACATAAGGTGAGGTCTATCCAAAATTTCATTGGGAGATCTTACTCAAGAAATCAATGATTGGCCTCTAAGAGCAACTCTAGCCGATCCCCTAAAAGGCTATAGAGGAGTGAAGCAAGAGGATGGCTAGGGATGCTTGGATCACTAGACTGTATGCACTAGATTAGGAAGAATTGTCCTGCAGGGTGGAATGGTCAGTACAAAAGCCATTACAACAATCCAACGATCATTCTGGAGGCATTGCATCGAAGGATCTTTGGATATGGCATTCATACTTTGGTTTGCCTGGCTCTCACAATGACCCGAATGTGCTGTCGAGATCACCACAGTTTTCTAGGCTTATTACAGGAGATGCTCCTCCTTGAAACTATACAGTCAAAGGGCATAGCTACTTGACGGGTTACTACCTAGCGGATGGCATCTATCCCCCATGAGCCACATTAGTTAAACAATTCCACGTCCAAAAGGTAACAAAAATATTCGCTTTCCCCAACATCAAGAAGCAAGTAGGAAAGATGTGGAGAGAAACTTTGGTGTGCTTCAGAAGAGCTTCGCAATTGTTCGTGGCCCAACCGAGTCCTGGAGCTCCAAGGTTCTATGAAAATCATGACATGTTACATCATATTGTATAACATGATCATTGAAGATGAGAAAGATATGCCTGAGAACTTTCAGTACATTACCAATGGGACTCCTGTTGGGGCAAAGTATGAACCAAATAGGATCCTGGCATTCCTTGAAGCGCATCGTAGGATCGAGAACCGACAAGTTCATAACCAGCTTCATTAAGATCTTCTTAAGCATCACTGGCAACACCATACATAGCACTTCCTAGTTGTGCTTTTATATATTATTTGCTACATTTGAACCATTCAGCACGTTTAAATTTGAATACTTTGGTTTGTAAACTTTGAATTCGGTTTGTAAACTATATTCATGATTTGTTTGAACCTTTATATTCATGTTTAGTTTCTATATGTGTGCTAATATGTAGTTGCAATGTAAACTAGAATTGCATAAGTTGGAAAAAACAAAATTATACTCCGTTATATTTAGGGGATCGGCTAGGTCACGCCAAAAGTTAGTGGAGTGAAAATACTCCACTAACCTTTACTCAGCCGGATACTGTATTTTTTAGGGGATCAGCTAGAGTTGCTCTAAGTCTGTCACAATTTTTTGGGGCCCAAAAAAGTAATTCACCTCTTCAGTTGCAGACCAAAACGATGCTATTGGGTGGAGGGGGTCTGGGTGTCTCCGGATTTGCTACCCAGATGCCTTCTTGGCCGGAGGCCTCCTCGGGCCTCCGGCACCTCCTTCTTCTTCTTCTCCCTCTTCTCTGGCACCTTGTATGGCGCCACGGTCAGCATCTCCTCCAACTGAGCCGACCGAGGGTCTTCGGGCAACGGGGCTGGATTGTCAATTTTCTTGGCCTTCTCGAGCCAGCCCTGTGGGAGTAAGAAAGCGGGGATTAAATCTCCCGTAAGAATAATATCCAAACGTAGAATGAATAAGAGCTATGTTACCTCCTTCGGGGGGTGTGCGGCGTCGAGACCGATGTCCTCCTTCTTGGCTGACCACTCTTTCTGAGGCTTAAAGAGCACCTTCCACAGCTTGTCGTGGGTGGTGTCATAGAACTACTGTATGGTGGCTGGATCCGTGAGCTTGTAAGACCACATTGGGGTGGGCTTGGTTGGCCGGGAAGGAGGCCCAGGCGCGCCCAGGTGGGTTGTGCCCACCTCAAGGCCCATCTTCGTGTGATTCCAATGCTGAAAAATCCTATAAATAGGGAAACCATCAGAAATAAACCTAGATCAGAAGTTCCGCCGCCGCAAGCCTCTGTAGCCATGAAAAACCAATCTAGACCTTGCTCCGGCACCCAACCGGAGGGGGAGATCATCACCGAAGGCCATCTTCATCATCCCTATGGCCACCATGATGAGGAGGGAGTAGTCCACCCTCGGGGCTGAGGATTTGTACCAGTAGCTATGTGTTTAATCTCTCTCTCTCTCTCTCTCTCTCTCTCTCGTGTTGTTGAGATGTCACAATCTTGATTTATCACGGGCTTTGTTAATATAGTTGGATCATATGGTGTTTTCCTCTCTCTATCTTGTTGTGAATTGAGTTTTCTCTTTGAGATTTTGTTCTTATCGGATTGAATACTTTTATGGATTTGAGAGCACTTGATCTATGTATTGGCACTCAACTTGCGGATTCCCGAGGTGACATTGGGGTAATCTATGCATAGGGGTTGATGCACGTTCTCGCCTTTGTTTTGCCGGTAGAAATCTTGGGGCACTCTTTGAGGTTCTTTGTGTTGGATTGAGTATTATGAATCTAATTTTTTTGATGCATATCGTATAATCAACTCACGGATACTCGCAGTGACATTGGAGTATCTAGGTGACATTAGAGTTGGTTGATGTGTATCATATGGTGTTATTTTAGTACGAACTCTTGGTTAGATCGATCGGAAAGAATAGTTTGGTGTTATTTTAGTACGAACTCTAGGATAGATTGATCGGAAAGAATAGCTTTGAGGTGGTTTCGTACCCTACAAACAATTTCTTCTTATGTTCTCCGCTAGATAGGAACTTTGGAGTGATTCTTCATTGCACGTTGAGAGATTGTTGAGAGATTGCACTAGCGAAAGTACGGACCGTAGGCCTCATTTTCAAGTATTGCAATACCGTTCTCCGCTAGATATGATCCAATTATATTAGCATTGTTGAGAGATTGCACTAGCGAAAGTACGGACCGTAGGCCTCATTTTCAAGTATTGCAATACCGTTTGTGCTCCATTTTATCAATTGCTACCTTGCTGTTTTTTATTGCTCCTATTACAAAAATCAATATCTACTATCATTACTACACTTGTATCACCATCTCTTCGCCGAACTAGTGCACCTATACAAATTACCATTGTATTTGGTGTGTTGGGGCACAAGAGACACTTTGTTATTTGGTTGCAGGGTTGTTTGAGAGAGACCATCTTCATCCTACGCCTCCCACAGATTGATAAACCTTAGGTCATCCACTTGAGGGAAAATTGCTACTGTCCTATAAAACTCTACGCTTGGAGGCCCAATACGAGTCTACAAGAACAAGTTGTGTAGTAGACATCACCGTCCAGGCCGCATCCCGTGGTTCTGTGATATAGAACCACTCCTTCTGCCAAATTTTGACAGTATCGATTAACGTGCCCTTCGACCACTCGACCCGGGAGAGCTTGCTGATCATCGCCCCGTCACAGTCTGCCTGCTAGCCATCAACTATCTTCGCCTTGACGTTGAAGACCTTTAGGCACAAGCTGAAGTGTGGCCGGACTAGCAAGAAGGCCTCACAGACGACGATAAAGGCCGAGATATGCAGGAAGGAATTCGGGGCCAGATCATAGAAATCTAGCCCGTAGAAGAACATCAGCCCCCTGACAAAGGGGTGGAGCGGGAAACCCAATCCCCAGATGAAGTGAGGGATGAACACCACCCTTTCGCCTGGTCGAGGCGTGGGGACGGCCTGGCCCTCCTCGGGGGCCCGGTGAGCGATTCCGACCGGGAGGTAGCCGGCGCACTTCAAGTCTTCGATGTCGTCGTTGGTGACGGTGGAAACCTCACACTTGCCACCTGCGCCGGATCCGGCCATTGTTGGATCCAGGGACGATTGGAGAGAAGCGCTTGAGGAGAGAAGATTTGGGGGCACTGGAGCTCTGCTGATGGGGAGTGATGGCAAGAGAAGGGAGAAGGCGTACGCAAACAAGCGGCAGCCACTCCTCTTTTATAAACTACCGTGAATGCCAACACTCCTTTAACTGCACGAAAGGGGAAATTGAAATTATTGATCATATCCCTTAAAAAATGGGCACGATCTCCACCTCGATGGGACATGCCAATAGAGGCGCTGCCTCGAACCGCGAATCAAGTTTTTACAACGGTTCGATATATATGACCGGGTGTGACCCTTCGCCGAAAAGTTGTCAGGCAATGGTACTCTGCACACTTGGGTGGCTGACCTTCGAGGTTAAGTAATATCTGCAGTTCGGATTCGAACACCACCTGGTTAGCACATGGCCGGATTCTAGCTTAAAAGCTTTGGGAACTTGGTTAAAGAAGGCGGAGCCAAACATAGAGAAGGAGAGGAACTCACCCCACAAGCCGGAGGCATTGGGTATATCGGGATCTCAAGACACGATGAAGCATCGGCGTTGGAGGCAAGTTCGTGGGTTACTGAGGGAGTCCTGGATTAGGGGGTCTACGGCCTACCGGCCTATCTCTTAGGCCCGGACTGTTGGGCCGTGTTGCCAATGCTTGGTGGCCGAACATAAGTGGGGACCCTGTATCCGGACAGGAGGCTTTTTGGTGCCTTGGTGTGTTCTCCAAGTCAAGATGAGAAGAATCGGCATGTTTATCTTTTCCTTGTAACCGACCATGTGTAACCCTAGTACCCCTGGTATCTATATAAACCAGAGGGTTTAGTCCATAGGGGAAAACAACCATCATCGTACTATTTTAGGGTTTAGTTCATCTGATCTCATGGTAGATCGACTCTGTAATCTCATATACACAAGTAATATAATCAAGCAGGACATAGGGTTTTACCTCTTCAAGAGGGCCCGAACCTTGGTAAACATCATGTCCCTAGTCCCTTGTTCCCCATTGATCCAAGATCCACAGCTCGGGACCCCTACCCGAGATCCGCTGGTTTTGACACCGACATTGGTGCTTTCATTGAGAGTTCCACTGTTGGATGCCAAAGGATCGATAGCTCGCCTGATCATTGGAGACGGCATCAACATCGGAGACATCTTCGTCCCCGGGTAACTCTTCGCGTTCGGCGGCATCGTTCTACACGCCGACTCGACCGGTCATCTCAACCAGGTCGACGGTTTCACCCCTGAGCATTAGATCAGGTTTGGCAACTTAGAGTACGTCACGACGCTCGGGGCGATTTGATCTTCACCGGCTTCTCAGCTTCACCTGGGACGCCCGCGGACCCCGAATCATCAACTTCGGGGCCTCTCCCCAATCTGATCTCTGGACCGGCCCTTATCTCACGGACGGCTTTGAGCTCGGATACCAGCACTATGTCCGAAGACCGGGAATCATTCTTGGCCAGACTCCCCCTCCTTACCACAAATCTGGCCTCGAGCCTTGGCGACAGTTCGGCATCTGAACACCAGGAGTCAGCCCTGGCCGGATTCACCCCTCGCCTCACCATCACTCTGGAGGTTGACTCCGAAGTAACCTCAAACTCCAATCTGGCCAGCCTCGCCTTGTTAAACGAGGCGCTTGACCGAATCCAGATGATGACTATCTTGGACGGCCCAGCCTCGGCTCATGCTCAGCGGGGCCTCGAGGCGGGCTACATGGAATTTTACGTCCCACCCACCACCCACTTAGTAGCCACTGTCAAAGAGTTAACCGACATGCTAAACTATGCCTCCAAGGAGGCCGACGACATGGACGATGACAGCGGAGCCATGGCCCACACTGACAATTCCCCTCCCGTCACTGGCCGATGGAGGGCCACCTCCACCTATGACTTCTACATGGTAGACACCCCCAAGGACAATGGCGACGACACTAATAATGGGGAAGGCACCCCCAGAAGAGACAGTAACAAGCCTGGCGAGGAGCCCCCCAAACGCTGGAGACAACGCCGACGATCCAAGGGACATCGAGGCAGGGAAAGCAACACGGGAACCGGAGAGGACGATACTCCGGACAATGCGGAAGACCTAGGTGACCCCGCCCCCGAGCAACATCCTGATGAACCAGAGGGGCATGGGGGTCAGTATAACCCTGAGGACCCCAATGATTCCGAGGATAGCAATTAAATGCCTCTCTCCGAAGAGGAGGTCAACCTTCGAGCTGAAGATTTTATATTCCAGAAGATCCACTGGACCAAGAGCGGTTTAAGTAGCAGCTCATTGCCACCACGCGAAATCTGAAAAAGAAGCAACAACAGATCAAAGCTGAACAAGACACCCTCAATGACAGATGGACGGAAGTCCTAGCAGTCGAAGAAGGGTACGGCTATGAGTGGCAAACAAAGAACTACCCCAAGCGCAAATTGTTGCCGCAATTTGATGATGAGGCCCTTGAGCCCGCGCCGCCCAGACGAACTCAAGGCGACCAGCCAGACCACCCCCCTCGAGGACGGGACAGGCCGGCTGGAGAAGCCAAACACCTAGCTATCCTCCCTCGCCGAAAAGGCAAAGAGGCAGCGGAACCAGAGTATCGATATGATCTCCGACACGACCTGGCCGCTAGAGCGGGTCAAATAAGATCCATTTACGGATCCAGAGGGTACCCTCCCGAAAGACGGGATGGATACCAAGCGTGGCTTGTCCGGAACGATAGAGCCCAGGAGCAGCACCGGGCCCGGATGGAGGCCGAGCTCCGACGCGATGTAGCCTGAGTAAGGGGCACCGCTCACCCCATGTGTTTCACCAATGAGGCGATGCAACACCAGTTCCCGGAAGGGTTTAAACCCGTAAACATCGAGCCCTACGATGGGACTACGGACCCAGCTATGTGGATCGAAGATTTCCTTCTCCACATCCATATGGCTCGAGGAGACGACCTCCACGCCATAAAATATTTGCCCTTAAAGCTCACAGGGCCAGCCAGGCATTGGCTAAACAGCCTCACCGAAAACTATATAGGGAGTTGGGAAGAGCTCGAGCATTCTTTCCGAGCCAACTATCAAGGCACTTACGTCCGGCCCCCGAATGCCGATGACCTGAGCCACCTGGTCCAAGAGCCCGGAGAATTAGCCCGGCAATTTTGGAATCGGTTTTTGACCAAAAAGAACCAAATCGTCGACTATCCGGATGTAGAAGCAATAGCCGCATTTCGGCACATTATCCGGGACGAATGGCTAGCGCGCCAGCTCGGCTAGGATAAGCCGAAGACGATGGCAACACTTACCTCTGTCATGACCCGCTTTTGCGCGGGGGAGGACAGTTGGTTGGCTCGCAGAAGCACCAACCCAGATGACTCTGGCACCTCAGAAGTCCAGGACGGAAATGGGAAGCCACGGCGCAACAGAAATAAGCATCGCCATAACGGCAGCGAAGCCGAAGACACGATAGTGAATGCTGATACGTCTCCAACGTATCTATAATTTATGAAGTATTCATACCATGTTTACAACAATTCTATATGATTTTGGTATGATTTGATTAGGACTAACCCGGACTGACGCTGTTTTCAGTAGAACTACCGTGGTGTCGTTTTTTTGTGCAGAAATAAAAGTTCTCGGAATGGGCTAAAAATTTATGGAGAATATTTTTGGAAAATATAAAAAATACTGGAACGAAAAGATATCGGAGAGGAGTCCCGAGGCAACCACAAGGGTGGAGGGCGCGCCCCCTGCCTTGTCGTCGCCTCGTGGCCCCCCTTGACTTGTCCCCGACGATAACACCTCCTCTAAATACCAAAACCTCCAGAAATAAACATAGACCGGGAGTTCCGCCGCTGCAAGCCTCTGTAGCCACGAAAGACCAATCGGGACCCTGTTCCGACATCCTGCCAGAGGGGGAAATCATCACCGGTGGCCATCTTCATCATCCCGGCGGTCTCCATGACGAGCAGGGAGTAGTTCACCCTCGGGGCTGAGGGTATGTACCAGTAGCTATGTGTTTGATCTCTCTCTCGTGTTCTTGATTTACCACGAGCTTTGTTATTATAATTGGATCATACGGTGTTTCTCCCCTCTCTATCTCTTGTTGTGATGAATTGAGTCTTACTCTTTGAGGTTTCATTATGTTGGATTGAGTATTGGATTTGAGAACACTTGATGTATGTTTTGTGATGGGATATCTATGGTGACAATGGGATGTTCTATTGATTCACTTGATGTATGTTTTGGTACTCAACTCGCGGATTCCCGAGGTGACATTGGGGTAATCTATGCATAGGGGTTGATGCACGTTTTCGTCCTACGTTCTCCGATAGAAACTTTGGAGTGATTCTTTGTTGCACGTTGAGGGATTGTTATGTGATCCAATTATGTTATCATTGTTGAGAGAACATGCGCTAGTGAAAGTATGAACCCTAGGCCTTGTTTCCAAGCATTTCAATACCATTTTTGCTCACTTTTACTACTAGTTACCTTGCTGTTTTTATATTTTCAGATTACAAAAACCTATATCTACCATCCATATTGCACTTGTATCACCATCTCTTCGCCGAACTAGTGCACCTATATAATTTACCATTGTATTGGGTGTGTTGAGGACACAAGAGACTCTTTGTTATTTGGTTGCAGGGTTGTTTGAGAGAGATCATCTTCATCCTACGCCTCCCACTGATTGATAAACCTTAGATCATCCACTTGAGGGAAATTTGCTACTGTCCTACAAAACTCTGCGCTTGGAGGCCCAACACGAGTCTACAAGAAGAAGGTTGCGTAGTAGACATCAAGCTCTTTTCTGGCGCCGTTGCCGGGGAGGTGAGTGCTTGAAGGTATATCTTTAGATCTTGCAATCGAATCTTTTAGTTTCTTGTTTTATCACTAATTGAGTTTATAAAAAAAAACTACAAAAAAAATGGAATTGAGGTTGCCTCATATTATTCATCTCTATAATGTCTTTCTTAAAAATGATGGATCGGAAAATTGTGCCAAAGTGTTAGAAGAAGAATGCAATAAAATGTTTGGCATAAAATCTTTGAATGATGAGCATGATTGTAATGTTGTTAGTGTGAAATCTATGAATATCCATGATGCTAATGATATGCAAAGCCATAAGCTTGGGGATGCTATGTTTGATGAAGATGATATTTTTAGTCCCCCAAGTTTTGATGTGCAAATTTATTATGATGATAGCATGCCTCCTATTTATGATGAGTGCAATATTTATGAAAGTGGGTTTGGAAGAGTGTCAACTTTAGATAATAATTATCCCACTATTTTGGAGGGTGTTGAATCTGATAATATTGATGAAAGTGGATTTGGAGAGATCATGACTTTATTTAGTGATGAATCCACTATTTTGGAAGAGGTTCCAATTGATTATGAGAACAAAGTTGCTATCTATGATGATTATTGTGATGACATGTATGATATAAAGAATAATGATAACCATGAAACTTGTCATCATGATTTTAATTTTCAATTGGATTATGCCTCACATGATAGTTATTTTGTTGAGTTTGCTCTCACTACTATTCATGAGAATAAATTTGCTTATGTGGAGAGTAATAAAATTTCTATGCTTGTGGATCATGAAAAGAATGATTTATGTGATGGTTATATTGTTGAATTCATTCATGATGCTACTGAAAATTATTATGAGAGAGGGACATATGCTTCTACATATTGCAATAATATCAAGTTTCCTCTCTTTATGTTGAAAATCTTGAAGTTTTACTTGTTTTGCCTTCCTATGCTAGTTGATTATTGTTCCCATAAGTTGTTTGCTCACAAAATCCCTATGCATAGGAAGTGGGTTAGACCTAAATGTGCTAGTCATATTCTTCATGATGCTCTCTTTGTGTTTCCATTCTTATCTTCTATGTGAGCATCATTGAAATTATCATGCCTAGCTAAAAAGGCATTAAAGAAAAGCGCTTGTTGGGAGACAACCCAACATTTACCCCTACTGTTTTTGTGTGTTCACATGATTAAGCTACTGTAGTAATCATGTTTTATAGCTTTTGTTTCAATAAGGTGCCAAGTAAAGCCTTTGGGATAGTGTGGTTGATAGTTAACTTGATTCTGTGCAAAAACAGAAACTTTTGCGTCCAGTAAAAGAATTGTTAAAATTCACTGGAATGTGAAAAAATTCTAAATTGTTTTACAGATGATGGGTATACAAATTTTCTACGTTGTCCTAATTTTTCAGAATATTTGGAGTTACAGAAGTATGACCTTAATTCAGATCTTTACAGACTGATCTGTTTTTGACAGATTCAGTTTTCGATGCATAGTTTGCTTGTTCTAGTTTATATGGCTTATATTGCTCAATATAAATTGTAGAGATGATAGGGTACAGTAGGTATCATGTGAGAAAAACTTTGAATCTTGTCTTGACAGTACCAAAGTGAATGATTTGTTTTATCGTACTAATCCATCTCACGAAGTTCCGTTAAGTTTTGTGTGATTGAAGTTTTCACGTTTTGGGTGAGATATCGATATGAGGAGAATATGGAGTGACAAGACCCTAAGCTTGGGGATGCCCAAGGCACCCAAAGGTAATATTCAAGGAAGATTCAAACAACTAAGCTTGGGGATGCCCCGGAAGGCATCCCCTCTTTCGTCTCCAACATTATCGGTAACCTTACTTGGAGCTATATTTTTATTCGTCACATGATATGATTTTTGCTTGGAGTGTCATTTTATTTTATTAGGATTTGCTTGCTGTTATTTATAGTAATGTTTTGTAGCTTTTATTTCAATAAAAATGTCAAGTATAGCCTTTACCATGCTTATTTTGCAAGTCTATATGTTGCTGATTTGAAAACAGAAAGTTTTCTATCATTGTATGAATTCTTCTGGAAAGTCAGAAAGTGGTAAAATCTTAAAAGTTTTTCACAATAATCTACAACAAATTTTCTACAGTGTGGTAATTTTTCAGAATTTTTGGAATAAGGGAAGTATGAGTACAATTGCACTCTTTACAGACTGTCCTGTTTAGACAGATTGCTGTTATGTTTGCATTGTTTGCATATGTTTGCTTGTTTAATGATTCTATTTGAGGATAGGAGTATTAAATATGCAGAGGCATTTAGTATGCAATGTTAAATAATAATTTTAGTTATTTGCTACAGTAGATAATGATAAGGTTTTGCATTTGATTTATACTAACTTTTCTCACAAGTTCTTATTGAGTTTTGTGTGCATGAAGTTTTTAAGATTTAAGGAAACTGTGATATGAAAGGAATTAAGGAGACACAAAAGCTCAAGCTTGGGGATTCCTAAGGCATCCCTAGTTAATATTTCAAGAAGTCTCAAGCATCTAAGCTTGGGGATGCCCCGGTTGGCATCCCACCTTTCTTCATCAAGAATTATCTGTTAGTATCGGTTGAGCCTAAGTTTTTTACTTCTTCACATGATGTGTGCTATTTTTAGAATGTCATTTTATTTATTTTTGCTTGCTATTTGAATAAAATACTTAAGATCTAAACTATTATTTTTGAGAGAGAGTCTTCACATAGCTACTTAATTATTTGACTACTCATTGATCTTCACTTATATCTTTTTTGGAGTAGTTTGTCATTTACTCGCGTGCTTCACTTATATCCTATGAGTAAATGGTTGAATGAATTGAATATCATAAATCTGAAATTATATATGTTTCATATGCTTATCCCATGGGGAGTAATGACTTCACATATAAGAGGTAGAGGTGATATATTTATTGAAAGTTAGCAAACATAGCATTGGTCACTTGAACAATTCATGAAAGAATATTGAAGGAAAAGAGATTTCACATATAAATATACTATCTTGGACATCTTCTATGATTGTGAGCCCCATTAATTATTTTCAAATTTGAGCAAATTAGTTGAAGTTGGACAAGGAAGACAACGTAATGAGTTATGCTTGGGTATATTTGTATAGAAGTTATATTGTTATGGATCCTCCAACATGTGGTGCTTGCTATTTAGAATCTTTTGCTAGCCAAAATTTCTGTACTAAGCGGGAATACTGCTTGTGCATCCAAAATCCTTGAACCAAGTTTCTTCCATGAGTGTCCACCATATCTACCTATATGCGGTATTTACCTGCCGTTCCAAGTAAATTTGCATGTGCCAAACTCTAAACCTTCAAATAATAATCTGTTTTGTATGCCCGAATCGCTCATGTAGCGACTAGGGGCTGTCAGTATCTTCCATGCTAGGTGGGTTATTCTCACGATGAGTGTTTATTCACTTGTCATTCATGAGAGAGTGGCTGGTAATTGGGATGCCGAGGCTTATGATCAAAAGATCAAAAACAAAATTTCAAATAATTAAACAAAACTCCCCCAGGAAAGTTGTTGGTATGGACGGCACCCGTGAATTCGGCTAGCCGTGGAGTGTGATTGTTGGTGGAGGGGGAGTAAAAACTTTACCATTCTGTTTGGGAACTGCCTATAATGTATCTAGCAAGGAAGATAGTGAGAACTCTTGGTTGTTATGTTGACAATGAAACCATACCTCTCAAAATTATGTTCATCTCTGTTTAAAAGCTTCGAGCTCTGGCACCTCTGCAAATCCCTGCTTCCCTCTTCGAAGGGTCTATCTTTTACTTTTATGCAAGAGTCAGTAGTATTCCTTCTCATTCCAACCTACTCTTTAGTTGGCAAGCATCATGTGATGGGGAAAGATCTAAGCATATATGGCCATTCAAATATATTTGATCATGAATTATTATTGTTGACAATTATCTATATGATAAATAAGTTGGGAGGCGAAACACTAAGCCCCTATCTTTCTCTGTGTTCGATGGATGCTATTTGTTCTAAAAATATGCTTTGAGTGGTAGCAATCATGGAAGACTATATGATAGTTGAGTATGTGGGATTTGCTAAATCAAAGCTCTTACATAGACCCTTCCTGAAAATAAGATGAATTGCAATTGTTTGATGACTGAGAACATAGTTTGTTAGTTTTCAAGAAAGTTTATGGTCTATGCTTTCACATGTGAATAGCTTGCTACTTGATCATGAGAAGTTTTATCAGATGAGCTACTGTTTATGATATATATTGATGCTAGAAAAGGTGATTGAAATTATTATTGATCAAACTTGTGAACTTGCTAGCATTCACACTTCATAAATTATTTCTTTTATCATTTACCTACTCGAGGACGAGCAGGAATTAAGCTTGGGGATGCTGATACGTCTCCAACGTATCTATAATTTATGAAGTATTCATGCCATGTTTACAACAATTCTATATGATTTTGGTATGATTTGATTAGGACTAACCCGGACTGACGCTGTTTTCAGCAGAACTACCGTGGTGTCGTTTTTTTGTGCAGAAATAAAAGTTCTCGGAATGGGATGAAAATTTACGGAGAATATTTTTGGAAAATATAAAAAATACTGGAACGAAAAGATATCGGAGAGGAGTCCTGAGGCAACCACAAGGGTGGAGGGCGCCCCCCTAGGGCGCGCCCGTGCCTTGTCGTCGCCTCGTGGGCCCCCTTGACTTGTCCCCGATGCCATCACCTCCTATAAATACCAAAACCTCCAGAAATAAACCTAGATCGGGAGTTCCACCGCCGCAAGCCTCTGTAGCCACGAAAAACCAATCGGGACCCTGTTCCGGCACCCTGTCGGAGGGGGAAATCATCACCGGTGGCCATTTTCATCATCCCGGCGGTCTCCATGACGAGGAGGGAGTAGTTCACCCTCGGGGCTGAGGGTATGTACCAGTAGCTATGTGTTTGATCTCTCTCTCTCGTGTTCTTGATTTGGCACGATCTTGATGTACCGCGAGCTTTGTTATTATAATTGGATCATATGGTGTTTCTCCCCTCTCTATCTCTTGTTGTGATGAACTGAGTCTTGCTCTTTGTGGTTTCGTTATGTTGGATTGAGTATTGGATTTGAGAACACTTGATGTATGTTTTGCGATGGCATATCTGTGGTGACAATGGGATGTTCTATTGATTCACTTGATGTATGTTTTGGCACTCAACTCGCGGATTCCCGAGGTGACATTGGGGTAATCTATGCATAGGGGTTGATGCATGTTTTCGTCCTACGTTCTCCGATAGAAACTTTGGAGTGATTCTTTGTTGCATGTTGAGGGATTGTTATGTGATCCAATTATGTTATCATTGTTGAGAGAACTTGCACTAGTGAAAGTATGAACCCTAGGCCTTGTTTCCAAGCATTGCAATACCATTTTTGCTCACTTTTACTACTAGTTACCTTGCTGTTTTTATATTTTCAGATTACAAAAACCTATATCTACCATCCATATTGCACTTGTATCACCATCTCTTCGCCGAACTAGTGCACCTATACAATTTACCATTGTATTGGGTGTGTTGGGGACACAAGAGACTCTTTGTTATTTGGTTGCAGGGTTGTTTGAGAGAGACCATCTTCATCCTATGCCTCCCACGGATTGATAAACCTTAGGTCATCCACTTGAGGGAAATTTGCTACTATCCTACAAAACTCTGTGCTTGGAGGCCCAACATGAGTCTACAAGAAGAAGGTTGCGTAGTAGACGTCAAATGCCAGATTCCACAACTCCAAAACAGGACCGTGGAAGGAACCCTCTAAGGGGAACCAGGATGGACCCACCAAGTTGGACACAATTCTGGACAGACCCTACCAGAGCCACGACACGCCTGACAAACCTGCCAACGACACCAACCGTAACTGTTGGGTAATCAAACAGGCCGGCAAGGTCATAGCCGAGGACGCATGCAAAAGCCCCCGCAGCGAGGACGATGAAGAACCTCGCTGGCCGAGCAATGGAGGCCAGAAAAAATTCCCTCCCAAGGTAAAGACGGTGAATATGATCTACGCCACCCATATACCCAAGAAGGAGCGAAAACGTGCACTTCGGGATGTCTACGTCGTCGAGCCTGTAGCCCCGAAATTTAACCCACGGTCGACATATCTGATCACCTTCGACCGTAGAGACCATCCGACCAGTATCCGTCACGGAGGGTCGGCGGCCCTGGTCCTCGACCCCATTATCGATGGGTATCACCTCACTAGAGTCCTCATGGACGGGGGTAGTAGCCTCATGAGGAAAATGGGCATTGACCCATCAAGGATCAAGCCTAGCAACACCACCTTTAAGGGGGTAATCCCAGGCGTGGAAGCCTGCTGCTCGGGCACCTTGACTTTGGAAGTGGTGTTCCGCTGCCCGGACAACTTCCACAACGAAGACTTGATCTTCGACATTGTCCCCTTTCGAATTGGTTATCACGCACTCTTGTGCCAGATAGCATTCGCTCATTTCAACGCTGTCCCCTATTATGTATATTTAAAGCTAAAGATGCCCGGACCTAAGGGTGTCATTACAGTCAATGGCAATACGGAATGGTCACTTCGGACTAAAGAACATACAGCGGCCCTAGCGGCCGAAGTCCAAACCAATATCGAGGGGCCTCACTATCAGCCCGCCATCAAGGCACGGGAAGCAAGGAAATGGGCCCGAGCTCTATCTCCATTTGAGGACCACCCTTACGCCCCACTTAAATAGGGATACGCCCCCCCACAGCACGCCCAACCCATTCGGATAATATGTGCCTCGTCAGCTCAACTTCGCACTCAAAATACCATGGGCCGCTGTGGGGACCAAATCAAAACCAAGTATTCGGCTCAACTGAACTATGGTCATACGCATCTTAGGATGTCGAACAGGTACCACTACGGACCGATCTGGCATTAAGCTAGAACAACTCGACAACCTCTCACGGCTCCTAATCAAGGGCTCGTCAGCCGACTCTCAACCCCTCTACGGAGTTCTTTCCACCACAGAAGCAAAGGCGCAGACGTGCAGCAAGGCACAATAGGGATATCAACCCACGCTTCAAGGCCTTGTGTAAACCTTTCCTCTGTAAAATTTTTTCTTTTAAAGTGCCTATAACAGATGCTTTGGCAGTTAGAATTGTACGGATAGACGTCATGAGCTTTATCAAAATAAAGACCACTCTTCACGGTCCTCGTGCAGTTTTTATTGCACCTTTCCTTCGCTCTTCGACGCCATTATAAACCAGTTCGGCGCAATTTTTCCTTAAGGCAACAATCGGGTAATAGACCGGGGGCTCGAACATAATACTCGCCCTATGCCTCAAGTCGGGCACTACTCTTTCTCTACGTGTTCGGCATCTCGGATATTGCATTATATGCACCAGTTTCGAATTATGTCTTGGGTCAATAGTTGGGTTGCCTAGCTCCTGTGTTTACCCTCTTACGTTCCACGCGTTCGGCTAAGACGGTAAAGGGAGAACCACTGCGATTGTACTTCTGGCTAGCCTGGCTAAGTACCTAAGTGGAGAAAGCCGAAAACTGACTGTCATAATAAGCGAGAACTGGTCGGTGATTCGATGACCAGTGTTAAACTAAAAATCGTTGGCGATTACACCGTGTCATACGAAAACTTTGTGTCTTCGGCCAAGCCAAGTGATGAAGGTATATACCTCGGATTTCCCGAATATCACACTGGGGGATAGTCACCAGCCCCCGCAGTCAAGCTCCTATGGCTAAGTGAAAGTAATAAAGCCGCATAGTCCGATTGCCTTGTCTACCTCCTGCACTAACGCCTTACCGAGACGTTGGCTAAGGGTCATAGTGCGGAGGGCGGAACACCCCTCGTAGCATCTACATGGGGGCTGAAGCCGACGACTGGCAACTTTCAGGTTCAAAACAGCCGCACAGGAGTCAAAATAAAACTAAAACATATTCAAGTATGATAAACCATACGAAGGGCCCCATTAAGCAAAAGGTCTAATTGTCATTACATGATAGTTTACTCAAAGATTATATCTTTGGGACACTGGTCCTCTATCGCCCGAGCACCATCCATAACAATGGAGAAATACTGCTCGGGACGGCGATGCTCCTTTCCAGCAGGTGGGGGACCGGTGGCCATCTCAACTGGCTTGATTTTTGGCCAGTGCACCATGGTCTTCGCGAAGGCCATCCACGCCCCTTCGATGCAGGCAGAGTGCTTCACAGTGTCAACCCGGGAGGACGCGTCACGCAGCTTCTACACCTGGACAAAGTAGCTGCTCAGTATGGGCTCTGCGAGCCACAGCCGAACACAGAGGTCCTTCATGGCTGGCTCAGCCATCCGATGCAGCTCCATCAGCTGCTTCATCTGGTTGCTAAGGAGGGAAGGATGTTCGGGCGCTTGGAACTACGCCCAGAACAATCTGTGTTCGGTATCACCCTCCTGAGCTGCATAGTACGTTGCCGCATTTGCCGTACTCCTCAGGAGCTCTGCAAACGCGCCTGAAGGATGCCAGACTCGTGTGAGCAACACGAACTTCTGAGCACAAAAGGCACTTTGCTGTAAGTACGGCTTACCATCTGCAATCTGCTTCACTTGGCGGAGCTCCTCCCGAGCACCTCGCGCCTCCGTCCTTGCCTCCCGGATCTCCTGCCCTATCTTGGACATTTTGGTAGTTTGATCCTTATTTTTCTGCTCAAGGTCCTCACATTTAGTGACGGCAACCTTGAGCTCTTGCTGCACTTCAGCCACTCTGGCCTTGTGCTTCTCACTAACGGTTTTCACCGTCTTGAGTTTGGCGGCCGATCGAT
Organism: Thinopyrum elongatum; assembly: GCA_011799875.1. Taxonomy (NCBI): domain Eukaryota; kingdom Viridiplantae; phylum Streptophyta; class Magnoliopsida; order Poales; family Poaceae; genus Thinopyrum; species Thinopyrum elongatum. Next base: position 30,452,545 of record CM022303.1, on the reverse strand, counting down.
CAGCCGTCTCCTTATGTTCGGCCACCGCCTCCTTGGCCTTCTTCAGTTCGGCCTTAAGGCCTTTGAACTCCGCGGCGGTAGCTGCAAACATAATCGAGTACCTTTTTTGCTCAGGGCTAATCCCGAACACCTTGGTAAACAAAAGAAACAAAAAAGTCTCGACCGGACTCACCTTGCGCCTCGTCAAACCGCTTGTTGACAAGGTCGAGCTCTTCATCGAAGCTCTTGAGCTTCTAATTCATCCCATCCAGCGCTGCGGCGTTAGCAGCCGCCGCAAGAGATGAGGCCTGCAATAACAAAAATCACATAGTTCAGACTCCCGATTTCTTGATTTTTTGATCCTCTGCCAGGTTTCTTCCAAACCTGACAAAGTCTCGGGGGATACTATCTACATGGGATGTCCAATTCTCTTCATGAAAGGAACATTACACGGCTTACCTCGAAGCCCTTTAGGAGGCCACCAAAGGCTCCCTTCAGTCCGCTGTTAACGGACCGAATACTTTGCAGCACCACGCCCATTAAGGAGCGGTGCTCCGCAATGATGGAGGAGCTGTTCAAAGCCTCCTCCATCACCTCCGGCCACCCGGCCGCAACCCGGTCGCCGGTATTCGGCACTGGCGGCGGGGCCCCGACTCCTCTTTGGGAACAGCTGGACTCTTCCGGGGGCCTTGGGGGCTCCGAGGCCGTCTTCTGGGAGGGCTCGGATTGACCGAGCTCCCCCTCTTTGTTCACCAGGAGAGATCCCTCCTCCTGGTGTTCAGTGACCGAGGTGTTAGCCTCGGCCATAATCTCGTCACAGCCACCTCCCGTGTCTGGACCGGGAGGGGTCCTTTGGGACAGGACCTCCCCGGCCTCCCCACCGACCAAAGGAGGCGCAGAGCATGATGCGGACCCGCTCTCCGCCAGTTCGGCCGGCGGAGAAGTTGCCTCGGAGGTTTGGTCAGCAGGGTGGGCGCACGGTGGACTGCAACATAAAGGGCACGCATCAACAATAGAACATTAAACAAACACTTGTAGAGCATCCGAATTTATACCTTTCGGCAGGGGGCTTGACCCTGGGGTTCCTCTCCGGAACCTCTTCAGACGCCACAGACTCCTTGTCGGAATCCGAGCTGTCGTCAGGCAGGACCAGCTTGGGCCTGCATTGCTTCTTTGGGGCATGATGGGCTGCTCCTCGTCAGCGTAACTTGACGCCGCCCTCTTCTTCGAACGAGAGGAGCCGCTCTCCTCCTCGTCCTCGTCCTGCTCCGCCTCTTGGGTGGAGGGGGTCTGGGTGTCTCCGGATTTGCTACCCGGATGCCTTCTTGGCCGGAGGCCTCCTCGGGCCTCCGACACCTCCTCCTTCTTCTTCTCCCTCTTCTCTGGTGCCTTGTATGGCACCACGGTCAGCATCTCCTCCAACTGAGCCGACCGAGGGTCTTCGGGCAACGGGGCCAGATTGTCAATTTTCTTGGCCTTCTCGAGCCAGCCCTGTGGGACTAAGAAAGTGGGGATTAAATCTCCCGTAAGAATAATATCCGAACGTAGAACGAATAAGAGCTATGTTACCTCCTTCGGGGGGTGTGCGGCATCGAGACCGATGTCCTCCTTCTTGGCCGACCACTCTGAAGCTTGGGGATTAAATCTCCCGTAAGAATAAAAGCACCTTCCATAGCTTGTCGCGGGTGGTGTCGTAGAAGTACTGTATGGTGGCCGGATCCGTGAGCTTGTAAGACCACATTGGGGTGGCCCTTTGTTGGCAGGGGAGGAGGCCCAGGCGCGCCCAGGTGGGTTGTGCGCTCCTCGAGGCCCATCTTCGCGCGATTCCAACGCTGAAAAATCCTATAAATAGAGAAACCATCAGAAATAACCCCAGATCAGAAGTTCCGCCGCCGCAAGCCTCTGTAGCCACGAAAAACCAATCTAGACCCCGTTCGGGCACCCTGCCGGAGGGGGAGATCATTACCTGAGGCCATCTTCATCATCCCTGTGGCCACCATGATGAGGAGGGAGTAGTCCACCCTCGTGGCTGAGGATTTGTATCGGTAGCTATGTGTTTAATCTCTCTCTCTCTCATGTGTTGTTGAGATGTCATGATCTTGATTTATCGCGGGCTTTATTAATATAGTTGGATCATATGGTATTTTCCCCTCTGTATCTTGTTGTGAATTGAGTTTTCCCTTTGAGATTTCGTTCTTATCGGATTGAATACTTTTCTGGATTTTAGAGCACTTGATCTATGTGTTGGCACTCAACTTGCGGATTCCCGAGGTGACATTGGGGTAATCTATGCATAGGGGTTGATGCACGTTCTCGTCTTTGTTTCTCCAGTAGAAATCTTGGGGCACTCTTTGAGGTTCTTTGTGTTGGATTGAGTATGATGAATCTGATTTTTTTGATGCATATCATATAATCAACTCACGGATACTCGCAGTGACATTGGATAATCTAGGTGACATTAGAGTTTGTTGATGTGTATCATATGGTGTTATTTTAGTACGAACTCTTGGTTAGATCGATCGGAAAGAATAGCTTGGTGTTATTTTAGTACAAACTCTAGGATAGATTGATCGGAAAGAATAGCTTTGAGGTGGTTTCATACCCTACAAACAATTTCTTCTTATGTTCTCCGCTAGATAGGAACTTTGAGTGATTCTTCATCGCATGTTGAGGGATGGTTATATGATCCAATTATATTAGCATTGTTGAGAGATTGCACTAGCGAAAGTACAGACCGTAGGCCTCATTTTCAAGCATTGCAATACCGTTTGTGCTCCCTTTTATCAATTGCTACCTTGCTGTTTTTATTGTTCCTATTACAAAAATCAATATCTACTATCATTACTACGCTTGTATCACCATCTCTTCGCCGAACTAGTGCACCTATATAAATTACCATTCTATTTGGTGTGTTGAGGACACAAGAGACTCCTTGTTATTTGGTTGCAGGGTTGTTTGAGAGAGACCATCTTCATCCTACGCCTCCCACGGATTGATAAACCTTAGGTCATCCACTTGAGGGAAAATTGCTACTGTCCTACAAAACTCTGCGCTTGGAGGCCCAACATGAGTCTACAAGAACAAGTTGTGTAGTAGACATCACCGTCCAGGCCGCATCCCGTGGTTCTGTGATATAGAACCACTCCTTCTGCCAAATTTTGACAGTATCGATGAACGTGCCCTCCGGCCACTTGACCCGGGCGAGCTTGCTGATCATCGCCCCATCACAGTCCGCCTGCTGGCCGTCAACTATCTTCGGCTTGACATTGAAGACCTTTAGCCACAAGCCGAAGTGTGGCCGGACTCGCAAGAAGGCCTCACAGATGACGATAAAGGCTGAGATATGGAAGAAGGAATTCGGGGCCAGATCATAGAAATCTAGCCCATAGAAGAACATCAGCCCCCTGACAAAGGGGTGGAGCGGGAAACCCAATCCCCGAATGAAGTGAGGGATGAACACCACCCTCTCGCCTGGTCGAGGCACGGGGACGGCCTGGCCCTCCTCGGGGGCCCGGTGAGCGATTCCGGCCGGGAGGTAGCCGGCGCACTTCAAGTCTTCGATGTCATCGTTCGTGACGGTGGAAACCTCCCACTTGCCACCTGTGCCGGATCCGGCCATTGTTGGATCCAGGGGGCGATTGGAGAGAAGCGCTTAAGGAGAGAAGATTTGCAGGCGCTGGAGCTCTGCTGATGGGGAGTGATGGCAAGAGAAGGGAGAAGGCGTACCCAAACAAGCAGTGGCCACTCCTCTTTTATAAACTACCGTGAATGCCAACACTCCTTTAACTGCACCATGGGCCTCGCCACTTCCTGATATTATCGCGGCGTTATGCACGAAAGGGGGAATTGAAATCATTGATCATATCCCTTAAAAAACGGGCACGATCTCCACCTTGATGGGACGTGCCAATAGAGGCGCTGCCTCGAACCACGAATCGAGTTTTTACAACGGTTCGATATATATGACCGGGTGTGACCCTTCGCCGAAAAGTTGTCAGGCAATGGTACTCTGCACACTTGGGCGGTTGACCTTCGAGGTTAAGTAATATCTGCAGTTCGGATTCCGAACACCACCTGGTTAGCACATGGCCGGATTCTAGCTTAAAAGCTTTGGGAACTTGGTTAAAGAAGGCGGAGCCAAACATAGAGAAGGAGAGGAACTCACCCCGCAAGCCGGAGGCATTGGGTATATCGAGATCTCAAGACACGATGAAGCATCGGCGTTGGAGGCAAGTTCGGGGGCTACTGAGGGAGTCCTGGATTAGGGGGTCTACGACCTGCCGGCCTATATCATAGGCCCGGACTATTAGGCCGTGTTGCCAATGCTTGGTGGCCGAATATAAGTGGGGACCCTGTATCCGGACAGGAGGCTTTTTGGTGCCTTGGTGTGTTCTCCAAGTCAGGATGAGAAGAATCGGTATGTTTATCTTTTCCTTGTAACCAACCATGTTACCCCTGATGTCTATATGAACCAGAGGGTTTAGTCCATAGGGGAAAACAACCATCATCGTACTAGTTTAGGGTTTAGTTCATCTGATCTCGTGGTAGATCGACTTTGTAATCCTCATATACACAAGCAATATAATCAAGCACGACGTAGGGTTTTACCTCTTGGAGAGGGCCCGAACCTGGGTAAACATCGTGTCCCGAGTCCCTTGTTCCCCATTGATCCAAGATCCACAGCTCGAGACCCCCTACCCGAGATCCGCCGGTTTTGACATCGACAGTGATGACAAAGGCGACACAGACATAGAGGAAGCAGATGAACGGCAACGAGTAGTCATGTAGGAGATGCTTCCCAAAAACGTAATCGCCCCTCTCCCATAGAGGATCCGGAGAGGCAAGGTTTTGGAGGCCTGCTCTCCTATCGACCGTGTACGTGGTGAACGAGATGGGATCGCCAGTAGCAGCAGTAGAACGGCAGTGGACGTGGAGGCGGATGCGATCTATTTCGCGTGATGGCTAGGGTTGGCAGATGCCTCACATATATAGGCGCGACCGCGTGGAGAGACATGGGCTGGACAACCCACGATCCGACGTCTTAGATCGTGGTCCACCTGTCAAAGACTCTCCGTTCCTGACCAGCAAAAATAAGCTTATAGGTGTGAGCTCGGCTCGGCTCATTCTCGCAACCCATGGCGCGGCGCGGTGTGGCGAGGCGGGTGGCGGTGGAGGAGCGCGCGGGAACCACTTCTCTTATCAAGCTCCAATAGCATGTGGAAGAGAATCCCTTATAAGGAGGTCCAACTGCTCTCCAACTAGCAAGGTGGGACTAAACTTCCCAACACACCTAGTGCCATATGACCCACATGGGCCCTTAGAGATTTTTTTGAAATTGTTAGATGAGCCCTAGGCCCACCCTAAGATTTCAACAATCTCCCACCAGATCTCAAGGGCCCGGATTGTCCTTTGTTCCAAACACTATTGTGATATATCAGTATTTTAGTAGAGACCTGTTAAGGTCGAGCTCCACGAGCAAGTAGCTACGCTCCTTCACAACTAAACAATGGACTGTGCCTTGAATTGTCAGTTTGGCATAAAAAAGTTTCACCACACACTGGTACATCGAGGTGCTATACAAACGGTTTTTAACCCCTTTCCGCGACGGCGTTTCGAACCGTCGCCAAGTGAGTGACTGTGATAGGGGGGTCCTTCCCACACGACCCAGAAACCGTCGGGGATATGCCCTCCTGGCACACACGCTTGGCAAAATGAGGCCGTGTGTGACCGGCGAGCGATCAAATACGGTTATACGTATAGTTGTGCTAAAAAAATACAATTATACAGGCCAAATCGTTTCCGGTCGTAAGTACATCCCACACAGTCAGTCCCCGCTAAACGTTTCCGTTCGTATGTACATTCCACACAGTCAATCCAAGGAATACGTTTCCGTTAGTATGTACATCTCACACAGTTAATCCAAGAAGTACGTTTCCGTTCGTATGTACAGCCCACACAGTCACTTCAAGGAAAATGTTTCCGTTCGCAGGTACATCACACACAATTTTCCCCATTAAATCGTTTGTGATAGCGTTGCCATTGTACACGATATTAACAATTTTATCGTTTGCGTTATTGAATGCATCACACATGGTGCGTAGAAGAAACTGTGTGGCAAAGGTTGTTCATCACACACACTTTTTATGTGGTAAACGTTTGCGCAAGGTGGCCTAACACAAACAGTTTTCACGAGGATGTCGTGTGTGATTGTTCATTGATCCAACACAATTTATTCCTAGAAACTGTGTGCGTTGCCTGAGGTCAACGCCCATGGTGTTTTCTCAATAACCGTTTGCAATAGAAAAACCCAATTAGCAGGCTAATTGGCCATTAGCAGGCTAATTGCCCTATTATTAATAATCCATTTATTAATCTAATTGATATTTCATATTAAGCACACAATATATTTCATTTCCATATTAAGGAAGCAGGATTTCATAATTGAAATACATCAGAGTACAACATCATATAGCTTCAGCACTCAGCTACCCCATCACACACCTGCACCAGCGCCAAGTTTCACATGCAACATCTATAACCTTTCGAAATTAGCATCATAGACGGTACATAGACAGATGCATCTCATCTGGAAAACTGCTGAAGCGGAAGGCGAATATTGAGCCTTCATTGATGTTGAAGGTCTTTGCAACTTTAGGCCAGTGCCTGTGGATGATTGACCGTCCATCCTTCGTCTTCTTCAGGAACACTTCAATATTGAACCGTGGGTGTTGTATGAAAACCTTCCTCGCCTCCTGACCATACAGGTGGTTTGAGAGGTAATCATCAGTGAACTGTTTTGGAAAGTCCTGAAAACAAGGATGTGCATAAATATCTTCTCTATATTGGAAATGGGGCAAAGGAATAAAAAAGGCAAGGTATAATAGTTAGTACCATCTTGTAGTGAACTGATGTCTTCTTCATTATGCAGACAAAGATCTTGTTGTTTTTTGTCGCTAATTTCTTTATTCTAACAATATTTCTGAGTTTCTTGACTTGACTGATATTCATGTACAACTCATTTCCCCATATGCAAAAAGGGTCGAACAGTGGGTCAAAACCTCTGACAGCAGTGTAACACCCCCATGTAATAAGCACTGTGATACTTTGCTAAGTATGCCAAGTCATCTTCTTTTGCAGTGCCCAGTCATAGTGGTTAATCAAAACAATTCAAATACTTCTCTGAAAATCAACTCAAATTCAAAAGTGCAACATAAAGTTGCTCAAATCCTGATGGAAAAATGTTCACCTTTTAGCAAATAATTTGAAACTATTTGCTGTTAAGGAACACAACATCACTTATGTGTAAGATGAGCATTAGCAAATATAACAACACCAATTCAGCATTTTTAAATGCTATCTTAATTATGAAAAATTCAAATAAAATCATTTGGCCTCCTAACTTTTCATGGCAGTGCAAATTATTGTATTGCATTATGTGGCTGAGTCACATATTTTACAAAAGTCAAATGGACTTGAAAATAAAATGTAATAGAAAAGAATAAAAGAAAACAGAAAAATAAAAAGAAAAGAGGCACTGTGCACTGGGCCTAAGTGCACAGTGCCCCGAATCCAGCCCACCTGGCCCATCTCCCTCTTTTCTCCCCTGCGTGTCACCGCCGCCATGGTCGAGCGCGCGCGCGCCGGTGCGGCATCGACACCGCGGCACTCCACCGACGCCGCGGCCCGTCGAGGGGATAAGGACGAGCCAGGGCATCCCCCCTAGCCTCCCCATCCATTCCCTCTTCCTCTCCGTTGCTCTCCCCCTCGTTCCCCATCATCACCGAACGCCACCACTGCCGTGCCTCCATCGATCTCGTGGCCACAGCCACCACCTCGCTCCGCCGTCTTGCCAAGGAGCTCCGCCATCGTCTTCTCCATCAACCGATGGCCTCAGCTGGAGCTGGGGAGCACCGAAGTGCTAGATCCCCCTTGTCCACATCTCCGGCTGCCGCCAATCGTCTTCGTCTCCAGCGCCGGCTTCTGCTGCTACTAATCCATCACGGGCCAACGTGCATGCCGCGAGGTGAACCCCTCTTCCTTCCCCTTTTCCTCTGTTCGCCCTCGCACGCGCGCTAGCTGCTTCTTCCGCGGCGCCCGTACGCGCTGCCGCCCGCTCACGTCGCCGGCGTGGCCATGATGACTCTTCGGTCAAGTGCTTGTGACCGTTGCACTCACCGCGCCGCGTAGGTCCTCCCCAACCCCTCCGTTAGCTCGCTAGCTCGCCGTAGTACCTGTTCCATCGTCCCCCGATTCCGGCCGTCCGCTGACGAGCTCGCCGCGCTCGTTTTCGGCCACTCTAGGCTCGGCCACCGCCACCACTGATGCGGCCGAGCTCAAGCTCTCGAATGAGCCTAGCCGCGCCCTTCCTCGTGCCTGTAGTCGTTTTCCGGTGAAGTCCGGCGAGCCCCGCCACTGTTTTGGTCGCCGGAGCTCTCTCCGGTGGCCACCGCCGACGTGGCATACCCGGGGCCACCCCCAGGGTCACTGCTAGTGGGGCCCCTGGTCCCAGTTGACCAGTTGACCTGGTCAACTATGCTGACTGGGCGGTCCCAGTCGCTGACATGCAGGCCCCACCGTGTTTTAATTAACTAAAATGTTTTTATAAATAAAAGTTAATTAATTAAGTTAATTAGTCACTGACAGGTGGGGTCCAGTAGATAATTAGATTTAGTTTAGCTTAAATTAAACTCTGTTAGTAACAGAGGCTGACATGTGGGGCCCACTGATCAGGTTTGACCTGTTCAGTGCGGCTGTTGACTGCTGATGTCATCCCCATGTCATGCTGACGTCATAATTAGTTTTTGTTAATTTAAAATAAATTCAGAAAACTGTTTAAATCTTTTAAAATCCGTAGAATTTAAACCGTAGCTCGGATCGAAAAACTTTATACATGAAAGTTGATCAGAACGACGAGACGAATCTGATCGTGCTGTCTGTTTCCATGTCGAAACCCCCTACGTAGGAGAACCCATAACTTTTAGCCCAATTCTGGTATATGAATAGCGCATATTCACCGATTAATAAATCCCACCTTAATCCTAAAATAACTAAAATAACTTAGACAAATCTTTAGGCAACCCTGCACTGCATCCTAGGCATAGCATGCTCTGTGTTGCATTATTGCTGTATATTTATTTGTTTCCTCCCCCTCTTCTCTCTCGTTAGACCCCGACGTCGACGTAGCTCCCGAGACCGACGCAGCTCCGAAGGTCGACTACGCCCCTGACGACCAGACCCTTGCCACAGAGCTTCCAGGCAAGCAGCCCCCTTTTGAGCATATCGACATCGCCTATTCTCTTCTCTCTTATGCTTGCATTAGAAGTTACTGCTGCTGCTGTTATCCTATTTCTGTTGCATAGCCTATTTATTGTAACCTGCTATTGTTACCTACCTGCTTATCCTAAACTGTTTAGTATAGGTTGGGTAGAGACCCATCAGAGACCCCACTTTATCCCGACTGCCCCGCTGGATTATCCGAAGACCCGATCAACGGGATGGAAGACCAGGCCCCGGCACCGCACATCACTTCCCCCTTAGTTGCTCGACACTACTGGGTTACTATCGAGTGCCGAGGGTGATACCTCATCAGCACTTCTGATGATAACCTTGTAGGTTAGTCAATCGGTAGTGGTCAGCGAGCGTGATTCCTCCTACACCACCCCCGATAACAACGTCGTCGTGCAACTCCTCAAGAGTGGACCTCGAGGGTGATTCCTCCTTCGTTCACCTTGACGATAACATCAGGTGGAATTCCATCGAGGGTGATTCGTCAGGGTTCCCCTTGGCGTTAGACACACGGTTACTATGGTTACTATGACTTTACACTGAAACATGTTACTAAAGACGGGTCGGCCCTGAGGGGTACCCGCGCGAGCATATCTACGAAGTGACGTGGAGACGGGTTGACCTGGATGGTGCCCGAGAGATGAATACAAGGCATGGCCGAGCATTCATAGCCCTTGCCGCAAGTCCTCAAGACGGGGCGACGGGGTCACATCTTTCGTGAGTCTCTGCTCGTTACCGCACTACCAACACACTAACAGTTTGGATATTTGATCCAAGGGGCCTCTGGCCTGATAGCAGTAACCATCACGTGGGCATAGTATGGGCGTTCTATGTCGTATACATCAGCCGAAGCTTAATTGACGTCAGTAAGGAGCGGCGCATGCCGAGTTGGACTGGGAGCGCAACCGTGCTTGTATAAGGGGTTGCTAGGTCTACTCTCGGAGGCCCCGTAACGTGCAGGAGTTCCCGGGGCAATGGCCCAAGACCCCTGGGGGCATAGGTTTAGTACGGCTTGATGACCTCTCTGTTAAGCCTAGGTCGGGTTGCGGCGTGTCGTTTGGCCAAGGCCGGGCATGACCCAGAAAAGTGTATCTGGCCGGAGTTAAGCGAGCGTGGTGGGTAAGTTGGTACACCCCTGCAGGGAAGAACTAATCTATCGATAGCCTGTCCTACGGTAACGGACACTCGGAGTTGTATCCCGATCGGTACAACTAGAATTGGTGACTTGAGGTGATAACTAGATAGTATGGCTCTGGGATTGCTTTCTTGCAGGGAGTCGATGAAGAATCTCTGGGCGAGGTTGATGACATTACTAATACTTTACATTATGTTAATCTGCACTCTTCTAATGCTGCAAGACCAATGAAGATGCTTGTCTTCGAAAGGACTAGGCCTTCCCCTCTATTCTGGCATTTCTGCAGCCCAGTCCACATATACATCCCTCCTTTGAAAATATTGCATATGTAGTGTAGATCCTTGCTTGCTGAGTACTTCGGATGAGTACTCACGTTTGCTTTGCTTTCTTTTTCTCCCCTTATCCATTTGTCGCAACCAGATGACGGAGCCCCTGAGCCAGCTGCCCCCGCCGACGGCTACTACTAATACTACCCTCCCGGCGAGTACTACTATGAGGAGCCGACCGACGACCAGGAGTAGGTTCGGAGGGTCCTAGGCAGGAGGCCTACGCCTTTCGATCATAGTGTTTTATTTTGCCCCGCCTTTCTAAAGGCCTATCTGTAGCTCTGTTATATCTGTACCCAGATATCTGATGCTTCCGCTGACACTTGTATGCCATCGAGCTATGTATTCGAGCCCTCGAGGCCCTGGCTTATAATATAAAGCTTGTATGACTTTATTTATGTTTTAGAGTTGTGCTGTGATATCTTCAAGTGAGTCCTTAGGCTTGATCGTGTGCATTTGCGTGTATGGTTAGTGCATGATTAAGCCGGGGTCATCACAGGTTGGTATCAGAGCCGACTGCCTATAGGATCCCCCTGTCCATCTCCTTGGCCGAAGTTGAGTCTAGTCGTCCAAAACTGTTTTACTAACTTGGCTATGTGGCTTACGGGCCCACGTCGCCAACTGGGTGGTATTAGGATATTTTATTCCTTGTCTTTACTCTAGGACTCTGATCTCTCTTCCATTCGAGTTAAATAAATTTACTAACGCCGACACTTAGGATCTCGTAAATCCCGTCCTCCCGGAGAGCTGGATATCTGTGCGATTTCTTGTCATTGATCTGATTAGTCTGATAATCAATTTCCTTTCCATTGTTTTGTTTAACCTTTCTCTTCGAGATCTGTTATACTTCTCATCGTCAAATGACAATTCTGAATTTCCTTTATTTCAGATGGATCGTCTATTTCCACCACGTCCTACGACGCAGCTTGTGCTTCGCACTTGGGCTCGAGATGCCCCTGGTTTTCCAGCTGTTCTGATCGCCCTCCTGACCAGACTAGGTTACCGCTGGTACCCTGAGTACATGTTCTACGAGGTTTACCGTGAGTTCAACCAGGAGCAATACTATGCTGATGTTCGTATCTATGATCAGCAGGATGACTTTGACACTGAGCTGTACCTTTTCCACGGTATTGGCATGACTGAGATGGTAGTCCATGATGCCGCCTACTTTGCTGTCGCACGTCTCCGAGGAGAGCTCAGCATTAGCTTGGATGCCTCTGAGTTTTGATACATTCTGTATGCCCCTGCTGGAGATGCTACTGGATACTACACAGCTATCTGCGCCTCATATGAGCCTTGTCGTTACGACCCGCAGATTCTGATTCAGTGCACTCAGGCTCTGGATCGCACTGTTCGGGCTCTTACCGTCGAGTTGTTTGCCACTCGAGCACGACTCTACGATGCTATGATGCAGTTGCTACCAGTTGTTCGTGCAGGGATACATCCGGAGCACATCCTTTACCCGCGCAGGACCGAGATGCCATTAGGGATCGATTGGCCTACTGTGGGAGGTCACACACCTGCACGTGGACCTCTTCTTTCAGTTCGAGACCGGGTTGTGCATCAGAGTGCACATGGAGCACAGGATCCTTCCGCGACGAACATCCGTCGTCCGCACTTGCAGCTACCCCGTTTCAGTGGTTTTCTCTGACGTTGATGTAGTCTTTGCTATGTCTCGTTGTGTACTTCCTTACCGCGTGCCTGCGTGCCACCTAGCATGTCTAGCTTTTGAATTTGCGCCGTTATGCTGTCCGATTGTAACCGACTGCGATGTCTGCGGCGACGCCTTCGGCTACAGCGCTGGCGGCTGGAGAGAACATAATCGTCGTAACTTTCAGGTCGTATCCTTAGTTGTCCCTTCTTTTTCTACAAGCATTGTGAGTGTTAATTAAGACCTATGTTAGTACATAACTCATGTTGATGAAATTTCTGACTACATTTCCCTCCAAATTCATAATATAATTACTAGCGTTATGATATTGGTTTAGAGTCAACTATACCATTTAAAATATTAAAATATATTTTAAGTTTGGTACATGCAAAATCGTTTACAGCCTATTAACACGTTAACTTGCCAACAAATTGATGTGTCTGTAGATCCATCCATCTATGGTAACTATGCAGGTATGCAACACTATCATTTGCTTTCATAATTTCCAAACATTTTTCTCAACAATGGTCCTTTTAATCTCGAATGTATCCATTTTCAAATATTTCTATTTCCTAGAACCACAAAACAAATTCAAAAAGGGTTTTGTTTTTGTATTAAAATTACATTATTAAACATGTTATGACCTGAATATCGTGCATCCTCGAGACACATATTAGCATTAACCATGAATGTGTCTCTCTCTTTTAATCGGAAGACACCGGAATATTTCTTAATAAGAAGATGCAGGAATATTTTTCTTCTTCCGTTGCAACGCACGGGCATGTTTCCTAGTGAGAGCCTATGGACAAAACTGAGCTCACGTCCCATGTTCAAATGCCCCCGCTGCATTTACTCAATCAGAAAATGACTTGTTGGCAACACAAAAACGCTAGAAACTAACCATTTTGTTGAGTCTACAATTGTTACATAAGGTGAGGTCTATCCAAAATTTCATTGGGAGATCTTACTCAAGAAATCAATGATTGGCCTCTAAGAGCAACTCTAGCCGATCCCCTAAAAGGCTATAGAGGAGTGAAGCAAGAGGATGGCTAGGGATGCTTGGATCACTAGACTGTATGCACTAGATCAGGAAGAATTGTCCTGCAGGGTGGAATGGTCAGTACAAAAGCCATTACAACAATCCAACGATCATTCTGGAGGCATTGCATCGAAGGATCTTTGGATATGGCATTCATACTTTGGTTTGCCTGGCTCTCACAATGACCCGAATGTGCTGTCGAGATCACCACAGTTTTCTAGGCTTATTACAGGAGATGCTCCTCCTTGAAACTATACAGTCAAAGGGCATAGCTACTTGACGGGTTACTACCTAGCGGATGGCATCTATCCCCCATGAGCCACATTAGTTAAACAATTCCACGTCCAAAAGGTAACAAAAATATTCGCTTTCCCCAACATCAAGAAGCAAGTAGGAAAGATGTGGAGAGAGCCTTTGGTGTGCTTCAGAAGAGCTTCGCAATTGTTCGTGGCCCAACCGAGTCCTGGAGCTCCAAGGTTCTATGAAAATCATGACATGTTACATCATATTGTATAACATGATCATTGAAGATGAGAAAGATATGCCTGAGAACTTTCAGTACATTACCAATGGGACTCCTGTTGGGGCAGAGTATGAACCAAATAGGATCCTGGCATTCCTTGAAGCGCATCGTAGGATCGAGAACCGACAAGTTCATAACCAGCTTCATTAAGATCTTCTTAAGCATCACTGGCAACACCATACATAGCACTTCCTAGTTGTGCTTTTATATATTATTTGCTACATTGAAACCATTCAGCACGTTTAAATTTGAATACTTTGGTTTGTAAACTTTGAATTCGGTTTGTAAACTATATTCATGATTTGTTTGAACCTTTATATTCATGTTTAGTTTCTATATGTGTGCTAATATGTAGTTGCAATGTAAACTAGAATTGCATAAGTTGGAAAAAACAAAATTATACTCCGTTATATTTAGGGGATCGGCTAGGTCACGCCAAAAGTTAGTGGAGTGAAAATACTCCACTAACCTTTACTCAGCCGGATACTCTATTTTTTAGGGGATCAGCTAGAGTTGCTCTAAGTCTGTCACAATTTTTTGGGGCCCAAAAAAGTAATTCACCTCTTCAGTTGAAGACCAAGACGATGCTATTGGGTGGAGGGGGTCTGGGTGTCTCCGGATTTGCTACCCAGATGCCTTCTTGGCCGGAGGCCTCCTCGGGCCTCCGGCACCTCCTTCTTTTTCTTCTCCCTCTTCCCTGGCACCTTGTATGGCGCCACGGTCAGCATCTCCTCCAACTGAGCCGACCGAGGGTCTTCGGGCAATGGGGCTGGATTGTCAATTTTCTTGGCCTTCTCGAGCCAGCCCTGTGGGAGTAAGAAAGCGGGGATTAAATCTACCGTAAGAATAATATCCAAACGTAGAATGAATAAGAGCTATGTTACCTCCTTCGGGGGGTGTGCGGCGTCGAGACCGATGTCCTCCTTCTTGGCCGACCACTCTTTCTGAGGCTTAAACAGCACCTTCCACAACTTGTCGTGGGTGGTGTCATAGAAGTACTGTATGGTGGCCGGATCCGTGAGCTTGTAAGACCACATTGGGGTGGGCTTTGTTGGCCGGGGAGGAGGCCCAGGCGCGCCCAGGTGGGTTGTGCCCACCTCAAGGCCCATCTTCGTGTGATTCCAATGCTGAAAAATCCTATAAATAGGGAAACCATCAGAAATAAACCTAGATCAGAAGTTCCGCCGCCGCAAGCCTCTGTAGCCATGAAAAACCAATCTAGACCTTGCTCCGGCACCCAACCGGAGGGGGAGATCATCACCGAAGGCCATCTTCATCATCCCTATGGCCACTATGATGAGGAGGGAGTAGTCCACCCTCGGGGCTGAGGATTTGTACCAGTAGCTATGTGTTTAATCTCTCTCTCTCTCTCTCTCTCGTGTTGTTGAGATGTCACAATCTTGATTTATCACGGGCTTTGTTAATATAGTTGGATCATATGGTGTTTTCCTCTCTCTATCTTGTTGTGAATTGAGTTTTCTCTTTGAGATTTTGTTCTTATCGGATTGAATACTTTTATGGATTTGAGAGCACTTGATCTATGTATTGGCACTCAACTTGCGGATTCCCGAGGTGACATTGGGGTAATCTATGCATAGGGGTTGATGCACGTTCTCGCCTTTGTTTTGCCGGTAGAAATCTTGGGGCACTCTTTGAGGTTCTTTGTGTTGGATTGAGTATTATGAATCTAATTTTTTTGATGCATATCGTATAATCAACTCACGGATACTCGCAGTGACATTGGAGTATCTACGTGACATTAGAGTTGGTTGATGTGTATCATATGGTGTTATTTTAGTACGAACTCTTGGTTAGATCGATCGGAAAGAATAGTTTGGTGTTATTTTAGTACGAACTCTAGGATAGATTGATCGGAAAGAATAGCTTTGAGGTGGTTTCGTACCCTACAAACAATTTCTTCTTATGTTCTCCGCTAGATAGGAACTTTGGAGTGATTCTTCATTGCACGTTGAGAGATTGTTGAGAGATTGCACTAGCGAAAGTACGGACCGTAGGCCTCATTTTCAAGTATTGCAATACCGTTCTCCGCTAGATATGATCCAATTATATTAGCATTGTTGAGAGATTGCACTAGCGAAAGTACGGACCGTAGGCCTCATTTTCAAGTATTGCAATACCGTTTGTGCTCCATTTTATCAATTGCTACCTTGCTGTTTTTTATTGCTCCTATTACAAAAATCAATATCTACTATCATTACTACACTTGTATCACCATCTCTTCGCCGAACTAGTGCACCTATACAAATTACCATTGTATTTGGTGTGTTGGGGCACAAGAGACACTTTGTTATTTGGTTGCAGGGTTGTTTGAGAGAGACCATCTTCATCCTACGCCTCCCACAGATTGATAAACCTTAGGTCATCCACTTGAGGGAAAATTGCTACTGTCCTACAAAACTCTACGCTTGGAGGCCCAATACGAGTCTACAAGAACAAGTTGTGTAGTAGACATCACCGTCCAGGCCACATCCCATGGTTTTGTGATATAGAACCACTCCTTCTGCCAAATTTTGACAGAATCGATTAACGTGCCCTTCGGCGACTCGACCCGGGAGAGCTTGCTGATCATTGCCCCGTCACAGTCCGCCTGCTAGCCATCAACTATCTTCGCCTTGACGTTGAAGACCTTTAGCCACAAGCTGAAGTGTGGCCGGACTAGCAAGAAGGCCTCACAGACGACGATAAAGGCCGAGATATGTAGGAAGGAATTCGGGGCCAGATCATAGAAATCTAGCCCGTAGAAGAACATCAACCCCGTGACAAAGGGTTGGAGCGGGAAACCCAATCCCCGGATGAAGTGTGGGATGAACACCACCCTTTCGCCTGGTCGAGGCGTGGGGACGGCCTGGCCCTCCTCGGGGGCCCGGTGAGCGATTCCGGCCGGGAGGTAGCCGACGCACTTCAAGTCTTCGATGTCGTCGTTGGTGACGGTGGAAACCTCACACTTGCCACCTGCGCCGGATCCGGCCATTGTTGGATCCAGGGACGATTGGAGAGAAGCGCTTGAGGAGAGAAGATTTGGGGGCGCTGGAGCTCTGCTGATGGGGAGTGATGGCAAGATAAGGGAGAAGGCGTACCCAAACAAGCGGCAGCCACTCCTCTTTTATAAACTACCGTGAATGCCAACACTCCTTTAACTGCACCTCGGGCCTCGCCACTTCCTGATATTATCGCGGCGTTATGCGCGAAAGGGGGAATTGAAATCATTGATCATATCCATTCAAAAATGGGCACGATCTCCACCTTGATGGGACATGCCAATAGAGGCGCTGCCTCGAACCGCGAATCAAGTTTTTACAACGGTTCGATATATATGACCGGGTGTGACCCTTCGCCGAAAAGTTGTCAGGCAATGGTACTCTGCACACTTGGGTGGCTGACCTTCGAGGTTAAGTAATATCTGCAGTTCGGATTCGAACACCACCTGGTTAGCACATGGCCGGATTCTAGCTTAAAAGCTTTGGGAACTTGGTTAAAGAAGGCGGAGCCAAACATAGAGAAGGAGAGGAACTCACCCCACAAGCCGGAGGCATTGTGTATATCGGGATCTCAAGACACGATGAAGCATCGGCGTTGGAGGCAAGTTCGTGGGCTACTGAGGGAGTCCTGGATTAGGGGGTCTACGGCCTACCGGCCTATCTCTTAGGCCCGGACTGTTGGGCCGTGTTGCCAATGCTTGGTGGCCGAACATAAGTGGGGACCCTGTATCCAGACAGGAGGCTTTTCGGTGCCTTGGTGTGTTCTCCAAGTCAAGATGAGAAGAATCGGCATGTTTATATTTTCCTTGTAACCGACCATGTGTAACCCTAGTACCCTTGGTATCTATATAAACCAGAGGGTTTAGTCCATAGGGGAAAACAACCATCATCGTACTATTTTAGGGTTTAGTTCATCTGATCTCATGGTAGATCGACTCTATAATCTCATATACACAAGTAATATAATCAAGCAGGACATAGGATTTTACCTCTTCAAGAGGGCCCGAACCTGGGTAAACATCATGTCCCAAGTCCCTTGTTCCCCATTGATCCAAGATCCACAGCTCGGGACCCCTACCCGAGATCCGCTGGTTTTGACACCGACATTGGTGCTTTCATTGAGAGTTCCACTGTTGGATGCCAAAGGATCGATAGCTCGCCTGATCATTGGAGACGGCATCAACATCGGAGACATCTTCGTCCCCGGGTAACTCTTCACGTTCGGCGGCATCGTTCTACACGCCGACTCGACCGGTCATCTCAACCAGGTCGACGGTTTTGCCCCTGAGCATTAGATCAGGTTTGGCAACTTAGAGTACGTCACGACGCTCGGGGCGATTTGATCTTCACCGGCTTCTCAGCTTCACCTGGGACGCCCGCGGACCCCGAATCATCAACTTCGGGGCCTCTCCCCGATCTGATCTCTGGACCGGCCCTTATCTCGCGGCCGGCTTTGAGCTCGGATACCAGCACTATGTCCGAAGACCGGGAATCATTCTTGGCCAGACTCCCCCTCCTTACCACAAATCTGGCCTCGAGCCTTGGCGACAGTTCGACATCCGAACACCAGGAGTCAGCCCTGGCCGGATTCACCCCTCGCCTCACCATCACTCTGGAGGTTGACTCCGAAGTAACCTCAAACTCCAATCTGGCCAGCCTCGCCTTGTTAAACGAGGCGCTTGACCGAATCCAGATGATGACTATCTTGGACGGCCCAGCCTCGGCTCATGCTCAGCGGGGCCTCGAGGCGGGCTACATGGAATTTTACGTCCCACCCACCACCCACTTAGTAGCCACTGTCAAAGAGTTAACCGACATGCTAAACTATGCCTCCAAGGAGGCCGATGACATGGACGATGACAGCGGAGCCATGGCCCACACTGACAATTCCCCTCCCGTCACTAGCCGATGGAGGGCCACCTCCACCTATGACTTCTACATGGTAGACACCCCCAAGGACAATGGCGACGACACTAATAATGGGGAAGGCACCCCCAGAAGAGACAGTAACAAGCCTGGCGAGGAGCCCCCCAAACGCTGGAGACAACACCGATGATCCAAGGGACATCGAGGCAGGGAAAGCAACACGGGCACCGGAGAGGACGATACTCCGGACAATGCGGAAGACCTAGGTGACCCCGCCCCCGAGCAACATCCTGATGAACCAGAGGGGCATGGGGGTCAGTATAACCCTGAGGACCCCAATGATTCCGAGGATAGCAATTAAATGCCTCTCTCCGAAGAGGAGGTCAACCTTCGAGCTGAAGATTTTATATTCCAGAAGATCCACTGGACCAAGAGCGGTTTAAGCAGCAGCTCATTGCCACCACGCAAAATCTGAAGAAGAAGCAACAACAGATCAAAGCTGAACAAGACACCCTCAATGACAGATGGACGGAAGTCCTAGCAGTCGAAGAAGGGTACGGCTACGAGTGGCAAACAAAGAACTACCCCAAGCGCAAACTGTTGCCGCAATTTGATGATGAGGCCCTTGAGCCCGCGCCGCCCAGACGAACTCAAGGCGACCAGCCAGACCACCCCCCTCGAGGACGGGACAGGCCGGCTGGAGAAGCCAAACACCTAGCTATCCTCCCTCGCCGAAAGGGCAAAGAGGCAGCGGAACCAGAGTATCGATATGATCTCCGACACGACCTAGCCGCTAGAGCAGGTCAAATAAGATCCATTTACGGATCCAGAGGGTACCCTCCCGAAAGATGGGATGGATACCAAGCATGGCCTGTCCGGAATGATAGAGCCCAGGAGCAGCACCGGGCCCGGATGGAGGCCGAGCTCCGACGCGATGTAGCCTGAGTAAGGGGCGCCGCTCACCCCATGTGTTTCACCAATGAGGCGATGCAACACCAGTTCCCGGAAGGGTTTAAACCCGTAAACATCGAGCCCTACGATGGGACTACGGACCCAGCTATGTGGATCGAAGATTTCCTTCTCCACATCCATATGGCTCGAGGAGACGGCCTCCACGCCATAAAATATTTGCCCTTAAAGCTCACAGGGCCTGCCAGGCATTGGCTAAACAGCCTCACCGAAAACTATATAGGGAGTTGGGAAGAGCTCGAGCATTCTTTCCGAGCCAACTATCAAGGCACTTACGTCCGGCCCCCGAATGCCGATGACCTGAGCCACCTGGTCCAAGAGCCCGGAGAATTAGCCCGGCAATTTTGGAATCGGTTTTTGACCAAAAAGAACCAAATTGTCGACTATCCGGATGTAGAAGCAATAGCCGCATTTCGGCACATTATCCGGGACGAATGGCTAGCGCGCCAGCTCGGCCAGGATAAGCCGAAGACGATGGCAACACTTACCTCTGTCATGACCCGCTTTTGCGCGGGGGAGGACAGTTGGTTGGCTCGCAGAAGCACCAACCCAGATGACTCCGGCACCTCGGAAGTCCAGGACGGAAACGGGAAGCCACGGCGCAACAGAAATAAGCATCGCCATAACGGCAGCGAAGCCGAAGACACAATAGTGAATGCTGATACGTCTCCAACGTATCTATAATTTATGAAGTATTCATGCCATGTTTACAACAATTCTATATGATTTTGGTATGATTTGATTAGGACTAACCCGGACTGACGCTGTTTTCAGTAGAACTACCGTGGTGTCGTTTTTTTGTGCAGAAATAAAAGTTCTCGGAATGGGCTAAAAATTTACGGAGAATATTTTTGGAAAATATAAAAAATACTGGAACGAAAAGATATCGGAGAGGAGTCCCGAGGCAACCACAAGGGTGGAGGGCGCCCCCCCTAGGGCACGCCCCCTGCCTTGTCGTCGCCTCGTGGCCCCCCTTGACTTGTCCCCGATGATAACACCTCCTCTAAATACCAAAACCTCCAGAAATAAACATAGATCGGGAGTTCCGCCGCTGCAAGCCTCTGTAGCCACGAAAGACCAATCGGGACCCTGTTCCGACACCCTGCCAGAGGGGGAAATCATCACCGGTGGCCATCTTCATCATCCCGGTGGTCTCCATGACGAGCAGGGAGTAGTTCACCCTCGGGGCTGAGGGTATGTACCAGTAGCTATGTGTTTGATCTCTCTCTCGTGTTCTTGATTTGGCACGATCTTGATGTACCGCGAGCTTTGTTATTATAATTGGATCATATGGTGTTTCTCCCCTCTCTATCTCTTGTTGTGATGAATTGAGTCTTACTCTTTGAGGTTTCATTATGTTGTATTGAGTATTGGATTTGAGAACACTTGATGTATGTTTTGTGATGGGATATCTATGGTGACAATGGGATGTTCTATTGATTCACTTGATGTATGTTTTGGCACTCAACTCACGGATTCCCGAGGTGACATTGGGGTAATCTATGCATAGGGGTTGATGCACGTTTTCGTCCTACGTTCTCCGATAGAAACTTTGGAGTGATTCTTTGTTGCACGTTGAGGGATTGTTATCTGATCCAATTATGTTATCATTGTTGAGAGAACATGCGCTAGTGAAAGTATGAACCCTAGGCCTTGTTTCCAAGCATTTCAATACCGTTTTTGCTCACTTTTACTACTAGTTACCTTGCTGTTTTTATATTTTCAGATTACAAAAACCTATATCTTCCATCCATATTGCACTTGTATCACCATCTCTTCGCCGAACTAGTGCACCTATATAATTTACCATTGTATTGGGTGTGTTGAGGACACAAGAGACTCTTTGTTATTTGGTTGCAGGGTTGTTTGAGAGAGACCATCTTCATCCTACGCCTCCCACGGATTGATAAACCTTAGATCATCCACTTGAGGGAAATTTGCTACTGTCCTACAAAACTCTGCGCTTGGAGGCCCAACACGAGTCTACAAGAAGAAGGTTGCGTAGTAGACATCAAGCTCTTTTCTGGCGTCGTTGCCGGGGAGGTGAGTGCTTGAAGGTATATCTTTAGATCTTGCAATCGAATATTTTAGTTTCTTCTTTTATCACTAATTTAGTTTATAAAAAAAAACTACAAAAAAAATGGAATTGAGGTTGCCTCATATTATTCATCTCTATAATGTCTTTCTTAAAAATGATGGATCGGAAAATTGTGCCAAAGTGTTAGAAGAAGAATGCAATAAAATGTTTGGCATAAAATCTTTGAATGATGAGCATGATTGCAATGTTGTTAGTGTAAAATCTATGAATATCCATGATGCTAATGATATGCAAAGCCATAAGCTTGGGGATGCTATGTTTGATGAAGATGATATTTTTAGTCCCCCAAGTTTTGATGTGCAAAGTTATTATGATGATAGCATGCCTCCTATTTATGATGAGTGCAATATTTATGAAAGTGGGTTTGGAAGAGTGTCAACTTTAGATAATAATTATCCCACTATTTTGGAGGGTGTTGAATCTGATAATATTGATGAAAGTGGATTTGGAGAGGTCATGACTTTATTTAGTGATGAATCCACTATTTTGGAAGAGGTTCCAATTGATTATGAGAACAAAGTTGCTATCTATGATGATTATTGTGATGACATGTATGATATAAAGAATAATGATAACCATGAAACTTTTCATCATGATTTTAATTTTCAATTGGATTATGCCTCACATGATAGTTATTTTGTTGAGTTTGCTCTCACTACTATTCATGAGAATAAATTTGCTTATGTGGAGAGTAATAAAATTTCTATGCTTGTGGACCATGAAAAGAATGATTTATGTGATGGTTATATTGTTGAATTCATTCATGATGCTACTGAAAATTATTATGAGAGAGGGACATATGCTTCTACATATTGCAATAATATCAAGTTTCCTCTCTTTATGTTGAAAATCTTGAAGTTTTACTTGTTTTGCCTTCCTATGCTAGTTGATTCTTGTTCCCATAAGTTGTTTGCTCACAAAATCCCTATGCATAGGAAGTGGGTTAGACCTAAATGTGCTAGTCATATTCTTCATGATGCTCTCTTTGTGTTTCCATTCTTATCTTCTATGTGAGCATCATTGAAATTATCATGCCTAGCTAAAAAGGCATTAAAGAAAAGCGCTTGTTGGGAGACAACCCAACATTTACCCCTACTGTTTTTGTGTGTTCACATGATTAAGCTACTGTAGTAATCATGTTTTATAGCTTTTGTTTCAATAAGGTGCCAAGTAAAGCCTTTGGGATAGTGTGGTTGATAGTTAACTTGATTCTGTGCAAAAACAGAAACTTTTGCGTCCAGTAAAAGAATTGTTAAAATTCACTGGAATGTGGAAAAATTATGAATTGTTTTACAGATGATGGGTATACAAATTTTCTACGTTGTCCTAATTTTTCAGAATATTTGGACTTACAGAAGTATGACCTTAATTCAGATCTTTACAGACTGATCTGTTTTTGACAGATTCAGTTTTCGATGCATAGTTTGCTTGTTCTAGTTTATATGGCTTATATTGCTCAATATAAATTGTAGAGATGATAGGGTACAGTAGGTATCATGTGAGAAAAACTTTGAATCTTGTCTTGACAGTACCAAAGTGAATGATTTGTTTTATCGTACTAATCCATCTCACGAAGTTCCTTTAAGTTTTGTGTGATTGAAGTTTTCAAGTTTTGGGTGAGATATCGATATGAGGAGAATATGGGGTGACAAGACCCTAAGCTTGGGTATTCCCAAGGCACCCCAAGGTAATATTCAAGGAAGATTCAAGCAACTAAGCTTGGGGATGCCCCGGAAGGCATCCCCTCTTTCGCCTCCAACATTATCGGTAACCTTACTTGGAGCTATATTTTTATTCGTCACATGATATGATTTTTGCTTGGAGTGTCATTTTATTTTATTAGGATTTGCTTGCTGTTATTTATAGTAATGTTTTGTAGCTTTTATTTCAATAAAAATGTCAAGTATAGCCTTTACCATGCTTATTTTGCAAGTCTATATGTTGCTGATTTGAAAACAGAAATTTTTCTATCATTGTATGAATTCTTCTGGAAAGTCAGAACATGGTAAAATTTTAAAAGTTTTTCACAATAATCTACATAAAATTTTCTACAGTGTGGTAATTTTTCAGAATTTTTGGAATAAGGGAAGTATGAGTACAATTGCACTCTTTACAGACTGTCCTGTTTAGACAGATTGCTGTTATGTTTGCATTGTTTGCATATGTTTGCTTGTTTAATGATTCTATTTGAGGATAGGAGTATTAAATATGCAGAGGCATTTAGTATGAAATGTTAAATAATAATTTTAGTGATTTGCTACAGTAGAGAATGATAAGGTTTTGCATTTGGTTTATACTAACTTTTCTCACAAGTTCTTGTTGAGTTTTGTGTGCATGAAGTTTTTAAGATTTAAGGAAACTGTGATATGAAAGGAATTAAGGAGACACAAAAGCTCAAGCTTGGGGATTCCTAAGGCATCCCTAGTTAATATTTCAAGAAGTCTCAAGCATCTAAGCTTGGGGATGCCCCGGTTGGCATCCCACCTTTCTTCATCAAGAATTATCTGTTAGTATCGGTTGAGCCTAAGTTTTTTACTTCTTCACATGATGTGTGCTATTTTTAGAATGTCATTTTATTTTGTTTTGCTTGCTATTTGAATAAAATACTTAAGATCTAAACTATTATTTTTGAGAGAGAGTCTTCACATAGCTACTTAATTATTTGACTACTCATTGATCTTCACTTATATCTTTTTTGGAGTAGTTTGTCATTTACTCGCGTGCTTCACTTATATCCTATGAGTAAATGGTTGAATGAATTGAATATCATAAATCTGAAATTATATATGTTTCATATGCTTATCCCATGGGGAGTAATGACTTCACATATAAGAGGTAGAGGTGATAAATTTATTGAAAGTTAGCAAACATAGCATTGGTCACTTGAACAATTCATGAAAGAATATTGAAGGAAAAGAGATTTCACATATAAATATACTATCTTGGACATCTTCTATGATTGTGAGCCCCATTAATTATTTTCAAATTTGAGCAAATTAGTTGAAGTTGGACAAGGAAGACAACGTAATGAGTTACGCTTGGGTATATTTGTATAGAAGTTATATTGTTATGGATCCTCCAACATGTGGTGCTTGCTATTTAGAATCTTTTGCTAGCCAAAATTTCTGTACTAAGTGGGAATACTGCTTGTGCATCCAAAATCCTTGAACCAAGTTTCTTCCATGAGTGTCCACCATATCTACCTATATGCGGTATTTACCTGCCGTTCCAAGTAAATTTGCATGTGCCAAACTCTAAACCTTCAAATAATAATCTGTTTTGTATGCCCGAATCGCTCATGTAGCGACTAGGGGCTGTCAGTATCTTCCATGCTAGGTGGGTTATTCTCACGATGAGTGTTTATTCACTTGTCATTCATGAGAGAGTGGCTGGTAATTGGGATGCCCAGTCCTATGATCAAAAGATCAAAAACAAAATTTCAAATAATTAAACAAAACTCCCCCAGGAAAGTTGTTGGTATGGACGGCACCCGTGAATTCGGCTAGCCGTGGAGTGTGATTGTTGGTGGAGGGGGAGTAAAAACTTTACCATTCTGTTTGGGAACTGCCTATAATGTATCTAGCAGGGAAGATAGTGAGAACTCTTGGTTGTTATGTTGACAATGAAACCATACCTCTCAAAATTATGTTCATCTCTGTTTAAAAGCTTCGAGCTCTGGCACCTCTGCAAATCCCTGCTTCCCTCTGCGAAGGGTCTATCTTTTACTTTTATGCAAGAGTCAGTAGTATTCCTTCTCATTCCAACCTACTCTTTAGTTGGCAAGCATCATGTGATGGGGAAAGATCTAAGCATATATGGCCATTCAAATATATTTGATCATGAATTATTATTGTTGACAATTATCTATATGATAAATAAGTTGGGAGGCGAAACACTAAGCCCCTATCTTTCTCTGTGTTCGATGGATGCTATTTGTTCTAAAAATATGCTTTGAGTGGTAGCAATCATGGAAGACTATATGATAGTTGAGTATGTGGGATTTGCTAAATCAAAGCTCTTACATAGACCCTTCCTGAAAATAAGATGAATTGCAATTGTTTGATGACTGAGAACATAGTTTGTTAGTTTTCAAGAAAGTTTATGGTCTATGCTTTCACATGTGAATAGCTTGCTACTTGATCATGAGAAGTTTTATCAGATGAGCTACTGTTTATGATATATATTGATGCTAGAAAAGGTGATTGAAATTATTATTGATCAAACTTGTGAACTTGCTAGCATTCACACTTCATAAATTATTTCTTTTATCATTTACCTACTCGAGGACGAGCAGGAATTAAGCTTGGGGATGCTGATACGTCTCCAACGTATCTATAATTTATGAAGTATTCATGCCATGTTTACAACAATTCTATATGATTTTGGTATGATTTGATTAGGACTAACCCAGACTGACGCTGTTTTCAGCAGAACTACCGTGGTGTCGTTTTTTTATGCAGAAATAAAAGTTCTCGGAATGGGATGAAAATTTACGGAGAATATTTTTGGAAAATATAAAAAATACTGGAACGAAAAGATATCAGAGAGGAGTCCTGAGGCAACCACAAGGGTGGAGGGCGCCCCCCTAGGGCGCGCCCGTGCCTTGTCGTCGCCTCGTGGGCCCCCTTGACTTGTCCCCGATGCCATCACCTCCTATAAATACCAAAACCTCCAGAAATAAACCTAGATCGGGAGTTCCACCGCCACAAGCCTCTGTAGCCACGAAAAACCAATCGGGACCCTGTTCCGGCACCCTGCCGGAGGGGGAAATCATCACCGGTGGCCATTTTCATCATCCCGGCGGTCTCCATGATGAGGAGGGAGTAGTTCACCCTCGGGGCTGAGGGTATGTACCAGTAGCTATGTGTTTGATCTCTCTCTCTCGTGTTCTTGATTTGGCACGATCTTGATGTACCGCGAGCTTTGTTATTATAATTGGATCATATGGTGTTTCTCCCCTCTCTACCTCTTGTTGTGATGAACTGAGTCTTGCTCTTTGTGGTTTCGTTATGTTGGATTGAGTATTGGATTTGAGAACACTTGATGTATGTTTTGCGATGGCATATCTGTGGTGACAATGGGATGTTCTATTGATTCACTTGATGTATGTTTTGGCACTCAACTCGCGGATTCCCGAGGTGACATTGGGGTAATATATGCATAGGGGTTGATGCACGTTTTCGTCCTACGTTCTCCGATAGAAACTTTGGAGTGATTCTTTGTTGCACGTTGAGGGATTGTTATGTGTTCCAATTATGTTATCATTGTTGAGAGAACTTGCACTAGTGAAAGTATGAACCCTAGGCCTTGTTTCCAAGCATTGCAATACCATTTTTGCTCACTTTTACTACTAGTTACCTTGCTGTTTTTATATTTTCAGATTACAAAAACCTATATCTACCATCCATATTGCACTTGTATCACCATCTCTTCGCCGAACTAGTGCACCTATACAATTTACCATTGTATTGGGTGTGTTGGGGACACAAGAGACTCTTTGTTATTTGGTTGCAGGGTTGTTTGAGTGAGACCATCTTCATCCTATGCCTCCCACGGATTGATAAACCTTAGGTCATCCACTTGAGGGAAATTTGCTACTATCCTACAAAACTCTGCGCTTGGAGGCCCAACACGAGTCTACAAGAAGAAGGTTGCGTAGTAGACATCAAATGCCAGATTCCACAACTCCAAAACAGGACCGTGGAAGAAACCCTCTAAGGGGAACCAGGATGGACCCACCAAGTTGGACACAATTCTGGACAGACCCTACCAGAACCACGACACGCCTGACAAACCTGCCAACGACACCAACCGTAACTGTTGGGTAATCAAACAGGCCGGCAAGGTCATAGCCGAGGACGCATGCAAAAGCCCCCGCAGCGAGGACGATGAAGAACCTCGCTGGCCGAGCAATGGAGGCCAGAAAAAATTCCCTCCCAAGGTAAAGATGGTGAATATGATCTACGCCACCCATATACCCAAGAAGGAGCGAAAACGTGCACTTCGGGATGTCTACGCCGTTGAGCCTGTAGCCCCGAAATTTAACCCACGGTCGACATATCTGATCACCTTCGACCGTAGAGACCATCCGACCAGTATCCGTCACGGAGGGTCGGCGGCCCTGGTCCTCGACCCCATTATCGATGGGTATCACCTCACTAGAGTCCTCATGGACGGGGGTAGTAGCCTCATGAGGAAAATGGGCATTGACCCGTCAAGGATCAAGCCTAGCAACACCACCTTTAAGGGGGTAATCCCAGGCGTGGAAGCCCGCTTCTCGGGCACCTTGACTTTGGAAGTGGTGTTCGGCTCCCCGGACAACTTCCACAACGAAGACTTGATCTTCGACATTGTCCCCTTTCGAATTGGTTATCACGCACTCTTGGGCCAGATAGCATTCGCTCATTTCAACGCTGTCCCCTATTATGTATATTTAAAGCTAAAGATGCCCGGACCTAAGGGTGTCATTACAGTCAATGGCAATACGGAACGGTCACTTCGGACTAAAGAACATACAGCGGCCCTAGCGGCCGAAGTCCAAACCAATATCGAGGGGCCTCACTATCAGCCCGCCATCAAGGCACGGGAAGCAAGGAAATGGGCCTGAGCTCTATCTCCGTTTGAGGACCACCCTTACGCCCCACTTAAATAGGGATACGCCCCCCCACAGCACGCCCAACCCATTCGGATAATATGTGCCTCGTCAGCTCAACTTCGCACTCAAAATACCATGGGCCGCTGTGGGGACCAAATCAAAACCAAGTATTCGGCTCAACTGAACTATGGTCATACGCATCTTAGGATGTCGAACAGGTACCACTACGGACCGATCTGGCATTAAGCTAGAACAACTCGACGGCCTCTCACGGCTCCTAATCAAGGGCTCGTCAGCCGACTCTCAACCCCTCTACGGAGTTCTTTCCACCACAGAAGCAAAGGCGCAGACGTGCAGCAGGGCACAATAGGGATATCAACCCACGCTTCAAGGCCTTGTGTAAACCTTTCCTCTGTAAAACTTTTTCTTTTAAAGTGCCTATAACAGATGCTTTGGCAGTTTGAATTGTACGGATAGACGTCATGAGCTTTATCAAAATAAAGACCACTCTTCACGGTCCTCCTGCAGTTTTTATTGCACCTTTCCTTCGCTCTTCGACGCCATTATAAACCAGTTTGGCACAATTTTTCCTTAAGGCAACAATCGGGTAATAGACCGGGGGCTCGAACATAATACTCGCCCTATGCCTCAAGTCGGGCACTACTCTTTCTCTACGTGTTCGGCATCTCGGATATTGCATTATATGCACCAGTTTCGAATTATGTCTTGGGTCAATAGTTGGGTTGCCCAGCTCCTGTGTTTACCCTCTTACTTTCCACGCGTTCGGCTAAGATGGTAAAGGGAGAACCACTGCGATTGTACTTCTGGCTAGCCTGGCTAAGTACCTAAGTGGAGAAAGCCGAAAACTGACTGTCATAATAAGCGAGAACTGGTCGGTGATTCGATGACCAGTGTTAAACTAAAAATCGTTGGCGATTACACCGTGTCATACGAAAAGTTTGTGTCTTCGGCCAAGCCAAGTGATGAAGGTATATACCTCGGATTTCCCGAATATCACACTGGGGGCTAGTCACCAGCCCCCGCAGTCAAGCTCCTATGGCTAAGTGAAAGTAATAAAGCCGCATAGTCCGATTGCCTTGTCTACCTCCTGCACTACCGCCTTACCGAGACGTTGGCTAAGGGTCACAGTGCGGAGGGCGGAACACCCCTCGTAGCATCTACATGGGGGCTGAAGCCGACGACTGGCAACTTTCAGGTTCAAAACAGCCGCACAGGAGTCAAAATAAAACTAAAACATATTCAAGTATGATAAACCATACGAAGGGCCCCATTAAGCGAAAGGTCTAATTGTCATTACATGATAGTTTACTCAAAGATTATATCTTTGGGACACTGGTCCTCTATCGCCCGAGCACCATCCATAACAATGGAGAAATACTGCTCGGGACGGCGATGCTCCTTTCCAACAGGTGGGGGACTGGTGGCCATCTCAACTGGCTTGATTTTTGGCCAGTGCACCATGGTCTTCGCGAAGGCCATCCACGCCCCTTCGATGCAGGCAGAGCGCTTCACAGTGTCAACCCGGGAGGACGCGTCACGCAGCTTCTACACCTGGACAAAGTAGCTGCTCGGTATGGGCTCTGCAGGCCACAACCGAACACAGAGGTCCTTCATGGCTGGCTCAGCCATCCGATGCAGCTCCATGAGCTGCTTCATCTGGTTGCTAAGGAGGGAAGGATGTTCGGGTGCTTGGAACTACGCCCAGAACAATCTGTGTTCGGTATCACCCTCCTGAGCTGCATAGTACATTGCCGCATTTGCCGTACTCCTCAGAAGCTCTACAAACGCGCCTGAAGGACGCCAGACTCGTGTGAGCAACACGAACTTCTGAGCACAAAAGGCACTTTGCAGTAAGTACGGCTTACCATCTGCAATCTGCTTCACTTGGCGGAGCTCCTCCCGAGCACCTCGCGCCTCCGTCCTTGCCTCCCGGATCTCCTGCCCTATCTTGGACATTTTGGTAGTTTGATCCTTATTTTTCTGCTCAAGGTCCTCACATTTAGTGACGGCAACCTTGAGCTCTTGCTGCACTTCAGCCACTCTGGCCTTGTGCTTCTCACTAACGGTTTTCACCGTCTTGAGTTCGGTGGCCGATCGATCAGCCGTCTCCTTATGTTCGGCCACCGCCTCCTTGGCCTTCTTCAGTTCGGCCTTAAGGCCTTTGAACTCCGCGGCGGCAGCTGCAAACATAATCGAGTACCTTTTTTGCTCAGGGCTAATCCCGAACACCTTGGTAAACAAAAGAAACAAAAAAGTCTCGACCAGACTCACCTTGCGCCTCGTCAAACCGCTTGTTGACAAGGTCGAGCTCTTCATCGAAGCTCTTGAGCTTCTAATTCATCCCATCCAGCGCTGCGGCGTTAGCAGCCGCCGCAAGAGATGAGGCCTGCAATAACAAAAATCACATAGTTCAGACTCCCGATTTCTTGATTTTTTGATCCTCTGCCAGGTTTCTTCCAAACCTGACAAAGTCTCGGGGGATACTATCTACATGGGATGTCCAATTCTCTTCATGAAAGGAACATTACACGGCTTACCTCGAAGCCCTTTAGGAGGCCACCAAAGGCTCCCTTCAGTCTGCTGTTAACGGACCGAATACTTTGCAGCACCACGCCCATTAAGGAGCGATGCTCCGCAATGATGGAGGAGCTGTTCAAAGCCTCCTCCATCACCTCCGGCCACCCGGCCGCAACCCGGTCGCCGGTATTCGGCACTGGCGGCGGGGCCCCGACTCCTCTTTGGGGACAGCTGGACTCTTCCGGGGGCCTTGGGGGCTCCGAGGCCGTCTTCTGGGAGGGCTCGGATTGACCGAGCTCCCCCTCTTTGTTCACCAGGAGAGATCCCTCCTCCTGGTGTTCAGTGACCGAGGTGTTAGCCTCGGCCATAATCTCGTCACAGCCATCTCCCGTGTCTGGACCGGGAGGGGTCCTTTGGGACAGGACCTCCCCGGCCTCCCCACCGACCAAAGGAGGCGCAGAGCGTGATGCGGACCCGCTCTCCGCTAGTTCGGCCGGCGGAGAAGTTGCCTCGGAGGTTTGGTCAGCAGGGTGGGCGCACGGTGGACTGCAACATAAAGGGCACGCATCAACAATAGAACATTAAACAAACACTTGTAGAGCATCCGAATTTATACCTTTCGGCAGGGGGCTTGACCCTGG
The DNA here is from genome assembly GCA_011799875.1 of Thinopyrum elongatum. Classification (NCBI taxonomy): domain Eukaryota; kingdom Viridiplantae; phylum Streptophyta; class Magnoliopsida; order Poales; family Poaceae; genus Thinopyrum; species Thinopyrum elongatum. Next base: position 30,420,901 of record CM022303.1, on the reverse strand, counting down.
GGTTCCTCTCCGGAACCTCTTCGGACGCCACAGACTCCTTGTCGGAATCCGAGCTGTCGTCAGGCAGGACCAGCTTGGGCCTGCATTGCTTCTTTGGGGCATGATGGGCTGCTCCTCGTCAGCGTAACTTGACGCCGCCCTCTTCTTCGAACGAGAGGAGCTGCTCTCCTCCTCGTCCTCGTCCTGCTCCGCCTCTTGGGTGGAGGGGGTCTGGGTGTCTCCGAATTTGCTACCCGGATGCCTTCTTGGCCGGAGGCCTCCTCGGGCCTCCGGCACCTCCTCCTTCTTCTTCTCCCTCTTCTCTGGTGCCTTGTATGGCACCACGGTCAGCATCTCCTCCAACTGAGCCGACCGAGGGTCTTCGGGCAACGGGGCCAGATTGTCAATTTTCTTGGCCTTCTCGAGCCAGCCCTGTGGGACTAAGAAAGTGGGGATTAAATCTCCCGTAAGAATAATATCCGAACGTAGAACGAATAAGAGCTATGTTACCTCCTTCGGAGGGTGTGCGGCATCGAGACCGATGTCGTCCTTCTTGGCCGACCACTCTTTCTGAGGCTTAAAGAGCACCTTCCACAGCTTGTCGTGGGTGGTGTCGTAGAAGTACTGTATGGTGGCCGGATCCGTGAGCTTGTAAGACCACATTGGGGTGGCCCTTTGTTGGCAAGGGAGGAGGCCCAGGCGTGCCCAGGTGGGTTGTGCGCTCCTCGAGGCCCATCTTCGCGCGATTCCAACGCTGAAAAATCCTATAAATAGAGAAACCATCAGAAATAACCCCAGATCAGAAGTTCCGCCGCTGCAAGCCTCTGTAGCCACGAAAAACCAATCTAGACCCGGTTCGGGCACCCTGCCGGAGGGGGAGATCATTACCTGAGGCCATCTTCATCATCCCTGTGGCCACCATGATGAGGAGGGAGTAGTCCACCCTCGGGGCTGAGGATTTGTATCGGTAGCTATGTGTTTAATCTCTCTCTCTCTCTCATGTGTTGTTGAGATGTCATGATCTTGATTTATCGCGGGCTTTATTAATATAGTTGGATCATATGGTGTTTTCACCTCTGTATCTTGTTGTGAATTGAGTTTTCCCTTTGAGATTTCGTTCTTATCGGATTGAATACTTTTCTGGATTTTAGAGCACTTGATCTATGTGTTGGCACTCAACTTGCGGATTCCCGAGGTGACATTGGGGTAATCTATGCATAGGGGTTGATGCACGTTCTCGTCTTTGTTTCTCCGGTAGAAATCTTGGGGCACTCTTTGAGGTTCTTTGTGTTGGATTGAGTATGATGAATCTGATTTTTTTTATGCATATCATATAATCAACTCACGGATACTCGCAGTGACATTGGAGTATCTTGGTGACATTAGAGTTTGTTGATGTGTATCATATGGTGTTATTTTAGTACGAACTCTTGGTTAGATCGATCGGAAAGAATAGCTTGGTGTTATTTTAGTACAAACTCTAGGATAGATTGATCGGAAAGAATAGCTTTGAGGTGGTTTCATACCCTACAAACAATTTCTTCTTATGTTCTCCGCTAGATAGGAACTTTGAGTGATTCTTCATCGCACGTTGAGGGATGGTTATTTGATCCAATTATATTAGCATTGTTGAGAGATTGCACTAGCGAAAGTACAGACCGTAGGCCTCATTTTCAAGCATTGCAATACCGTTTGTGCTCCGTTTTATCAATTGCTACCTTGCTGTTTTTATTGTTCCTATTACAAAAATCAATATCTACTATCATTACTACGCTTGTATCACCATCTCTTCGCCGAACTAGTGCACCTATACAAATTACCATTCTATTTGGTGTGTTGGGGACACAAGAGACTCCTTGTTATTTGGTTGCAGGGTTGTTTGAGAGAGACCATCTTCATCCTACGCCTCCCACGGATTGATAAACCTTAGGTCATCCACTTGAGGGAAAATTGCTACTGTCCTACAAAACCCTGCGCTTGGAGGCCCAACATGAGTCTACAAGAACAAGTTGTGTAGTAGACATCACCGTCCAGGCCGCATCCCGTGGTTCTGTGATATAGAACCACTCCTTCTGCCAAATTTTGACAATATCGATGAACGTGCCCTCCGGCCACTTGACCCGGGCGAGCTTGCTGATCATCGCCCCATCACAGTCCGCCTGCTGGCCGTCAACTATCTTCGGCTTGACATTGAAGACCTTTAGCCACAAGCCGAAGTGTGGCCGGACTCGCAAGAAGGCCTCACAGACGACGATAAAGGCTGAGATATGGAGGAAGGAATTCGGGGCCAGATCATAGAAATCTAGCCCGTAGAAGAACATCAGCCCCCTGACAAAGGGGTGGAGCGGGAAACCCAATCCCCGAATGAAGTGAGGGATGAAGACCACCCTCTCGCCTGGTCGAGGCATGGGGACGGCCTAGCCCTCCTCGGGGGCCCGGTGAGCGATTCCGGCCGGGAGGTAGCCAGCGCACTTCAAGTCTTCGATGTCATCGTTGGTGACGGTGGAAACCTCCCACTTGCCACCTGTGTCGGATCCGGGCATTGTTGGATCCAGGGGGCGATTGGAGAGAAGCGCTTGAGGAGAGAAGATTTGCGGGCGCTGGAGCTCTGCTGATGGGGAGTGATGGCAAGAGAAGGGAGAAGGCGTACCCAAACAAGCGGTGGCCACTCCTCTTTTATAAACTACCGTGAATGCCAACAATCCTTTACTGCACCATGGGCCTCGCCACTTCCTGATATTATCGCGGCGTTATGCACGAAAGGGGGAATTGAAATCATTGATCATATCCCTTAAAAAACGGGCACGATCTCCACCTTGATGGGACGTGCCAATAGAGGCGCTACCTCGAACCACGAATCGAGTTTTTACAACGGTTCGATATATATGACCGGGTGTGACCCTTCGCCGGAAAGTTGTCAGGCAATGGTACTCTGCACACTTGGGCGGTTGGCCTTCGAGGTTAAGTAATATCTGCAGTTCGGATTCCGAACACCACCTGGTTAGCGCATGGCCGGATTCTAGCTTAAAAGCTTTGGGAACTTGGTTAAAGAAGGCGGAGCCAAACTTAGAGAAGGAGAGGAACTCACCCCGCAAGCCGGAGGCATTGGGTATATCGAGATCTCAAGACACGATGAAGCATCGGCGTTGGAGGCAAGTTCAGGGGCTACTGAGGGAGTCCTGGATTAGGGGGTCTACGACCTGCCGGCCTATCTCTTAGGCCCGGACTGTTGAGCCGTGTTGCCAATGCTTGGTGGCCGAATATAAGTGGGGACCCTGTATCCGGACAGGAGGCTTTTTGGTGCCTTGGTGTGTTCTCCAAGTCAGGATGAGAAGAATCGGTATGTTTATCTTTTCCTTGTAACCAACCATGTTACCCTTGATGTCTATATGAACCAGAGGGTTTAGTCCATACGGGAAAACAACCATCATCGTACTAGTTTAGGGTTTAGTTCATCTGATCTCGTGGTAGATCGACTTTGTAATCCTCATATACACAAGCAATATAATCAAGCACGACGTAGGGTTTTACCTCTTGGAGAGGGCCCGAACCTGGGTAAACATCGTGTCCCTAGTCCCTTGTTCCCCATTGGTCCAAGATCCACAGCTCGAGACCCCCTACCCGAGATCCGCCGGTTTTGACATCGACAGTGATGACAAAGGCGACACAGACATAGAGGAAGCAGACGAACGGCGACGAGTAGTCATGTAGGAGATGCTTCCCAAAAACCTAATCGCCCCTCTCCCATAGAGGATCCGGAGAGGCAAGGTTTTGGAGGCCTGCTCTCCTATCGATCGTGTAAGTGGTGAACGGGATGGGATCGCCAGCAGCAGCAGTAGAACGGCAGTGGACGTGGAGGCGGATTCGATCTATTTCGCGTGATGGCTAGGGTTGGCAGATGCCTCACATATATAGGCGCGACCGCGTGGAGAGACATGGGCTGGACAACCCACGATCCGACGTCTCAGATCGTGGTCCACCTGTCAAAGACTCTCCGTTCCTGACCAGCAAAAATAAGCTTATAGGTGTGAGCTCGGCTCGTCTCATTCTCGCAACCCACGGCGCGGCGCGGTGTGGCGAGGCGGGTGGCGGTGGAGGAGCGCGCGGGAACCACTTCTCTTATCAAGCTCCAATAGCATGTGGAAGAGAATCCCTTATAAGGAGGTCCAACTGCTCTCCAACTAGCAAGGTGGGACTAAACTTCCCAACACACCTAGTGCCATATGACCCACATGGGCCCTTAGAGATTTTTTGAAATTGTTAGATGAGCCCTAGGCCCACCCTAAGATTTCAACAATCTCCGACCAGATCTCAAGGGCCCGGATTGTCCTTTGTTCCAAACACTATTGTGATATATCAGTATTTTAGTAGAGACCTGTTAAGGTCGAGCTCCACGAGCAAGTAGCTACGCTCCTTCACAACTAAACAATGGACTGTGCCTTGAATTGTCAGTTTGGCATAAAAAAGTTTCACCACACACTGGTACATCGAGGTGCTATACAAACGGTTTTTAACCCCTTTCCGCGACGGTGTTTCGAACCGTCGCCAAGTGAGTGACTGCGATAGGGGGGTCCTTCCCACACGACCCAGAAACCGTCGGGGATATGCCCTCCTGGCACACACGCTTGGCAAAATGAGGCCGTGTGTGACCGGCGAGCGATCAAATACGGTTATACGTATAATTGTGCTAAAAAAATACAATTATACAGGCCAAATCGTTTCCGGTCGTAAGTACATCCCACACAGTCAGTCACCGCTAAACGTTTCCGTTCGTATGTACATTCCACACAGTCAATCCAAGGAATACGTTTCCGTTAGTATGTACATCTCACACAGTTAATCCAAGAAGTACGTTTCCATTCGTATGTACAGCCCACACAGTCACTTCAAGGAAAACGTTTCCGTTCGCAGGTACATCACACACAATTTTCCCCATTAAATCGTTTGTGATAGCGTTGCCATTGTACACGATATTAACAATTTTATCGTTTGCGTTATTGAATGCATCACACATGGTGCGTAGAAGAAACTGTGTGGCAAAGGTTGTTCATCACACACACTTTTTATGTGGTAAACGTTTGCGCAAGGTGGCCTAACACAAACAGTTTTCACGAGGATGTCGTGTGTGATTGTTCATTGATCCAACACAATTTATTCCTAGAAACTGTGTGCGTTGCCTAAGGTCAACGCCCATGGTGTTTTCTCAATAACCGTTTGCAATAGAAAAACCCAATTAGCAGGCTAATTGGCCATTAGCATGCTAATTGCCCTATTATTAATAATCCATTTATTAATCTAATTGATATTTCATATTAAGCACACAATATATTTCATTTCCATATTAAGGAAGCAGGATTTCATAATTGAAATACATCAGAGTACAACATCATATAGCTTCAGCACTCAGCTACCCCATCACACACCTGCACCAGCGCCAAGTTTCACATGCAACATCTATAACCTTTCGAAATTAGCATCATAGACGATACATAGACAGATGCATCTCATCTGGAAAACTGCTGAAGCGGAAGGCGAATATTGAGCCTTCATTGATGTTGAAGGTCTTTGCAACTTTAGGCCAGTGCCTGTGGATGATTGACCGTCCATCCTTCGTCTTCTTCAGGAACACTTCAATATTGAACCGTGGGTGTTGTATGAAAACCTTCCTCGCCTCCTGACCATACAGGTGGTTTGAGAGGTAATCATCAGTGAACTGCTTTGGAAAGTCCTGAAAACAAGGATGTGCATAAATATCTTCTCTATATTGGAAATGGGGCAAAGGAATAAAAAAGGCAAGGTATAATAGTTAGTACCATCTTGTAGTGAACTGATGTCTTCTTCATTATGCAGACAAAGATCTTGTTGTTTTTTGTCGCTAATTTCTTTATTCTAACAATCTTTCTGAGTTTCTTGATTTGACTGATATTCATGTACAACTCATTTCCCCATATGCAAAAAGGGTCGAACAGTGGGTCAAAACCTCTGACAGCAGTGTAACACGCCCATGTAATAAGCACTGTGACACTTTGCTAAGTATGCCAAGTCATCTTCTTTTGCAGTGCCCAGTCATAGTGGTTAATCAAAAGAATTCAAATACTTCTCTGAAAATCAACTCAAATTCAAAAGTGCAACATAAAGTTGCTCAAATCCTGATGGAAAAATGTTCACCTTTTAGCAAATAATCTGAAACTATTTGCTGTTAAGGAACACAACATCACTTATGTGTAAGATGAGCATTAGCAAATATAACAACACCAATTCAGCATTTTTAAATGCTATCTTAATTATGAAAAATTCAAATAAAATCATTTGGGCTCCTAACTTTTCATGGCAGTGCAAATTATTGTATTGCATTATGTGGCTGAGTCACATATTTTACAAAAGTCAAATGGACTTGAAAATAAAATGTAATAGAAAAGAATAAAAGAAAACAGAAAAATAAAAAGAAAAGAGGCACTGTGCACTGGGCCTAAGTGCACAGTGCCCCGAATCCAGCCCACCTGGCCCATCTCCCTCTTTTCTCCCCTGCGTGTTACCGCCGCCATGGTCGAGCGCGCGCGCGCCGGTGCGGCATCGACACCGCGGCACTCCACCGACGCCGCGGCCCGTCGAGGGGATAAGGACGAGCCAGGGCATCCCCCCTGGTCTCCCCATCCATTCCCTCTTCCTCTTTGTTGCTCTCCCCCTCGTTCCCCATCGTCACCGAACGCCACCACCGCCGTGCCTCCATCGATCTCGTGGCCACAGCCACCACCTCGCTCCGCCGTCTTGCCAAGGAGCTCCGCCATCGTCTCCTCCATCAACCGATGGCCTCAGCTGGAGCTGGGGAGCACCGAAGCGCTGGATCCCCCTTGTCCACATCTCCGGCTGCCACCGATCGTCTTCGTCTCCGGCGCCGGCTTCTGCTGCTACTAATCCATCACGGGCCAACGTGCATGCCGCGAGGTGAACCCCTCTTCCTTCCCCTTTTCCTCTGTTCGCCCTCGCACGCGCGCTAGCTGCTTCTTCCGCGGCGCCTGTATGCGCCGCCGCCCGCTCACGTCGCCGGCGTGGCCATGATGACTCTTCGGTCAAGTGCTTGTGACCGTTGCACTCACCGCGCCGCGTAGGTCCTCCCCAACCCCTCTGTTAGCTCGCTAGCTCGCCGTAGCACCTGTTCCATCGTCGCCCGATTCCGGCCATCCGCTGACGAGCTCGCCGCGCTCGTTTTCGGCCACTCCAGGCTCGGCCACCGCCACCACTGATGCGGCCGAGCTCAAGCTCTCGAATGAGCCTAGCCGCGCCCTTCCTCGTGCCTGTAGTCGTTTTTCGGTGAAGTCCGGCGAGCCCCGCCACTGTTTTGGTCGCCGGAGCTCTCTCCGGTGGCCACCGCTGACGTGGCATACCCGGGGCCACCCCCAGGGTCACTGCCAGTGGGGCCCCTGGTCCCAGTTGACCAGTTGACCTGGTCAACTATGCTGACTGGGCGATCCCAGTCGCTGACATGCGGGCCCCACCGTGTTTTAATTAACTAAAATGTTTTTATAAATAAAAGTTAATTAATTAAGTTAATTAGTCACTCAGAGGTGGGGTCCAGTAGATAATTAGATTTAGTTTAGCTTAAATTAAACTCTGTTAGTAACAGAGGCTGACATGTGGGGCCCACTGATCAGGTTTGACCTGTTCAGTGCGGCTGTTGACTGCTGATGTCATCCCCATGTCATGCTGACGTCATAATTAGTTTTTGTTAATTTAAAATAAATTCAGAAAACTATTTAAATCTTTTAAAATCCGTAGAATTTAAACCGTAGCTCGGATCGAAAAACTTTATACATGAGAGTTGATCAGAACGACGAGACGAATCTGATCGTGCTGTCTGTTTCCATGTCGAAACCCCGTACGTAGGAGAACCCATAACTTTTAGCCCAATTCTGGTATATGAATAGCGCATATTCACCGGTTAATAAATCCCACCTTAATCCTAAAATAACTAAAATAACTTAGACAAATCTTTAGGCAACCCTGCACTGCATCCTAGGCATAGCATGCTCTGTGTTGCATTATTGTTGTGTATTTATTTGTTTCCTCCCCCTCTTCTCCCTCGTTAGACCCCGACGTCGACGTAGCTCCCGAGAGCAACGCAGCTCCGGAGGTCGACTACGCCCCTGATGACCAGACCCTTGCCACAGAGCTTCCAGGCAAGCACCCCCCTTTTGAGCATATCGACATCGCCTATTCTCTTCTCTCTTATGCTTGCATTAGAAGTTACTGCTGCTGCTGTTATCCTATTTCTGTTGCATAGCCTATTTATTGCAACCTGCTATTGTTACCTACCTGCTTATCCTAAACTGTTTAGTATAGGTTGGGTAGAGACCCATCAGAGACCCCACTTTATCCCGACTGCCCCGCTGGATTATCCGAAGACCCGATCAACGGGATCGAAGACCAGGCCCCGGCACCGCACATCACTTCCCCCTTAGTTGCTCGACACTACTGGGTTACTATCGAGTGCCGAGGGTGATACCTCATCATCACTTCTGATGATAACCTTGTAGGTTAGTCAATCGGTAGTGGTCAGCGAGCGTGATTCCTCCTACACCACCCCCGATAACAACGTCGTCGTGCAACTCCTCAAGAGTGGACCTCGAGGGTGATTCCTCCTTCGTTCACCTTGACGATAACATCAGGTGGAATTCCATCGAGGGTGATTCGTCAGGGTTCCCCTTGGTGTTAGACACACGGTTACTATGGTTACTATGACTTTACACTGAAACATGTTACTAAAGACGGGTCGGCCCTGAGGGGTACCCGCGCGAGCATATCTACGAAGTGATGTGGAGACGGGTTGACCTGGATGGTGCCCGAGAGATGAATACAAGGCATGGCCGAGCATTCGTAGCCCTTGCCGCAAGTCCTCAAGACGGGGCGACGGGGTCACATCTTTCGTGAGTCTCTGCTCGTTACCGCACTACCAACACACTAACGGTTTGGATATTTGATCCAAGGGGCCTCTGGCCTGATATCAGTAACCATCACGTGGGCATAGTATGGGCGTTCTGCGTCGTATACATCAGCCGAAGCTTAATTGACGTTAGTAAGGAGCGACGCATGCCGAGTTGGACTGGGAACGCAACCGTGCTTGTATAAGGGGTTGCTAGGTCTACTCTCGGAGGCCCCGTAACGTGCAGGAGTTCCCGGGGCAATGGCCCAAGACCCCTGGGGGCATAGGTTTAGTCCGGCTTGCTGACCTCTCTGTTAAGCCTAGGTCGGGTTGCGGCGTGTCGTTTGGCCAAGGCCGGGCATGACCCAGAAAAGTGTATCTGGCCGGAGTTAAGCGAGCGTGGTGGGTAAGTTGGTGCACCCCTGCAGGGAAGAACTAATCTATCGATAGCCTGTCCTACGGTAACGGACACTCGGAGTTGTATCCCGATCGGTACAACTAGAACTGGTGACTTGAGATGATAACTAGATAGTATGGCTCTGGGATTGCTTTCTTGCAGGGAGTCGAGGAAGAATCTCTGGGCGAGGTTGATGACATTACTAATACTTTACATTATGTTAATCTGCACTCTTCTAATGCTGCAAGACCAATGAAGATGCTTGTCTTCGAAAGGACTAGGCCTTCCCCTCTATTCTGGCATTTCTGCAGCCCAGTCCACATATACATCCCTCCTTTGAAAATGTTGCATATGTAGTGTAGATCCTTGCTTGCTGAGTACTTCGGATGAGTACTCACGTTTGCTTTGCTTTCTTTTTCTCCCCTTATCCATTTATCGCAACCAGATGACGGAGCCCCTGAGCCAGCTGCCCCCGCCGACGGCTACTACTAATACTACCCTCCCGGCGAGTACTACTACGAGGAGCCGACCGATGACCAGGAGTAGGTTCGGAGGGTCCTAGGCAGGAGGCCTACGCCTTTCGATCATAGTGTTTTATTTTGCCCCGCCTTTCTAAAGGCCTATCTGTAGCTCTGTTATATCTGTACCCAGATATCTGATGCTTCCACTGACACTTGTATGCCATTGAGCTATGTATTCGAGCCCTCGAGGCCCTGGCTTATAATATAAAGCTTGTATGACTTTATTTATGTTTTAGAGTTGTGTTGTGATATCTTCAAGTGAGTCCTTAGGCTTGATCGTGTGCATTTGCGTGTATGGTTAGTGCACGATTAAGCCGGGGTCATCACAGGTTGGTATCAGAGCCGACTGCCTATAGGATCCCCCTGTCCATCTCCTTGGCCGAAGTTGAGTCTAGTCGTCCAAAACTGTTTTACTAACTTGGCTATGTGGCTTACGGGCCCACGTCGCCAACTGGGTGGTATTAGGATATTTTATTCCTTGTCTTTACTCTAGGACTCTGATCTCTCTTCCATTCGAGTTAAATAAATTTACTAACGCCGACACTTAGGATCTCGTAAATCCCATCCTCCCGGAGAGCTGGATATCTGTGCGATTTCCTGTCATTGATCTGATTAGTCTGATAATCATTTTCCTTTCCATTGTTTTGTTTAACCTTTCTCTTCGAGATCTGTTATACTTCTCATCGTCAAATGACAATCCTGAATTTCCTTTATTTCAGATGGATCGTCTATTTCCACCACGTCCTACGACGCAGCTTGTGCTTCGCACTTGGGCTCGAGATGCCCCTGGTTTTCCAGCTGTTCTGATCGCCCTCCTGACCAGACTAGGTTACCGCTGGTACCCTGAGTACATGTTCTACGAGGTTTACCGTGAGTTCAACCAGGAGCAGTACTATGCTGATGTTCGTATCTATGATCAGCAGGATGACTCAGACACTGAGCTGTACCTTTTCCACGGTATTGGCATGACGATTGAGATGGTAGTCCATGATGCCGCCTACTTTGCTGTCGCACGTCTCCGAGGAGAGCTCAGCATTAGCTTGGATGCCTCTGAGTTTTGATACATTCCGTATGCCCCTGCTGGAGATGCTACTGGATACTACACAGCTATCTGCGCCTCATATGAGCCTTGTTGTTACGACCTGCAGATTCTGATTCAGTGCACTCAGGCTCTGGATCGCACTGTTCGGGCTCTTACCGTCGAGTTGTTTGCCACTCGAGCACGACTCTACGATGCTATGATGCAGTTGCTACCAGTTGTTCGTGCAGGGATACATCCGGAGCACATCCTTTACCCGCGCAGGACTGAGATGCCATTAGGGATCGATTGGCCTACTGTGGGAGGTCACACACCTGCACGTGGACCTCTTCTTTCAGTTCGAGACCGGGTTGTGCATCAGAGTGCACATGGAGCACAGGATCCTTCCGCGACGAACATCCATCGTCCGCACTTGCAGCTACCCCGTTTCAGTGGTTTTCTCTGACGTTGATGTAGTCTTTGCTATGTCTCGTTGTGTACTTCCTTACCGCGTGCCTGCGTGCCACCTAGCATGTCTAGTTTTTGAATTTGCGCCGTTATGCTGTCCGATTGTAACCGACTGCGATGTCTGCGGCGACGCCTTCGGCTACAGCGCTGGCGGCTGGAGAGAACATAATCGTCGTAACTTTCAGGTCGTATCCTTAGTTGTCCCTTCTTTTTCTACAAGCATTGTGAGTGTTAATTAAGACCTATGTTAGTACATAACTCATGTTGATGAAATTTCTGACTACATTTCCCTCCAAATTCATAATATAATTACTAGCGTTATGATATTGGTTTAGAGTCAACTATACCATTTAAAATATTAAAATATATTTTAAGTTTGGTACATGCAAAATCGTTTACAGCCTATTAACACGTTAACTTGCCAACAAATTGATGTGTCTGTAGATCCATCCATCTATGGTAACTATGCAGGTATGCAACACTATCATTTGCTTTCATAATTTCCAAACATTTTTCTCAACATGGTCCTTTTAATCTCGAATGTATCCATTTTCAAATATTTCTATTTCCTAAAAACCAAAACAAATTCAAAAAGGGTTTTGTTTTTGTATTAAATTACATTTAAACATGTTATGACCTGAATATCGTGCATCCTCGAGACACATATTAGCATTAACCATGAATGTGTCTCTCTCTTTTAATCGGAAGACACCGGAATATTTCTTAATAAGAAGATGCAGGAATATTTTTCTTCTTCCGTTGCAACGCACGGGCATGTTTCCTAGTGAGAGCCTATGGACAAAACTGAGCTCACGTCCCATGTTCAAATGCCCCCGCTGCATTTACTCAATCAGAAAATGACTTGTTGGCAACACAAAAACGCTAGAAACTAACCATTTTGTTGAGTCTACAATTGTTACATAAGGTGAGGTCTATCCAAAATTTCATTGGGAGATCTTACTCAAGAAATCAATGATTGGCCTCTAAGAGCAACTCTAGCCGATCCCCTAAAAGGCTATAGAGGAGTGAAGCAAGAGGATGGCCAGGGATGCTTGGATCACTAGACTGTATGCACTAGATCAGGAAGAATTGTCCTGCAGGGTGGAATGGTCAGTACAAAAGCCATTACAACAATCCAACGATCATTCTGGAGGCATTGCATCGAAGGATCTTTGGATATGGCATTCATACTTTGGTTTGCCTGGCTCTCACAATGAACCGAATGTGCTGTCGAGATCACCACAGTTTTCTAGGCTTATTACAGGAGATGCTCCTCCTTGAAACTATACAGTCAAAGGGCATAGCTACTTGACGGGTTACTACCTAGCGGATGGCATCTATCCCCCATGAGCCACATTAGTTAAACAATTCCACGTCCAAAAGGTAACAAAAATATTCGCTTTCCCCAACATCAAGAAGCAAGTAGGAAAGATGTGGAGAGAGCCTTTGGTGTGCTTCAGAAGAGCTTCGCAATTGTTCGTGGCCCAACCGAGTCCTGGAGCTCCAAGGTTCTATGAAAATCATGACATGTTACATCATATTGTATAACATGATCATTGAAGATGAGAAAGATATGCCTGAGAACTTTCAGTACATTGCCAATGGGACTCCTGTTGGGGCAGAGTATGAACCAAATAGGATCCTGGCATTCCTTGAAGCGCATCGTAGGATCGAGAACCGACAAGTTCATAACCAGCTTCATTAAGATCTTCTTAAGCATCACTGGCAACACCATACATAGCACTTCCTAGTTGTGCTTTTATATATTATTTGCTACATTTGAACCATTTAGCACGTTTAAATTTGAATACTTTGGTTTGTAAACTTTGAATTCGGTTTGTAAACTATATTCATGATTTGTTTGAACCTTTATATTCATGTTTAGTTTCTATATGTGTGCTAATATGTAGTTGCAATGTAAACTAGAATTGCATAAGTTGGAAAAAACAAAATTATACTCCGTTATATTTAGGGGATCGGCTAGGTCACGCCAAAAGTTAGTGGAGTGAAAATACTCCACTAACCTTTACTCAGCCGGACACTGTATTTTTTAGGGGATCAGCTAGAGTTGCTCTAAGTCTGTCACAATTTTTTGGGGCCCAAAAAAGTAATTCACCTCTTCAGTTGCAGACCAAAATGATGCTATTGGGTGGAGGGGGTCTGGGTGTCTCCGGATTTGCTACCCAGATGCCTTCTTGGCCGGAGGCCTCCTCGGGCCTCCGGCACCTCCTTCTTCTTCTTCTCCCTCTTCTCTGGCACCTTGTATGGCGCCACGGTCAGCATCTCCTCCAACTGAGCCGACCGAGGGTCTTCGGGCAACGGGGCTGGATTGTCAATTTTCTTGGCCTTCTCGAGCCAGCCCTGTGGGAGTAAGAAAGCGGGGATTAAATCTCCCGTAAGAATAATATCCAAACGTAGAATGAATAAGAGCTATGTTACCTCCTTCGGGGGGTGTGCGGCGTCGAGACCGATGTCCTCCTTCTTGGCCGACCACCCTTTCTGAGGCTTAAAGAGCACCTTCCACAGCTTGTCGTGGGTGGTGTCATAGAAGTACTGTATGGTGGCCGGATCCGTGAGCTTGTAAGACCACATTGGGGTGGGCTTTGTTGGCCGGGGAGGAGGCCCAGGCGCGCCCAGGTGGGTTGTGCTCACCTCAAGGCCCATCTTCGTGTGATTCCAATGCTGAAAAATCCTATAAATAGAGAAACCATCAGAAATAAACTTAGATCAGAAGTTCCGCCGCTGCAAGCCTCTGTATCCAAGAAAAACCAATCTAGACCTCGCTCCGGCACCCAACCGGAGGGGGAGATCATCACCGAAGGCCATCTTCATCATCCCTATGGCCACCATGATGAGGAGGGAGTAGTCCACCCTCGGGGCTGAGGATTTGTACCAGTAGCTATGTGTTTAATCTCTCTCTCTCTCTCTCTCTCTCTCTCTCTCTCGTGTTGTTGAGATGTCACGATCTTGATTTATCACGGGCTTTGTTAATATAGTTGGATCATATGGTGTTTTCCTCTCTCTATCTTGTTGTGAATTGAGTTTTCTCTTTGAGATTTTGTTCTTATCGGATTGAATACTTTTATGGATTTGAGAGCACTTGATCTATGTATTGGCACTCAACTTGCGGATTCCCGAGGTGACATTGGGGTAATCTATGCATAGGGGTTGATGCACGTTCTCGCCTTTGTTTTGCCGGTAGAAATCTTGGGGCACTCTTTGAGGTTCTTTGTGTTGGATTGAGTATTATGAATCTAATTTTTTTGATGCATATCGTTTAATCAACTCACGGACACTCGCGGTGACATTGGAGTATCTAGGTGACATTATAGTTGGTTGATGTGTATCATATGGTGTTATTTTAGTATGAACTCTTGGTTAGATCGATCGGAAAGAATAGTTTGGTGTTATTTTAGTACGAACTCTAGGATAGATTGATCGGAAAGAATAGCTTTGAGGTGGTTTCGTACCCTACAAACAATTTCTTCTTATGTTCTCCGCTAGATAGGAACTTTGGAGTGATTCTTCATCACACGTTGAGAGATTGTTGAGAGATTGCACTAGCGAAAGTACGGACCGTAGGCCTCATTTTCAAGTATTGCAATACCGTTCTCCGCTAGATATGATCCAATTATATTAGCATTGTTGAGAGATTGCACTAGCGAAAGTACGGACCGTAGGCCTCATTTTCAAGTATTGCAATACCGTTTGTGCTCCATTTTATCAATTGCTACCTTGCTGTTTTTTATTGCTCCTATTACAAAAATCAATATCTACTATCATTACTACACTTGTATCACCATCTCTTCGCCGAACTAGTGCACCTATACAAATTACCATTGTATTTGGTGTGTTGGGGCACAAGAGACACTTTGTTATTTGGTTGCAGGGTTGTTTGAGAGAGACCATCTTCATCCTACGCCTCCCACAGATTGATAAACCTTAGGTCATCCACTTGAGGGAAAATTGCTACTGTCCTACAAAACTCTACGCTTGGAGGCCCAATACGAGTCTACAAGAACAAGTTGTGTAGTAGACATCACCGTCCAGGCCGCATCCCGTGGTTCTGTGATATAGAACCACTCCTTCTGCCAAATTTTGACAGTATCGATTAACGTGCCCTTCGGCCACTCGACCCGGGAGAGCTTGCTGATCATCGCCCCGTCACAGTCCGCCTGCTAGCCATCAACTATCTTCGCCTTGACGTTGAAGACCTTTAGCCACAAGCCGAAGTGTGGCCGGACTAGCAAGAAGGCCACACAGACGACGATAAAGGCCGAGATATGCAGGAAGGAATTCGGGGCCAGATCATAGAAATCTAGCCCGTAGAAGAACATCAGCCCCCTGACAAAGGGGTGGAGCGGGAAACCCAATCCCTGGATGAAGTGAGGGATGAACACCACCGTTTCGCCTGGTCGAGGCGTGGGGACGGCCTGGCCCTCCTCGGGGGCCCGGTGAGCGATTCCGGCCAGGAGGTAGCCGGCGCACTTCAAGTCTTCGATGTCGTCGTTGGTGACGGTGGAAACCTCACACTTGCCACCTGCGCCGGATCCGGCCATTATTGGATCCAGGGACGATTGGAGAGAAGCGCTTGAGGAGAGAAGATTTGGGGGCGCTGGAGATCTGCTGATGGGGAGTGATGGCAAGAGAAGGGAGAAGGCGTACGCAAACAAGCGGCAGCCACTCCTCTTTTATAAACTACCGTGAATGCCAACACTCCTTTAACTGCACCACGGGCCTCACCACTTCCTGATATTATCGCGGCGTTATGCGCAAAAGGGGGAATTGAAATCATTGATCATATCCCTTAAAAAATGGGCACGATCTCCACCTCGATGGGACATGCCAATAGAGGCGCTGCCTCGAACCGCGAATCAAGTTTTTACAACGGTTCGATATATATGACCGGGTGTGACCCTTCGCCGAAAAGTTGTCAGGCAATGGTACTCTGCACACTTGGGTGGCTGACCTTCGAGGTTAAGTAATATCTGCAGTTCGGATTCGAACACCACCTGGTTAGCACATGGCCGGATTCTAGCTTAAAAGCTTTGGGAACTTGGTTAAAGAAGGCGGAGCCAAACATAGAGAAGGAGAGGAACTCACCCCACAAGCCGGAGGCATTGGGTATATCGGGATCTCAAGACACGATGAAGCATCGGCGTTGGAGGCAAGTTCGTGGGCTACTGAGGGAGTCCTGGATTAGGGGGTCTACGGCCTACCGGCCTATCTCTTAGGCCCGGACTGTTGGGCCGTGTTGCCAATGCTTGGTGGCCGAACATAAGTGGGGACCCTGTATCCGGACAGGAGGCTTTTTGGTGCCTTGGTGTGTTCTCCAAGTCAAGATGAGAAGAATCGGCATGTTTATCTTTTCCTTGTAACCGACCATGTGTAACCCTAGTACCCCTGGTATCTATATAAACCAGAGGGTTTAGTCCATAGGGGAAAACAACCATCATCGTAATATTTTAGGGTTTAGTTCATCTGATCTCATGGTAGATCGACTCTGTAATCTCATATACACAAGTAATATAATCAAGCAGGACATAGGGTTTTACCTCTTCAAGAGGGCCTGAACCTGGGTAAACATCATGTCCCTAGTCCCTTGTTCCCCGTTGATCCAAGATCCACAGCTCGGGACCCCTACCCGAGATCCGCTGGTTTTGACACCAACATTGGTGCTTTCATTGAGAGTTCCACTGTTGGATGCCAAAGGATCGATAGCTCGCCTGATCATTGGAGACGACATCAACATCGGAGACATCTTCGTCCCCGGGTAACTCTTCGCGTTCGGCGGCATCGTTCTACACGCCGACTCGACCGGTCATCTCAACCAGGTCGACGGTTTTGCCCCTGAGCATTAGATCAGGTTTGGCAACTTAGAGTACGTCACGACGCTTGGGGCGATTTGATCTTCACCGACTTCTCAGCTTCACCTGGGACGCCTGCGGACCCCGAATCATCAACTTCGGGGCCTCTCCCCGATCTGATCTCTGGACCGGCCCTTATCTCGCGGCCGGCTTTGAGATCGGATACCAGCACTATGTCCGAAGACCGGGAATCATTCTTGGCCAGACTCCCCCTCCTTACCACAAATCTGGCCTCGAACCTTGGCGACAGTTCGACATCCGAACACCAGGAGTCAGCCCTGGCCGGATTCACCCCTCGCCTCACCATCACTCTGGAGGTTGACTCCGAAGTAACCTCAAACTCCAATCTGGCCAGCCTCGGCTTGTTAAACGAGGCGCTTGACCGAATCCAGATGATGACTATCTTGGACGGCCCAGCCTCGGCTCATGCTCAGTGGGGCCTCGAGGCGGGCTACATGGAATTTTACATCCCACCCACCACCCACTTAGTAGCCACTGTCAAAGAGTTAACTGACATGCTAAACTATGCCTCCAAGGAGGCCGATGACATGGACGATGACAGCGGAGCCATGGCCCACACTGACAATTCCCCTCCCGTCACTGGCCGATGGAGGGCCACCTCCACCTATGACTTCTACATGGTAGACACCCCCAAGGACAATGGCGACGACACTAATAATGGGGAAGGCACCCCCAGAAGAGACAGTAACAAGCCTGGCGAGGAGCCCCCCAAACGCTGGAGACAACGCCGATAATCCAAGGGACATCGAGGCAGGGAAAGCAACACGGGCACCGGAGAGGACGATACTCCGGACAATGCGGAAGACCTAGGTGACCCCGCCCCCGAGCAACATCCTGATGAACCAGAGGGGCATGGGGGTCAGTATAACCCTGAGGACCCCAATGATTCCGAGGATAGCAATTAAATGCCTCTCTCCGAAGAGGAGGTCAACCTTCGAGCTGAAGATTTTATATTCCAGAAGATCCATTGGACCAAGAGCGGTTTAAGCAGCAGCTCATTGCCACCACGCGAAATCTGAAAAAGAAGCAACAACAGATCAAAGCTGAACAAGACACCCTCAATGACAGATGGACGGAAGTCCTAGCAGTCGAAGAAGGGTACGGCTACGAGTGGCAAACAAAGAACGACCCCAAGCGCAAATTGTTGCCGCAATTTGATGATGAGGCCCTTGAGCCCGCGCCGCCCAGACGAACTCAAGGCGACCAGCCAGACCACCCCCCTCGAGGACGGGACAGGCCGGCTGGAGAAGCCAAACACCTAGCTATCCTCCCTCGCCGAAAAGGCAAAGAGGCAGCGGAACCAGAGTATCGATATGATCTCCGACACGACCTGGCCGCTAGAGCGGGTCAAATAAGATCCATTTACGGATCCAGAGGGTACCCTCCCGAAAGACGGGATGGATACCAAGCATGGCTTGTCCGGAATGATAGAGCCCAGGAGCAGCACCGGGCCCGGATGGAGGCCGAGCTCCGACGCGATGTAGCCTGAGTAAGGGGCGCCGCTCACCCCATGTGTTTCACTAATGAGGCGATGCAACACCAGTTCCCGGAAGGGTTTAAACCCATAAACATCGAGCCCTACGATGGGACTACGGACCCAGCTATGTGGATCGAAGATTTCCTTCTCCACATCCATATGGCTCGAGGAGACGACCTCCACGCCATAAAATATTTGCCCTTAAAGCTCACAGGGCCAGCCAGGCATTGGCTAAACAGCCTCACCGAAAACTATATAGGGAGTTGGGAAGAGCTCGAGCATTCTTTCCGAGCCAACTATCAAGGCACTTACGTCCGGCCCCCGAATGCCGATGACCTGAGCCACCTGGTCCAAGAGCCCGGAGAATTAGCCCGGCAATTTTGGAATCGGTTTTTGACCAAAAAGAACCAAATCGTCGACTATCCGGATGTAGAAGCAATAGCCGCATTTTGGCACATTATCCGGGACGAATGGCTAGCGCGCCAGCTCGGCCAGGATAAGCCGAAGACGATGGCAACACTTACCTCTGTCATGACCCGCTTTTGCGCGGGGGAGGACAGTTGGTTGGCTCGCAGAAGCACCAACCCAGATGACTCCGGCACCTCGGAAGTCCAGGACAGAAACGGGAAGCCACGGCGCAACAGAAATAAGCATCGCCATAACGGCAGCGAAGCCGAAGACACGATAGTGAATGCTGATACGTCTCCAACGTATCTATAATTTATGAAGTATTCATGCCATGTTTACAACAATTCTATATGATTTTGGTATGATTTGATTAGGACTAACCCGGACTGACGCTGTTTTCAGTAGAACTACCGTGGTGTCGTTTTTTTGTGCAAAAATAAAAGTTCTCGGAATGGGCTAAAAATTTACGGAGAATATTTTTGGAAAATATAAAAAATACTGGAACGAAAAGATATCGGAGAGGAGTCCCGAGGCAACCACAAGGTTGGAGGGCGCGCCCCCCTAGGGCACGCCCCCTGCCTTGTCGTCGCCTCGTGGCCCCCCTTGACTTGTCCCCGACGATAACACCTCCTCTAAATACCAAAACCTCCAGAAATAAACATAGATCGGGAGTTCCGCCGCTGCAAGCCTCTGTAGCCACGAAAGACCAATCGGGACCCTGTTCCGACACCCTGCCAGAGGGGGAAATCATCACCGGTGGCCATCTTCATCATCACGGCGGTCTCCATGACGAGCAGGGAGTAGTTCACCCTCGGGGCTGAGGGTATGTACCAGTAGCTATGTGTTTGATCTCTCTCTCGTGTTCTTGATTTGGCACGATCTTGATGTACCGCGAGCTTTGTTATTATAATTGGATCATATGGTGTTTCTCCCCTCTCTATCTCTTGTTGTGATGAATTGAGTCTTACTCTTTGAGGTTTCATTATGTTGGATTGAGTATTGGATTTGAGAACACTTGATGTATGTTTTGTGATGGGATATCTATGGTGACAATGGGATGTTCTATTGATTCACTTGATGTATGTTTTGGCACTCAACTCGCGGATTCCCGAGGTGACATTGGGGTAATCTATGCATAGGGGTTGATGCACGTTTTCGTCCTACGTTCTCCGATAGAAACTTCGGAGTGATTCTTTGTTGCACGTTGAGGGATTGTTATGTGATCCAATTATGTTATCATTGTTGAGAGAACATGCCCTAGTGAAAGTATGAACCCTAGGCCTTGTTTCCAAGCATTTCAATACCGTTTTTGCTCACTTTTACTACTAGTTACCTTGCTGTTTTTATATTTTCAGATTACAAAAACCTATATCTACCATCCATATTGCACTTGTATCACCATCTCTTCGTCGAACTAGTGCACCTATATAATTTACCATTGTATTGGGTGTGTTGAGGACACAAGAGACTCTTTGTTATTTGGTTGCAGGGTTGTTTGAGAGAGACCATCTTCATCCTACGCCTCCCACGGATTGATAAACCTTAGATCATCCACTTGAGGGAAATTTGCTACTGTCCTACAAAACTCTGCGCTTGGAGGCCCAACACGAGTCTACAAGAAGAAGGTTGAGTAGTAGACATCAAGCTCTTTTCTGGCGCCGTTGCCGGGGAGGTGAGTGCTTGAAGGTATATCTTTAGATCTTGCAATCGAATCTTTTAGTTTCTTGTTTTATCACTAATTTAGTTTATAAAAAAAAACTACAAAAAAAATGGAATTGAGGTTGCCTCATATTAGTGTAAAATCTATGAATATCCATGATGCTAATGATATGCAAAGCCATAAGCTTGGGGATGCTATGTTTGATGAAGATGATATTTTTAGTCCCCCAAGTTTTGATGTGCAAATTTATTATGATGATAGCATGCCTCCTATTTATGATGAGTGCAATATTTATGAAAGTGGGTTTGGAAGAGTGTCAACTTTAGATAATAATTATCCCACTATTTTGGAGGGTGTTGAATCTGATAATATTGATGAAAGTGGATTTGGAGAGGTCATGACTTTATTTAGTGATGAATCCACTCTTTTGCAAGAGGTTCCAATTGATTATGAGAACAAAGTTGCTATCTATGATGATTATTGTGATGACATGTATGATATAAAGAATAATGATAACCATGAAACTTGTCATCATGATTTTAATTTTCAATTGGATTATGCCTCACATGATAGTTATTTTGTTGAGTTTGCTCTCACTACTATTCATGAGAATAAATTTGCTTATGTGGAGAGTAATAAAATTTCTATTCTTGTGGATCATGAAAAGAATGATTTATGTGATGGTTATTTTGTTGAATTCATTCATGATGCTACAGAAAATTATTATGAGAGAGGGACATATGCTTCTACATATTGCAATAATATCAAGTTTCCTCTCTTTATGTTGAAAATCTTGAAGTTTTACTTGTTTTGCCTTCCTATGGTAGTTGATTCTTGTTCCCATAAGTTGTTTGCTCACAAAATCCCTATGCATAGGAAGTGGGTTAGACCTAAATGTGCTAGTCATATTCTTCATGATGCTCTCTTTGTGTTTCCATTCTTATCTTCTATGTGAGCATCATTGAAATTATCATGCCTAGCTAAAAAGGCATTAAAGAAAAGCGCTTGTTGGGAGACAACCCAACATTTACCCCTACTGTTTTTGTGTGTTCACATGATTAAGCTACTGTAGTAATCGTGTTTTATAGCTTTTGTTTCAATAAGGTGCCAAGTAAAGCCTTTGGGATAGTGTGGTTGATAGTTAACTTGATTCTGTGCAAAAACAGAAACTTTTGCGTCCAGTAAAAGAATTGTTAAAATTCACTGGAATGTGGAAAAATTATGAATTGTTTTACAGATGATGGGTATACAAATTTTCTACGTTGTCCTAATTTTTCAGAATATTTGGAGTTACAGAAGTATGACCTTAAATCAGATCTTTATAGACTGATCTGCTTTTGACAGATTCTGTTTTCGATGCATAGTTTGCTTGTTCTAGTTTATATGGCTTATATTGCTCAATATAAATTGTAGAGATGATAGGGTACAGTAGGTATCATGTGATAAAAACTTTGAATCTTGTCTTGACAGTACCAAAGTGAATGATTTGTTTTATCGTACTAATCCATCTCATGAAGTTTGTTAAATTTTGTGTGAATGAAGTTTTCAAGTTTTGGGTGAGATATCGATATGAGGAGAATATGGAGTGACAAGACCCTAAGCTTGGGGATGCCCAAGGCACCCCAAGGTAATATTCAAGGAAGATTCAAGCAACTAAGCTGGGGATGCCCCGGAAGGCATCCCCTCTTTCGTCTCCAACATTATCGGTAACCTTACTTGGAGCTATATTTTTATTCGTCACATGATATGATTTTTGCTTGGAGTGTCATTTTATTTTATTAGGATTTGCTTGCTGTTATTTATAGTAATGTTTTCTAGCTTTTATTTCAAAAAAAATGTCAAGTATAGCCTTTACCATGCTTATTTTGCAAGTCTATATGTTGCTGATTTGAAAACAGAAAGTTTTCTATCATTGTATGAATTCTTATGGAAAGTCAGAACGTGGTAAAATCTTAAAAGTTTTTCACAATATTATAAAACAAATTTTCTACAGTGTGGTAATTTTTCATAATTTTTGGAATAAGGGAAGTATGAGTACAATTGCACTCTTTACAGACTGTCCTGTTTAGACAGATTGCTGTTATGTTTGCATTGTTTGCATATGTTTGCTTGTTTAATGATTCTATATGAGGATAGGAGTATTAAATATGCAGAGGCATTTAGTATGCAATGTTAAATAATAATTTTAGTGATTTGCTACAGTAGAGAATGATAAGGTTTTGCATTTGATTTATACTAACTTTTCTCACAAGTTCTTGTTGAGTTTTGTGTGCATGAAGTTTTTAAGATTTAAGGAAACTGTGATATGAAAGGAATTAAGGAGACACAAAAGCTCAAGCTTGGGGATTCCTAAGGCATCCCTAGTTAATATTTCAAGAAGTCTCAAGCATCTAAGCTTGGGGATGCCCCAGTTGGCATCCCACCTTTCTTCATCAAGAATTATCTGTTAGTATCGGTTGAGCCTAAGTTTTTTACTTCTTCACATGATGTGTGCTATTTTTAGAATGTCATTTTATTTTGTTTTGCTTGCTATTTGAATAAAATACTTAAGATCTAAACTATTATTTTTGAGAGAGAGTCTTCACATAGCTACTTAATTATTTGACTACTCATTGATCTTCACTTATATCTTTTTTGGAGTAGTTTGTCATTTACTCGCGTGCTTCACTTATATACTATGAGTAAATGGTTGAATGAATTGAATATCATAAATCTGAAATTATATATGTTTCATATGCTTATCCCATGGGGAGTAATGACTTCACATATAAGAGGTAGAGGTGATAAATTTATTGAAAGTTAGCAAACATAGCATTGGTCACTTGAACAATTCATGAAAGAATATTGAAGGAAAAGAGATTTCACATATAAATATACTATCTTGGACATCTTCTATGATTGTGAGCCCCATTAATTATTTTCAAATTTGAGCAAATTAGTTGAAGTTGGACAAGGAAGACAACGTAATGAGTTATGCTTGGGTATATTTGTATAGAAGTTATATTGTTATGGATCCTCCAACATGTGGTGCTTGCTATTTAGAATCTTTTGCTAGCCAAAATTTCTGTACTAAGTGGGAATACTGCTTGTGCATCCAAAATCCTTGAACCAAGTTTCTTCCATGAGTGTCCACCATATCTACCTATATGCGGTATTTACCTGCCGGTCCAAGTAAATTTGCATGTGCCAAACTCTAAACCTTCAAATAATAATCTGTTTTGTATGCCCGAATCGCTCATGTAGCGACTAGGGGCTGTCAGTATCTTCCATGCTAGGTGGGTTATTCTCACGATGAGTGTTTATTCACTTGTCATTCATGAGAGAGTGGCTGGTAATTGGGATGCCGAGTCCTATGATCAAAAGATCAAAAACAAAATTTCAAATAATTAAACAAAACTCCCCCAGGAAAGTTGTTGGTATGGACGGCACCCGTGAATTCGGCTAGCCGTGGAGTGTGATTGTTGGTGGAGGGGGAGTAAAAACTTTACCATTCTGTTTGGGAACTGCCTATAATGTATCTAGCAGGGAAGATAGTGAGAACTCTTGGTTGTTATGTTGACAATGAAACCATACCTCTCAAAATTATGTTCATCTCTGTTTAAAAGCTTCGAGCTCTGGCACCTCTGCAAATCCCTGCTTCCCTCTTCGAAGGGTCTATCTTTTACTTTTATGCAAGAGTCAGTAGTATTCCTTCTCATTCCAACCTACTCTTTAGTTGGCAAGCATCATGTGATGGGGAAAGATCTAAGCATATATGGCCATTCAAATATATTTGATCATGAATTATTATTGTTGACAATTATCTATATGATAAATAAGTTGGGAGGCGAAACACTAAGCCCCTATCTTTCTCTGTGTTCGATGGATGCTATTTGTTCTAAAAATATGCTTTGAGTGGTAGCAATCATGGAAGACTATATGATAGTTGAGTATGTGGGATTTGCTAAATCAAAGCTCTTACATAGACCCTTCCTGAAAATAAGATGAATTGCAATTGTTTGATGACTGAGAACATAGTTTGTTAGTTTTCAAGAAAGTTTATGGTCTATGCTTTCACATGTGAATAGCTTGCTACTTGATCATGAGAAGTTTTTTCAGATGAGCTACTGTTTATGATATATATTGATGCTAGAAAAGGTGATTGAAATTATTATTGATCAAACTTGTGAACTTGCTAGCATTCACACTTCATAAATTATTTCTTTTATCATTTACCTACTCGAGGACGAGCAGGAATTAAGCTTGGGGATGCTGATACGTCTCCAACGTATCTATAATTTATGAAGTATTCATGCCATGTTTACAACAATTCTATATGATTTTGGTATGATTTGATTAGGACTAACCCGGACTGACGCTGTTTTCAGCAGAACTACCGTGGTGTCGTTTTTTTGTGCAGAAATAAAAGTTCTCGGAATGGGATGAAAATTTACGGAGAATATTTTTGGAAAATATAAAAAATACTGGAATGAAAAGATATCGGAGAGGAGTCCTGAGGCAACCACAAGGGTGGAGGGCGCCCCCCTAGGGCGCGCCCGTGCCTTGTTGTCGCCTCGTGGGCCCCCTTGACTTGTCCCCGATGCCATCACCTCCTATAAATACCAAAACCTCCAGAAATAAACCTAGATCGGGAGTTCCACCGCCGCAAGCCTCTGTAGCCACGAAAAACCAATCGGGACCCTGTTCCGGCACCCTGCCGGAGTGGGAAATCATCACCGGTGGCCATTTTCATCATCCCGGCGGTCTCCATGACGAGGAGGGAGTAGTTCACCCTCGGGGCTGAGGGTATGTACCAGTAGCTATGTGTTTGATCTCTCTCTCTCTCGTGTTCTTGATTTGGCACGATCTTGATGTACCGCGAGCTTTGTTATTATAATTGGATCATATGGTGTTTCTCCCCTCTCTATCTCTTGTTGTGATGAACTGAGTCTTGCTCTTTGTGGTTTCGTTATGTTGGATTGAGTATTGGATTTGAGAACACTTGATGTATGTTTTGCGATGGCATATCTGTGGTGACAATGGGATGTTCTATTGATTCAATTGATGTATGTTTTGGCACTCAACTCGCGGATTCCCGAGGTGACATTGGGGTAATCTATGCATAGGGGTTGATGCACGTTTTCGTCCTACGTTCTCCGATAGAAACTTTGGAGTGATTCTTTGTTGCATGTTGAGGGATTGTTATGTGATCCAATTATGTTATCATTGTCGAGAGAACTTGCACTAGTGAAAGTATGAACCCTAGGCCTTGTTTCCAAGCATTGCAATACCATTTTTGCTCACTTTTACTACTAGTTACCTTGCTGTTTTTATATTTTCAGATTACAAAAACCTCTATCTACCATCCATATTGCACTTGTATCACCATCTCTTCGCCGAACTAGTGCACCTATACAATTTACCATTGTATTGGGTGTGTTGGGGACACAAGAGACTCTTTGTTATTTGGTTGCAGGGTTGTTTGAGAGAGACCATCTTCATCCTATGCCTCCCACGGATTGATAAACCTTAGGTCATCCACTTGAGGGAAATTTGCTACTATCCTACAAAACTCTGCGCTTGGAGGCCCAACACGAGTCTACAAGAAGAAGGTTGCGTAGTAGACATCAAATGCCAGATTACACAACTCCAAAACAGGACCGTGGAAGAAACCCTCTAAGGGGAACCAGGATGGACCCACCAAGTTGGACACAATTCTGGACAGACCCTACCAGAACCACGACACGCCTGACAAACCTGCCAATGACACCAACCGTAACTGTTGGGTAATCAAACAGGCCGGCAAGGTCATAGCCGAGGACGCATGCAAAAGCCCCCGCAGCGAGGACGATGAAGAACCTCGCTGGCCGAGCAATGGAGGCCAGAAAAAATTCCCTCCCAAGGTAAAGACGGTGAATATGATCTACGCCACCCATATACCCAAGAAGGAGCGAAAACGTGCACTTCGGGATGTCTACGCCGTCGAGCCTGTAGCCCCGAAATTTAACCCACGGTCGACATATCTGATCACCTTCGACCGTAGAGACCATCCGACCAGTATCCGTCACGGAGGGTCGGCGGCCCTGGTCCTCGACCCCATTATCGATGGGTATCACCTCACTAGAGTCCTCATGGACGGGGGTAGTAGCCTCATGAGGAAAATGGGCATTGACCCGTCAAGGATCAAGCCTAGCAACACCACCTTTAAGGGGGTAATCCCAGGCGTGGAAGCCCGCTTCTCGGGCACCTTGACTTTGGAAGTGGTGTTCGGCTCCCCGGACAACTTCCACAACGAAGACTTGATCTTCGACATTGTCCCCTTTCGAATTGGTTATCACGCACTCTTGGGCCAGATAGCAGTCGCTCATTTCAACGCTGTCCCCTATTATGTATATTTAAAGCTAAAGATGCCCGGACCTAAGGGTGTCATTACAGTCAATGGCAATACGGAACGGTCACTTCGGACTAAAGAACATACAGCGCCCTAGCGGCCGAAGTCCAAACCAATATCGAGGGGCCTCACTATCAGCCCGCCATCAAGGCACGGGAAGCAAGGAAATGGGCCCGAGCTCTATCTCCGTTTGAGGACCACCCTTACGCCCCACTTAAATAGGGATACGCCCCCCCACAGCACGCCCAACCCATTCGGATAATATGTGCCTCGTCAGCTCAACTTCGCACTCAAAATACCATGGGCCGCTGTGGGGACCAAATCAAAACCAAGTATTCGGCTCAACTGAACTATGGTCATACGCATCTTAGGATGTCGAACAGGTACCACTACGGACCGATCTGGCATTAAGCTAGAACAACTCGACGACCTCTCACGGCTCCTAATCAAGGGCTCGTCAGCCGACTCTCAACCCCTCTACGGAGTTCTTTCCACCACAGAAGCAAAGGCGCAGACGTGCAGCAGGGCACAATAGGGATATCAACCCACGCTTCAAGGCCTTGTGTAAACCTTTCCTCTGTAAAACTTTTTCTTTTAAAGTGCCTATAACAGATGCTTTGGCAGTTCGAATTGTACGGATAGACGTCATGAGCTTTATCAAAATAAAGACCACTCTTCACGGTCCTCCTGCAGTTTTTATTGCACCTTTCCTTCGCTCTTCGACGCCATTATAAACCAGTTCGGCACAATTTTTCCTTAAGGCAACAATCGGGTAATATACCGGGGGCTCGAACATAATACTCGCCCTATGCCTCAAGTCGGGCACTACTCTTTCTCTACGTGTTCGGCATCTCGGATATTGCATTATATGCACCAGTTTCGAATTATGTCTTGGGTCAATAGTTGGGTTGCCCAGCTCCTGTGTTTACCCTCTTATGTTCCACGCGTTCGGCTAAGACGGTAAAGGGAGAACCACTGCGATTGTACTTCTGGCTAGCCTGGCTAAGTACCTAAGTGGAGAAAGCCGAAAACTGACTGTCATAATAAGCGAGAACTGGTCGGTGATTCGATGACCAGTGTTAAACTAAAAATCGTTGGCGATTACACCATGTCATACGAAAAGTTTGTGTCTTCGGCCAAGCCAAGTGATGAAGGTATATACCTCGGATTTCCCGAATATCACACTGGGGGCTAGTCACCAGCCCCCGCAGTCAAGCTCCTATGGCTAAGTGAAAGTAATAAAGCCGCATAGTCCGATTGCCTTGTCTACCTCCTACACTACCGCCTTACCGAGACGTTGGCTAAGGGTCACAGTCCGGAGGGCGGAACACCCCTCGTAGCATCTACATGGGGGCTGAAGCCGATGACTGGCAACTTTCAGGTTCAAAACAGCCGCACAGGAGTCAAAATAAAACTAAAACATATTCAAGTATGATAAACCATACGAAGGGCCCCATTAAGCAAAAGGTCTAATTGTCATTACATGATAGTTTACTCAAAGATTATATCTTTGGGACACTGGTCCTCTATCGCCCGAGCACCATCCATAACAATGGAGAAATACTGCTCGGGACGGTGATGCTCCTTTCCAACAGGTGGGGGACCGGTGGCCATCTCAACTGGCTTGATTTTTGGCCAGTGCACCATGGTCTTCGCGAAGGCCATCCACGGCCCTTCGATGCAGGCAGAGCGCTTCACAGTGTCAACCCGGGAGGACGCGTCACGCAGCTTCTACACCTGGACAAAGTAGCTGCTCGGTATGGGCTCTGCGGGCCACAGCCGAACACAGAGGTCCTTCATGGCTGGCTCAGCCATCCGATGCAGCTCCATCAGCTGCTTCATCTGGTTGCTAAGGAGGGAAGGATGTTCGGGCACTTGGAACTACGCCCAGAACAATCTGTGTTCGGTATCACCCTCCTGAGCTGCATAGTACGTTGCCGCATTTGCCGTACTCCTCAGAAGCTCTGCAAACGCGCCTGAAGGACGCCAGACTCCTGTGAGCAACACGAACTTCTGAGCACAAAAGGCACTTTGCAGTAAGTACGGCTTACCATCTGCAATCTGCTTCACTTGGCGGAGCTCCTCCCGAGCACCTCGCGCCTCCGTCCTTGCCTCCCGGATCTCCTGCCCTATCTTGGACATTTTGGTAGTTTGATCCTTATTTTTCTGCTCAAGGTCCTCACATTTAGTGACGGCAACCTTGAGCTCTTGCTGCACTTCAGCCACTCTGGCCTTGTGCTTCGCACTAACGGTTTTCACCGTCTTGAGTTCGGCGGCCAATCGATCAGCCGTCTCCTTATGTTCGGCCACCGCCTCCTTGGCCTTCTTCAGTTCGGCCTTAAGGCCTTTGAACTCCGCGGCGGCATCTGCAAACATAATCGAGTACCTTTTTTGCTCAGGGCTAATCCCGAACACCTTGGTAAACAAAAGAAACAAAAAAGTCTCGACCGGACTCACCTTGCGCCTCGTCAAACCGCTTGTTGACAAGGTCGAGCTCTTCATCGAAGCTCTTGAGCTTATAATTCATCCCATCCAGCGCTGCGGCGTTAGCAGCCGCCGCAAGAGATGAGGCCTGCAATAACAAAAATCACATAGTTCAGACTCCCGATTTCTTGATTTTTTGATCCTCTGCCAGGTTTCTTCCAAACCTGACAAAGTCTCGGGGGATACTATCTACATGGGATGTCCAATTCTCTTCATGAAAGGAACATTACACGGCTTACCTCGAAGCCCTTTAGGAGGCCACCAAAGGCTCCCTTCAGTCCGCTCTTAACGGACCGAATACTTTGCAGCACCACGCCCATTAAGGAGCGGTGCTCCACAATGATGGAGGAGCTGTTCAAAGCCTCCTCCATCACCTCCGGCCACCCAGCCGCAACCCGGTCGCCGGTATTCGGCATTGGCGGCGGGGCCCCGACTCCTCTTTGGGGAGAGCTGGACTCTTCCGGGGGCCTTGGGGGCTCCGAGGCCGTCTTCTGGGAGGGCTCGGATTGACCGAGCTCCCCCTCTTTGTTCACCAGGAGAGATCCCTCCTCCTGGTGTTCAGTGACTGAGGTGTTAGCCTCGGCCATAATCTCGTCACAGCCACCTCCCGTGTCTGGACCGGGAGGGGTCCTTTGGGACAGGACCTCCCCGGCCTCCCCACCGACCAAAGGAGGCGCAGAGCGTGATGCGGACCCGCTCTCCGCCAGTTCGGCCGGCGGAGAAGTTGCCTCGGAGGTTTGGTCAGCAGGGTGGGCGCACGGTGGACTGCAACATAAAGGGCACGCATCAACAATAGAACATTAAACAAACACTTGTAGAGCATCCGAATTTATACCTTTCGGCAGGGGGCTTGACCCTGGGGTTCCTCTCCGGAACCTCTTCGGACGCCACAGACTCCTTGTCGGAATCCGAGCTGTCGTCAGGCAGGACCAGCTTGGGCCTGCATTGCTTCTTTGGGGCATGATGGGCTGCTCCTCGTCAGCGTAACTTGACGCCGCCCTCTTCTTCGAACGAGAGGAGCTGCTCTCCTCCTCGTCCTCGTCCTGCTCCGCCTCTTGGGTGGAGGGGGTCTGGGTGTCTCCGGATTTGCTACCCGGATGCCTTCTTGGCCGGAGGCCTCCTCGGGCCTCCGGCACCTCCTCCTTCTTCTTCTCCCTCTTCTCTGGTGCCTTGTATGGCACCACGGTCAGCATCTCCTCCAACTGAGCCGACCGAGGGTCTTCGGGCAACGGGGCCAGATTGTCAATTTTCTTGGCCTTCTCGAGCCAGCCCTGTGGGACTAAGAAAGTGGGGATTAAATCTCCCGTAAGAATAATATCCAAACGTAGAACGAATAAGAGCTATGTTACCTCCTTCGGAGGGTGTGCGGCATCGAGACCGATGTCGTCCTTCTTGGCCGACCACTCTTTCTGAGGCTTAAAGAGCACCTTCCACAGCTTGTCGTGGGTGGTGTCGTAGAAGTACTGTATGGTGGCCGGATCCGTGAGCTTGTAAGACCACATTGGGGTGGCCCTTTGTTGGCAAGGGAGGAGGCCCAGGCGTGCCCAGGTGGGTTGTGCGCTCCTCGAGGCCCATCTTCGCGCGATTCCAACGCTGAAAAATCCTATAAATAGAGAAACCATCAGAAATAACCCCAGATCAGAAGTTCCGCCGCCGCAAGCCTCTGTAGCCACGAAAAATCAATCTAGACTCCGTTCGGGCACCCTGCCGAGGGGGAGATCATTACCTGAGGCCATCTTCATCATCCCTGTGGCCACCATGATGAGGATGGAGTAGTCCACCCTCGGGGCTGAGGATTTGTATCGGTAGCTATGTGTTTAATCTCTCTCTCTCTCTCATGTGTTGTTGAGATGTCATGATCTTGATTTATCGCGGGCTTTATTAATATAGTTGGATCATATGGTGTTTTCCCCTCTGTATCTTGTTGTGAATTGAGTTTTCCCTTTGAGATTTCGTTCTTATCGGATTGAATACTTTTCTGGATTTTAGAGCACTTGATCTATGTGTTGGCACTCAACTTGCGGATTCCCGAGGTGACATTGGGGAAATCTATGCATAGGGGTTGATGCACGTTCTCGTCTTTGTTTCTCCGGTAGAAATCTTGGGGCACTCTTTGAGGTTCTTTGTGTTGGATTGAGTATGATGAATCTGATTTTTTTTATGCATATCATATAATCAACTCACGGATACTCGCAGTGACATTGGAGTATCTAGGTGACATTAGAGTTTGTTGATGTGTATCATATGGTGTTATTTTAGTACGAACTCTTGGTTAGATCGATCGGAAAGAATAGCTTGGTGTTATTTTAGTACAAACTCTAGGATAGATTGATCGGAAAGAATAGCTTTGAGGTGGTTTCATACCCTACAAACAATTTCTTCTTATGTTCTCCGCTAGATAGGAACTTTGAGTGATTCTTCATCGCACGTTGAGGGATGGTTATATGATCCAATTATATTAGCATTGTTGAGAGATTGCACTAGCGAAAGTACAGACCGTAGGCCTCATTTTCAAGCATTGCAATACCGTTTGTGCTCCGTTTTATCAATTGCTACCTTGCTGTTTTTATTGTTCCTATTACAAAAATCAATATCTACTATCATTACTACGCTTGTATCACCATCTCTTCGCCGAACTAGTGCACCTATACAAATTACCATTCTATTTGGTGTGTTGGGGACACAAGAGACTCCTTGTTATTTGGTTGCAGGGTTGTTTGAGAGAGACCATCTTCATCCTACGCCTCCCACGGATTGATAAACCTTAGGTCATCCACTTGAGGGAAAATTGCTACTGTCCTACAAAACTCTGCCCTTGGAGGCCCAACATGAGTCTACAAGAACAAGTTGTGTAGTAGACATCACCGTCCAGGCCGCATCCCGTGGTTCTGTGATATAGAACCACTCCTTCTGCCAAATTTTGACAGTATCGATGAACGTGCCCTCCAGCCACTTGACCCGGGCGAGCTTGCTGATTATCGCCCCATCACAGTCCGCCTGCTGGCCGTCTACTATCTTCGGCTTGACATTGAAGACCTTTAGCCACAAGCCGAAGTGTGGCCGGACTCGCAAGAAGGCCTCACAGACGACGATAAAGGCTGAGATATGGAGGAAGGAATTCGGGGCCAGATCATAGAAATCTAGCCCGTAGAAGAACATCAGCCCCCTGACAAAGGGGTGGAGCGGGAAACCCAATCCCCGAATGAAGTGAGGGATGAACACCACCCTCTCGCCTGGTCGAGGCATGGGGACGGCCTGGCCCTCCTCGGGGGCCCGGTGAGCGATTCCGGCCGGGAGGTAGCCGACGCACTTCAAGTCTTCGATGTCATCGTTGGTGACGGTGGAAACCTCCCACTTGCCACCTGTGTCGGATCCGGCCATTGTTGGATCCAGGGGGCGATTGGAGAGAAGCGCTTGAGGAGAGAAGATTTGCGGGCGCTGGAGCTCTGCTGATGGGGAGTGATGGCAAGAGAAGGGAGAAGGCGTACCCAAACAAGCGGTGGCCACTCCTCTTTTATAAACTGCCGTGAATGCCAACACTCCTTTAACTGCACCATCGGCCTCGCCACTTCCTGATATTATCGCGGCGTTATGCGCGAAAGGGGGAATTGAAATCATTGATCATATCCCTTAAAAAACGGGCACGATCTCCACCTTGATGGGACGTGCCAATAGAGGCGCTGCCTCGAACCACGAATCGAGTTTTTACAACGGTTCGATATATATGACCGGGTGTGACCCTTCGCCGAAAAGTTGTCAGGCAATGGTACTCTGCACACTTGGGCGGTTGACCTTCGAGGTTAAGTAATATCTGCAGTTCGGATTCCGAACACCACCTGGTTAGCGCATGGCCGGATTCTAGCTTAAAAGCTTTGGGAACTTGGTTAAAGAAGGCGGAGCCAAACATAGAGAAGGAGAGGAACTCACCCCGCAATCCGGAGGCATTGGGTATATCGAGATCTCAAGACACGATGAAGCATCGGCGTTGGAGGCAAGTTCGGGGGCTACTGAGGGAGTCCTGGATTAGGGGGTCTACGACCTACCGGCCTATCTCTTAGGCCCGGACTGTTGGGCCGTGTTGCCAATGCTTGTTGGCCGAATATAAGTGGGGACCCTGTATCCGGACAGGAGGCTTTTTGGTGCCTCGGTGTGTTCTCCAAGTCAGGATGAGAAGAATCGGTATGTTTATCTTTTCCTTGTAACCAACCATGTTACCCCTGATGTCTATATGAACCAGAGGGTTTAGTCCATAGGAGAAAACAACCATCATCGTACTAGTTTAGGGTTTAGTTCATCTGATCTCGTGGTAGATCGACTTTGTAATCCTCATATACACAAGCAATATAATCAAGCACGACGTAGGGTTTTACCTCTTGGAGAGGGCCCGAACCTGGGTAAACATCGTGTCCCTAGTCCCTTGTTCCCCATTGGTCCAAGATCCACAGCTCGAGACCCCCTACCCGAGATCCACCGGTTTTGACATCGACAGTGATGACAAAGGCGACACAGACATAGAGGAAGCAGACGAACGGCGACGAGTAGTCATGTAGGAGATGCTTCCCAAAAACCTAATCGCCCCTCTCCCATAGAGGATCCGGAGAGGCAAGGTTTTGGAGGCCTGCTCTCCTATCGACCGTGTACGTGGTGAATGGGATGGGATCGCCAGCAGCAGCAGTAGAACGGCAGTGGACGTGGAGGCGGATGCGATCTATTTCGCGTGATGGCTAGGGTTGGCAGATGCCTCACATATATAGGCGCGACCGCGTGGAGAGATGTGGGCTGGACAACCCACGATCCGGCGTCTCAGATCGTGGTCCACCTGTCAAAGACTCTCCGTTCCTGACCAGCAAAAATAAGCTTATAGGTGTGAGCTCGGCTCGGCTCATTCTCGCAACCCACGGCGCGGCGCGGTGTGGCGAGGCGGGTGGCGGTGGAGGAGCACGCGGGAACCACTTCTCTTATCAAGCTCCAATAGCATGTGGAAGAGAATCCCTTATAAGGAGGTCCAACTGCTCTCCAATTAGCAAGGTGGGACTAAACTTCCCAACACACCTAGTGCCATATGACCCACATGGGCCCTTAGAGATTTTTTGAAATTGTTAGATGAGCCCTAGGCCCACCCTAAGATTTCAACAATCTCCCACCAGATCTCAAGGGCCCGGATTGTCCTTTGTTCCAAACACTATTGTGATATATCAGTATTTTCGTAGAGACCTGTTAAGGTCGAGCTCCACGAGCAAGTAGCTACGCTCCTTCACAACTAAACAATGGACTGTGCCTTGAATTGTCAGTTTGGCATAAAAAAGTTTCACCACACACTGGTACATCGAGGTGCCATACAAACGGTTTTTAACCCCTTTCCGCGACGGCGTTTCGAACCGTCGCCAAGTGAGTGACTGCGATAGGGGGGTCCTTCCCACACGACCAAGAAACCATCGGGGATATGCCCTCCTGGCACACACGCTTGGCAAAATGAGGCCGTGTGTGACCGGCGAGCGATCAAATACGGTTATACGTATAGTTGTGCTAAAAAAATACAATTATACAGGCCAAATCGTTTCCGATCGTAAGTACATCCCACACAGTCAGTCCCCGCTAAACGTTTCCGTTCGTATGTACATTCCACACAGTCAATCCAAGGAATACGTTTCCGTTAGTATGTACATCTCACACAGTTAATCCAAGAAGTACGTTTCCGTTCGTATGTACAGCCCACACAGTCACTTCAAGGAAAACGTTTCCGTTCGCAGGTACATCACACACAATTTTCCCCATTAAATCGTTTGTGATAGCGTTGCCATTGTACACGATATTAACAATTTTATCGTTTGCGTTATTGAATGCATCACACATGGTGCGTAGAAGAAACTGTGTGGCAAAGATTGTTCATCACACACACTTTTTATGTGGTAAACGTTTGCGCAAGGTGGCCTAACACAAACAGTTTTCACGAGGATGTCATGTGTGATTGTTCATTGATCCAACACAATTTATTCCTAGAAACTGTGTGCGTTGCCTGAGGTCAACGCCCATGGTGTTTTCTCAATAACCGTTTGCAATAGAAAAACCCAACTAGCAGGCTAATTGGCCATTAGCAGGCTAATTGCCCTATTATTAATAATCCATTTATTAATCTAATTGATATTTCATATTAAGCACACAATATATTTCATTTCCATATTAAGGAAGCAGGATTTCATAATTGAAATACATCAGAGTACAACATCATATAGCTTCAGCACTCAGCTACCCCATCACACACCTGCACCAGCGCCAAGTTTCACATGCAACATCTATAACCTTTCGAAATTAGCATCATAGACGGTACATAGACAGATGCATCTCATCTGGAAAACTGCTGAAGCGGAAGGCGAATATTGAGCCTTCATTGATGTTGAAGGTCTTTGCAACTTTAGGCCAGTGCCTGTGGATGATTGACCGTCCATCCTTCGTCTTCTTCAGGAACACTTCAATATTGAACCGTGGGTGTTGTATGAAAACCTTCCTCACCTCCTGACCATACAGGTGGTTTGAGAGGTAATCATCAGTGAACTGCTTTGAAAAGTCCTGAAAACAAGGATGTGCATAAATATCTTCTCTATATTGGAAATGGGGCAAAGGAATAAAAAAGGCAAGATATAATAGTTAGTACCATCTTGTAGTGAACTGATGTCTTCTTCATTATGCAGACAAAGATCTTGTTGTTTTTTGTCGCTAATTTCTTTATTCTAACAATCTTTCTGAGTTTCTTGATTTGACTGATATTCATGTACAACTCATTTCCCCATATGCAAAAAGGGTCGAACAGTGGGTCAAAACCTCTGACAGCAGTGTAACACCCCCATGTAATAAGCACTGTGACACTTTGCTAAGTATGCCAAGTCATCTTCTTTTGCAGTGCCCAGTCATAGTGGTTAATCAAAACAATTCAAATACTTCTCTGAAAATCAACTCAAATTCAAAAGTGCAACATAAAGTTGCTCAAATCCTGATGGAAAAATGTTCACCTTTTAGCAAATAATCTGAAACTATTTGCTGTTAAGGAACACAACATCACTTATGTGTAAGATGAGCATTAGCAAATATAACAACACCAATTCAGCATTTTTAAATGCTATCTTAATGATGAAAAATTCAAATAAAATCATTTGGCCTCCTAACTTTTCATGGCAGTGCAAATTATTGTATTGCATTATGTGGCTAAGTCACATATTTTACAAAAGTCAAATGGACTTGAAAATAAAATGTAATAGAAAAGAATAAAAGAAAACAGAAAAATAAAAAGAAAAGAGGCACTGTGCACTGGGCCTAAGTGCACGGTGCCCCGAATCCAGCCCACCTGGCCCATCTCCCTCTTTTCTCCCCTGCGTGTCACCGCCGCCATGGTCGAGTGCGCGCGCGCCGGTGCGGCATCGACACCGCGGCACTCCACCGACGCCGCGGCCCGTCGAGGGGATAAGGACGAGCCAGGGCATCCCCCCTGGCCTCCCCATCCATTCCCTCTTCCTCTCCGTTGCTCCCCCCCTCGTTCCCCATCGTCACCGAACGCCACCACCGCCGTGCCTCCATCGATCTCGTGGCCACAGCCACCACCTCACTCCGCCGTCTTGCCAAGGAGCTCCGCCATCGTCTTCTCCATCAACCGATGGCCTCAGCTGGAGCTGGGGAGCACCAAAGCGCTGGATCCCCCTTGTCCACATCTCCGGCTGCCGCCGATCGTCTTCGTCTCCGGCGCCGGCTTCTACTGCTACTAATCCATCACGGGCCAACGTGCATGCCGCGAGGTGAACCCCTCTTCCTTCCCCTTTTCCTATGTTCGCCCTCGCACGCGCGCTAGCTGCTTCTTCCACAGCGCCCGTACGCGCCGCCGCCCGCTCACGTCGCCGGCGTGGCCATGATGACTCTTCGGTCAAGTGCTTGTGACCGTTGCACTCACCGCGCCGCGTAGGTCCTCCCCAACCCCTCCGTTAGCTCGCTAGCTCGCCGTAGCACCTGTTCCATCGTCGCCCGATTCCGGCCGTCCGCTGACGAGCTCGCCGCGCTCGTTTCCGGCCACTCCAGGCTCGGCCACCGCCACCACTGATGCGGCCGAGCTCAAGCTCTCGAATGAGCCTAGCCGCGCCCTTCCTCGTGCCTGTAGTCGTTTTCCGGTGAAGTCCGGCGAGCCCCGCCACTGTTTTGGTCGCCGGAGCTCTCTCCGGTGGCCACCGCCGACGTGGCATACCCGGGGCCACCCCCAGGGTCACTGCCAGTGGGGCCCCTAGTCCCAGTTGACCAGTTGACCTGGTCAACTATGCTGACTGGGCGGTCCCAGTCGCTGACATGCGGGCCCCACCATGTTTTAATTAACTAAAATGTTTTTATAAATAAAAGTTAATTAATTAAGTTAATTAGTCACTGACAGGTGGGTCCAGTAGATAATTAGATTTAGTTTAGCTTAAATTAAACTCTGCTAGTAACAGAGGCTGACATGTGGGGCCCACTGATCAGGTTTGACCTGTTCAGTGCGGCTGTTGACTGCTGATGTCATCCCCATGTCATGCTGACGTCATAATTAGTTTTTGTTAATTTAAAATAAATTCAGAAAATTGTTTAAATCTTTTAAAATCCGTAGAAGTTAAACCGTAGCTCGGATCGAAAAACTTTATACATGAAAGTTGATCAGAACGACGAGACGAATCTGATCGTGCTGTCTGTTTCCATGTCGAAACCCCCTACGTAGGAGAACCCATAACTTTTAGCCCAATTCTGGTATATGAATAGCGCATATTCACCGGTTAATAAATCCCACCTTAATCCTAAAATAACTAAAATAACTTAGACAAATCTTTAGGCAACCCTACACTGCATCCTAGGCATAGCATGCTCTGTGTTGCATTATTGTTGTGTATTTATTTGTTTCCTCCCCCTCTTCTCTCTCGTTAGACCCCGACGTCGACATAGCTCCCGAGACCAACGCAGCTCCGAAGGTCGACTACGCCCCTGACGACCAGACCCTTGCCACAGAGCTTCCAGGAAAGCACCCCCCTTTTGAGCATATCGACATCGCCTATTCTCTTCTCTCTTATGCTTGCATTAGAAGTTACTGCTGCTGCTGTTATCCTATTTCTGTTGCATAACCTATTTATTGTAACCTGCTATTGTTACCTACCTACTTATCCTAAACTGTTTAGTATAGGTTGGGTAGAGACCCATCAGAGACCCCACTTTATCCCGACTGCCCCGCTGGATTATCCGAAGACCCGATCAATGGGATCGAAGACCAGGCCCCGGCACCGCACATCACTTCCCCCTTAGTTGCTCGACACTACTGGGTTACTATCGAGTGCCGAGGGTGATACCTCATCAGCACTTCTGATGATAACCTTGTAGGTTAGTCAATCGGTAGTGGTCAGCAAGCGTGATTCCTCCTACACCACCCCCGATAACAACGTCGTCGTGCAACTCCTCAAGAGTGGACCTCGAGGGTGATTCCTCCTTCGTTCACCTTGACGATAACATCAGGTGGAATTCCATCGAGGGTGATTCGTCAGGGTTCCCCTTGGTGTTAGACACACGGTTACTATGGTTACTATGACTTTACACTGAAACATGTTACTAAAGACGGGTCGGCCCTGAGGGGTACCCGCGCGAGCATATCTGCGAAGTGATGTGGAGACGGGTTGACTTGGATGGTGCCCGAGAGATTAATACAAGGCATGGCCGAGCATTCGTAGCCCTTGCCGCAAGTCCTCAAGACGGGGCGACGGGGTCACATCTTTCGTGAGTCTCTGCTCGTTACCGCACTACCAACACACTAACGGTTTGGATATTTGATCCAAGGGGCCTCTGGCCTGATAGCAGTAACCATCACGTGGGCATAGTATGGGCGTTCCGCATCGTATACATCAGCCGAAGCTTAATTGACGTCAGTAAGGAGCGGCGCATGCCTAGTTGGACTGGGAACGCAACCGTGCTTGCATAAGGGGTTGCTAGGTCTACTCTCGGAGGCCCCGTAACATGCAGGAGTTCCCGGGGCAATGGCCCAAGACCCCTGGGGGCATAGGTTTAGTCCGGCTTGCTGACCTCTCTGTTAAGCCTAGGTCGGGTTGCGGCGTGTCGTTTGGCCAAGGCCGGGCATGACCCAGAAAAGTGTATCTGGCTGGAGTTAAGCGAGCGTGGTGGGTAAGTTGGTGCACCCCTGCAGGGAAGAACTAATCTATCGATAGCCTGTCCTACGGTAACGGACACTCGGAGTTGTATCCCGATCGGTACAACTAGAACTGGTGACTTGAGATGATAACTAGATAGTATGGCTCTGGGATTGCTTTCTTGCAGGGAGTCGAGGAAGAATCTCTGGGCGAGGTTGATGACATTACTAATACTTTACATTATGTTAATCTGCACTCTTCTAATGATGCAAGACCAATGAAGATGCTTGTCTTCGAAAGGACTAGGCCTTCCCCTCTATTCTGGCATTTCTGCAGCCCAGTCCACATATACATCCCTCCTTTGAAAATGTTGCATATGTAGTGTAGATCCTTGCTTGCTGACTACTTCGGATGAGTACTCACGTTTGCTTTGCTTTCTTTTTCTCCCCTTATCCATTTGTCGCAACCAGATGACGGAGCCCCTGAGCCAGCTGCCCCCGCCGACGGCTACTACTAATACTACCCTCCCGGCGAGTACTACTACGAGGAGCCGACCGACGACCAGGAGTAGGTTCGGAGGGTCCTAGGCAGGAGGCCTACGCCTTTCGATCATAGTGTTTTATTTTGCCCCGCCTTTCTAAAGGCCTATCTGTAGCTCTGTTATATCTGTACCCAGATATCTGATGCTTCTGCTGACACTTGTATGCCATCGAGCTATGTATTCGAGCCCTCGAGGCCCTGGCTTATAATATAAAGCTTGTATGACTTTATTTATGTTTTAGAGTTGTGTTGTGATATCTTCAAGTGAGTCCTTAGGCTTGATCGTGTGCATTTGCGTGTATGGTTAGTGCACGATTAAGCCGGGGTCATCACAGGTTGGTATCAGAGCCGACTGCCTATAGGATCCCCCTGTCCATCTCCTTGGCCGAAGTTGAGTCTAGTCGTCCAAAACTGTTTTACTAACTTGGCTATGTGGCTTACGGACCCACATCGCCAACTGGGTGGTATTAGGATATTTTATTCCTTGTCTTTACTCTAGGACTCTGATCTCTCTTCCATTCGAGTTAAATAAATTTACTAACGCCGACACTTAGGATCTCGTAAATCCCGTCCTCCCGGAGTGCTGGATATCTGTGTGATTTCCTGTCATTGATCTGATTAGTCTGATAATCATTTTCCTTTCCATTGTTTTGTTTAACCTTTCTCTTCGAGATCTGTTATACTTCTCATCGTCAAATGACAATCCTGAATTTCCTTTATTTCAGATGGATCGTCTATTTCCACCACGTCCTACGACACAGCTTGTGCTTCGCACTTGGGCTCGAGATGCCCCTGGTTTTCCAGCTGTTCTGATCGCCCTCCTGACCAGACTAGGTTACCGCTGGTACCCTGAGTACATGTTCTACGAGGTTTACCGTGAGTTCAACCAGGAGCAGTACTATGCTGATGTTCGTATCTATGATCAGCAGGATGACTCAGACACTGAGCTGTACCTTTTCCACGGTATTGGCATGACGATTGAGATGGTAGTCCATGATGCCGCCTACTTTGCTGTCGCACGTCTTCGAGGAGAGCTCAGCATTAGCTTGGATTCCTCTGAGTTTTGATACATTCCGTATGCCCCTACTGGAGATGCTACTGGATACTACACAGCTATCTGCGCCTCATATGAGCCTTGTCGTTACGACCCGCAGATTCTGATTCAGTGCACTCAGGCTCTGGATCGCACTGTTCGGGCTCTTACCGTCGAGTTGTTTGCCACTCGAGCACGACTCTACGATGCTATGATGCAGTTGCTACCAGTTGTTTGTGCAGGGATACATCCGGAGCACATCCTTTACCCGCGCAGGACCGAGATGCCATCAGGGATCGATTGGCCTACTGTGGGAGGTCACACACGTGCACGTGTACCTCTTCTTTCAGTTCGAGACCGGGTTCTGCATCAGAGTGCACATGGAGCACAGGATCCTTCCGCGACGAACATCCGTCGTCCGCACTTGCAGCTACCCCGTTTCAGTGGTTTTCTCTGACGTTGATGTAGTCTTTGCTATGTCTCGTTGTGTACTTCCTTACTGCGTGCCTGCGTGCCACCTAGCATGTCTAGCTTTTGAATTTGCGCCGTTATGCTGTCCGATTGTAACCAACTCTGTATGGATCTGTATGTCTTAAATGACTACTGCTAAGCATCTGTTACACTACTTAAATTCCATTGTGTTACAGCATGCTTGATGCTAAACACTCGCAATAGCCTCTGCTAAACTACCGCTGTTGAATTTAGCAGGATGGGTGATAACAATCCACCACCGCCGCCACCGCCTGATTATATGGCCGCTATGATGCAACAATTTGAACTCAACCGTCAGTTCATGACGAGGATTATGGATCAATTCCCCCATCCCAATGCCAACCAGCAGCCAGCTTCAATCACGCTGCCAGAGTTTGTGCGTCTCAACCCATCGGTATTCCGCAACACAGTTAATCCGCTGGATGCCGATGACTGGCTGCGTGACATCTTCTATGAGATGGAGTCAGCTGATGTTCCCCCTGTCAGCTATGTCACATTCGCGACATACTTCCTGAAGGGTCCCGCAGCACAATGGTGGGCAACTCACAAACAGACCCTACCTCCTAGAACTGTTGTCACTTGGGTGGAATTCAAGGCTACTTTTCGTGCCCGGTATATTCTGCAAGGAGTTATAGATCGGAAGAAGGCCTAGTTCCGTAGTTTCGTTCAAGGCAACAAGACTGTAGAAGTCTATCAGTGAGAGTTCCTTGACTTATCTCGCTACGCTGAAGAAGACATTCACACTGATGCTCGTAGGCAGAAGAAGTTCTGTGAGGGGCTACACCATGACATTCAGCTAGCCCTACTCGTCCAAGACTTTCCTGACTTCGCCACCTTGGTGAACAAGGCTATTATGGTCGAGACTGGCCTGAAGGAGCATAAGGAAGCGACCAGACGCACCCGTGAAGCGGGCTCATCTTCGGGCTTGTCTTCGCAGAAGCGCCGCATCTGGATTCCACAAAGCATGTACCGTCCAACACCTCCAGTGTACAGACCTACTTATGCTGCACCTCGACTGCCTCCTCCACCACCGAGGCAGCCTCTTCGAGCTGCACCACCTCGAGCTCCTGCACCACGTCCAGACAGTGGACTCTGCTTCAAGTGTGGCCAGCCGGGTCACCGTACCAGAGATTGTTCTCAGGGTCAGAATCAGCTAGCACTTCCTCCAGCTGGCCGTGGTAATGGCCGTGGAATTCCTCAACAGCGTAACAACAATGCCAGGCCTTCTTATGGTCGTGGGCAGGCCTATCATGTCAACATGAGTGAAGACCCAGACCAACCAGCTACAGTCATGGGTACACTACTTGTTAATTCAGCACCAGCTTCTATTTTATTTGATTCAGGAGCATCTCATTCATTCATGTCAGAACATTTTGCACGCATGCATGACATTAAGTGTGAGTACCTGAACACACCTTTACTGGTACATACTCCCACGGGCGGTTACCGAACTTTCGTGGTTAGTTATAATGTTCCCATTGAAATTGAAGGGTTGGAGTTCCGCGCGTCTCCCATTATCCTGAAGTCTTCCAAAATTGATCTTATTCTGGGAATGGATTGGTTGAAGGCTCATTACACCTCAATCAATTGTGCCACTAAAGTTGTACACCTCCTACACCCATCCGATGAGATAGTGAATTATCATGTGTTGGGGAACTTGCAATTTTAAAAAAATTCCTACGATCATGCAAGATCTATCTAGGAGATGCATAGCAACGAGAGGGGATAGTATGTCCACGTACCCTCGTAGACCGAAAGCGGAAGCGTTAGCTTAACACGGTTGATGTAGTCGAACGTCTTCGCGATCCAACCGATCAAGCACCGAACGTACGACACCTCCGAGTTCAGCACACGTTCACCTCGATGACGTCCATCGAGCTCTTGATCCAGTTGAGGACGAGGGAGAGTTCCGTCAGCACGACGGCGTGGCGACGGTGATGATGAAGTTACCGGCGCAGGGCTTCGCCTAAGCACTACGACGATATGACCGAGGTGTGTAACTGTGGAGGGGGGCACCGCACACGGCTAAGACAAATCTTGGTGTGCCTTTGGGGTGACCCCCTCCCCCGTATATAAAGGAGGGAGGGAGAGAGGCCGGCCCTCCTAGGGGCGCGCCAAGTGTATGGAGTCCTACTAGGACTTCCAAGTCCTAGTAGGAATCCCTTTCCCTTTTCGGAGTAGAAGAGAAGGAAAGAGGGAAAGAGAGAGGGAGTAGGAAAGGGCAAGGGGGGCGCCGCCCCCTTCCCCTAGTCCAATTCGGACCCATGGGGGGGGAGGGGGGGCGCGCCACCTCCCCTTTGGCCTGCCTCCTCTTTTCCTGTATGGCCCAATAAGGCCCATTACTTCTCCCGGTGAATTCCCGTAACACCCCGGTACTCCGAAAAATACCCGAATCACTCGGAACATTTCCGATGTCCGAATATAGCCTTCCAATATATGAATCTTTATCTCTCGACCATTTCGAGACTCCTCGTCATGTCCGTGATCTCATCCGGGACTCCGAACAAACTTCGGTCATCAAATCACATAACTCATAATACAAATCGTCATCGAACGTTAAGCATGCGGACCCTACGGGTTCGAGAACTATGTAGACATGACCGAGACACATCTCCGGTCAATAACCAAT
The DNA here is from genome assembly GCA_011799875.1 of Thinopyrum elongatum. NCBI lineage: Eukaryota > Viridiplantae > Streptophyta > Magnoliopsida > Poales > Poaceae > Thinopyrum > Thinopyrum elongatum. Next base: position 30,376,487 of record CM022303.1, on the reverse strand, counting down.
AGCGGAACATGGATGCTCATATTGGCTCCTACATATTCTATGGAGATCTTTATCGGTCAAACCGCATAACAACATACGTTATTCCCTTTGTCATCGGTATGTTACTTGCCCGAGATTCGATCGTTGGTATCATCATACCTAGTTCAATCTCGTTACCGGCAAGTCTCTTTACTCGTTCCGTAATGCATCATCCCGCAACTAACTCATTAGTCATATTGCTTGCAAGGCTTCATATGATATGCATTACCGAGAGGGCCCAGAGATACCTCTCCGATACTCGTAGTGACAAATCGTAATCTCGATCTATGCCAACCCAACAAACACCTTCGGAGACACCTGTAGAGCATCTTTATAATCACCCAGTTACATTGTGACGTTTGATAGCACACAAGGTGTTCCTCCGGTATTCGGGAGTTGCATAATCTCATAGTCAGAGGAATATGTATAAGTCATGAAGAAAGCAATAGCAATAAAATTTAACGATCATTATGCTAAGCTAACGGATGGGTCTTGTCCATCACATCATTCTCCTAATGATGTGATCCCGTTCATCAAATGACAACACATGTCTATGGTTAGGAAACTTAACCATCTTTGATTAACGAGCTAGTCAAGTGGAGGCATACTAGGGACACTTTGTTTTGTCAATGTATTCACACATGTATCAAGTTTCCGGTTAATACAATTCTAGCATGAATAATAAACATTTATCATGATATAAGGAAATATAAAAAACAACTTTATTATTGCCTCTAGGGCATATTTCCTTCAGTCTCCCACTTGCACTAGAGTCAATAATCTAGTTTCACATCGCCTTGTGATTTAACACCAATAGTTCACATCTTTATGTGATTAACACCCAAAGTTCCCATCGCCATGTGACGAACACCCAAAGGGTTTACTAGAGTCAATAATCTAGTTCACATCGCTATGTGATTAACACCCAAAGAGTACTAAGGTGTGATCATGTTTTGCTTGTGAGGGAAGTTTAGTCAATGGGACTGCCACATTCAGATCCGTATGTATTTTGCAAATTTCTATGTCTACAATGCTCTGCAAGGAGCTACTTTAGCTAATTGCTCCCACTTTCAATATGTATCCAGATTGAGACTCAGAGTCATCCGGATCAGTGTCAAAGCTTGCATCGACGTAACCCTTTACGACGAACTCTTTGTCACCTCCATAACCGAGAAACATTTCCTTAGTCCTCTTAGGTAACTAAGGATAATTTTGACCGCTGTCCAGTGATCCATTCCTGGATCACTATCGTACCCCCTTGGCAAACTCATGGCAAGGTACACAATAGGTCTGGTATACAGCATGGCATACTTTATAGAACCTATGGCTGAGGCATAGGGAATGACTTTCATTCTATCTCTATCTTCTGCCGTGGTCATGCTTTGAGTCTTACTCAACTTTATACCTTGAATACAGGCAAGAACTCTTTCTTTGACTGATCCCTTTTTGAACTCTTTCAAAATTTTGTCAAGGTATGTGCTTTGTGAAAGTCCTATTAAGTGTCTTAATCTATCCCTATAGATCTTGATGCTAATACTTAAGTAGCTTCACCGAGGTCTTTTTATTGAAAAATTCTTATTCAAGTATCCTTTTATGCTATCCAGAAATTCTATATCATTTCCAATCAACAATATGTCATCCACATATAATATTAGAAATGCTACAGAGCTCCCACTCACTTTCTTGTAAATACAGGCTTCTCCAAAAGTCTGTATAAAACCATATGCTTTGATCACACTATCAAAGCGTACATTCCAACTCTGAGATGCTTGCACCAGTCCATAAATGGATCACTGGAGCTTGCACACTTTGTTAGCACCTTTAGGATCGACAAAACCTTCTGGTTGCATCATATACAACTCTTCTTTAAGAAATCCATTAAGGAATGCAATTTTGACATCCATTTGCCAAATTTCATAATCATAAAATGCGGCAATTGCTAACATGATTCGGACAGACTTAAGCATCGCTACGGGTGAGAAGGTCTCATCGTAGTCAACTCCTTGAACTTGTCGAAAACCTTTCGCAACAAGTCGAGCTTTGTAGACAGGAACATTACCGTCAGCGTCAGTCTTCTTCTTGAAGATCCATTTATTCTCTATGGCTTGCCGATCATCGGGCAAGTCAACCAAAGTCCACACTTTGTTCTCATACATGGATCCCATCTCAGATTTCATGGCCTCAAGCCATTTCGCGAAATCTGGGCTCATCATCGCTTCCTCATAGTTCGTAGGTTCGTCATGGTCTAGTAACATGACTTCCAGAACAGAATTACCGTACCACTCTGGTGCAGAACATACTCTGGTTGACCTACGAGGTTCGGTAGTAACTTGATCTGAAGTTTCATGATCATCATCATTAACTTCCCCACTGATTGGTGTAGGCATCACTGGAACTGATTTCTGTGATGAACTACTTTCCAATACGGGAGAAGGTACAATTACCTCATCAAGTTCTACTTTCCTCCCACTCACTTCTTTCGAGAGAAACTCCTTCTCTAGAAAGGATCCATTCTTAGCAACGAATATCTTGCCTTCATATCTGTGATAGAAGGTGTACCCAACAGTCTCCTTTGGGTATCCTATGAAGACGCATTTCTCTGATTTGGGTTCGAGCTTATCAGGTTGAAGCTTTTTCACATAAGCATCTCAGCCCCAAACTTTAAGAAACGACAGTTTAGGTTTCTTGCCAAACCACAGTTCATATGGTGTAGTCTCAACGGATTTAGATGGTGCCCTATTTAACGTGAATGCAGCTGTCTCTAATGCATAACCCCAAAACGATAGTGGTAAATCGGTAAGAGACATCATAGATCGCACCATATCTAATAAAGTACGGTTACGACATTCGGACACACCATTACGCTGTGGTGTTCCAGGTGGCGTGAGTTGCGAAACTATTCCACATTGTTTCAAATGAAGACCAAACTCATAACTCAAATATTCACCTCCACGATCAGATCACAGAAACTTTATTTTCTTGTTACGATGATTTTCCACTTCACTCTGAAATTCTTTGAACTTTTCAAATATTTCAGACTTATGTTTCATTAAGTAGATATACCCATATCTGCTCAAATCATCTGTGAAGGTCAGAAAATAACGATACCCGCCGCGAGCCTCAATACTCATCGGACCGCATACATCAGTATGTATTATTTCCAATAAGTCAGTTGCTCGCTCCATTGTTCCGGAGAACGGAGTTTTAGTCATCTTGCCCATGAGGCATGGTTCGCAAGTATCAAGTGATTCATAATCAAGTGATTCCAAAAGCCCATCAGCATGGAGTTTCTTCATGCGCTTTACACCAATATGACCTAAACGGCAGTGCCACAAATAAGTTGCACTATCATTATTAACTTTGCATCTTTTGGCTTCAATATTATGAATATGTGTATCACTACAGTCGAGATTCAACAAAAATAGACCACTTCTCAAGGGTGCATGACCATAAAAGATATTACTCATATAAATAGAACAACCTTTATTCTCTGATTTAAATGAATAACCGTCTCGCATCAAACAAGATCCAGATATAATGTTCATGCTCAACGCTGGCACCAAATAACAATTTTTCAGGTCTAAAACTAATCCCGAAGGTAGCTGTAGAGGTAGCATGCCGACAGCGATCACATCGACTTCGGAACCATTTCCCACGCGCATCGTCACCTCGTCCTTAGCCAATCTTCGTTTAATCCGTAACTCCTGTTTCGAGTTGCAAATAAGAGCAACAGAACCAGTATCAAATACCCAGGTGCTACTATGTGCATTAGTAAGGTACACATCAATAACATGTATATCAAATATACCTTTCACTTTGCCATCCTTCTTATCCGCTAAATACTTGGGGCAGTTCCGCTTCCAGTGACCAGTCCCTTTGCAGTAGAAGCACTCAGTTTCAGGCTTTGGTCCAGACTTGGGCTTCTTCCCGGGAGTAGGAACTTGCTTGCTATTCTTCTTGAAGTTCCCCTTCTTCCCTTTGCCCTTTTTCTTGAAACTAGTGGTCTTGTTGACCATCAACACTTGATGCTCCTTTTTGATTTCTACCTCCGCAGCCTTTAGCATCGCGAAGAGCTCGGGAATTGTCTTTTCCATCCCTTGCATATTATAGTTCATCACGAAGCCTTTATAGCTTGGTGGTAGTGATTGAAGAACTCTGTCAATGACACTATCATCAGGAAGATTAACTCCCAGCTGAGTCAAGTGGTTATGGTACCCAGACATTCTGAGTATATGTTCACTGACAGAACTATTCTCCTCCATCTTGCAGCTATAGAACTTGTTGGAGACTTCATATCTCTCAACTCGGGCATTTGCTTAAAATATTAACTTCAACTCTTGGAACATCTCATATGCTCCATGACGTTCAAAACGTCTTTGAAGTCCCGATTCTAAGCCGTAAAGCATGGCACACTGAACTATCGAGTAGTCATCAGATCGAGCTTGCCAGACGTTCATAACATCAGCATCTACTCCTGCAGCAGGCCTTTCACCTAGCGGTGCATCAAGGACATAATTCTTCTGTGCAGTAATGAGGATAATCCTCAAGTTACGGACCCAGTCCGTGTAGTTGCTACCATCATCTTTCAAATTAGCTTTCTCTAGGAACGCATTAAAATTCAAGGGAACGGTAGCACGGGCCATTGATCTACAACAACATAGATATGCAAAAACTATCAGGTACTAAGTTCATGATAAATTAAGTTCAATTAATCACATTACTTAAGAACTCCCACTTAGATAGACATCCCTCTAGTCATCTAAATGATCACGTGATCCATATCAACTAAACCATGTCCGATCATCACGTGAGATGGAGTAGTTTTCAATGGTGAACATCTCTATGTTGATCATATCTACTATATGATTCACGTTCGACCTTTCGGTCTCATTGTTCCGAGGCCATATCTGCATATGCTAGGCTCGTCAAGTTTAACCTGAGTATTCTGCACGTGCAAAACTGGCTTGCACCCGTTGTATGTGAACGTAGAGCTTATCACACCCGATCATCACGGGGTGTCTCGGCCCGACGAACTGTCGCAACGGTGCATACTCAGGGAGAACACTTATACCTTGAAATTTAGTGAGGGATCATCTTATAATGCTACCGTCGTACTAAGCAAAATAAGATGCATAAAAGATAAACATCACATGCAATCAAAATATGTGACATGATATGGTCATCATCATCTTGTGCCTTTGATCTCCATCTCCAAAGCACCGTCATGATCTCCATCGTCACCGGCTTGACACCTTGATCTCCATCGTAGCGTCATTGTCGTCTCGCCAACTATTTCTTCTACGATTATCGCTACTGCATAGTGATAAAGTAAAGCAATTACATGGCGATTGCATTTCATATAATAAAGCGACAACCATAAGGCTCCTGCCAGTTGCCGATAACTTTTACAAAACATGATCATCTCATACAATAACGTATATCACATCATGTCTTGATCATATCACATCACAGCATGCCCTACAAAAACAAGTTAGACGTCCTCTACTTTGTTGTTGCAAGTTTTACGTGGCTGCTACGGGCTTCTAGAAAGAACCGTTCTTACCTACGCATCAAAACCACAACGATTTTTCATCAAGTGTGCTGTTTTAACCTTCAACAAGGACCGGTCGTAGTCAAACTCGATTTAACTAAAGTTGGAGACACAGACACCCGCCAGCCACCTTTGTGAAAAGCACGTCGGTAGAACCAGTCTCATGAACGCGGTCATGTAATGTCGGTCCGGGCCGCATCATCCAACAATACCGCCGAATCAAAGTAAGACGTTGGTGGTAAGCAGTATGACTATTATCGCCCACAACTCTTTGTGTTCTACTCGTGCATATCATCTACGCATAGACCTGGCTCGGATGCCACTGCTGGGGAATGTGCAATTTCAAAAAAATTCCTACGTTCATGCAAGATCTATCTAGGAGATGAATAGCAACGAGAGGGGAGAGTATGTCCATGTACCCTCGTAGACCGAAAGCGGAAGCGTTAGCTTAACGCGGTTGATGTAGTCGAACGTCTTCGCGATCCAACCGATCAAGCACCGAACATACGGCACCTCCGAGTTCAGCACACGTTCAGCTCGATGCCGTCCCTCGAGCTCTTGATCCAGTTGAGGACGAGGGAGAGTTCCGTCAGCACGACGGCGTGGCGATGGTGATGATGAAGTTACCGGCGTAGGGCTTCACCTAAGCACTACGACGATATGACCGAGGTGTGTAACTGTGGAGGGGGGCACCCACACGGCTAAGACAAATCTTGGTGTGCCTTTGGGGTGCCCCCCCCTCCCCCGTATATAAAGGAGGGAGGGAGAGAGGCCGACCCTCCTAGGGGCGCGCCAAGTGTATGGAGTCCTACTAGGACTTCCAAGTCCTAGTAGGAATCCCTTTCCCTTTTTCGGAGTAGAAGAGAAGGAAAGAGGGAAAGAGAGAGGGAGTAGGAAAGGGGAAGGGGGCGGCTACTAGGACTTCCAAGTATTAGTAGGAATCCCTTTCCCTTTTTCGGAGTAGAAGAGAAGGAAAGAGGGAAAGAGAGAGGGAGTAGGAAAGGGCAAGGGGGGCACCGCCCCCTTCCCCTAGTCCAATTCGTACCCATGGGGGGGGGCGCCACCTCCCCTTTGGCCTGCCTCCTCTTTTCCTGTATGGCCCAATAAGGCCCATTACTTCTCCCGGTGAATTCCCGTAACTCCCCGGTACTCCGAAAAATACTCGAATCACTCGGAACCTTTCCGATGTCCGAATATAGACTTCCAATATATGAATCTTTACCTCTCGACCATTTCGAGACTCCTCGTCATGTCCGTGATCTCATCCGGGACTCCGAACAAACTTCGGTCATCAAATCACATAACTCATAATACAAATCGTCATCGAACGTTAAACGTGCGGACCCTATGGGTTCGAGAACTATGTAGACATGACCGAGACACATCTCCAGTCAATAACCAATAGCGGAATCTGGATGCTCATATTGGCTCCTACATATTCTACGAAGATCTTTATCGGTCAAACCGCATAACAACATATGTTATTCCCTTTGTCATCGGTATGTTACTTGCCCGAGATTCGATCATCGGTATCATCATACCTAGTTCAATCTCATTACCGGCAAGTTTCTTTACTCGTTCCGTAATGCATCATCCCGCAACTAACTCATTAGTCATATTGCTTGCAAGGCTTCATATGATGTGCATTACCGAGAGGGCCCAGAGATACCTCTCCGATACTCGGAGTGACAAATCCTAATCTCGATCTATGCCAACCCAACAAACACCTTCGGAGACACCTGTAGAGCATCTTTATAATCACCCAGTTATGTTGTGACATTTGATAGCACACAAGGTGTTCCTCCGGTATTCGGGAGTTGCATAATCTCATAGTCAGAGGAATATGTATAAGTCATGAAGAAAGCAATAGCAATAAAACTTAACGATCATTATGCTAAGCTAACGGATGGGTCTTGTCCATCACATCATTCTCCTAATGATGTGATCCTGTTCATCAAATGACAACACATGTCTATGGTTAGGAAACTTAACCATCTTTGATTAACGAGCTAGTCAAGTAGAGGCATACTAGGGACACTTTTTTTGTCTATGTATTCACACATGTATCAAGTTTCCGGTTAATACAATTCTAGAATGAATAATAAACATTTATCAAGATATAAGGAAATATAAAAAACAACTTTATTATTGCCTCTAGGGCATATTTCCTTCATCATGCTCATATCACTCAGAACGTTGAGGCTCAAATTTGTGCCTTAAATGCGTTAAACGCTTCTCCGCTTGAGGGGATAAAAAACATTCCAGTCGTCTGTGAATTCCAGGATGTATTTCCAGAAGAACTTCCAGGAATACCCCCTGCTAGAGCTGTCGAGTTTGTCATCGACCTGAAGCCTGGCACCACTCCTATTGCGAAGCATCCTTACAAGATGCCTCCGCACCACCTTCTCGAGCTTAAGGAAGAAATCGACAAGTCACTTAAGAAGGGCTTCATCCGCTCTAGTTCCTCTGCCTGGGGAGCACCGTCTCTCTTTGTCAAGAAGAAAGATGGTACGAATAGATTGGTTCAAGATTACCGTCCTATCAACCAGGCAACCATTAAGAATAAATATCCACTTCCTCGGATCAATGATTTATATGATCAACTTGCTGGATCATCGGTGTTTTCTAAACTCGACTTGAGGTTGGGTTATCACCAGATCCGTGTCCGCGAAGAGGATATTCTGAAGAACGCCTTCGTTACTCGCTATGGCTCCTATGAATACACCGTCATGTCATTTGGCCTAACTAATGCTCCAGCTACGTTCTCCCGCCTGATGAATTATATATTCATGGATTACCTCGACAAGTTCGTCGTGGTTTATTTGGATGATATTTTGGTATATTCGAAGAATAAAGAAGAACATGCTAAACATCTTCGTCTTGTTCTGGAGAGACTTCGAGAACACAAGTTGTATGCCAAGTACTCCAAATGCGAATTCTGGCTTTCTGAAGTAACCTGCCTTGGACATGTGATTTCCAAGGACGGTATCGCCGTTAACCCGGAGCGTGTTCAGGTTATTCTTGACTGGACTCCTCCGAAGAACGCCAAGCAAGTCAGAAGTTTTCTCGGCCTTGAAAGTTATTGCCGCCGATTCGTCGAGAACTTTTCCAAGATTGCCAAGCCCCTGACTAATCTGCTCCACAAAGGCGTTAAGTTTGAGTGGACAGACAAATGTCAGGAAAGTTTTCAGACCCTCAAGGACAAGCTAACTTCTGCTCCAGTGCTTGCTCCTCCGAATTCTCGCAAAGACTTTGTGATATATTGCGACGCTTCTCGTCAAGGATTAGGATGTGTCCTAATGCAAGAAGGAAAGGTAATTGCATATGCCTCACGACAATTGCGTCTGCATGAAGAAAACTATCCAGTGCATGATCTTGAACTTGCTGCTGTGATCTATGCTTTGAAGCAGTGGAGACATTACCTTCTGGGTAACCGGTGTGAGATTTATACCGATCATCAGAGTCTGAAGTATTTGTTTACTCAATCGGATCCTAATCTCTGTCAACAGTGATGGTTGGAAACAATCACAGACTATGACTGTGGTATTTCTTATACCCCTAGCAAGGCCAATGTGATGGCTGATGCCTTGTGCCGCAAGTCCAATTGCAACAACCTCATGGTTAAGCAAGCTCAACCCCATCTTTATGAAGAACTGCGCAAGTTGAACCTGTGTATCGTTCCGCAGGATTCTCTTAATAACCTTGTGGTATAGCCAGATCTTGAGAAAGCTGTTAAGGATGTGCAAGCTAAAGATGCTGAAGTAGATCTGATGAAGAAAGAGCTTCACCTTGAGAAGTATAGGGATTTCTCGATTGCTGAAGATGGAACCTTGTATTTCAGAGACTGCATTGTGGTACCTCGCTTCGAACTTATGACTGACAAAGTCATGAAGGAGGCACATGATACACCACTGTCTATCCATCCGGGTAGCACCAAGATGTATCGCAATCTTCGTCAAAGGTACTGGTGGTCCAGAATGAAGCAGGACATTGCTCGATACGTTGCTGAATGTGATGTTTGCCGTCGCGTTAAAGAAGAACTTCAGAAGCCTGCTGGAATTCTTCAACCACTTCCTATTCCTTTGTGGAAATGGGATAAGGTTCAAATGGATTTCATTACTGGCCTTCCCAAGTCTCAGAAGGGTCACAATGCTATTCTTGTCGTCATCGACCAACTTTCCAAGGTCGCACATTTTCTGCCTGTCAAGGAGACTATCACCGCTAGCCAGCTAGCAGAATTGTATATCTCCAGAATCGTTTCACTCCACGGTATTCCGAAGGAGATCAGTTCGGACCATGGCGGTCTTTTCACATCCAAGTTCTGGGAAAGTTTCCAAGAAGCTATGGGAACTCACATTACCTGGAGTTCAGCTTATCATCCCCAATCCCAAGGCCAAGTCGAGCGAGTTAATCAAGTGCTTGAAGATATGCTTCGGGCTTGTGTTATATGCTTTGGCAAGAAGTGGGAAGAATCTCTCCCGTATGCCGAATTCTCTTATAACAACAGTTATCAAGCCAGCTTGAAAATGGCCCCCTTCGAAGTGCTTTACGGACATAAGTGTCGAACCCCTCTGAATTGGTCAGAAACTGGGGAACGACCTCTTGTGGGACCGGACATTATTCAACACACTGAAGAACAAGTCCGAATTGTCCGAGAAAATCTCAAGGCGGCTCAGGACCGCCAGAAGAGCAACTATGATCGCAAATGATGGGGCTTGACCTATCAACCAGGTGATCAAGCTTATCTTCGTGTCACTCCTATGAAGGGCACCCGTCGTTTCGGAATCAAGGGCAAGTTAGCTCCACGCTACATTGGCCCCTTTCGCATTGTTGCCAGACGTGGATCGGTGGCATATAAATTGGAGTTGCCACCACAATTCTCCCATATCCATGACATCTTCCATGTGTCGCAACTTCATAAATGCTTCAAGGAATCTCCGCACCGAGCAGTGGATCATGAAATGCTCGAATTGCAAGATGATCTTTCTTATAAGGAGCATCCCATCCGCATCCTCGACGAAGCTGAACGTCAAACTCGTCAGAAGACGACCAAGTTCCTTAAAGTGCAGTGGTCGAATTACACTGAAGATGAAGCCACTTGGGAACGCGAGGATCATCTTCAGGAAGAATATCCCGACCTCTTTCCTTCTACCTCCTAAATTCTCGGGATGAGAATTTCTTTTAGAGGAGAAGAATTTGTAACACCCCCATGTAATAAGCACTGTGACGCTCTGCTAAGTATGCCAAGTCATCTTCTTTTGCAGTGCCTAGTCATAGTGGTTAATCAAAACAATTCAAATACTTCTCTGAAAATCAACCAAAATTCAAAAGTGCAACATAAAGTTGCTCAAATCCTGATGGAAAAATGTTCACCTTTTAGCAAATAATCTGAAACTATTTGCTGTTAAGGAAAACAACATCACTTATGTGTAAGATGAGCATTAGCAAATATAACAGCACCAATTCAGCATTTTTAAATGCTATCTTAATTATGAAAAATTCAAATAAAATCATTTGGCCTCCTAACTTTTCATGGCAGTGCAAATTATTGTATTGCATTATGTGGCTGAGTCACATATTTTACAAAAGTCAAATGGACTTAAAAATAAAATGTAACAGAAAAGAATAAAAGAAAACAGAAAAATAAAAAGAAAAGAGGCACTGTGCACTGGGCCTAAGTGCACAGTGCCCCGAATCCAGCCCACTTGGCCCATCTCCCTCTTCTCTCCCCTGTGTGTCACCGCCGCCATGGTCGAGCGCGCGCGCGCCGGTGCGGCGTCGACACCGCGGCACTCCACCGACGCCGCGGCTCGTTGAGGGGATAAGGATGAGCCAGGGCATCCCCCCTGGCCTCCCCATCCATTCCCTCTTCCTCTCCGTTGCTCTCCCCCTCATTCCCCATCGTCACCGAACGCCACCATCGCTGTGCCTCCGTCGATCTCGTGGCCACAGCCACCACCTCGCTCCGCCGTCTTGTCAAGGAGCTCCGCCATCGACCGGTGGCCTTAGCTGGAGCTGGGGAGCACCGAAGTGCTGGATCCCCCTCATCCACATCTCCGGCTGCCGCCGAACGTCTTCGTCTCCGGTGCCGGCTTCTGCTTCTACTAATCCATCATGGGCCAACGTGCATGCCGCGAGGTGAACCCCTCTTCCTTCCCCTTTTCCTCTGTTCGCCATCGCACGCACGCTAGCTGCTTCTTCCGCGGCGCCCGCACGCGCCGCCGCCCGCTCACGTCGCCGGCGTGGCCACGGTGACTCTTCGGTCAAGTGCTTGTGACCGTTGCACTCACCGCGCCGCGTAGGTCCTCCCCAACCCCTCCGTTAGCTCGCTAGCTCGCCGTAGCACCTGTTCCATCGTCACCCGATTCCGGTCGTCCACCGACGAGCTCGCCGTGCTCGTTTCCGGCCACTCTATGCTCGGCCACCACCACCACTCGATGCGGCCGAGCTCAAGCTCTCGAATGAGCCTAGCCGCGCCCTTCCTCGTGCCCTGTAGTCATTTTCCGGCGAAGTCCGGCGAGCCCCACCGCTGTTTTGGTTGCCGGAGCTCTCTCCGGTGGCCACCGCCGACGTGGCATACCCGGGGCCACCCCCAGGGTCACTGCCAGTGGGGCCCCTGGTCCCAGTTGACCAGTTGACCTGGTCAACTATGCTGACTGGGCGGTCCCATTCGCTGACATGCGGGCCCCACCGCGTTTTAATTAACTAAAATGTTTTTATAAATAAAAGTTAATTAGTCACTGACGGGTGGGGTCCAGTACATAATTAGATTTAGTTTAGCTTAAATTAAACTCTGTTAGTAACAGAGGCTGACATATGGGGCCCACTGGTAAGGTTTGACCTGGTCAGTGTGGCTGTTGACTGCTGATGTCATCCCCACGTCATGCTGATGTCATAATTAGTTTCTGTTAATTTAAAATAAATTCAGAAAACTGTTTAAATCTTTTAAAATCCGTAGAATTTAAACCGTAGCTCGGATCGAAAAACTTTATACATGAAAGTTGATCAGAACGACGAGACGAATCTGATCATGCCGTCTGTTTCCATGTCGGAACCCCCTACGTCAGAGAACCCGTAACTTTTAGCCCGATTCTGGTATATGAATAGTGCATATTCACCGGTTAATAAATCCCACCTTAATCCTAAAATAACTAAAATAACTTTGACAAATCTTTAGGCAACCCTGCACTGCATCCTAGGCATAGCATGCTCTGTGTTGCATTATTGCTGTGTATTTATTTGTTTCCTCCCCCTCTTCTCTCTCGTTAGACCCCGACGTCGACGTAGCTCCTGAGACCAACGCAGCTCCGGAGGTTGACTACGCCCATGACGACCAGACCCTTGCCACAGAGCTTCCAGGCAAGCACCCCCCTTTTGAGCATATCGATATCGCCTATTCTTTTCTCTCTTATGCTTGCATTAGAAGTTACTACTGCTGTTGTTATCCTATTTCTGTTGCATAGCCTGTTTATTGTAACCTGCTATTGTTACCTACCTGCTTATCCTAAACTGTTTAGTATAGGTTGGGTATAGACCCATCAGAGACCCCACTTTATCCCGACTTCCCCGCTGGATTATCGGAAGACCTGATCAACGGGATCGAAGACCAGGCCCTGGCACTGCACATCACTTCCCCCTTAGTTGCTCGACACTACTGGGTTACTATCGAGTGCCGAGGGTGATACCTTGTCAGCACTTCTGATGATAACCTTGTAGGTTAGTTAATCGGTTGTGGTCAGCGAGGGTGATTCCTCCTACACCACCGCCGATAACAACGTCGTCATGCAACTCCTCAAGAGTGGACCTCGAGGGTGATTCCTCCTTCGTTCACCTTGACGATAACATCAGGTGGAATTCTATCGAGGGTGATTCCTCAGGGTTCCCCTTGGTGTTAGACACACGGTTACTATGGTTACTATGACTTTACACTGAAACATGTTACTAAAGACGGGTCAGCCCTGAGGGGTACCCGCGCGAACATATCTGTGAAGTGATGTGGAGATGGGTTGACCTGGATGGTGCCCGAGAGATGAATACGAGGCGTGGCCGGGCATTCGTAGCCCTTGCCGCAAGTCCTTGAGACGGGGCGACGGGGTCACATCTTTCGTGAGTCTCTGCTCGTTACCGCACTACCAACACACTAACAGTTTGGATATTAGATCCGAGGGGCCTCTGGCCTGATAGCACTAACCATCACGTGGGCATAGTATGGGCGTTCTGCGTCGTATACATCAGCCGAAGCTTAATTAACGTCAGTAAGGAGCGGCACACGCCGAGTTGGACTGGGAACGCAACCGCGCTTGTGTAAGGGGTTGCTAGGTCTGCTCTCGGTGGCCCCGTAACGTGCAGGAGTTCCCGGGGCGATGGCCCAAGACCCCTGGGGGCATAGGTTTAGTCCGGCGTGCTGACCTCTCTGTTAAGCCTAGGTCGGGTTGCGGCGTGTCGATTGGCCGAGGCCGGGCATGACCCAGAAAAGTGTGTCTGGCCGGAGTTAAGTGAGCGTGGTGGGTAAGTTGGTGCACCCCTGCAGGGAAGAACTAATCTATCGATAGGCTGTCCTACGGTAACGGACACTCGGAGTTGTATCCTGATCGGTAACACTAGAACTGGTGACTTGAGATGATAACTAGATAGTATGGCTCTGGGATTGCTTTCTCGCAGGGAGTCAAGGAAGAATCTCCGGGCGAGGTTGATGACATTACTAATACTTTACATTATGTTAATCTGCACTCTTCTAATGCTGCAAGACCAATGAAGATGCTAGTCTTCGAAAAGACTAGGCCTTCCTCTCTATTCTGGCATTTCTGCAGCCCAGTCCACATATACAGCCCTCCTTTGAAAATGTTGCATATGTAGTGTAGATCCTTGCTTGCTGAGTACTTCGGATGAGTACTCACGTTTGCTTTGCTTTCTTTTTCTCCCCTTATCCATTTGTCGCAACCAGGTGACGGAGCCCCTGAGCCAGCTGCCCCCGCCGACGGCTACTACTACTACTACTACTACCCTCCCGGTGAGTACTACTACGAGGAGCCGACCGACGACCAGGAGTAGGTTCGGAGGGTCCTAGGCAGGAGGCCTACGCCTTTCGATCATAGTTTTTTATTTTGCCCCGCCTTTCTAAAGGCCTATCTGTAGCTCTGTTATATCTGTACCCAGATATCTGATGCTTCCGCTGACACTTGTATGCCATCGAGCTATGTATTCGAGCCCTCGAGGCCCTGGCTTGTAATATAAAGCTTGTATGACTTTATTTATGTTTTAGAGTTGTGTTGTGATATCTTATGGTGAGTCCTTAGGCTTGATCATGTGCATTTGCGTGTATGGTTTGTGCACGATTAAGCCGGGGTCGTCACAAGCAGGACCTACATGTGCAAGACCAAATTGTTAAAAACCTAAATATTAGAATGGTTCCCGCAATTGCACAATAATGTGATATTAGACAAAGGACCATGCATGTGCAAACCCAATTTTAAACCTCAGTGCTTCCCATTGTTTCCCTGCAACACATATAAGGTAGTTAGTCATCAGGTTAAGTGAGGGTTCGCATGCTATCAGTAAAATATGTTGATAAAAAATAAGCACATTGCAGATTCATCAGATTAATTCAAGCCACATGGAAAACCCATTTATCCAAACCAAGCATGATTAAGAACTAGGAAATATAGCAGTTGTATATATTTCTCATGTATTAAGTGCAGCCAAATTCGATTTATTCCTCACATGCACAACAATACAAAATTCTACCCACGATAATTGGACATCGCATTGCAGAATTGAACCAAGCAGTTAACTAAACACCACAACAAATGAACCAAACATTAACTGAGCACCACATTGCACAATATAACATACTCCTAATAGAAGATCAGACAGTTAACCAAACCAAGCATGCTTAACAACTTGAAAAATATAGCAATTGTATTTGTTTCTCATGTATTTAGTACAGCCAAATTCGATTTATTTCTCACATGATATACAATAACAGAATGCACCCACAAGAATTGAACATCGCATTGCAAAATTGAACCAAACAGTTAACTAAACACCACAACAAATGAACCAAACGTTAACTGAGCACCACATTGCACAATGTATAACATACTAGAAGATCAGACAGTTAACCAAACCAAGCATGCTTGACTACTTGGAAATATAGCAATTGTATTTGTTTCTCATGTATTTTGTGAAGATAAATTTGATTTATTTCTCACATGGAAGACAATACAAAAGTGCAGCCTGAAGAATTGAACATCACATTTGCAAAATTGAACCAAACAGTTAACTGAAGACGACAACTAATTAACCAAACCGTTAATAAGTGAGCACCACATTGCACGACATATAGAATATATACACTAGAGCAACAGATTGCATGGTAAAAGTAGATAGCACAATTCACTAGAATTTGTTAAGGAAAGGCAGGAGCAGCACATGCAACGGGTAAACCGAGCATGCTTAACCGGCGTAGCTAGCAAACTGAACATGGGTCCTTATAGTGAGCTAATAAGACAAGCTACTCCTCATCGTCGTAGATATCGATGATGATTGGCTCCTTGGACATGGAAGAGGGCGAGGCCTCCACATTGTGGGTGCCCTCGTCGTAGTGGTGAGTTGCTTGAGCCGCTCCGGGCACCAACTTGCTGGCTCTCGAGTTGAGGTAAGCACATGCACGCTGAGAAAACACCTCGTAGTCTTTGTCGAAGGCACCGAGGGTGGCCTCGAGAAAACGCTATGAACTATCGTTTAAAGCAGCCAACCGCGTCGTGGCGTCGGTGCATGAGGTGTCGACGGTGGCCTCGACGGCGATGTGCTCCTCCAAGATCTAGGGGTCAGCACGAATGGCAGCCACCGCGACCTCATCCACGCGTGCGGTTGTGATTTGCTTCTCCGCTGCCAAATGCTCCTTGAGCTCCTGGCCATACTGCGTGCACCATGGCTTAGGGCGACACTTATTTGGGGGAGGGGTCGGTGATTTGGGTGGAAGGTGTCGTGCCGACGGTCGGGGCATGTGGGATGTGGAAGGAGGAGGAGGATGGGGGTCGGGTGTGGATTACCTGCCTGGATAAACGAGGCCGAGCAGCGTGAAGGAGGGTCACCGGCGAGGAGGCGGCACTGCAAGCAAGGAGTGAAGGTTTCAACTTGGAAAGGAAGGCGGAAACAGGGGAAATGTGGCTTTTGGTAAGGGGGAGGGGGCGGGGAGGTAGATATTTCTGCGGAAGCAAAATTTTTTGAATCGGTGCAGCGAAAAAACTAGCGCGCAAAGTGTCATCAGACACGGTCCTTTATTCAGCACTGTGTACGATATGTGAACATCACAAACGATTCATATAGCTTAACCCTTGTGTGATGAGTTTGAACGTCAAAAATTTTGGTTCGAATTTCCCTGGTTACAGTGGTCATCCACGTCATTGCATAATTTGAGTACAGAAAGGAGATTACAGCACACCCACACTTCTTAATCGAGCAAGTTCAGCAATTAAACAGAGCTAGCTGACCTAAACATTACTCTAACAAATTAAAGACCGGCGCTCTTAATTAAACAAAACAAAGAGTACTACTATAGCTAGTGCTCGTCGATCTTCGCCGCCTCCTCCATGTCCAGCTCGCGCCCGACGGTCTCATGGGGAAGGGGTTCCATGGCATCCATCACAACATACTCGGCAAGCATCTCGCCATCCGCGTCCGCCATCTCTTTGGAAAAGGCCGCCACGAGCTGGGCATGGGCGGCTGCGATCTGGGCTTGGACGGGCTCCGTCGTGGCAAGGTATGCGGCGGAGGAACGGATGGCTGCTTGAACGCTCTCGGCGATTGCCAACTCTTCGGCCGTGGGTTGCCGACCGTTGTCGGAGAAGCTTCGTTTAATTTGTGCGGTGACCGCCACGAGCTGGGCGTGGGCGGCCTCGACATGGTCGTGGGCGGCCTCCATCAAGGCTAAGGCCGCTGCTGCGGAGCGGACAGCTGCTGTGCCGTTCTCGCCAGTTGGTATCCCCGAGGCAGATGTTGCTGCCGCCACCTGAGAAGCAATAGCGGCCGTTTGGGCTGCCTTGGCTGCCCGGTCGTAGATTGCGGCCGCGCTCATGCACCTTGTTAGCACGCGCATGGCGGCTGCGGCCACGCTCTCGCCGGAGTGGGCCGTCGAAGTTGCCCTCACGACGCGGGTCCACGTCCCCATCTTTCACCGGCGACGATTGAACAGTGAAATAATATTTGGGGAGCGATCTAGTGTGCTTGACACACCGGCTGTGGACTGTAGCCGACACACCTTCTCGCGTAAGCCATAGGCGTACTATACTCCGACGGTGCTCCATAATATTTTGTACTGCATCTCACACAGTTGGTGATAATAAACTGTGTGCGATCTACTTGATTTTTAATCGTGATTTGAATTACATAATGGGGTCACAGCGGCAGTGGAGGGTGTTTGAATTGCTAGAACTTTTATCTGCAGTGAACATGCAACTATAGGTGTGTCGTAAAAAAATTGGAATTATTCAGGGTTCGTTTGGACATTTTTATACATTAACTTGGTTTTCTAGCCATTTCAGGTGCACAATTCAAAATTAAACTACATGCACATGCTCCGGTGCACCAACATGGGTTGTAAAATCATATATGTGTCCATGGGTTTATGCTTATGTCTCATGCAAGAAATGGGGATAAATTTCGAACACCACGGCACCGTGGCTCTCCGGCAAACATTGAGGTACTTGTTTTTGTAATTCTAGTAAATCCAAAACCCGTCTGAAATTCATGAACCTTGGCATGCTATCATGGAATGACATCAACATGCTGGGGTAAAAAATATTGTCTCATTTGGGGCAGGTTATGATATAAGCTTCTCACAAACCAGAGCTTCTCACAAGAAGCCTCATGGTTCCGTTAAGGAAACGTGTCACCTTTGTGAATAAAACGATATTCGTCGCCTCTTCTTGCTTTCAATTTTTTCCTGGTGTCAACATAGAACAACAGGAGTGTCGTGTTAAATTTTGGAATTTTTCGGGGATCGTTTGGACATTTTTATACATTAACTGAGTTTTCTAGGCATTTATGTGCATAATTCAAAATTGAACTACATGCACATGCTCTAGTGTATAAAAACGGGTTGAAAAATCAAATGTGTGTCCTTGGTTGTAAGCTTAGGTCACATGCAAGAAATGAGAATGAATGTCAAACACCTTGACACTGTCGCTCGGCCGCTAACATTGAGATACATGGCTTTAAAATTCTAGTAAATCGAAAACTCGTCTGAAATTCAGGAAACTTGACATGATATCATGGAACGGCATCAACATGCCATGGTAAAAATATTATCCCATTTGGGGCAGGTTTGGGTATAAGCTTCTCGCAAACCAGATCTTCTCTCACAACAAGCCTGATGATTTCGGTAGGGAACGTGCCACCTTGGGGGACGAAACGATATCTGTTGCCTCTTCTTACTTTCAAATTTTTTCTCATGTCAACATAGAACAAAAGGAGTGTTGTGTCAATTTTTGGGATTTTTCGGGGTTCGCTTGGGCATTTTTATACATTAACTGAGTTTTCTATGTATTTATGTGCATAATTCAAATTTGAACTACATGCACATGCTCCAGTGCATATAAATCGGTTCAAAATTGAAATGTGTGTCCTTGAGAATCGGTTCAAAATCAAATGTGTGTCCTTGGTTCTAAGCTTAGGTCACATGCAAGAAATGAGAATGAATGTCAAACACCTTGCCACCGTCGCTCGGCCGCTAACATTGAGATACATGGTTTTTAAATTCTAATAAATCGAAAACGCGTCTGAAATTTATGAAACTTGACATGCTAGCATGGAACGGCATCAACATGCCGTGGTAAAAATATTGTCTCATTTAGGGCAGGTTGGGGTATAAGCTTATCACAAACCAGAGTTCTCACAATAAGCCTCATGGTTACGGTAGGAAACATTTCACCTTTCTGGACGAAACGATATCCGTCGCCTCTTCTTGATTTCAATTTTTTTTCTAGTGTCAACATAGAACAACATAAGTGTTGTGTTAATTTTAGGAAATTTTTGGGGTTCGTTTGGACATTTTTATACATTAACTGAGTTTTCTATGTATTTATATGCATAATTCAAATTTGAACTACATGCACATACTCTAGTGCATGTAAATTGGTTGAGAAATCAAATCTATGTCCTTGGTAGCATGCTTAGGTCCAATGCAAGAAATGGGAATGAATGTCAAACATCTTGCCACCGTCGCTCGGCCGCAAACATTGAGATACATGGTTTTTAAATTCTAGTAAATCCAAAACTCGTCTGAAGTTCATGAAACTTGGCATGCTATCATGGAGCGGCATCAACATGCTGTGGTAAATTTTTTGTCCCATTTGGGGCAGGTTTGGGTATAAGCTTCTCGCAAACCAGAGTTTCTCACAACAAACATGATGGTTTCGGTAGGGAATGTGACACCTTTGGGGACGAAACGATATCCGTTGCCTCTTCTTGCTTTCAAAATTTTTCTAGTGTCAACATAGAATGACAGGAGTGTTGTGTCAATTTTTTGGATTTTTCGGGGTTCGCTTGGACATTTTTATACATTAACTGGGTTTTCTAGGCATTTTATGTGCATAATTCAAATTTAAACTACATGCACATGCTCCAGTGCAGAAAAATGGGTTGACATATCAAATGTGTGTCCTTGGGTGCATGCTTAGGTCACATGCAAGAAATGGGAATGAATTTCAAACACCAGGGCAATGTTGATTGCCGGCAAAATGTCGAGATACTTTGTTTTTAAATTCTAGTAAATCCAAAACTCGTCTGAAATTCATGAAACTTGGCATGCTATCATGGAATGGCACCCGACATGCTGTGGTATTTTTCGTGTCCATTTTGAGAGAAGGCGCACTCGAATAACAACCAACAAAGGCATTTGAAATAAATAGCTGTCACTTTAACATCTCAAACGTTTGTATAATTAAAATCATGTGCGTTCTGTTAACCATTCACGTGACGCCACGTGTCTCTCTTTTAATGGCTATAGGAGGTGCCGTGCGGACAGCTGCTTGACTGAACTGGAGGCGTGCGAGCGCAGTCCGGTGCGTAGGCTGATCGAGAGGCGTGCAAGCTGTCCTCCAATGCGCAGGCTCATCGGGAAGCATACGAGCTGTACGCTGCGCAGGTTCATTGGGAAGCGAGCCCTTTGACTTCCATGGCTGCCCGCCTTGCTCGCATCCTCTCCATTAATGGCGCCCGAGCCGCTGTTTAATACGGGCGGCCTTACTGTTCGCCTCACATTCCCCTCCCTCCCGCAGACCTCCACCAATGCCATGGCGCAGAAGGATCATCTGCCACTAGTCTTCAAGTTTGGTGAAGTCGACTCCGAGCCGGAGGAGATAGAAAATAAGGAGGAATGGGGCCTCATGGACATGGACCTGAACGAGCTGGCCGTGGCGGTTGCTGCCCCCGCGCCTATCCCAGCTCCCATCTCCGCGCCCGCGCCAGCGACCATCCCCGTAGCATTGACGTGCTGGTCGCCGAGCACTATAGCAGAGCTGGAAGCCGCGGGCGTCAACGAGGTCTCCGCGGACCCGCGCGAGCTCGTGTACATGCCAGCGCCAGCGCTCGTGCCCGTGCGCGCCCACCCGCCGCGGCGCCGGTCCCCGTGCGTTTGCCTGCACCTGCCGCGCCCGTGCCCGTGCGCGCGCCCCCCTCAGCTGCATGGGACGCCGCCGTCGACCGCTACCTCACAGTGCCGCCAGTTGCTGTCCTCCCGCGCCCCGCCCGTCGATCGCGTGACGACCTGATGTTTGATTTTCAAGTGAAGAACATTTTGTGCTGCCTTGAAGACCTCAACAACGACATCCCGGAGGACGACAACAACAACGCCGGCGCGGCACGCCGCCTCCGCCGCCGCCGGAAATAGTTTTTTTTGGGTTTAATACTGTATCTCGATCATATGAATATAGATTCGCAGTGTGGCTGAATGAAAGATATGGTTTGAACGAACTTGCGTTTTTCTCTCTTAATGTACAGACTTATCAAACGATTTTCTTTTAAAAAATATCAATGGTTTTTAAATATAAAACACTCATCGCAAATGTTTTAGTTAGAACACCCGTATGCAAACCGACAGCTTCCCCAGGAAGCCAAGGGAAAATGTGCCGAGCAGGATTTGTGCAGCTCTTGATCGCAAACGTTTCAGATAAAACACTCGTATGCAAAGTGAGAGCTATGGTCTTCCCCAGTAAGTCAAGGGAAAATTCGCAGCGTAGGATTTGTGCATCTCTTTAACGCAAATGGTTCAGATTGAATACGGTATGCAAAGCCAGACTTCGGCGCTAAGCCAAGAGAAAATGTGCCGAGCAGGATTTGTACATTCCTTCAACGTAAACGGTTGTTTTGGATGACCCGTGTGCAACCACGTACAGACAATTTGGTAAGATTTGCATCTGTCATATTGGGTATATTGCCATTTGTCAAACTGGAAAGATTGACATTTGTTGATCTAGTAACATTGCCATTTGTCAACCTTGTAACACTACGATTTGTCAAAATATACAGCTAAAAATCACTAGCACTATCTAATTTTTGCAAGTAAAATTCAGTAATTAGGCATAGATTTCATTCATAGATTAAGCAGTCGTTCTTTATACAAACAGTTCAATTCGACAGCTGAACCGATCAAACTTTTCCCCAATTGTTGCCAAGCATGTACTGAAATAGCTAGTTCAACTATACATACTAGCTAATTTTAAGTACGTTGTACAGTTCCACCACATCTATAGTCAGATGAACTGAACAAAATAGCCCCTAAATACTACTACTACGGAGGGGCTTTGTACTACTTCCGGCAGCCTCTCCTCTGCCGAGCGCGCTCAGTAAGAGGCAGAGGAGGAGGAGCCTACCGACGAGCTGGATAACTGCAATACGGTGCCTGCCGCTGCTGCACCTTCAGCGACGCTCACCTCGAACGTCCTCTGCCGCTCAAGACGACCCCTCTCGAAGCGGTGGTTCTCCTCGTAGATCTCCTGATTCCTCGCCTCTGCGGCGGCGTGTGCTGCGGCCACGGCAATGGTAAGGCTCTTTGCGTGCTCGACGAGGCGCTCCTCCTCCTCCCACAGGAACTTGATGTAGCGCGCAAGGTCGCTGATGCACGTGCGGGCCTCCACCTCCGCCTCCCGCCTTCGGGCAGCGGTGGCGGAGCGGGTGATGACCCCGGCGGTCGACGGTGGTCTAGTGGCCACGGCGGCCGACGATGGGATGGCGGCCACGACCACCACCTCCCGCCTTCAGGCGGCGGCGGTGGAGCGGGTGATGGCCACGGTGGCCGGCAGTGGGGTGGCGGCCACGACGGCCATCTCCCGCCTTCTGGCCGCGGCGGCGGAGTGGGAGATGGCCCTGGCTTTCGACGGTGATGTGGTGGCCACGGCGGCAGACGGTGGGGTGGCGGCAACGGCAGTCGGCAACAGCTGCCGACGGGCAGCGGCGGCAGAGCGTTTGGTGGGTGTTCCGCGCACACCCAACAGGGACACCACGCGCACTACACTATGCCGGGGACTGCGCCGCCGCCGCGGTGTAGCCTCCTAGCTGGAGCTGTCCTCTGATGATGGCGGAGTGGCTGAGCGATGACGACGGACCGGTGCCATTGGCGATTGTGGGAGAAGCAGACGAGATAAGCTACAGGGAGGGAGAGGAAAATGCGACGCAGGACTCGCCGGCCGTGAGGGTTTATATAGCAGGCCGGTAAGCATTGGGATTTTGGGGGATTTCACCGAGTCGGGCGAGAAGCTTGCACGGGAACCTGCGCGGTTGCGCGGGAACGGAGTCACCACCGTTTGGCCAAAAGAACTCCCCCGCGCGCTGCTCAAGCTTGCGCTCTAAGCCATCTGCGGCAGCGGGGTGACAAGACGTGCGAGAGGAGGACAAAAGGATACGTACACATATGGTTAATAAAATAAAAATGTTTGCGATTAAATTACCTACTACCCCGTCCTGGTTTATAAGTCGTCTATGTATTTTTGTGCCAAATTTTGACTAGAGATTTAACTAATAAAATACGAATGCATGTCGCCAGATATTATATCGTTGGATTCATATTTGAACATAGTTTCCAATTATATAATTTTTGTAATATGCATTAACATTTTGTTGGTTAAATTTAAGGTCAAAATATGGGACATAATATAAAGGGAACTAATAGACTAAGATGGCGGTAGTAGCACACGGCCGCTCTCTACGCAGCGACGCAACTGTCGGCCGGCTTGTAGACGACCATTTTCTGCGTGTTCAACTGCTCTATGCGTGTGGTTGCTTGCGGTTGAGACGGCCGCGGCGCGCTCTGCTCTCACGTCCCTCCGGGCGCTCTGCCCTCGTCCCTCCACGCGTGCTGCCAGTGTTTGGGGCCGGCGCATGATCACGCACGTTCGTGTGCATGCGGTTACGCCGGGCGTGGTGCCACGATGCAGTTACTTGCTGCAAAAACTGCCATGCGGACGCGCTGAGAATCCAGGCCATGCGGACGCGCTGAGAATCCAGGCCGCCCGGCCCTCATTTATTCCTGCGGCCATTTACGTTCATCTCTCGCGCCACACGACACAATAAGCACACCCACGACGACACATACAGAGAGGACATCCAGCGGTTCCAATGGCGCTCCCCGTGGCTCCAATGGCGCTCCCAGCAGCCGACAACGACAACGGCGAACAGTTCACCACGCATCACGTAGTGGACACCCATGTGAGGGGGAAGTCCCTCTCGGTGGTGTACACGAACGAGCCGGTCTCGGTGGAGAGCTCCATCCAAATTATGGAGCAGTTGCTTGCTGATGACAAGTACCAAGTGGTCGGCTTCGACCTCGAGTACATATATTCACAAATGCCCATATGCTTCTTTTATGGCAATATTGAAATGCATGCATGAAAGCATTCATCACATGGTTGTTGCATCATATTGTATCAAACGGTACGGCAATATACGTGATAGCATTCCTATTTAAGCATGAGAAGAGAGATGGAAATAACTCGCAACAAGGCTATCATGCATACCTGAGACCAAGCAAGGCGTAAAGCTTAGTCGTTGCTAGGTCCATACTAGCATATACACATATGCAATCCACACAAGTTTTGTACTTAGTTAGAACAACTTTTGATATAGTAGGTTTATACCAACATACAGCATAAGTGTGCAATGGACACAAGTTTTGCACTTAGTTGGAAATTGCTTTTGCAATGTAGCCGAAAGTCGAAGTCATCCTGGGACTCGGAAGCATCCGGATTTCCGAGAGCACTCTCAGGACATGTTCAGGAATGCACAGTTGTCATGTTCGTTAGCTTGAGTAGGACTCTTCATCAGGCTATGGTTGTTGAACGAGGAAACTTGATTGGGCTAGTACAAATGTGTTATGCACATGCGCTTAGTCCTTATCAGCACACGCTGCCCACCACGGTCCATGGCGGCAGCGCTGCTCGATGTAGTGAACTAATCTGAAGATACCCACTTATCTTATGAGTGTTTTTGACAGAAAGTGAGCTCAAGTGTGAAGTTCAAAACACCCAGTGACATTTACTCGGTGAAAAATGACCTTGCCGATAGCACAGAAGGCTAGGAAAAAAGGTAAATTTCTTGGAGTTGGAAGCTACAACCGTTACTTAAAGTGAGGTTTACCCAAAATTTGTTTGAGAGATCATAGTAAAGAAACAATTGATTAGCTACTTTGGCCTCTAAGACTGGCACAATTTTCGGGTCCCAAAGAGGCAATTTATTTCTTCATGTCGAGACCAAAACGCAGCTACTAGTTGACATGATAATAATCTTAGTTTTATAAAACAGTCGTAGCTTTATTGATCACCAGGTAATTTTCTATTATTTTTCTTATTTACTAAGAAAGCTAATTAGGTATTTGTGCACTATTGCATTAAGAAAGAAAAGAGAATGAATGATCTGACAGAATCACAGAAACGACAAAGGGTGTTCAACTATATGTCTGAATGGACAAGTACGCTAATTGTCTGAATGGTTATATATTGCGGATGACCGGGTGGCAGGCCCGGTTAGCAATCTAAAACTTTGAATATGAAAAAAAAAAGGTTATATATTGTGGATATTATGTCCGCATGGTTGTATATTGCGGATATAATGATTGCTTAGTTATGTTTGTGTTCTCATAGTGACGATTTATTATCTTTGTCATGTTAATTGTGACATTGCATGCGACTTGAGAGGCAATAAATACAAAGGCACTCACTTTGGGCTTGAACGGAGCTGACTATAACATTTATCGGTGAGCTAATATATTGAAGGAAGGGATAATCATAGTAGTTCACAAATGCCCATATGCTTCTTTTATGGCAGTATTGAAATGCATGCATGAAAGCATTGATCACATGGTTGTTGCATCATATTGTATCAAACGGTATGGCAATGTACGTGATAGTATTCCTATTTAAGCATGAGAAGGGAGATGGAAATAACTTGCAATAAGGCCATCGTGCATACCTGAGACCAAGCAAGGCATAAAGCTTAGTCGTTGCTAGGTTCATACTAGCATATACACATATGTAATGCATGCAAGTTTTGTACTTAGTTAGAAAAGCTTTTGATAAGCTAGGTTTATACTAACATACACCATACGTATATGCATTGGACACAAGTTTTGCACTTAGTTGGAAATTGCTTTTGCAATGTAGCTGAAAGCTGAAGTTATCCTAGGACTTGGAAGCATCAGGATTTCCGAGAGCACTCCCAGGACATGTGCAAGAATGTACATTTGGCATGTTCGTTAGCTTGAGTAGGACTCTTCATCATGCTATGGTTGTTGAACCAGGAAACTCCATTGGGCTAGTACAAAACATCACCATGTGTGTTCTGCACCTGCGCTCAGTCCTTATCAGCACACGCTGCGCACCACGGTCCATTGTGGTAGCGCTGCTCAATGTATTTTACTTGGATGAAAGTGAGCTAATCTGACAATATTCGCTTAACATATGAGTGTTTATCGACTAAAGTGAGCTAAAGTGTCAAGTTCAAAACACCCTAGTGAGATTTACAATGAAATATGTTCTTGCTGATAGCACACAAGGCTAGGAAAAAAAGGTCAATTTCTTGGAGTTGGAGGCTACAACTCTTACTTAAAGTGAGGTTTATCCAAAATTTGTTGAAGAGATCTTAGTAAATAAACCATTGATTAGATACTTTGGCCTCTAAGCCTGGCAAAATTTTCGATTGCCAAAGAGGCAATTTATCTCTTCATGTAGACACCAAAACATCAGTTACTAGTTGACACGATTATAATCTAAGTTTTATAAAACCATCGTAGCTTTATTCACCACCAGGTCGTTGTAGTATAGTAAGTATTTCTATCTGTCATGTGGTTGACCCGGGTTTGGGCACAAAATTCTACCTAATCCAAGTGTCATATAATATATGGCAATAGAATAACACAAAACCCTCAATCAAGTACGAAAATCCAACTCGGTGCCCGGGCTCATCTGCACCGAGCTACAGTAAATTAAAAAAAATACTAGCAAATTTAAAAAAAATCCGAATTTCTTTTGTATAGAAGATGTTCGTGTGCGTCATGTCTGTGCAAAATTTCATCCAGTTTGGACATCTGAGAAGGTCGTGGCAAAAAAGAGAAAATCGGTCCAAACAGTGTGTGAACAGTAAACTTACTCACAGAGCCGAAAATTCTCTTTTTTGTCGCACGCTCCTCGAATGTCCAAATTCCACCAGTTTTTGCACGAACATCACGCGCATGAGCATCTTGCTTCCAATTTTTTTTGGGATTCTTTTTCTGTTTTTAATGATTTTTTGATTTTGTCTGGGCTCAGGCAGAAACGCCGCTTCCCAATCAAGTATCGCAGTATTATCGTTCAGGAAATATATTCCAAATTTGTGAAATATTCAATATCAGTTTCAATCTCTATATCGGAATGGACCAAAGGCGGGGAATCAGGACATTGTATTCCCGTTTCTTCGGTTTGCCCCTCGGTTGCCACTTCGGGGTTGTCAACTTCCTTATTTTCTTCTCAGGATTCGAAAAAAGCGACTTAATGTCACCATTCCTTTTCATCTTGACTCCTGCTGTCCTGCAAGTTCAACAAAAAAGAACAATATAAGCAGGAATGCAAGAAGCAATGTTGCAATAACAATATGGTATAAATTCATCAATTGTATTCATCCAAGAAAAAACAATTGCATATAAGCATATAGCATCAGTTCATGAAACATCAATGCATCAATTGTATACATTCACGAAAAGAAATCATAGCATCACTAGCAAGAACTAGAAAGGCAGGAAAAAAGGGGGCAAGCTGGCGAGGAGGAGAGGAGGGGCGCCCAAAGAAGCAGCTGCGTGCTTGCGCCTGCGCCTCTATGGTGCTGTACTGGAGAAGAAGACCAGCAGTGGATGCGGCGCGGCGCACGACCAAATTAGGGCCCAGTTCTTTTCACTCGATTCTGGACAATCTTGGTCTGGAAAATCAAAATCTCAAAAAAACTCGATCTTTTGTCCAAAATCATCTAAGGCCCTGTTTGTATCAGATTCTGTGACCAGATTCAGCTTTGCCAGTGAAGCCGAATCTAGAATCTGAAACAAACGGCTATCTGGAATCAGCTTTGCCAGTGAAACTAAATCTGGATTTGGGTCATTTTTAGTGCAATTTTCTGAAGCACCTCAAAGTGTACTTCGATGGCGAAGCTAATTCCCGGCACTCTGAAGCGAATCCACACATGATTAAAATCCAAACTAAGCTGAAACAAACAGAATCGCGTTGGAACCTTGCTTCTGGCGATTCTGGACGCTCCCCGCAAAACAAAACGTTTCGGTTTAAGACAGTATCCCTATTTGAGAGGGAAATTACGAGAGAACTGCCACTCGTGGCCGCCGCGCCCAGAAAAAACGAGTTGCACGACTCGTCCCTCTCCTTCGCTCGATCCCCCACCTCCCCACTCGCGCTCGCGATAGGGTTACAGGGCCGCCGCCGCCGCGCCGCCCGACAGCCCGCCCCGGTCGCTCGCCTGAAGCCGCTCCTCCGCCCCGCCCGCCTACCTCGAGGCCCGCAGCCGCTCCTCCACCCCGCCCGCCCGCCTGAAGCCACTCCTCCGCCCCGCCGACTGGCCTCGACGCCCACAGCCGCTGCTCCGCCCCGGCCGCTGGCCTCGACGCCCACAGCCGCCTCGCCGGAGTTCGCTGGGTGCAGCCTCTATTCCTTCTTCTTCGTTTCTGTACATGAAACAATGGACGGATAGATGGCTGTATGTTTGTTTGGCAGGAGTAGATGATTTGCTTGATAACTGAATGGATGGTGCTAGTTTATTCGTAGATGGCTGGATGAATGGTGCAACTATATGTATAAAAATTGCGACAATGAATGCTCAATGCTACTGTGTAGGTTGATGATTTGTAAACTTCTTTTTGCTACTGTGATTTGTCAGTGCTATATGATGCGCATGTGCAACCCCATTGCCATTTAAATTGTTCGAGACAACTAAGAGCAACTCTAACGCGGCGACCCATTTCATCCGCGCGCGTCCGTTTGGGTCGGTGCGGACAGAAAAGTCGGCCCAACGCGCCGACCCAAATGGACGCGCGTCCGCTTTTCGTCCGCCCGCCGACCCATTCCCGGCCCATTTTTTAGCCGGATTTGCGTCGGCGCGGACACGAGAGGGACGCGCGCGCGCCTGCCTACTCCTCCCCTTGGCCCGCTGGTCGGTGGCAGCCTCCATCATTTCCCTCCACTTTCCGCAAAACCCTCCTGCCCGCGCACGCTCCCGCTGCTAGCCATGGACGCCGACCTCGATGTCGCAGCCGGCCTCGCCTCGCTCACCTCGTCCGGCATCACGTCCGCCTCCTCCGGCAAAGGCAAGCCTCGCGCCCCCCGCAAGACCGCCGCCGCGCCCAAGCCGAAGAAGAAGCTGACGGCCGACGAGTGGGCAAGGAAGTCGGCGAAGAGAAAGGGCCGGAGGCACGCGGCGGACGCGAGGAAGGAAGCCATCGCGGCGGCCGCCATCGCCGCCGCCGCACAGCAGGAGGCCACCAACGCCCGCGTTGCGGCGGCAACGAGGGAGGCGCTAATATACCTAGGGTTAAACCCTGGCCAGCATGGCCTCGTCAACGCCACTCTTGAGAGCATCAAGGCACGCCCCGTGAGCGGCATCAGCATGCAAGACATGGTATGCTAGCAAGCGGCCCTCTTTAGGTCATTCCGTTTATGCTTGCATGTCCATTTCCATTTCCATATCCATTTGCCAATATGCTTGCATGCAATTCATTTGTTGGCATACCAAGCTTTGGAGGCATTCAAGGTCCAATACGATGGCAAGTGCTTCAACCTCTCCCATTGTTGGAGGGTCATCAAAGACGAGGAGAAGTTCAAGGTGCAATATGCCTCCCTCATGTCGCGTGGGGGGAAGGAAGGCCGTGGAGGAGGTTGGGGACGGCGAGAAGCCACGGCCGTGGGGGAAGACCAACTCCAAGAAGGAGGACAAGCGGGATGCGGCGTCGAACGCCTTGATCGCAAGCATGAAGGGCATGATGACCAAGAAGGACTCAAGGAAGGAGGAGCGCCGGCGATACAAGGAAGAACAAATGAACACCTTCATGGAGATCCAAAGAAGGAGGCTTGACATGTAGGCGGAGAAGCAAGCCAAGATGCTTGAGATGGAGACGGAGAAGAAAGCCAAGATGCTAGAGATCGAGGCAGCCAACGCCAAGGCCAAGGAGAAAGAAGTGGCTCTCGCGAGCATGATGACGGGGGTGGAGATCATGAAGGTGGATCTCAACACCGTGTCGCCAAGGAAGAGGCCGTGGTTCGAGAAGATGCAGGCCGACATGCTCAAGTTTGACGACGAATGATCTATGGCGGCGAGCGCCATCCTTTTTTTGTATGTCGGCAAGTGTGCTGGCATGACCACGGCCGCGATGGCGTGGTCGAACTCCCGCCCCTTTTTTATGTGCTGGCATGTGTGTCGGCCGCTGGCAAGTGCGCCAGCTGAACTGCGTGGTGTATTTCTGAAGCTGGCATGGTGCCGGCATGAACTTCGGGCGACGACATGGCCGCTGCAATGATCTATGGCCGCGGACCTTTTTCGAAAGTTGCGTGCAGACATGAAATGGGGCGCGGCCGTTGGGCGCACTGCCGACTCAAATCTTAAAGAGGGCGGACGCCGAGCAGGCAGCCGACCCAAACGGACAAAAAGCGGACAAATCCGCCGTCCGTTTGGGTCGGCACGTTGGAGTTGCTCTAAGTGTTAGCAATTTAACACACAGTTTTAGTTTAGGGACATTACAGACATTTCATCACAGAACTCATCCCATAATCTCAGACCACAATCTCATAAAAGAACTCGACGGCTGATTCTGGATGATTCTGGATGATTCTGTGGGAAGTTTCTCAAAAGCTGATTTTGAAGAATCAAAGCTGAAAAGAACTGGGCCCTGGTTGTCTCTCGTCTGGAGACTGGAGTGGGCTGTGACACTGTGCTCCAATGGACTGTTTTGGGCCAAAATCAATATGTATATGCCATGGTAAAAAAAAGTCAGAAATCTGGGTGTGCCACGGCACACCGTGCACACCCTGTAGGTCTGCCAATGCACCAGGACAGACAGTTTTTTAACATACATGAAATGTAGTATTCCTTTTCACAAACATTCTCTGGATTTGAGCAAGTAAGTCCCCTCCTTCCATTTCCTCCCAACATTTTCATGTCGTTTTTGCAGATTCATGGACAAAGAACAACCTAATCAATGGCATTATTATTAAAAAATCTCACAAACTTTATTAGTCAGTGACCATCACTCCTACCTCTATCCCTCAAACCTTAGTAGCCACTTTCCCAGCAACAGTACGACCATATGAGTCACTTCAACCAGCATTATTTGAGTGAAGTACGCCCAAGTGATGATACCCCTTCTCCATACGGGTAGCTTGTCCCGAGTGACAAACCCCCATTATGCAGGATGGTATTTCTATACTTGACAAATGTGGGCTTGGGACTCCATAGGCTTCTGCTGGGTTTTAGGTCACACCGTGGGCCTACATAGTGGGGGATAACTCGTCGGCCAAGTGGTCTCGTACTACATCGGTTTTAGGCCTGATGTGTCGACTGAAGCCCCTAGGTTGTCCTGGACAACTATGGTTGGCCCATGACGAAATACATGAAGATTCCAAAAGACCTGGAGTACAATCCGATGATACCGGATCCGTGGAGGACTCTACCTCCACCAATGTAGCCTTCCTAGTTCTATAAGCTTAAGACCCCCGGTGTGTGATATACCGGGGGTTGGGCTCATCATAGTGATCATACAATCTCTTTGTACTATACATGTACTTTTTACACACTCCAACGCAATACACACAAGCAGTAAGTAGGGTATTATCTCCTACGGAGAGCCCAAACCTGGGTAAAACCTTGCCCCTTGTTACCATCTTGTCAAGTTGCCCAGCTAGGATACCCTACCGAGTGATATGTCAAATTTAGCTCCGACACTATGATCTGAGGTTTGTTTTGCTCTCATAGTGATGATTTATTATCTTTACCATGTTCATAGTGATGCATGCGACTTGAGACGGTGAATGCAAGGGCATTATCATGTTTTGGTTATCTACTACACTTTGAGCTCGAACTGATATGAACAGAACATATATCAGCGAGCCAACGTTCTAAGGGAGGGGATAATGTTAATAATTCAGACATGTCAATATGCTCCTTTTATGGAGGTATTAAAATGCATGCATGAAAGAATTCATCGCATGGTTGTTGCACCATATGGTATAAAGTGGTACGGTAATATATGTGATAGTGTTCCTATTTAAGCATGAGAAGAGATATGGAACAAGATCATCACTCGCAACAAAGCCATCATGCACACACGAGACCGAGCAAGGCGTAAAACTTAGTAGCATATACCACATAGGCAATGTACATAAGTTTTTCTACTTAGTTGGAATAGCTTTTGAGATATGCTAGGTTTATACCAACATAGACCACATGTGTATGCGATGGACACAAGTTTTGAACTTAGTTGTTGGAACTGCTTTTGTAATCTAGCCGAACCCTAAAGACATCATAGGACTTGGAAGCATCAGTGTCTTTGACTACACCATACCTTCTACTCGGCAAAGTCACAGTAATCCAAATTGTTAGTTTGGGAAGGAGTTTTCTTGGGGGTACCGTCATGGAACCAGGACACTTGATTGGGTTAGTACAAAACATCATCATGTGTGTTCTGCGCATGCGCTCGGTACTGACCAGTATACCATTCTCCATGGTCTGAAATTTTCTGGATGTATTAGATTTGGACGACAGTGAACTACACAGCTGACATGAACTTAACCATATGAGAGTTTATATGGACTAGAGTGAGCTCAAGTATAATGTTCAAGAGACTCCTGCCACATGTGTGTACTCAATAAAAAACGACCTTGTTGGTAACACAAAAAGCTAGAAAAGAAGGTATTTTTTGGGGAGGTTACAATCATTACTTAAAGTGAGGTCAATCCAGAATTTTCCGGACAGATCTTAGAGAACGAACCGTGGATTGGGACTTTGGCCTCTAATTTATTTATTTTCTATAGGGCCAAAAAGAAAGGAGTCCATCCCTTCACCTAGAGAGATTTTTTTTTTTACGTTGGACACAGACGTTCCATTCCTAAGCCCGCACAGCAATATCGCTGGCGACAATAGTCGATACAAAGTCCAGCGCTTGATCAAGCCACAACGAAACTACACCACCTGCCTGGTAGCCAAACACGGCTAGTTCATGGGCCACTTTATTACAATCACGCTTACAAAAGCTAAAAGTGAAAGACTCAAAGTTCCCAAAGCAAATACTGTGAGACTCCCTCAGGAGCACACCATTCGTCGAGCGATCATACTCATCAGAGTTGAGAGCATTCACCAGGACAGAAGAGTCTGACTCGAATTAGATCACCAAATAAGTGCCCAGTTCAGCAGCAGCTTCAACGGCCCTCACACAGGCCGACGCCTGAGCATGCAGCAGCCCAGCCATGTGCTCCTTATATCCTGGGCGTGCAGCTAAAAATTCCCCATGAGAGTTCCTGACAACACAGCCCCAAGCGCCCCTGCCAGTCTTCACATAAAATGAAGCATCAAAGTTAACTTTGTGTGTGTTATCTGGGGGTCTTTGCCACTGGAATATATGCTGGCTAGCAAATGAGGCAGTCGCAACCTACATATCAGCTCTGAATTCCTGAATGTTCTGCCTGATCGAATAACAAATGTCATCAACCGATCTCAGCTTGCCCCCAGCATTCACTTATTTCTCGCCGACCACCACTCCCATAGCAGGAGCAGCATCTCTCTTATGCGCCTCAAGGGTCCATATATGCTCAAATACATCTGCTGGGTTCTTACATTGTAACAGAGCCAGCCTGGTATCTTCCACGTCGACGGCACTCGATATCCTTCGGACAAATTTGCACTTCAGAAACAAGTGCCCTCCATCTTCATCAAGGCACATACACACAGGACATCTATGATTAACAATATAATTAATGGTCCTTAATAACACTATAACATGAGTCCCGCTTCAGTACAACCCCCTCACTGAACGTATAAAACACAATATAAACCTTTCACAGCTTGTACCCACTTTTATATGTATTTTAAAAGCTCAAGCATTTTTCAAAAAAGAAACGAAAAAGGAAAAAGGAAAAGAAACAAAAAACTAACCCAAAAAAAGAAAAAGAATAGCGAGAAAAATGTTGCACAATAAGCTAGTTTAGCTAGCGTGTCAGTTTTAGTTTTCAGTCTCTGTGTCATAGTAGTTTTTCTGTTAGAGTTCAGTTAGTGTTTTCTGTCATGTTATTTAGCAGCTCCCGCGAGACGCGAGTTGTGCGATCCGTGGAGAGATTGTAGGGAGCCGCGGGCCGTGTACTCGATCATGGGATGGCACGATCCTGTAGGAGCGCCGGAGCCGCGGCATGATCGCTTTAAGTTGAGGAATAAAAGGAAGGAGAAACAGAAAAGCAGCATGCGAGTTCGCTGCGCAAAACCTCTCTCTAGCGAGCTGTTTCAGAATGTTTCGTCGGCAACAAGTGGCATCAGAGCCATGTCAAGATCACCTCCGGCCGCCGGAGATCGGTCGCGCAGGGACATGGTGGTTCAGCAGGTGGTGCAGCCGGCATCCTCGAGTGGCGCGCTTCCAATGCTGTCGCGCACGAACTACCCCGAGTGGTCTCTGTTGATGAAGGTCTACCTCCAGGCCCATGGCTGGTGGAGGGCGGTGTCGCATGGCGATGCCCCCTACCACGACGAGCGCAACGCCATGATCACCATCCTCCGTGGCCTCCCTACGGATGTGCTGCTCGCCGTGGGTGAGAAGGAGAACGCCAAGGAGGCGTGGGACGCCATCGCCAAGCAGCGCCTCGGTGCCACGTGAGTGCGCGAGGCCAACGCGCAGAAGCTCCGGCACGATTTCGAGAGCATCGCCTTCCGCGACGGGGAAACCATCGACGACTTCTCCCTCCGCCTGTCCGGCATCGTCTCCGGCCTGCGCGCTCTCGGCGACACCCTGGAAGAATCAAAGGTAGTGGCCAAATTCCTTCGTGTTGTGCCACAACAGTTCGCGCAGGTGGCGATCGCGATCGAGACGCTGCTGGACATAAGCATGCTCTCCCTGGATGAGGTCACCGGCAGGTTCCGCGTCGTGCAGGAGCGCCTCGACGACGCGCAGGGCGGCAGCAGCAGCCAAGGTGGCCGCCTGCTCCTCACTTGGGAGGATTGGCAGGCCCGTCTGCAACAATCCGGTGCTCAAGGCCCTCCCTCGGGCGGCAACAACCGCCGCAGGGGCGGTGGCCGTGGCCGAAGAGGTGGCCGAGGAGGCGGACGCGGCGGGGGGCGCGGCAGAGACTACCCCGACAAGAGCGGCGGGGACAAGGAAAAGTGCCGATACTGCGGCATCAGGGGCCACTGGGCCTGCAAGTGCAAGAAGAAGAAAAGGGAGGAGGAAGCCCTTCTCGCCCATGCCGATGAGGAAGCCGATCCAGAGCTGCTGCTTGCTGAGGTGGTCGAGCTCATGCACCCCACTCAGGCGGCGGCACTGGCCGTGGGTCACCCTGATCCGCCGCAAGCCACCGTCTTCCTCAACGAGGAATAGGCGAACATCTCTCCCGCCGCAGACGCCGCCGCCCCGGACCCGGTGTGGTACCTGGACACCGGAGCGTCCAACCACATGACGGGCGATCGCGCGGCCCTCATCGAGCTCCACACTGCGATCACCGGATCCGTGCGATTCGGTGATGGGTCAGTGGTACGGATCGAGGGGCGCGGCACCGTTGCGTTCAGCATCGACGGGGGAGCTCAGCGCGCCCTCATGGATGTGTACTACATCCCCAGGCTCAAGAGCAGCGTGGTGAGCCTCGGACAGCTCGACGAGAACGGCTGCGACATCAACGTGCATCAGGGCGTCCTCACCGTCCATGACCGACGCGGCGCCCTCGTCCTCAAGGTGAAACGGTCCGCAAATCGTTTGTACAAGTTACTTATCCGCCCCGTTCGTCCGATCTGTCTTGGCGCGCGTGCGGACAGCGTGTCATGGCACTGGCACGCCCGTTTTGGACATCTGCACGTCGACGCACTACAGAGGATGGCGCGGGCTGGGATGGTGCGAGGGCTGCCGGGCATCGAGCACACTGGAGAGCTCTGCCAGGCCTGCCTCGCCGGCAAGCAACACCGGACGCCGTTCCCCCAGGCGGCCAAGTACAGAGCGGAGACACCGCTCGACCTCGTTCACGCAGACCTCTGCGGGGCGATCACGCCGGCGACACCGGGAGGACGGCGCTACTTCCTGCTCCTCGTCGACGACCACAGCCGCTACATGTGGCTCACCCTGTTGTCCAGCAAGGATGAGGCCGCGGCGGCGATCAAAAGGTTCCAGGCGCGTGCGGAGGCAGAGGCACAACGCAAGATGGGCACGCTGCGCACGGACCGCGGCGGGGAGTTCACGTCCACGGCGCTCGCCGAACACTTCGCAACCGCGGGCGTGCAGCGGCACCTGACGGCGCCGTACTCGCCGCAGCAGAACGGCGTCGTCGAGAGGCGCAACCAGACGGTGGTGGGCATGGCGAGGAGCATGATGAAGGCCAAGGGCATACCGGACTACTTCTGGGGGGAGGCGGTGACCACGGCCGTCTATCTCCTAAACAGGGCGTTCACGCGCAGCGTGGACGGAGTGACTCCGTATGAAGCATGGCATGGGAAGAAGCCAGAGGTGAATCATCTGCGAGTATTTGGATGTGTAGCGCACGTCAAGAGCGCGCGCCCCTGCCTCAAGAAGCTGGACGACTGGAGCACGCCCATGGTGCACATCGGGTACGAGCCCGGCACCAAGGCGTATAGGGTGTACGACCCGGCAAGCCGCCGGGTTCACGTGTCCCGCGACGTCGTGTTTGACGAAGGCGCGAGCTGGGATTGGAGCAACGAGATGGCGGGCACGGGCGGCACCTTCGTCATCGACTTCACGGCATACGGTGGCCTAATCGAGGACGCGGCCGCGCCAGCAATGTTTTAAATAGCGGGCTATGGAAAATAGCGACCGGCCTTCAAAAAAGCTAAAGCGGGCTATTTGTGAAGACGACCATTTAGCGACACCCTGCTGAAAAGGCTATAGCGCCGGCTATTTAAAACTATGGCGAGAACTCCATCACCGGCGTCGCACGAACCCGCTACGGTGGCAACCGGCTCGGGTACAACGACACCATCACAGCCCGTCTTCAACACCGGGGCAGAGGACACGCCAGCGGCGGGCGGCACGTCCCCTGCCACTCCGGTCTGGCAGGACGTGCAGTTCGCCATGCCGCCGCCTCATGACGCGGACATGTTCGACGACGCTGACGACGCCGACGCTGTCCACCGTTTTCGTCGCCTGGATGATGTGCTCGACCACGGCGCGGCCAAACCTGGCAGGACGGAGCAGCTGCTCCTGCTGCACGAAGGAGAGCCGGCGACGTTCGCAGAGGCCGAGCCCCATGCCGCATGGCGGGCGGCAATGATGGAAGAAATGGCGTGCATCGAGTCTAATCAGACCTGGTCTCTCTGTGACCTGCCCGCAGGACATCGGCCCATCGGATTGAAATGGGTCTTCAAGGAGAAGCGGAACGCCGCCGGCGAGGTGATCAAGCACAAGGCCCGCCTGGTGGCGAAGGGCTTCGTGCAGCGCGCTGGCATCGACTTTGAGGAGGTGTTTGCTCCGGTGGCTCGCCTCGACTCCGTGCGTGTACTGCTCGCCGTAGCCGCACAGGAGAGCTGGGAGGTGCACCATCTGGATGTCAAGCCCGCCTTCCTCAACGGCGAACTTGAGGAGGAGGTATACGTGGTGCAGCCCCCTGGCTTCGAGCTCGCCGGCGCGACGAGCAAGGTGCTCCGGCTGCACAAAGCGCTCTATGGGCTTCGTCTGGCAACGAGGGCGTGGTACGCGAAGCTCGACAGCAGCCTCAACGCGCTTGGTTTCGAGAAGTGTCCGTCCGAACACGCGCCCTAACATTACCTATGCCGTGGGGTACGTCAGCAGGTTCATGGAGGCACCGACAAATGAGCATTGGGCTGCCGTGAAGCAGCTACTGAGGTACATCGCCGACACGCAGCAGCTGGGGTGCTCTTACTCTCGGCAGGCGCGCGGCGCAGAGCTCGTCGGATACAGTGACTCCCACCTGGGCGGGGACATGGATGATCGCAAGAGCACCAGCGGCACCATCTTCTTTCTTGGAGGCAACCCGGTGTCATGGCAGTCTGCCAAGCAGAAGATTGTCGCACTCTCCTCGTGCGAGGCAGAGTACGTTGCCGCAGCAGGAGCCGCGTGCCAGGGCATCTGGCTCAGGCGGCTGATCGGTGAACTGCTCGGGCATGTCGACGGCGCCACCAAGCTCTGCATCGACAACAAGTCAGCGATAGCGCTGAGTAAGAACCCTGTCTTCCATGACAGGAGCAAGCACATTGAGCTGCGCTACCACTTCATCCGACAGTGCGTTGACGACGGCAGCATCGACGTTCAGTACGATGCGAACTGGTGACCAGCTCGCTGACATCCTCACGAAGGCGCTCGGGCGAATTCAGTTCCAGGAAATGCGTGACCGTGTGGGGATCATCAGAAGCCAGCCAACCTAGCTTAGGGGGAGTTTGTTGCACAATAAGCTAGTTTAGCTAGCGTGTCAGTTTTAGTTTTCAGTCTCTGCGTCATAGTAGTTTTTCTGTTAGAGTTCAGTTAGTGTTTTCTGTCAGGTTAGTTAGCAGCTCCCGCGAGACGCGAGTTGTGCGATCCGTGGAGAGATTGTAGGGAGCCACGGGCCGTGTACTCGATTGTGGGATGGCACGATTCTGTAGGAGCGCCGGAGCCGCGGCATGATTGCTTTAAGTTGAGGAAAAAAAGGAAGGAGAAACAGAAAAGCAGCATGCAAGTTCGTCTCGCGAGCTGTTTCAGAGTGTTTCGTCGGCAACAAAAAAGACCACTTTGCTACATTAAACAGGTCGTTGAGATGTAGTTATTTTAGTTCGCGTATCCTAGTTAGACACTGAGGCTTATTCACTCGTGTGGCTAGGGATGAGCGGTTAACAGCGGGAGTTACACGGTTTGATCCCCCCACACAGCCTTTTTTTGGGTGAATTTTTCCTGTTTCCGCGTGGGACAATGGGCTGGCCCAGTCGGTGGCCTCCTCTGTGTGGCGCTGTCTATTTGACACTACTCTTCAAATGTACGGAAAAAATCTTATGTGACGCTCTCTGCGTCGTAATGTCGACCGCACGCACAGGTCAAACCCCCTGATGCGAGAAATGGGCTGGCCCAGTCGGTGGCTTCCTGTGTGTGGTGCTGTCTATTTGATACTACTCTTCAAACGTACGAGAAATTCTTATGTGACGCTCTCTGCGTCGTAATGTCGACCGCACGGACAGGGCGAACCCCCTGATGCGAGAAATGGGCCGGCCCACACCACCACAGCGAGCAACCAGTTTTGGCTTTTATCTTTTACTGTTTTTTGGGATTGTATATTGTGTTTTTCTGGTTACTGTTTCTTTTTTATTTTGTATTTTTTTAATTTTATTTTTGTATTGTAAAAAGGTTCATATTTTCTAGAAAATGTTCAAATTTTTTTAAAAAATTATGTATTTAATGAAAATAAAAACTTCCGAAACAGTTCTTTATTAATGGTTGTTGATAAATTCCACAATGTTTCATCTTTTTGAAAAGTTGTTCCGTTTTGAAACATTTCTCAAAAACACAGAAAATTTTCGCTCTTTATAAAATTTGTGCAGAATTTCAAAAATGTTTCCACTATCAAATTTTGTTCATGAATTAAAAAGTGTTCGTGTTTTGTAAAAAATATTCCTATGTTCCGAAGAATGTTCATGTTTTTACCAAAATTTTATTTTATTTCAAAAAAATTCCGAAAGTGTTCATAATTTCAATTTTTTTGTTCACGTTGTCAAAATTTGGTCCCATTGTTTCAAAAAATGTTTGGAATTTTTTAAAAGTGTTGACAATGTAAGAACTATTCAGGGATTTCAAAAATTGGTCACGTCTTAAAAAAAGTTTGAAATTCCAATATTTTATGACATTTTTTTTTTGAAATTGAACAAATTATTTTTTTCTAAAAATATTATGCGTTTACAAAATTATTCATAAATTTCAATAAATGTTTCAAAATTTTCCAAAAAACATTGTCTAATCTCGATGCCACAGTGTTCTTAACACTTTCACGCTTACTAGCAATCAACAAAAGGGCATCATTCCTACTCGGTGGTTGACGAGGTTGTGAGATCGATTCCCTTGCTGCCCACTTATCTTGTATTTTTATGTCGTGACTTAAAAAACAAATACTCCACTCACATTGATGGGCCGGCCCACTCGGGGCGAGCCCC
Source organism: Thinopyrum elongatum (assembly GCA_011799875.1). Taxonomy (NCBI): domain Eukaryota; kingdom Viridiplantae; phylum Streptophyta; class Magnoliopsida; order Poales; family Poaceae; genus Thinopyrum; species Thinopyrum elongatum. Next base: position 30,336,076 of record CM022303.1, on the reverse strand, counting down.
TTTCAGTATGCCTTGACGTATTTAAAAAAAGACCATCCTACCCTTTGTTGTGAAGGGGTATAGAGAAATCTCGTCGGTTGATGCGTTTGGGGGGGGGGGGGGGGGGGATTGATCAAGCTAAGTGCTATAATTAATGGCACTTGACAAAAAACAAGAAGTTGTTGCAATATCGTGGTAAGTATTTGTTGGGGAACATTGCATGGGAAACAAAAAAAATTCTACGCTCACCAAGATCAATCTAGGAGATGAACATCTACGAGAGGAGAGATTGCATCTACATACCCTTGTAGATCGCTAAGCGGAACCGTTAAGAAACGCGATTGAAGTAGTCGAACGTCTTCGAGATCCAATCATGATCTGTCCGGCGAACTCCCGATCCAAGTGCCGAACGGACGGCACCTACGTGTTCAACACACGTACGGCTTGATGACGCCTTCACCTCCTCGATCTAGCGAGCGATGGTGAAGTAGTAGCTCGAGTCCTCTGACAGCACGACGGCGTGGTGGCGGTGGTGATGGTGAAATCTCAGCAGAGCTTCGCTAAGCACTACGGAGAGAAAAAGGGCTATGAGGGATAGGGCGGGCAGCGTCGTGGCATAGATGGGTGCGGCTGCCCTCCCTCTACACCTCTATATATAGGGGAAAGGGAGGAGGAGGGGGCGCCCTAGGGTTTCCCTGGGGGGGCCGGCGGCCACAAGGGGCAACCCTAGATGGGTTTTGGGCGCCTCCCCCTAGGTGCCTTGGCCCCCAAGCCAGGTGGAGGCAGCCCTAGGGGGGCGCCCCACCTCCTCTGTTGATCGTGGGAAGGGGTGAGGGGGCACACAGCCCCTTAGTGAGCTGGTGTGCTCCCTCCCCTTGGCCCATGAGGCCCCCCAACACTTGTCGGGGCCCCCGAAACCCCTTTCGGTTCTCCTAGCCATAACCCGGTACCCCTGGAACACTTCCGGAGTCCGATTCCCTTCGTCCTATATATCGATCTTCACCTCCGGACCATTCCGGAGTTCCTCGTCATGTCCGGGATCTCATCCGGGACTCCGAACAACCTTCCGTTACCACCAAAACAACTCAACTATACTTATATCGTCACCAAACATTAAGTGTGTAGACCCTACGGGTTCGTGAACTATGTAGATATGACCGAGACACCTCTACGGTCAATAACCAATAGCGGGACCTGGATGCCCATATTGGTTCCTACATATTCTACGAAGATCTTTATCGGTCGAACCTCGATGTTAAGGATTCAGCTAATCCCGTATGTAGTTCCCTTTGTCTATCGGTATCTTACTTGCCTGAGATTCGGTCATCGGTATCTTCATACCTAGTTCAATCTCGTTATCGGCAAGTCTCTTTACACGTTCTGTAATACAAGATCCCGTGGCTAACCCATTAGTCACATTGCTTGCAAGCTCATTTTGATGTTGTATTACCAAGTGGGCCCTGAGATACCTCTCCGTCATACGGAGTGACAAATCCCAGTCTTGATCCATGCCGACTCAACAGACACCCTCGGAGATACCTGTAGAGCACCTTTATAGTCACCCAGTTACGTTGCGACGTTTGGTACACACAAGGTACTCCTCCGGTGTCAGTGAATTGCATGATCTCATGGTCATAGGAACATATACTTGACATGCAGAAAACGGTAGCAATAAACTTGACACGATCATATGCTACGTTCATAGTTTGTGTCTTGTCCATCACATCATTCTCCTAATGATGTGATCCTGTTATCAAATGACAACTCATGTCTATGGCCAGGAAACCATAGCCATCTTTGATCAACGAGTTAGTCCGGTAGAGGCTTACTAGGGACATGTTGTTGTCTATGTATCCACACATGTATTTGAGTTTCCGGTCAATACAATTATAGCATGGATAATAAACGATTATCATGAACAAGGAAATATAATAATAACCACTTTATTATTGCCTCTAGGGCAAATTTCCAATAGTCTCCCATTTGCAACAGAGTCAATAATCTAGTATTACATGGTAATGAATCTAACACCCATAGAGTTCTGGTGTTGATCATGTTTTGCCAGTGGAAGAGGTTTAGTCAACGGATTTGTAACATTTAGATCTGTATGTACTTTACAAATGTTTATGTCCTCCTCCTTGACTGCATCACGCATGGAGTTGAAGCGTCGCTTTATGTGTCTGGTCCTCTTGTGAAACCTTGGTTCCTTGGCTAGAGCAATGGCACCAGTGTTGTCACAGAACAGAGTCACTGGGTTCAGTACACTGGGCACAACTCCAAGATTTGTCATGAACTGCTTCATCCAGACACCTTCCTTTGTTGCCTCCGAGGCAGCTATGTACTCCTCTTTGCATGTAGAATCAGCTACCACGCTTTGCTTGGAACTACACTAGCTTACCGCTCCCCCATTTAGAATATATATGTATCCGGTTTGAGACTTAGAGTCATCCGGATCAGTGTCAAAGCTTGCATCGATGTAACCCTTTACGACGAGCTTTTGATCACCTCCATAAACGAGAATCATTTCCTTAGTCCTTTTCAGGTACTTAAGGATATTCTTCACCGCTGTCTAGTGATGCACTCCTGGATTACTTTGAAACCCTCCGGCCATACTTATGGCAAGGCTGACATCCGGTCTTGTGCACAGCATCGCATACATAATAGAGCCTATGGCTGAAGCATAGGGGATGACACTCATCTTTTCTCTATCCTCTGTAGTTGCTGGGCATTGAGTCTTACTCAACTTCATACCTTGCAAAACAGGCAAGAACCCCTTCTTGGACTGATCCATTTTGAACTTCTTCAAAATCTTATCAAGGTATGTGCTTTGTGAAAGTCCTATTAAGCGTCTCGATCTATCTCTATAGATCTTGATGCCTAATATGATAGCAGCTTCTCCTAGATCCTTCATTAAAAAACTATTGTTCAAATATTCCTTCACGTTTTCCAGAAGTTCTACTCCCTCTGTTCCTAAATATTTGTCTTTCTAGAGATTTCAATAAGTGACTACATACGGAGCAAAATGAGTGAATCTACACTCTAAAATATGTCTATATACATCCGTATGTAGTAGGCCATTTGAAATCTCTAAAAAGACAAATATTTAGGAACGGAGGGAGTATATTGTTTCCAATCAGCAATATGTCATCCACATATAGTGTTAGAAACGGTATAGAGCTCCCACTCACTTTCTTGTAAATACAAGATTCTCCAAAAACTTGTATAAACCCAAATGCTTTGATCACCTCATCAAAGCGAAGATTCCAACTCCGAGATGCTTGCACCAAGCCATAAATGGATCGCCGGAGTTTGCACACTTTGTCAGCATTCTCTGGATCGACAAAACCTTCCGGTTGCATCATATACTACTCTTCCTTTAGGAAACCGTTAAGGAACGCTGTTTTGACATCCATCTGCCAGATTTCATAATCGAAAAATGCATCTATTGCTAACATGATTCTAACGGACTTAAGCATCGCTATGGGTGAGAAAGTCTCATCGTAGTCAACTCCTTGAACTTATGAAAACCCCTTTGCCACAAGTCGAGCTTTATAGACGGTGACATTACCGTCCGCGTCCGTCTTCTTCTTGAAGATCCATTTATTCTGAATGGCCTTTCGCCCTTCAGGCAATACTTCCAAAGTCCATACTTTGTTTTCATACATGGATCCCATCTCGGATTTCATGGCCTCTAACCATTTGTCGGATTCCGGGCCCACCCTCGCTTCTCTATAGCTCGTAGGTTCACCATTGTCCAACAACATGACCTCTAAGACAGGGTTACCGTACCACTCAGGAGCTGTACGTACTCTTGTCGACTTACGAGGTTTGATAGTAACTTGATCCGAAGCTTCATGATCATCATCATTAGCTTCCTCTTCAACTGACGTAGGTGCCACAGAAACATCTTTATGTGCTACGCCATTCTCTGGTTAAAGTAAAGGTTCAACAACCTCATCAAGTTCTATCTTCCTCCCACTCAATTCTTTTGAGAGAAACTCTTTCTCGAGAAAGGACCCGTTCCATCTCATATGCTCCATGACATTCAAAACGCCTTTGAAGTCCCGGCTCTAAGCCATACAACATGGCGCACTGAACTATTGAGTAGTCATCAACACGCGACTGCCAGGCGTTCACAACATCCACAGTCGCTGAGGGGGTGGCGCACCAAGCGGTGCATCAAGGACATAAGACTTTTGGGAAGCCGCGAGGATAATCCTCAGATTACGGGCCCAGTCTACAAAGTTGCTTCCATCATCTTTCAGCTTAGCTTTCTCTAGGAACACATTGAAATTCAGGGGAGCTACTGCGCGAGCCATTGATCTACAACATAAATTTGCAAAGATAACTTAGACTATTGTTCATGATAAATGAGTTCAATTAATCATATTACCTAAGAAATCCCACTCAAATCAACATCCCTCCGGTTGTCCAAGTATAACACGATCCAAATTCACCAACCCAAGTCCGATCATCACGTGAGATGAGGTGGTTTCAATGGTGAACATCTCTATGTTGACCATATCTACTATATGACTCGTGTTCGACCTTTCGGTCTCGTGTGTTCCGAGGCCATGTTTGTACATGCTAGGCTCGTCAAGTTTAACCCAAGTGTTCCGCATGTGCAACACTGGCTTGCAGCCGTTGTATATGAACGTAGAGTCTATCAGACCCGATCATCACGTGGTGCTTCGAAACGACGAACTTTCGCAACGGTGCACACTTGGGGAGAACAAAATTTTATCTTAAAATTTTAGTGAGGGATCACCTTATAATGCTACCGTCGTCCTAAGCAAAATAAGATGCATAAAAGGATTAACATCACATGCAAATCATAACTGACATGATATGGCCATCAACTTGTGCTTTTGATCTCCATCTCCAAAGCACTGGCATGATCTCCATCGTCACCGGCATGACACCATGATCTCCATCATCGTGTCGCCATCGGGGTTTTCACGCCAACCATGCTTCTACTACTATTGCTACCATTTAGCGATAAAGTAAAGCGTTACATAGCTCTTAATGACTGACACGCAGGTCATACAATAATTAAATACAACCCTATGGCTCCTGCCTGTTGCCGTATGCAAGTCGATATAAACTATTACAAACATGATCATCTCATACATCAAATATATTTCATCATGTCTTTGTCCATATCATATCACAACATACCCTGCAAAAACAAGTTATATGTCCTCTAATTGTTGTTGCATGTTTTACGTGGCTGCTATGGGTATTTAGCAAGAACGATTCTTACCTACGCAAAGCCACAACGGTGATATGCAAGTTGCTATTTAACCTTCTACAAGGACCGCCTTTGTCGAATCCAATTCAACTAAGGTGGGAGAGACAGACACCCGCCAGCCATCTTTATGCAACAAAGTCACGTGTCAGTCGATGGAACCGATCTCATGCACGTGGACATGTAAAGTTGGTCCAGGTTGCTTCATCCCACAATACCACCAAATCAAGAAAAGACCAAGGAAGGAAGCAATCTGAATATCAACGCCCACAAACTCTTTTGTGTTCTGTGATGTCATCTACGCATAGACCTAGCTCATGATGCCACTGTTGGGGAACATTGCATGGGAAACAAAAAATTTCCGACGCTCACCAAGATCAATCTAGGAGATGAACATCTACAAGAGGATAGATTGCATCTACATACCCTTGTAGATCTCTAAGCAGAGGCGTTAAGAAAGGTGGTTGATGTAGTCGAACGTCTTCGCGGTCCAATGATGATCAGTCCCGCGAACTCCCGAACCAAGTGCCGAACGGACGGCACCTCCGCGTTCAACACACGTACGGCTTGATGACACCTTCACCTCCTCGATTCAGCGAGCGATGGTGAAGTAGTAGCTCGAGTCCTCCGGCAGCACGATGGCGTGGTGGCATTGGTGGTGGTGGAATCTCAGCAGAGCTTCGCTAAGCACTACGGAGAGGAAAAGGGCTATGAGGGAGAGGGAGGGCAGCGCCGTGGCATAGATGGGTGCGGCTGCCCTCCCTCTACCCCTCTATATATAGGGGAAAGGGGGGAGGAGGGGGCGCCCTAGGGTTTCCCTATGGGGGCCGGCGGCCACAATGGGCAACCCTAGATGGGTTTTGTGTTGGGTAACGCAGCAGAAAACAAAAATTTTCCGACCTACGCACTAGCCCAGGACCACTATGGAGACTGCATACAGGGTTTGATCTTTTCGTTACCGACTCATAGCGCAACGGAAGTAGAGTCGATGACGATCGGCGGTGCAGATCCCCGTAGCTAGGATTTTACAACCTCCCAACCGCGAGGATGTACTCCCTCATCTGCCCCTCGGACAGCCCTCCGGGAGGCGGTCCGACAGTCCCTCGGACTGTGTCACGGACAGCCCTTCAGGAGGACCCTCGAAACTCGAACGGTTATTCGGACAGCCCTTCGGGAGGACAATCGAACAGCCCCTCGGGCAAAAGGACGAAACTACGACCTCTCTACAGGGTTGCACACATACGGTGTCATCTATCCGGCAGGGCTTCACCGTCCAGAACTAGTTCCCACAGGAACCCAGATAGCCTTTCGGCACTACGAAACTATTCGTGGGAGGGAGAGAGAATGCCAGATCATGCATGGCTTGTGTGAGAGAGTTGGAGTGTGTATGGAGAGATCCTCTCCACCTCCTTATATAGTGGTGGAAGGGGTGAGGGGGGGGGGGGTGCAGAAATTCAGCCCACAAAACATGCACCCACCAAACAAGGAAAACATGTTCCCACCAAACATGGAGAAAAAATGTTCCCTTGTCCATGGTGTTCCACCATGGGGCCCCACCTTCCTCCCAACACTCTCCACCATTTGTGGAGGCTGTCCCCCACCATGGGGGGCCCCCCAACACCTTTTGTCCAGCCACAAGGGGCTGCCCCCCAAAGGGGAGGCGCCCCAAAACAGCCCCCACGTATCGTGGGATCTTGTCCCCTCATGCTGGGACAAGATGTTTTCCGCGACTATTACTTCTGAAAAATTCTGAAAAGTCCCAGAACATTTCCGGCACCCTCTAAAATTATCTGGACGCACTCCGGAACATTTCTGGTATGGTGGTTTAATTTAAAACCATCTTCGTTTACTCTGTAAACAATTCCGGCAGCTCCGAAACTTCTTTTTGGTTTTTTCTCCGGAAAAATTCCAGAAGTTACCAGACCAATCTGGCAACCTCCAAAACGTTCCCGGTGCTTGCCGAAACCTTCTTGGATCAATGGTTTTATCCGAAACAACTTTTCAGTTTTACCGAAACTTTTTCGGTGTTCTCTCCGAAACTTTTCAGTTGTCTCTGAAACTTTTCCAGTGACTTTCTCTCAGACTCCTTGTCTAGTATTCAGCAGATAGATGACCCTTAAGCGTGTGACCCTATAGGTTCGGTGAAGCATAGACATGACCGGAACACTTTCCAATTAATGATCAACATCGGAGCCGTGGACACCCATATTGACCCCTATATCCACACGAATGCATATTCGAGTGAACCTCCAGTTGCCGTGAGCTATTCCTGTTGCTTCGCGATATGTTACAAATACCCGAGGTGAGACATGTTGGCATTCCCGTGGATCAACAACTTGTTCACTATGCCAGTTACCTCGTTACCGGTATTGTTCTCTTTTCTCGTTACGGTGTTCCGGCATCCCTGTGATCAAATCACCCTGTGTCCGGCCAGACGATGATGGATACCGTAACACCGAGAGGGCCCAGAGATATGTCTCCATCGTCGGAGGAGCAAATCCCAATCTTGAGCTATCAAGTTACTTGACATACTTTCCCATGAACCCGTAAGCCGCTGTAATAGCCATCCATTTACGGATGACGTTTAACAAACCCCAAAGTTCATGAATCAAGCATGAAGAAACTCGATACTCTCATGGTCTGAGGAATCATGCAAACGTTAACCATCTCTGTGTTATTAACCATTAACTTGTGACGAATGTATCACATAGCATAACATCAATTCGCACTACTAGGAAAATGCTTATAGATAGAAGTTTACCAGTAGCGTTTGTTTATGACCCCACGCTACTAGTAGTTAGTGGTAGCACTGGCTAGAAAGCGCGCTACTGGTATCTGTTAGGAGGAGCGCTTGTTATCTAGCCCCACACTACTGCTAAGTGTAACACACCACACCCCCTGATCAATAAATATTAGCATCACTGGTCGTCCAACCGGCGCTACTGTTAGTTCAGGATTTATAGCGCCCGTTTATGTAAACGCGCTACTGCTATTTTTTCTATGTATAACATTTTACCAGTAGCGTGTTTTTCTGGCCCGCGCTATAGGTTGTGCAACACTAGCCATAGATATTTTGCAAGTTGCCATAGCAGTAGCTCGCATAGCTAACCCGCGCTACTGCTATGCCCGCCAGCCACCTACCACCTTTCCCCTTCTTCCTCCCCTCTCTTCTTCCTCTCCTCCTTCCTTTCTCCCCCTTTCCTTGCACCTTGCTTGTTTCTTTCAATGCTCCCCCTCCACCACCCCTCCATTAGAGCCCTTCCCCCCCCCCCTCTTCTTTGCCCTCCACCACCCCCCTTCTTCTAAATTTGCCTCACCCACCCTCCATTGGAGCCCTCCCTCCCCCTCTTCTTTGCCCTCCACCACCACCCCCTCTTCTTGTGCCCTCCACCCCACCCCCTCCAAATGCCCTCCCTCCCCCTCTTCTTTGCCCTCCACCCCCTTCCATTAATGCCTTCCCTCTTCTCTCCCTCTCCTCCCCGCACTATCTCCCTAGCTAGCTAGCTAGTTAGAGCTATATATCTAGAGCTACTAGGTAATTAAGAAGAAAGGTGCTCGATATCCCTCTCGACACATAGGTGAGCAAAAAAAAGGGTGTTTGTGTGGATAGGACCGAAACTATATATATATGGGTGATATGAGAATATATATACCGAATTGTTTGTGGCATAATTTGAGTTGCCTACATTGTGTATTTGATGAAATAATGTGTGGGTGACATGAGTTGCCTATGTTTTGCCGAAATGTCGATTCAATTCCGTTTCGGCGAATTTCGGGCAAACTCAATATGTCCTATGTTTAGGGAAGGTAATGCCGATTTTTTGTATGAATTTGATCTATGCATGCAAATATACGTGGTTATAATATTTGCTCCGCGCGTAGGTGATCATGAAGGTCAATGGAAGGATGGTGGAAAGATACTGGCAATCCGCTGTGGATGACATGTATGAAAAAAGACTGAAGGATGTTTTATGTCCATGTCGAAAATGCAAAGGAATAGTCAGGCTCGACCCCTTTGAGGGTGGTACATTCAAGGTGCACCTGCCCATGCATGGTTTCATGGATGGCCATACTCGATGGATAAGTGAAGATGATGATGATGATGAGGACGTCGACGGGGCAGGAAATAACGACATGGGGCCACCAGACGAAGAGATGACCGATTATGTGCCCGAAGAGGAAGACGGCATCGGAAATGTCGATGGCGAAGAGGCAGTTCAAGGCGGAGAAGACGGGGACATGCCACTTCGTCGGTACTAAGTTCAGCCATGCGGGACCTGCATGTTCGAGACCTGCTTCGCAAGAAGACGACTAGCGACAGAGCTGCTTCTAGAGAGGAGGCCAAACTGGCGCAACTAGAGGTAGACTCGGTGACTCCTTTGTATGATGGTTGCAATCCCGAGGTGACCCGCTTGAGTTTCACACTAAAACTTCTAAAGACGAAGGCAAAAAACAAATGGACAGATGCAAGCCTGGATGAGCTTCTGAAGTATCTAAAGAAGGTTCTTCCCGCGGGAAGCCTGTGTCCTACTAGTGTCGAGGAGGCAAAGAAAATCGTGGGCCCTCTTGATCTGCCACACATTAGATATCACACATGCATCAATGATTGCATCATATATCGGAACGAGCACGCGGAAAAAACCATCTGTCCAAAGTGCAATGCTTCACGATATAAAAAGGCCGGAAAGAAAGCTCCACAGAAAGTTGTATGGTACTTTCCGATCACCCCGCGTCTACAGCGGTATTTCGTAGATCCTAAGGAAGCAAAGCTTATGCGCTGGCATGCGGAGAGGGTGAAGCCAGATGACGGAGATGATCCAAAGCTGAGACACCTCGCAGATGCTAGACAGTGGAGAGCATTAAATGCTGAATTTGATTTTTTCGCAAATGATCCAAGGAACATCGTGCTTGGCGCTAGTAGTGATGGCATGAATCCGTTTGGCAACCAGAACACCAATCATAGCACATGGCCCGTGTTTGTATGGATGTACAACCTCCCCCCTGGTTGTGCATGAAGGAAAAATACATACACATGGCTATGCTTATTCAAGGGCCGAGACAACCGGGAAATGATATAAATCTGTATCTCAGGTTACTAAAAGAGGAGCTACAGACCTTATGGACAACGCCGGCCAAGACATGGGATGCAAGCAAAGGAGAGTATTTCTACATGAGAGCCGCGCTGATCACGACGGTCCAGGACTATCTCGGTTATGGCTATCTCTCCGGCCAGGTGTGCCACGGATATTGCGGATGCACGAGGTGCATGGATGATACAACTTCTCAGCATCTATCGAAAGATGGTGGGTCTTCGAAAATCGTGTACATGGTGTAGGGGAACGCAGCAGAAAAAAAAAATTTTCCGACCTACGCACCAGCCCAGGACCACTATGGAGACTGCATACAAGGTTTGATCATATTCGGTACCGACGCGTAGCGCAGCAGAAGTAGAGTCGATGACGATCGTCGGTGCAGATCCCCGCAGCTAGGATTTTATAACCTCCCAACCACGAGGATGTACTCCCTCATCTGCCCCTCGGACAGCCCTCCGGGAGGCGGTCGGACAGTCCCTCGGACAGTGTCACGGACAGCCCTTCGGGAGAACCCTAGAAACCCGGACGGTAACTTGGACAGCCCTTCGGGAGGACACTCGAATAGCCCCTTGGGCAAAAGGACAAAACTATGACCTCTCTATGGGGTTGCACACATACGGTGTCATCTATCCGGCAGGGCTTCGCCATCCAGAACTAGTTCCCATCGGAACCCAGACAGCCTTTCGGCACTACGAAACTATTTCGTGGGAGGGAGACAGAATGCCAGATCATGCATGGCTTGTGTGAGAGAGTTGGAGTGGGGATGGAGAGCTCCTCTCCACCTCCTTATATAGTGGTGGAAGGGGTGAGGGGGGGCTGATATTTCAGCCCACAAAACATGCACCCACCAAACAAGGAAAACATGTTCCCACCAAACATGGAGAAAACATGTTCCCTTGTCCATGGTGTTCCCCCATGGGGCCCCACCTTCCTCCCAACACTCTCCACCATTTGTGGGGGCTGCCCCCCACCATGGGGGCCCCCCCAACATCTTTGTCCAGCCACAAGGGGCTGCCCCCTCAAGGGGGGGGGGCCCAAAACAGCCCCCACGATCCGTGGGATCTTGTCCCCTCACGCTGGGACAAGATGTTTTCCGCGACTATTACTTCTGAAAAATTCCAGAAGGTCCCAGAACATTTCCGACACCCTCTAAAATTATCTGGACACACTCTGGAACATTTCCAGTATGGTGGTTTAATTTAAAACCATCTTTGTTTACCCGGTAAACAACTCCGGCAGCTCCGAAACTTTTTTTCGGTTTTTTCTCCAGAAAAATTCCAGAAATTACCAGACCAATCTGGCAACCTCCAAAACATTCCCGGTGCTTGCCGAAACCTTTTTGGATCAATGGTTTTATCCGAAACAACTTTTCGGTTTTACCGAAACTTTTTCAGTGTTCTCTCTCCGAAACTCTTCCGTTGTCTCCGAAACTTTTTCGATGATTTTCTCTCAGACTCCCTGTCTAGTATTCAGCAGATAGATGACCCTTAAGTGTGTAACCCTATAGGTTCGGTGAAGTATAGACATGACACGGAACCCCTTCCGATCAATGATCAACATCGGAGCCGTGGACACCCATATTGACCCCTATACCCACACGAATGAATATTCGAGTGAACCTCCAGTTGCCGTGTGCTATTCCTGTTGCTTCGCGATATGTTACAAATACCTGAGATGAGACATGTTGGCATTCCCGTGGATCAACAACTTGTCCACTATGCTAGTTACCTCATTACCGGTATTGTTCTCTTTTCTCGTTACCGTGCTCCGGCATTCCCGTGATCAAATCACAAAATGTCTGGCCAGACGATGATGGATACCGTAACACCGAGAGGGCCCAGAGATATCTCTCCATCGTCGGAGGAGCAAATCCCAATCTCGAGCTATCAAGTTACTTGACATACTTTTCCATGAACCCGTAAGCCGCCATAATAGCCACCCATTTACGGATGACGTTTAACAAACCCCAAAGTTCATGAAGCAAGCATGAAGAAACTCGATACTCTCATGGTCTAAGGAATCATGCAAACGCTAACCATCTCTGTGTTATTAACCATTAACTTGTGACAAATGTATCTCATAGCATAACATCAATCGGGTCGATTCAACACAAGTGTTCTCCTAACATTGTGCCCTCAAAAGTTGCTGGCATAGACATGCCCATGATCAGGAAAACAGAACCATCATGCAACACTTGAGCCAGTCATAGAGGCTTGACTAGGAATACATTTTTCCGTTTATTATCCCACACGTGCACATGAGTTTCCCTCCAAGCCTCGTTTTATTTGCAGACTCTTGAATCATTGCAGTTATAGCATGGAACATAAACCTAATTATGAACAAGGAGATAATCAATAACATTTATTATTGCCTCTAGGGCATATCTCCTACACATGGGGCATCGAAGATGGCTCGAGAAGGATGACCCGTGGAGAAAGCGTGGAGATCTATTCAATGGTAAGGCTGAGCATCGAGGTCCTCCACGTAAGCGTAGCGGTGCAGAAATATATGAGTTATTGAAGAACTGGGAAGAGTGCCCCTCGCCGGGAAAGAGGAAGAAAAAGGCGCCGGAGCCCCTGCTGAAGGTATGGAAGACGAGATCTGTTTTCTGGGACTTGGAATACTGGCCCAAACTTGACACGCCTCATAGCCTTGATCAAATGCATATCACAAAAAATATCCTTGAGAGTTTTCTTGGAACATTGATGAACATGCCGGAGAGGACCAAGGATGGGCCGAAGGCAAGAAAAGACTTGGAATTTTTGAATATCAGGAAAGATCTCCAAATGCCCGGTAAAAAGTCGTCAGAGGAGACCGAGACGGAGACAGAGATGGAAGATAGGGGCAAAAAAGTAAACAAGAAGGAAGAACAATATTGCCCCCCCTCTTGCTTCACCTTAGATCCGAAGGAGGTCGATCAATTGTTCAAGTGCCTTGCCGGAATCAAAGTTAGTTCCGGATACTGTGGGAAGATAAGCAGATATCTGGACACTAAGAAAAAAAGGTTCAGTTGGATGAAGTCTCACGACTGTCATGTGATGATGACGCAGTTACTCCCGGTTGCACTTAGACGGATTATGGACACACATGTGCGTGAGACGCTTACTGACCTATGCCACTTTTTTGATGCTATCTCTCGAAAGTCGATTAGTGTGAAGCAACTCCATAGGCTACAGGAAGAGATCGTTGTCATACTAAATGAGCTAGAGATGTACTTCCCACCCGCGTTCTTTGATGTCATGGTGCATCTATGTGTCCACATCGTGGACGACATCATCGACCTAGGGCCGACATTCCTGCACAGCATGATGCCATTCGAGAGGATGAATGGGGTCATCAAAGGATTCGTTCGTAACATGTCCCGTCCAGATGGAAGCATAGCCTAGGGATATCTGACCAAAGAGTGCATCTCTTTCTGTGAGAGTTATCTAGTAGGCACCAGAGACCCTGTTGTTGGTTTGCCCGTCAACAAGCACTGTGGAAGGCTCGAAGGCGAAGGTCACACCAACGGTCATAGGGATGTGAATGTGTTACGTTCGGGCCGACAAAACGACCTTGACAGGGCAAACTTAGTAGTGCTACAACACCTAGATGTGCTAGAAGATTTCGTGACACTGCACAAAGAGACCATCGCAAAGAAGAACCGTGACCGTGGGGTGCACAGGACGGACGCTGAAGTTATTAGAGAGCACAACTCCACTTCCGTGCGTTGGTTCAAAGAGCGAGTTCTGGCTAATCCCCCGGAAGAGGGCTGTCCAAACGGAACGCTCATATACGCCTTAGCACATGGCCCGTCGACCAACCTCGCGACTTATCAAGCATACGATATCAACGGATACACGTTCTACACGGAGGAGAAAGATATAGACAGTGATGACCAAAACTCAGGGGTGACGATGGAAGCCATGACCGGGAATGTAATTGAAAGATATTACGGAAGGGTCGAAGAGATATGGGAGCTTAACTACTCTGGATTGCATAGCGCGACGATGTTCCGTGTCAGATGGGCTAAGAATGTACAAAGAGAAAACCGACATTTCACTACCATGTGTATACCCGACTCCGATAGCGGTACCGTCAACGCCATCACCAAAAATGAGCCATGGGTACACGCTAAACATGTGACACAATGTTTCTTCATAACCGACCCGATCAATCCCAGCCGTGTTGTCGTGAGGAGAGGCAAAAGGAGCATCGTCGGAATGAATGGAGTCGCCAACGAGGAAGACTACGACCAGTACGGTGATCCGATGAGGGAAGATGATGCTGATGACGATGAAACATACGTCAAAAGAAGAATGAAGACTACATTACCTACGAAAGATCGTAATCCCTGGAAAAGGAAAAGTCACGACCATGGGCTTAATTATTCGACAACGAACAAAAGAAGGAAGAAGATCAGTCTGAAGCGTCGTCGTCGCCCAAGCTGACAAACTAATCCACAAATTTTGTGTGTGTCTATTTTGTATACCGCCGTTAGCGGTCAAATGATGTAATATATATTATACTAATTATTATCCGGAGGGTAACAGTGGTATTGCTCCAACGAAAGAAATGAAAGAAAAATAAAAAGAAAAAGGAAGGAAGTTTGTGGAATATGAAAAAGAAAAAGAAAAATAAAAATAAAAATAAAAGAAAAAGTTAGCAGTAGCGCGGTTTGTGCTGGGGCCGCGCTATAGCTAACTTAGCTATAGCGCGTTTTGCTGCCACGCGCTATAGCTAACTTAGCTATAGCGGGTTTTGCCACGCCGCGCTATAGCTAAGTTGCCCTAGATAGCACACATCTCTTTCCTCTCTCTCTCACTCTCACTCGATCCGATCCCCTCTCCCACGCCACCGCCGACGCCGCACCCGCCCACGCCGCCGTCGACGCGCGTCGCACCCGACCCTGACGCCGGCCACTGGCCGCCGCGACACTCCCTCCCCCCTTGCCGCCCCCGTCCCCATAGGTGCACCCCCCGGCCCAGCCCCTCCCCCCATGCCGCCCCTCCCCTGAGCAGCCCCCTCCACCGGCCGGCGCCCCTCCCCCGAGCAGTCCACTCCACCGGCCGGCGCCCCTTCCCCCCAGCAGTCTCTTTCTCTCTCTCTCTCTCTCTCTCTCTCTGACCGGCCGTGTTCTCTGCAGTAGGTTCGGCTCCTCCGGAAGCAAGGTGCTCGGCGAGGAGGAGAAGGACGCCGGGAACGTCACCCGGACGGAAGGTGCTTGGCTCCTCCGGCGGCAAGGTGCTTTGCTCAATGTTTGAATATACACACTACAGCCAGTAGAAACTAATAAGCCAAATAATATGCAGAGTGGTTATGGATATGCGATTAGGCAATGCTGGTTAGAGTGCTTGCTAAAATGCTTGTTAAAATGCTTGTTAGAGTGCTTGTTAGACTGTTGAAATGCTTGCTGTTAAATTGAAATGCAATTGTGTTGTCCATTAGATTCATATTTGGAGTTGCTAAAGTATTTGGAGTTCAAATAAAATGAAATGAAATGTCGGACTTTGGTTGTTACATAGTAGTAGTATAAATTATAAAATTTCGGTGATCTTGGTGGCTCCATTGCTTGTGAGATGCTGTGTGGGGAATATCTTTGTTCTTGCATCACATAGTTATTGCCGGAAACCGATTGCGAGTGACCTATGTTTTGCCGGAAATGTTGATTCATTTCCATTCCGGCAAATTTCAAGCGCTCTATATGTGCACTTTCTAGCAAAGGTCATGCCGAAATTTTCCGTGAATTTCGGCATGACTTGTGCTAGAAAGTTGGACATATCGAGTGCTCGAGATTTGTCATTATTCACTTTATTATATAAAGCTCGATAATTAAACGACTACGACATTGAACCCTAGGAAACATGACCGACACCGATGAGGCTGGAGGTTCTCAGTCCCAATTAGGTCAAGCACACGCCTACCTCGACTTTCTGGCGGATCAGGAGTGTCAGGACCCCCTTGTCATGACGGACGACGACGGTGGTGGCGCCGGCGCCGACATTGATGCCACCAACGACACCGGCACTGAGACAGGCGCTGATGATGTTGCTAACTATAGCACGGAAGGTGGGACCTGCCAAGCCAGTGAAGGAAAGAAGGAAAAGAGGACACGACGCCCAAATGAGCTCGGCACCGGAAGACTGGTGGTCACGGCGGTGCACGCTGGCAAGTTCGAGCCAATAGAGCCGCGGGAAGTGGCAGCGTGTTACGGCAACCAACTAGCATGCATCCTACGGGATACAGCTAACATCAACACCACGAAAATACGGAAGAATGAAAATTTGAAGAAGCTGCTCCTAACTAGGTTGCACGCAAGATTCCTGTTCCCCGGTCGGAAAGACGATGTTGACCCATGGGATGATGATGGCATGAAAAAAATCAACAACAAAGCCCTAGGGAAGTTCAGCAACGCATTGAGCGCTTGGAAAACTAGGGTGAAAAAGGCGATTGAAGTAGACCATGAAACCTACGCCGAGATTGTTGCAGACAATCCAAAAATTACGATAGAGGACTTTGAAAAGTTCAAGGAGACTTGCAATGAAGAAGCTGCCAAGGCCAGGTCGGAGAGAGGCAAGCAGCTGCAGGCAAAGAACATGGGGAACCACCGCCTTGGAAGTCATGGTTACACGGGAAAGAGGCCCGTGTGGGCTAAGGAGAACGCAGAACGTGAACGTCAGGGGATCCCAGACTGATTGGCTGAGTTCACCGACCAGCAGGAGCACGACTTCATCAGGGCCCGATTCTCGTGGGACCCCAAAAAAAAGATTTTTTTCACCGACGGGCCGACTAGGAAATTCATGAGAATACTGGTAATTATCCTTTTACCACCTTACATATTAGCTTCTGATCAATGAAGTCTACTACATTCTAGTCGCATTCGTAAACGATTCACGCTCCATTTTGCAGAGAGAGCAACACAAGCTTGCGGCCGAAAGCGACTCGTCGACTCAGTCGTCGGCGAAGTACAAGTGGGACACTCCTTTCAACCGGGCCATGAACATAATGATGGGACACCCGCCGGGCTAGCGGCCGCAATATGGACATGTGCACGGCGCCGGGGATGGCGCCACGTGGAAGTACTATTATAATGAGGACCCCGAGGCTAAAAGACAGAGAAAGAAGTTCAGTCAAGTGACTATCAACCAGAAGGTGGCGCGGGCGATGGAGAAAACAAAAGCTGAGACCAAAGCTGAGGTCAAAGCTGAGGTAATCCAGGAAGCGGTAGCTGCCTGTAGAAATGATATGGTGGCTGCCTTTACAAGCTTGATTCCAACTGTGGCCAGCTAGGTGCAATAAAATCCAAACGCGCGACCAACTGATTTTCCCATGCCCAGCTTCACCGGGAGCAACTCAATGAACACCGCACCCATACCCGTACCTAGTATGGCAACCGCACGCGCACCTACTCCAGCACCTGCTCCTGCACCCAGCTCTCATAGCAGCCCTAGCTCCGTCTCTGGCTTGAATGTCGGGCCGTCGACATTGGCTGAGCTCGATGCCCTCACGGTAAATACGCGTCGCACCCTCATCAACTCAACTAATTAATTAATCTTCAGTTGCCATTCTTTTTGGATCTCTGACGCCGCACGTATATGTCTTTGTAGGCCGACTCCACTCCGTGCACCCTCCTTTACCACATGAAGGGCGGGTTGGTGGATGTGGGGAAGGGTACTATAGTGAAGCCCAAGGATCGATTGTTCCACCGCCGGCAGATGCCTGATAACGCCTTAAGGGTCTCCGTGGCGAGTGTGAAAGCAGGCTACGAGGGTTTCCCTCGTCCGATACAAACCGATGGAGAGGATGACGAGACCCCCACGCAGCTTGGCCAATGCAAAAATTGGCCGATCCTGTGGCCGAAAAATCTTCTTCGTGTCGAGGTGGCCGGGAGCACACCAACGGGACCTCAGGAAGGTATGACCACAACCCCACCTACACAAGTACAACCATCGTCTGTGCTACTTGCTGAGATGGAGAGACATGAGGAAGGAGGGCCAACCGTTCCGGCAGATGATGCCATCTGCCCCATGGAAGAGGATATGGACCATGACATGAGGAGGCCGATGACCCTCTCTAGTATTTCAATACCGGCTATGACAACGATGTAACAATGAGTCAACCATATGAATATGAGATGCATGTACCAGAGCCGGAACGTCCTCGGGAGTGCAAGAAGTCTTTGTTCATGCAATCCTCGCAGGACACGCCTCCTGATGTCGGTTCCACCCAAGCTCAACTAATTAGCCAGAGTCATCCAATGCTGAGCCCGACAACACTAGGGGTGGTGGTCAGGGAGGGTCTGACAGACCCACCAGCACCTGAGCCCACCAAGAAGAAGCAATGGAAGAGACCGGCGACGACAAAATCCAATAAAGCTGGCAATGTTGGTTCTAGCAGCCAGCCGCCTTCGACCAAGGTTGACAGTGTACCGATGAAACATGCGCCATTAATCCATGTCGCGGGAGAGCCAATGGTACCGGTGAATGCACTAGCTGCCATAACAAGGGATCTCAGGAGACTCCATGACCATGTGCTTTCGACAGAGAGAAGCCTCCTCGCCTCGGATGATCCAGGGTACCCACTTTATACGGTTCATGTGCCGAGCAGTTGCAAGATGTACGTCCACACATGCCCCGCGGACCTCTTCTTCCTGCGATTTGATTACATCTTCCAGATGTTTCAAATGAGGACACTCGATTTTACGTTCGTCCGCCTGTATGCGCTGCACATGAACTACATCGTCAGGAGAGAGCAAGTCACCGGTCTTGCGGTCGCGGACCCATACTACATGCATGAGGGCTTCTTGTCAATCAACGACGCCAACCGTCAATATGCGAGTCAGTACATCGAAGAATTCTTGGTCAGCAATAAGGACAAAGAAACGATTCTCCTACCTTATCATCCCTCGTAAGTCATCCACGGATAGCACTATAACACATACATCCTTTCTTGCATTTCAATAATTACTTTGCATGCATGGAGGCTAACTTGATCGTGTATTTTGTGCAGCGGGGGGTGTCGTGCCGTTCTCATCGTTCTTTACCTGCGTTACTCCCGCGCTCTATATTTGGACCCGTCGAAGAACATACAGAAGAAAGATTACACACACATAAAGTATGTTTTGGACAGAGCTATGCTGGGCTTCAGCATGCGGGGTGGCTACATCGAATGCAAAAAAACAAATAAGGCCGGGCTTTGTTTCGGCCACAAGACTGACTTGTGTTGCATCCAGCAACCGGCAAGAAGTGAGAACGATGGATTCTACGTCATCCATCTAATGATGGAGTACAGAAGGGATGTGCAATCACTTTGCATGAAATCTTCATCCGATACCCATATCTAGAGATGGGCCGAAGCCTTTGGAGCCGTGCTGGATAATCAACTTCGAAATGATTTCTACCGGATCCAGCAGGAAATTGCGTCCATCATCATGAAAGATGTCCTCGAAGATAATGGGATGTTCTACGGCGGCCCAATATCGCGAGCTGACGTCCGAACCCACATTGCCCTACAGCGTCAAGACATGATGCCTTTCACTAAGCTTGGGTCCACCCTCCTGGATATGGACAGATGGGAAGAGTGCACTGCTTAAAAACAATGTGTCTGTTTAGTTACTTGTTACTTTTTGTACGACGAAACTTCGAAATGTCTCTGTACGACGAAACTATTAGATGTATGGTGCCGCGCTCTAGTTAATTACTTTCGTTACAATGAAATTTGTTAACTATGTTTACTATATATGTTGCTTCTATTTCATAACTGTTTCGTTGAATTCGCTTCATGATATATATATATATATATATATATATATATATATATATATATATGTGTGTGTGCATCTCTGACAGGTATATAGATCAACGATGGCAAGGAAGTGGTATGCCGTGTATGTAGGGCATGTTCCGGGTGTGTACGATGAGTGGCCAGAGTGTCAGGCCCAAGTCTCTGGCTTCTCGGGTGGAAGCCAGAAAGGGTTTGATAGCAGAGTGGAAGCCGAAGCTAGTTACTTGAGATTCATAGCACAACAAGGGATTCAGAACCAGCGCCGCCGAAAAAACTACTACATAATACCGCTTTTGATCATCGTGATCGCTCTTATCTTCTATGCGGTCATATCATAGTCTACATAGATGATGAAACATGAGTATGTGACCATGTAGTTGCATGTATTGGGAACTTGTAATGACTTGTAATGCTATTTCGAGACATGTGTTCAACCACGATTGATGATGATGAGATACTTGAGATATGTCGAGACTTCTAATAACTTTGGCTCATCGATGACTCACTTGCTTTTCAATGAATATGTATGCTATTGTATAAATGGTGGATCTGTTTAAATGTGTACAGAGCCAAAACGAAAAAAAAACTACAAAAGTTAGCAGTGGCGTGGGGGTAAAGATTACCAGTAGCACTCAAATAACAGTAGTGCTGGCTAGATACCCACGCTGCAGATAAGTATCAGTAGCGCTGGATGGAACAGCGCTACTGCTAGCTTGTGTTACCAGTAGCGCTGGGGCAAACAAGCGCTACTGCTAAAAAATAGCTGTAGCGCCGTAGCAGTAGCACGTCTACCAGCGCTACTAATAGCAAAAAAACAAGCGCTACTGGTAAGGGTTTTCCTAGTAGTGTCGGGTCAATTCAAGACAAATGTTCTTCTAACATTGTGCCCTCAAAGCTGCTGGCATAGACATGCCCATGATTGGGAAAACATATCATCATGCAACACTTGAGCTAGTCTTAGAGGCATGACTAGGAATACATTTTACCGTTTATTATTCCACACGTGCACATGGGTTTTCCCCAGAGCCTTTATGGATATACGGGCTCGGGAACCACAGCAGTTATAGCATGGAACATAAACATAATTATGAGCATGGAGATAAATAATAACATTTATTATTGCCTCTAGGGCATATCTCCTACAGACTCCCACTTGCACTAGAGTCAATAATCTAGTTAATGCTAATGCACTTCACACCTGTGGCACACCGGTGTAAATATGCTTCGCTTGTGGTATAGCCTGATGTCCAACGGATCTGACGACTTCAGCTCCGTGTGTATCTTTGCATATGCTCGTGTTTTCACGCTTTCACAAAATTCATATTTTGTGTGGACTTGGCTTTGTATGTATGTGAATCACAGGTCGAACCTGGATTCCTCAGACTGAGTTATGGAGAAACTACCTGCAGTAGTGTCCCATTGACAAAAGCCATCTTGGAACCATACTAAGTTCATGAATGAACTATATGATTCAACATATTATTTGTCGCTTTTAAAAGCGGCAACATACTTCGCCTCTGTTATAGAATTCGCCACAGTAACTTGTTTGGAACAATTTCCAACTACCGTGCCACCATATTGTGTATTACACAAAACCCTTAACTTAAATCGAAAATCTCATGGAGCATTGATGAAGACTATATCGATGTAATTACTTACAACGAGCACTTCATAATCTCTGCTTGCGAGAAAACATGTCATCAATACTACTCTAGTACTCAATGACATCTTTCACTGTTGTCCCATGATCAGTACTTTTGATCACTTTGGTATCTATACTCGCAACAACTTTGGAGTATTGGATATATCTGGTTGTTTCTACATACCATGGAATACATGATTAATCCAAACACGATGGTGTGTGGAATCTCCATCATGTATTTTGCTCATCAGTTTTTTTGGGGCACCGAGTCTTGCAAAACTCTTTCCATGTGACTTCGACAAGAATCACTCCTTGGCGTTTTAAATGCTAAAAAGTTTTAGCATCTTATCAATATGTATTCATTGCTTAGCCCCATTAGGTAAATCTATCTACATAGATCATTATGCCTAATATTAAGGCTATTTAGCCCAAGCACTTCATTGAAAAAACTATTTTCAAATGAAGTCCTAATTCATGTCAAGAAATTTATTTCCAATTAACAATGTGTCAAGCACACAATGTTTTTAGAAATATTATTATGCTCCCACTTACTTTCTTGAATCACAAGCATCTTCATTACCCATTGATGAAGTCAAAACCCTTTTGACCATTTCATCAAAACACGAAGATTCCAACTCCATTTTGCTCTCTTTTGTCCATCGCTGGAACTCTGAAGTATGCACACTTACTAGCATCCTCTGGACTGACAAAATACCTTGGACTGTAACACATGCAAGTCCTTGGTTTCATTTCCATCAGATGGAAATCCTTTCGTCATCCTTGTTTCATATCTCATGATTGAAATATGTATTAATTTCTAGTTCAACCCGAACCGACTTTAAGCATCGCTACGGTGAAACATCCTCATCGTAGTCAACTCCTTGAACTTGTTATTTCAACAAGTCTAGCTTTATGAATAAAACATTTTTATCCGTATCAGTTTTTAGTTCCATAAATATTTGTTAGACTCTAAGTCTTCCGAAAGGTGTAACAAGATTTTAATCTTGAATCACTTATATGGAAACTATCTCGGATTGTATTGGCATTTAGCCAATTCCGGAGTCAAGGCCCATCAACGCTTCCTTGTGTATTTTAGGTATACTGTTGTCTAACAACAATATCTCGTTTGCGCACCTGAGAGGTTTGCACGAGCCTTGTCTATGTGGTTCAGCTGCAAGTTCGACCGAAGTCCATACATTTTATTGTAGAGACTTTCGTATCAGTCGCAGTAGGAAACTCTGGAATTACTTCCAAGGTCTCTTTCCTTTGATCTGATGACGAAGATACTGTTATCTCGTCGAGTTGCACTGTTCTCCCACTCACCTTTTTGAAAGAACCATTTTCTTCAAAAAGCATACCGTTCTTTGTGGCAAACCTATTTGCCTCAGTATAGTGAGGGAGGAATACCGAATTACTTGGGATAACCTACAAAGTAGCACTTGTCTGATTTGGAATAGGTTTGTAAAATTTTACACAAGCCCCATATTCCAAATGTTTAAGAAAAGATATAACATGGTTGGGCGTACCATACCATGGCGTCATTTCAACAGACCTGATGGAGTTCTTTTTAGTGTAAAAGCCGTTGTCTCTAAAGCATCACTTTTAAATGGGATAAAGGTAAATTTATTTATGTCATCTTTGATCTTACCATGTCATAAATGGTTCGATTACATCTTCACAGACTTTCCACTTGCAGTGGTGTTCCGGGAGGTGCAAGTTATGAAACCCCTTTCACAACTCATCAGACATTCGCTAAACTTGTAACTCAAATATTTCTTTCTACAATCGAATTATAGAAACATAATTTTCTTGTTACAATAACTTCTACTTCATTTTTAAAAAAACCTTTTGATTGATTTCAAAAGATCCAGACTTATGTCTCATCGAGTAAATATCCATATATCTACTTGAGTCATTTCTGAAGGTAGATAAATCCACTACTTGCAACAACATTTATTGAACTACACACATCAAAATCTATGATCACCAATAAGTTTGTTGCTCATTCCTTATGGCCTGTGAACGGTATTTCAGTCACTTCACTTTCCGGAGGAAAGTTGCAAGTGTCAGATGATTCAAAATCGAACGACTTAAAAATCCATCATAATGGAATTTTCCATGCGGGTTTCTCCAATGTGACCAAATGCAGTGCCACACTTGTGTGGTATTCTTTTAGTCTTACGACATTTAGCGTCAGTGTTATGGATGTATCGCATTACCATCAATATTCATAACATACGTCCCATCGATGATGGAAGTATGGCCCTCATGTTATTCATAATACTGAACAACAATTGTTCTTCTATGAACAACCCTTTTGCAACAAACATTGTGCAATGGGCTAGAGTGTGTAAAACTGTATAATGAATTATGAAAGTAAATACCGAGGTAATGTATTATTATCAATATTCATAACATACATCTCATTCATAATGAAAGTATGGCCCTTATGTTATCCATAACACCGAACATCAAAAGTTCTCTTATGAACAACCTTCTTGCAAGATACCTTATGCAAAGGGCTAGAGTGTGAAACTCTAAAATGAATTATGAAAGTAAATACATAGGTAATACACCGATGGAAGGTATAGTAACATTTACTATGTTCCATGTGTGTATCTCAACCTCATTCCTGGCTAGTCTTTCAGGCCATAGTAGTTCTTACATCGAGTTGTAACAGAATGCAATCGAACGGGTATCTTTGTGATTTACTCACAATGCCCAAGAATTAGTGATTAACAATTTAATCATAATTCCCAAGAACTATATCTTTGACCAGCCTTCTATACATCAAAAACTTGTATGACATTCATACATGAGCTGGATATTCCAGTCTTCTTCTTTCTGCCTTTATACTTCTAACAGTTTAACTTTCAATAATTCTCCTAGTCTCAGAAGAAGCACTCAACCTAAGAGTGGCGTTAGCCCCGGACTTCCTAGGCATGAAAGTTTCACTAACACCCTTCGGACACTTCCTTTCTCTATAAGTTGTTGTTTTATTCACCTTTCATCACATGACAGGTGTTCTTCCGGATCCCTCTCTTATCAGTCTAATGCATAGTAAACACCTTTACTAATAGTTTGCAAACAAACATTGCTTTGTTTGTATCTGAAAAATGATTTTCAGTTCCATGAATATCATATAACTATCCCAAACTTTTGAAGTTCCGATCTCATGGAAGAAAACATTTTGCACTTTGACCGTAACGGAATTCTAGCTTTTGGATCGAAGGACGAGAGTCACATTATCCATAGCATTAGCGGGAGAATACCGAAAGTATGCAATAGGACAAAGTCCTTATCAACAATCTTGAGGACAATCCTCACATTACGTTACCAATCGTAAAGTTTTAACCAGATATTTAATAGCTATTCAATTTTAATAGGGAAGGTGGAAACGCGAGCCATTATTCTACAACTATTTTGCAAATCACACTTTAGACAGTGTTCAAAAATAATTGCACAGAGAATTAAACAAGTTAATTCTACAGTGCGCTCCCACTCAAATCAATATCTCTCATAATTGATTTTGAGTGATTCAAGATCCGCATTTCAATTCAACGCCATTGATGGTGAGCATCACTGATGACGAAAATCTCAATCGGTAGGCAAACTTGCCAATCACATCTCTATGTGACTCTTGTTCATCTTTCGATGCGTGTGTTTCGAGCTCATGACTTTCATGCCTGAACGTCAAGACAACCAAGTGATCTCGCTGCGAGGTCTCAACTCACCCACCTCACACTTCTCTAATCATTCGTACCCATGTCAGCATGGCGCAACCCGAAAAGATAGGTGCCGTGACGGTGCTACACTTGGGAGAACACTAACTACTTGATATTTTTGTGAGAGATCACCCTAATAAAAGCGACTACCGCGCAATCAAGAAGGGTGCATCATAAGGGATAAACATCTCAGGCAATTCATAATAGCATGATATGGTATAGCCCTTTCTGACGGAGAAGTCTTGTATTTCTTCGTCTTCGGCATTCGCGTCGGTGTTCACCTTCGCGAAGATTGCCACCACCTTGTCGATGCACCAGATAATATTGCAATATCTATAGCTAATAAAATAATGCATTACTTAAGGTTGACACGCAGGTCATTAAAGTGACAATCATATGGCTCCAGCCATCATGCCGAATCATGACACGCAGGTCATGTTAATTTACATTGTATAATCATCTCATACATAATCAAATTAATATGAGCAATGCTATACCACATCACATGCACATGCAAACCATCCTGCAAAACCAAGTTAGACGCCTCTAATCGGTTCATGCAAAAACTTGTTTTTCGTGCCTTCTAAGGTTTCGAAACAAACTGAAGCTACCAACGTTCATCATCAAGCATGATTATCCAAGTCGCTAGATTAACAATGCGGGGTGTATGAAACACGAGATAATAAAATCTCGAGCCCCATACCGAACTTCGTCATACGCATGACCCTCGTGCAAATCATATCTGCATTGCCCTTTCGTCTGCGAAATTTCATCTTTCTTTTTAACTATGGTGGAATTCAACGAACTGTTAGCACTTCATTGATCAATCAGGATCGCGGATTGCCAGAACATTGAAACTCCACCATGCTGTTATCAAGACCAGAAATATGCAAATTCCAGGGAAGCAACAAGAACATCGGGTAACAGATTTCATCTGCTACCCGCACAAATAATTTTCAGTAATAGAACTCATCTACTACCTAATTATATTATGCAACACCCATACATCTCTATGTATTCTAGATCGCAACCTGCATCTACGCATAGCACGGCTCATGATGCCACTATTGGGTAACGCAGCAGAAAACAAAAAATTTCCGACCTACGCACCAGCCCAGGACCACTATGAAGACTGCATACAGGGTTTGATCTTTTCGTTACCGACTCGTAGCGCAGCGGAAGTAGAGTAGACGACGATCGGCGGTGCAGATCCCCGCAGCTAGGATTTTACAACCTCCCAACCACGAGGATGTACTCCCTCATCTGACCCTCGGACAGCCCTCTGGGAGGCGGTCGGACAGTCCCTCGGACAGTGTCACGGACAGCCCTTCGGGAGGACCCTCGAAACTCGGACGGTTTCTCGGACAGTCCTTCGGGAGGACACTTGAACAGCCCCTCGGGCAAAAGGATGAAACTACGACCTCTCTACGGGGTTGTACACATACGGTGTCATCTATCCGGCAGGGCTTCGCCGTCTAGAACTAGTTCCCACCGGAACCCAGACAGCCTTTCGGCACTACGAAACTGTTTCGTGGGAGGGAGAGAGAATGCCAGATCATGCATGGCTTGTGTGAGAGAGTTGGAGTGTGTATGGAGAGCTCCTCTCCACCTCCTTATATAGTGGTGGAAGGGGTGAGGGGGGGGGGCTGAAATTCAGCCCACAAAACATGCACCCACCAAACAAGGAAAACATGTTCCCACCAAACATGGAGAAAACATGTTCCCTTGTCCATGGTGTTCCCCCATGGGGCCCCACCTTCCTCCCACCACTCTCCACCATTTGTGGAGGCTGCCCCCCACCATGGGGGGTCCCCTGAACACCTTTTGTCCAGCCACAAGGGGCTGCCCGCCAAAGGGGAGGCGCCCCAAAACAGCCCCCATGTATCGTGGGATCTTTTTCCCCTCACGCTGGGACAAGATGTTTTCCGCGACTATTACTTCTGAAAAATTCTGAAAAGTCCCAGAACATTTCCGGCATACTCTAAAATTATCTAGACATGCTCAGGAATATTTCCGGTATGGTAGATTAATTTAAAACCATCTTCGTTTACTCTGTAAACAATTCCGGCAGCTCCGAAACTTCTTTTCGGTTTTTTCTCTGGAAAAATTCCAGAAGTTACCAGACCAATCTGGCAACCTCCAAAACATTCCCGGTGCTTGCCAAAACTCTTTTGGATCAATGGTTTTATCCGAAACAACTTTTCGGTTTTACCAAAACTTTTTCGGTGTTCTCTCCGAAACTTTTCCGTTGCCTCTGAAACTTTTCCAGTGACTTTCTCTTGGACTCCTTGTCTAGTATTCAGCAGATAGATGACCCTTAAGCGTGTGACCCTATAGGTTCGGTGAAGGATAGACATGACCGGAACACTTTCCGATTAATGATCAACATCGGAGCCGTGGACACCCATATTGACCCCTATACCCACACGAATGAATATTCGAGTGAACCTCCAGTTGCCGTGACCTATTCCTATTGCTTCGTGATATGTTACAAATACCCGAGGTGAGACATGTTGGCATTCCCGTGGATCAACAACTTGTCCACTATGCCAGTTACCTCGTTACCGGTATTGTTCTCTTTTCTCGTTACCGTGTTCCGGCATCCCTGTGATCAAATCACCCTGTGTCTGGCCAGACGATGATGGATACCGTTACACCGAGAGGGCCCAGAGATATCTCTCCATCGTCGGAGGAGCAAATCTCAATCTTGAGCTATCAAGTTACTTGACATACTTTCCCATGAACCCGTAAGCCGCCGTAATAGCCATCCATTTATAGATGACGTTTAACAAACCCCAAAGTTCATGAATCAAGCATGAAGAAACTCGATACTCTCATGGTCTGAGGAATCATGCAAACGTTAACCATCTCTGTGTTATTAACAATTAACTTGTGACGAATGTATCTCATAGCATAACATCAATTCGGGTCGATTCAACACAAATGTTCTTCTAACATTGTGCCCTCAAAGCTGCTAGCATAGACATGCCCATGATTGGGAAAACATAATCATCATGCAACACTTGAGCTAGTCTTAGAGGCGTGACTAGGAATACATTTTACCGTTTATTATTTCACACGTGCACATGGGTTTTCCCCAGAGCCTTTATGGATATACGGGCTCGGGAACCACAGCAGTTATAGCATGGAACATAAACATAATTATGAGCATGGAGATAAATAATAACATTTATTATTGCCTCTAGGGCCTATCTCCTACATTTTGGGCGCCTCCACTACAAGAAATATGTCAACTTGCGACCATCACTATTGGTCGCTGAATGGTCATTGTTTTTCATTTGCGACCTTTTTGTGACAAAAACAGATGGCCAAAAGCTGACCGTCTTTAATGAAAATTAACGACCTTCTTTGTGATAAGGTCGTTGAAGGCAACGACCAAAACAAAAGGTCGTTGATCCTATGACCTTCTGTTTTGGTCGTTGGTTGTCTGCCTAGGCCACGTCGGATCCGATGTGGCTAGCTGACGTGGCAAAATTACGACCAAATGAAAAGGTCGTTGATTAGAATCAGCCCGGTCCAATTTGATGTTTACATGGGCCGAGCCCAACAATTCAGCTTATTTGTGTTTTTTTTCTCATATTAATTTTGGTCGGATAGATGGGCCAAGCCCAACAATTAAGCCTTCTCATTTTTGGGCCATGGCCCTTTTGCGGACCATTTCATTAAAATCCTTTTTGTTTAGGTTTTCCCGAAATGCACAATGTTCCAGTCCACTATTATTTGGGTTGTAGCCTTTGTAGAGCCCATATATTATTTGGTCCAATAGAACATTTGGTCTTTTTATTCACTAATTTCCAGTTTACACATTTGAACAGCAAACACTCAATAATTCTCTCGATTAAATGATTAAATTCAGAAATCATTCAGCCAAATACACACAATAGCGCATACAAGTTTGCACGTCCAACATCAACTAAAACAAGCAAAAACAAATACACAAGCACGATACACAAGCACATACAAGTGTGCTTACAAGCAAAAACAGATACACAAGCACCAAAACATGGTGCAACATCAACTAAAACTGTAGTGTGCATCTCCATGCCTCTTCTGATCTTCCGTCATAGCAGCAGCAGCCTAAACAACATTAGATCCTGATCTAGATCACCAAAAAGAAACATTATTAAATATTTAGAGAGAATGCCATCAACATGAGGCGGTAATCCAACTTAACACTTTGTCAACATATTTTACATATGCAAAGGTATAGAGACAATGCCATCAACAAGATAATGCCTCTTGTAACTGCTGTACGCAGCTCTATATGTACCATGTACTGAACACTAAGGAAGTAACAACTACAGTATCAGTAAAACTACGTTGATCAAAGGGACCAGGATAAACAAATAGTCGAGGGCCTCTTTCTTTTTGTTTGAGCAGTCACGGGCTCGCAGAGAAGGTATAGCTACAGAAGTAGAATATGACCAGTTAATATATTGCAGAGAAGGTTTTTGTGCATTAGCACTGAATCAAGAACATATTCTCAATAATTTAGACATATCGTTTCAAGTTGTTGCAACATCAGCTTGAGGCTGCTTGTCTATCCTCATTCTGCTGGTTGATAATCATTTATAAATTTGTAGTGAACTAGATATATAAGATACATCCTTCGCACACAAAAAAGATATACGAGATACATCATGTTCCTATTTGCAAAGCCTGCCAAGAACAGATCCTAGAACTAAGACATACTAGTTCTTACAAGACTTTGCTCCTAATGGTAGCAACAAAATTCTTAGCAATTGAACGGCAGTAAGCACCACATATTCAGTTCATCAAGAGATAAGCACCAAAAATCATCCTCAACAAAGAACTAATTTGCTGGAAAACACATGTCTTACTTACTGAACTTCCAGATGAACCACATCCCCATGAGCCTCCAAATGTCTGGCTCGCTGGAGGGAAAGACGAGGTTGAAGGAAAGGGCACCGCCGGCAAGCATGGAGGCGTACGCCTGGACCTCAAAGATGGTGTACAGATGGACCAAACTACAGTTTCAGTAAAACTATAAGAACACAAAGTAAAACTACAAAAACTACAGTTTCAGTAAAACTATATGTACCATGTACGCATAGATTCAAGTATGATACTAAGTGAGCAGGTAGAATCATCCAAGCATGGAGGCAAGTGTCTCACCTGCGGCAACTGACCAGGAGCGAAGTTGAGCATGGCCGGGGTAGGAGCAGCTGGAGTAGCACGGTCGGCCTTGAGGTCTGGAGCATCCACAGCCTGCCTGGCATCGGTGCCCGGACCGAGGGGAGCATCGGGGCGTGCCTGCATGAGGAAGGAAAGCAGCATCAGAGAGTTGAAGGGAAGAAATCAAAGATGAGGGTACCTTGAGGAGCAGAGCAGAGCAGAAGTACTATAAGTTAACGGGACAATGGTCATTGTTATCCTAGTGGCATTGACAGGCTGCAAAATTGCCTCTACAGTTTATTATTTAGCTATGATAAATAAGTTGGTATAAGAATGATTGTGGCAGCAGTAGATACATTAAGAATGCAAGGTACATTCAGTGAGAATTGTATTCTTATAAGCTACCAGCAGAGAAGCAGAAAACTGCCGAACAGCCTGGCACTAACATATAGCGCTGAGGCACTGACTGCAATACAGAAAGCACTCCAAATTCAGATCTGCTGGACCAATTCAGAACTTCAGATCAGCTCAGAACTGTTTCCCTGATCAGTTCATCCATTGCTAACAAATCTATACAGAAAGTAATAAATTGTACCCCCTAATAGAGACCAGGAATTGGGCCAAACAGCTCGAATCAACTGGCTACCATTCGAATTATAATTGTACCATGGCATAGAAAAAATTCAGTAACCTCACTTCTACAAATTAACCTGGTGCTGTTGTACTCCTACACCATTCAACCTCATGGTCGGGATAAACAATACAAATAACCCATAGATAGCATGGTACAGAAGCAAGCAACCAGTTAATACTAGCTATCTGAAGGAACAGCAAACAGTGACAATCGACAGCAGCTGAAGAAAAATACGATCCTACTGCTACTCTCATCCATTAAACTGACATCATATAATACTAGCTATCTCAAGGAAGGAGAGAAGGGAATATGGGGTTGGCGTCGGTGAGGAGGTGTATGATCTCCATGGTGTGCTTGATGATGCGGGCCGGCATGATATTCTTCCTGTTCTGCTTGGCCTAGTAGCGCCCCACCAGGACAAAATCAAATCAGTAACTGATGAGTCAAAGACCAATCAATCTTAATATGTCGACTGACGCTTCTGAATTTACTTTAAGAAACGTACCAGTATTCTCACTTACAGATTTTCTCCAGGGACGAAGCTGCCGTAAACGGCCTTGACGAGAACGTTCGCCTTCAATGACCTGACAAACATGATTTGTGATGGCAAGTAGTTTCTCAGCAAGGTAAGATAGATAGATGCCACTCCCTCCATCCCACAAGAAAAGATGTTATTACATAAAAAATACTAAAACAACATGGCATAGTACGCTGTAATTAGAAGCGCGTGCAGATTTAAGATCGATGTGTGCATACCTGAAGGCGTCTTGGCAGAAGTGAGTGCTGAGCTTCGCGTCCGCACCCTTGACCAGGTAGAAGTAGACGGCGGTCTGCTTCGATAGGCCGTCATCGACCAGCACGAGCAGCCCGAACGGGCCGAGCAAGCCCCGCCCCGCCGCGTCGGCGCTCGCACTGAAAAAGAGAGGACCAATGAAACTGAGAAACTTGTCCGAGTAGAACTAGATAGAACAACACTGTTTGTCTATCTAGGATAAATATATATCACAACCATTTGAGCTGCATTTTAAGAACTGAGAAAGCTAAGAGCTAAGAAAGCACAACCATGTAAGCTGCAGTTTGAGAGCTAAAGAAAAAACATTTGGCTGTACTTAAGAAAAAGAAAGGTGCTTAGCTACAACACCAACTGTTGTACTATGTGAGCTACAATTTTCAAATCAAAGAACAAAAGTCTGTAGGAGTGATCCGACTACTCATCACAGGAATCTCATATTATACTGAAAAATGGCAACTCTTGTTTGGATAGGAAAGTTCTAAGCAATTCAGTTCAGACAACCACCCCTAAAAAAATCATGTGTTTTTTGAAAATTCTAGTGCAAAGAAACATGACTGAGTGCGCCACACCAACGTAAGCAACTTACTATAGTACCAACTAATCTGCCACTTTGCCCCTAAAAAAGAAACAATCTGCCACTTTGGCCCCTATTTTTGTAGGATTTCAGTAATAGAAACTGCAACTTTAATTGCTAAAACATGTCGCTAGTACATTGAAAACTGGTTTATACACAGGCAGTAACCGTGGTGAATGTACACTTGGAGCTATACCGGGATGTAAAAGGTTCTTACCAGTAACCGCAGTCAGTAACCAAGCCATGCATGAAGGTTCAAGCATCTACAATGAGCAAACAGGGCAACAAATGAGCCAACAAAACCATAGTTATGCACAGCTAGCTGTACACTATAGCTGGAAGAACAAATGTCGTATCTGGTCAGCAACGGAAAATTTTAATTCCAGAACCTACTTGGTGAGGGAGGGTATGGATCAGTTTACAATCTGATTACAGGGGAAGCTGCTCTGTGGTTACCTGAACTTTGAGCTTACTGTATAGCTTAGCCAAATGATATATGCGTAAATTGATTGTTTTCGAGTGTATTCATCAGTAGCAAGGATCATGTAATCAGGGGAAGTTACATCATGGAAGAGAGGTGGCAGTGAAGTAGAGATTTGGACCATCCATTCAGTCAGGGAGATTTCAATCTGCTGCGGAAATACAGTAAAAGAAATTCCGGATCAGGGGGCTTACATTGCAGGATACTTGGCTCGTTGCCATGGTGGTGGTGGTGGTGGCGTCCTCTCCGGCGACCGGCGACCGGCGTCACGGAGTCGGCGGACCGGCAACCGGTGGTGGTGGTGTCCTCTCCGGCAACCGGCGTTGTAGCGGGGCGGCGCCCTCCCTTCTGCTTCTCCGGGGTCGCGGGGCGGGCCGGGGTGGGAGCACCGGGAGAACTCCACAGATCCGACTACACTTGGAAGCCGACCCCATGGAGGAGACGGAACTCCAGGTCCAGACCCATGGCAGACCTGTCAGCCGCAGCCGTCGCCGCTGCCATGGGGATGGAGCTCCAGGTCCAAGCCCTTGCGGATCTGGGAGCCACCGCCGCCGCCTGACTTGCTCGCACGCACGATCTCCCTCTTCTCTTCCGATGAGGTGAGGGGAGGTGAGGGAGGGGGAGGGGGGGGAGGAGCGCCGGGGCGAGGTCGGAGGGAGGTGGAGGAGACACGGAGCCAGGATTGGCCGGAGGTGGCGGCGGCAAGGGAGGAGTGCAGCGCTAGGGTTAATGCGAGAGAGAGGAGGGCTTGCTGCCGTGGGTGGGGTTCGCGAGAGAGAAGGGTTGGGGGGGGTTCGCGAGAGAGAGGGGGGGTTTGCTGCCGTTGGATGGGATGGACGATGGACGGATGGATGGACTGATGTTTGCCAGGTCAGCGATCCAACCCACTAGTGATTCCACCAATCAGAATTAAGTTAGGTAGTTTTGTTTTTTCTTTTGTTCTCTATAATTTTCACCCTCTAATTCAGGTAAACATTCAACATATTAACCACTTATAGTTGCTAAAATGAACCAATAGTGTGCACATGTGTGTATCTTGGGATGACAAACAATGTTGGGGGGGGGGGGGTTCACTTTCATTGCACAAAAGAGCCATTTTCCATTTTTTTGTGAAGAATCTACCATATATTTGTTGCAAAATTGGACCAAATCATTTTTCTAAAATATTAGGCCATATTTAATGTATAATTGACCAAATGGTTGGGTGTCAAAAGCTTTGATCCACCTCTCGTGAAAAAGACAAATTTTCGCCGATTCATCTGAAAGCGGGTCAAATTTGAACTGCAACTACCTTATAGTTTGCTATTTATTTTTTCCAAAAATCATTTCTAGGTAGATAAGTATCTATTTCATTAGAGATATTCCAAAAGTTTTGCAAGATTCAACCCCTAGCTACGAACGGTCATGCCCGCTATTTTGACCGCATTTTGAAACAGGCATGAAAAATTCAAAAAAAACAAAAAATTAGAAAACCTTCGCATCGTGTCATTATATGTGACCAAGTTACCAGAAAAAATAATAAACTTGTAATACGGTAATTATTTTTAAAAAGTGTTCTCAGAGATGAGCTACCATGTGTGAAGATTCATGGCTTTCAAGCCAAATGATCAATCTTATGGCCACATTCATGACATAGTTTGTTCAAATGATCTCATATCGTGCACAAGGGTGCATCTTGGAATGACAAACAATGTTGGCTAAGGAAGTTTTCATTATCTTTGGACGAAAAATTCATTTTCCATTTTCTGAGTGCCCAAAATGAGTTTTTTTGTGAAAGACCTACAATATATTTGTTGCAAAATTGGACCAAATCAATTTTCTAAAATACTAGGACATATTTAATGCACAATTGACCAAATGGTTGGGTGTCAAAAGTTTTGATACACCTCTCGTGAAAAAGACAAATTTCCGCCCATTCAGGAGGAAGCGGGTCAAATTTGAACTGCAGCTGCCTCATAGTTTGCTCTTTATTTTTTCCAAAAATCATTTCTAGGTACATAAGTATCTATTTAATCATAGAAATACCAATAAAATTCTAAGATTCAAGCACTAGCTAGGAACGGTCATGCCCGCCATTTTGACCGCATTTTGAAACGGGCATAAAAAATTCAAAAAAAACAAAAAATTGGAAAACCTTCGCATTGTGTCATTACATGTGACCAAGTTATCAGAAAAAAAAATAAACTTGTAATACGGTAATTATTTTAAAAAAGTGTTATCAGAAATTAGCTATCATGTATGAAGATTCATGGCTTTCAAGCCAAATGGTCAATCTTATGGCCACATTCATGGCATAGTTTGCTCAAATGATCTCATATTGTGTACAAAGGTGCATCTTGGAATGACAAACAATGTTGGCTAAGGAAGTTTTTATTTTCTTTGGACGAAAAATTCATTTTCTATTTTTTGAATGCCCAAAATGAGTTTTTTTTGTGAAGGAGCTACCATATATTTGTTGCAAAATTGGACCAAATCATTTTTCTAAAATATTAGGCCATATTTAATGCATAATTGACAAAATGGTTGGGTGTCAGAAGTTTTGATCCACCTCTTGTGAAAAAAGACAAATTTCTGCCGATTCAGTAGGAAGCGGGTCAAATTTGAACTACATCTACCTTATAGTTTGCTCTTTATTTTTTCCAAAAATCATTTCTAAGTATATAAGTATCTATTTAATCAAAAATACATGGTTTGATGGTGATACGTCGAGGTTTGGATGGTGGACGAGGGCCCCAACTCCAGAGCGCGTAAACTCGCATGCCCGCCGCGTGGTCACCGCATCACTGTGGCGTTGCCACGCGTTCTGGGCGGCCTAGGCATGTCTAATGGGTTGGTCACTCCCCCGGTAGGTGTCAAGAAGAAGAAGGCAATAGAAGAATCTCACGAGTAGACTGAACTGAGCTCAAACATGAATTAGCAGTCAAGTGTTTGATTAGTGGTGTGGAAAATGCACATGGCCAATTCGCCTGAGTTTTGGCCGAGGATGATCATCTACTAAGGACACTGTCTTGAAAAATTTGCAGCTCAAATGGAGGAGCCTAGGTGTCACTTGCTTTGCAAAGTACCACACTGGACAGAAATATGAATGTTGAAGCTGGACTCAAATGAATGAATGGATTGATCTAAAATTTGGAGGAGGATGATAATTTGGGCATATGAAGGAACTGTAAAAATTTCATACCATTTGGATAAATAAAAATGGTACTTCCTTCACGGTGCTCTCCACCGAACAGAAAGCTGGGAAAAATGCTCTCGGAAATTGGCTACATTAAATGAGCTAAAATTTGGTGGAGGGAGATTCTATGGGAAGGGTCATGTCTTGGTAAATTTTCAGCAATTATAAATTAACATAAAATATAGTTGCTTCACATACTGAAAATATTACCGGAAAAAAAGATTGGATGGTGAGCTCACATGGATTGTTAGATGGGGATCAAATTTTGTGGAGAGTTATGATTTGGGAATATAGAAGATGTGGCAAAAATTCAGCTCATTGGGATATGCCTAGCTAGTACTTCCTTCACAATGGTTCTAGCTGAACAGAAATTTTGGAAATTTTCCGAGAATGATTTACCAGGCAAATGGAGCTGAATATTGTTACGAGGCATTGATTTGGATAGGAAAGAATGCCCAATTTTTTTGGGAATTCTGGGAATAACAAAATTATAGGCTGCTTCACAACCTAGGGCAAAAATTGACACATAGACATGACACATAGGCAAAACTAATGATGTGGCGCCTAGTCATAGCAATGCACCAGAATTTACAAGGCTATGACCATCTATATTGGTCGTTATCAGCGAGAAATAAGGCAGCGGACTAGTGCTGTTTGCTTTACGACCTTTTCGTGTAAGGAAATTACGACCTTTCTGACCAAAATGGTCGTTATGATTTAGGGTTTGGAGCCCTCCGAACAGCTTTTGACCAATTGGTCTCAAATGGTCATAGATTTATGACCAATTCTTCCAGGTTCACTGACAGAAGGTCACAAGTTGACATATTTCTTGTAGTGCTCGCCCTAGGTGCCTTGGCCCCCAAGCCAGGTGGAGGCAGCCGTAGGGGGGCGCCCCACCTCCTCTGTTGATCATGGGAAGGGGTGAGAGGGCGCACAACCCCTTAGTGGGCTGGTGTGCTCCCTCCCCTTGGCTCATGAGGCCCCCCAACACTTGCCAGGACCCCCGAAAACCCTTTCGGTTCTCCTGGCCATAACCTGGTACCCCCGGAACACTTCCGGAGTCCAATTCCCTTCGTCCTATATATTGATCTTCACCTCCGGACCATTCTGGAGTTCCTCGTCATGTCCGGGATGTCATCCAGGACTCCGAACAACCTTCCGTTACCACCAAAACAACTCAAATATACTTATATCGTCACCAAACGTTAAATGTGTAGACCCTGCGGATTCGAGAACTATGCAGACATGTCCGAGACACCTCTACGGTCAATAACCAATAGCGGGACCTGGATGCCCATATTGGTTCCTACATATTCTACAAAGATCTTTATCGGTCAAATCGGAACCTGGATGCCCATATTGGTTCCTACATATTCTACGAAGATCTTTATCGGTCGAATCTCGATGACAAGGATTCAGCTAATCACGTATGTAGTTCCCTTTGTCTATCGGTATGTTACTTGCCCGAGATTCGATCGTCGGTATCTCCATACCTAGTTAAATCTCGTTACCGGCAAGTCTCTTTACTCGTTCCGTAATACAAGATCCCGTGGCTAACCCATTAGTCACATTGCTTGCAAGCTCATTGTGATGTTGTATTACTGAGTGGGCCCTGAGATACCTCTCCATCATACGGAGTGACAAATCCCAGCCTTGATCCATGCCAACTCAACAGACACCCTTTGAGATACCTGTAGAGTACCTTATAGTCACCCAGTTACGTTGCGATGTTTGGTACACAAAAGGTACTCCTCCGGTGTCAGTGAGTTGCATGATCTCATGGTCATAGGAACATATACTTGACATACAGAAAACGATAGCAATAAACTTGACATGATCATATGCTACGTTCATAGTTTGGGTCTTGTCCATCACATCATTCTCCTAATGATGTGATCCCGTTATCAAATGACAACTCATGTTTATGGTCAGGAAACCATAGCCATCTTTGATCAACGAGCTAGTCCGGAAGAGGCTCACTAGGGACATGTTATTGTCTATGTATCCACACATGTATTTGAGTTTCCAGTCAATACAATTATAGCATGGATAATAAACGATTATCATGAATAAGAAAATATAATAATAACCACTTTA
Organism: Thinopyrum elongatum; assembly: GCA_011799875.1. Lineage (NCBI taxonomy): Eukaryota > Viridiplantae > Streptophyta > Magnoliopsida > Poales > Poaceae > Thinopyrum > Thinopyrum elongatum. The sequence continues at coordinate 30,297,716 of CM022303.1, read as the reverse complement.
TTATTGCCTTTAGGGCATATTTCAACAGTATTCTCGCCTATCGCGCCAGTTGCCGCTTTCCCCAGCAGCAGTACTACCATGAGTCACTTTAGTCTACATCCACAACTGAGCTTCCCTTGCAAGCCTGCACAAATGGCATCACTATCTAACCTAACCATCCTCCAAGCCACACCCCTGCCTATATCTTTTAAACAAACTACTATATATATACTTGTTTCAATTGCAGGGCTGTCACAGCAAGCAGAACAAAAAAGAAAATGCAGTTTGGTATATAAGCCGAATATTACACTCAGCGTACAGATCTAAGACGAATATTGCGCCGAGTGGTTTATCTTTGGAGGCTACAATAATTACTTAAAATGAGGTTAATCCAGAATTTGCATGAGAGAATCTACTAAAAGAGCATGTATTGGCTACTTTGGCCTCGGTCTGGCACAATTTGCTGGGCCCGAAAAAAGTTGTCCACCCCTTCCTTAGAGATCAGATCGCAGTTATTGGTACCAAGTGGTCCGCTTGGTAAGTTTACCAACAAAAATTGCAATCAATGAATTATTAGTTACAGCTATAGATCTATAATAAAGCATTTTTTTTGAAAAGGAGGTTAAGATCCCCGGCCTCTGCATCAATCGATGCATACAATCATCTTTATTAATTAGTCAACAAAGATCTGACAAGAACATACATCAAGCCCATCCGAAGCCATCACTCACACCTACAAACTTGATAATGTGAAGTGCTCTCACTCCCCGTATCTAAAACCGGTGTCGTCATCGATCCACCCACATAACGTATCAGAACCTACAACCGGTGCAGCAAACCAAAAGCGTGCACCACATGCACATGTTTTAGAGGCCGTCATTATCATCAAACCACTAACCTATCTTCAGGAAAGAGATCCGCATCATCCTTGCCAGTCCGACCCTCCGTCGACACCACCACGACGCCCAACGGCTCCACCTCCCTGCGCGGCAACTGCTGAGCACGTCACGGTCGCTGTCGGTACACCGCAGCACCATGCCGCAAAGTACCACCTGCCGACACAACTTGAAGTCCTTGAAAGATCTGTCATGCGTAGCACCTGCCGAACAGGCATGACAAAGCGTAGCACCTGTCGGTTAGGCATGACTTGACATCTCCACCGAAGCTCCGTGCAAGACGAAGCCGCTCCACCTCTTGCCTCTGTCATCCAGTGCTGCTCCACAAACGATGCTCCCAAGGGAGAAACGTCGCTGCAGTGACGCCATCGTCAGATCTGGAAGGCCAGATCCTAGGGTTTCCCCCGGAGCAGCACGAGTGGGTTGACAATAGTTACACGACTATGCCTTCATCAAGGTAACGGCGCAGAACGCCGCCATCGCCCGCCGTCGGCTCGGTTTTCACCGGCAACCATGTCTCCCTGACTCGCAGCCGGAATTAGATGACGGATCTGGAGATCCGACCACCCAACCTCAGGCCGACCACCTCCGACGGAGGAGATGACCACCACCGCCGCCAAGTCCCGCCTCCATCCATAATAAAGCATGTGTAGCAAAATAAGCCAATAAGGTCATTGTAGTACAGTGGTAAGTATTCCCGCCTGTCACGCGGGTGACCCGGCAACAGCGCAATTTCTTTTGCCTAAAAGATATTTTTTTCCGAAAACTCTATGTATATTAGATGCCCCCTTTTCCATTTTCTACTGTCGTTTTTTCAGATTCTTCCCGCCTCCCAACTCTTTCTTGCCGTTCTTGCAGATTCATGGAGAACGAACAAACTAATCATTGGCATTATTATTCAACAATCGTCACAAACTGTATTAATCTGCGTTGACACATAAGGAAGAGGAGTAACTTTTCCCAGCACCAGCAGCAGTGCTACTACCATGAGTAACTTCAGACCACAACTGTGCTTACCTTGCAAGTCTTCACAAATGGCATCACCACCTAACCTAACCATCTTGCAAGCCACAGCCTTGCCTAACCATCTAGCTGTTAAATAAACTAATCACCACCATCCATGTGTTGGATTGGATCACAACACAAGATAGAAGAACCTGCATAGTGTCTCATTGACAAGAACCTTCCTTTTTTTTCTCTTAGGTTCAGACAGGAACCTGCAGGCAGCACTGTTGCTAGTCAGCCATGGATATACATCGCTGTCACGCCACTGTTGTGATGCTTTCCCATGCGTCTCAACTATGCCTTTGACCCCCCAATCCACAAACCAATTGCGCCAAGTTGCTGCTTGCTAAATTGGCCACATGCCTACTGTTTTTTATGCTAAGCTAGCTACATGCCTATTGTATCTGTATATAAATCAGGGCAAAGAACAGGATTTGGTCTGTATAGGACCAGATTCTGAAGCAACATTTCTCATTGGCTCTTCTGTGCAGCTTGATGGATTATACTACATTTTGTGACCTACCGTGTCCTGCGCACACGAGTGGTGATGAGGTACTGGTGGAGCAGATTCAGTTGAGCAAATTCTATCCCAGTGGAGGCACTTCACTAGATTCCAGTTGAGCAAAAAATTAACCCACTCTGCTCAAAATTAAGTAAGTACTAGTTATTATCCGGCAAGGATCGATAATTACAAGACATATGAAATAGCCGAAGATCTAAGATCAGATTCAGTTCCATACACCGTTGCTTGTTGGCATTGTTTGGACAGCAGTTGATAGCTTATTACTGTTTTTCAGGTGCAGACACAGACACAAAGGTTCAAGGTTGAATTCGTTCGATGTTATTTTAAATAAATGAATCCTGCTGCCAATAGCACAGACATGTTCTGAAAAAATTGGTTAACAAAACGGGGTTAATCTCAGCAGCAAAGTTCTCTCAAAAAAAAAAATCTCAGCCGCAAAGTCAAACTGATTCTACAATAATGCAGCATGGTCTGCTTTCTCCTAACTAACTGGATTAGATTAATGCAACAAACTAAGATGGATTGCACAATTTTTCACAGGCCGCAACTCTGGCCCGTTTATTTATGACACCGAGGGATACCACGTATGCATTGAAATATGTTGTTATTTACACAAAATGGATATATTTATTTTCATGTTTACAAAAAACGGATTTATTTATACTGGTATTTACTGATTTATGTATTTATCTGACATCTTACCTGAAACACATGATAATTGCAGATATATACTTTTGAAATAGTACAACACAGATATGTTCTTACTAGTATATGACAGAAGATGACTTCACATCGGATTGACGAAATTTTTGGTTTTTGTAACTGATGACGTCTGTTGAGTATCATTGTTATTTAGGAAACGTAGGATAGCGTAGGATTTATTCTACCTTGCCTTGCACTTCAAGATGACCTTGTACTCCTATATATATGCTCACGAGGCTCAAGCAATACAACGAACGATTCCACCAATTCCCTTTATCCCTTCTAACAACGTCAATGAGAAGAGCAGACCAATTAAAGCTGGAACATCAAATTCAATCTTGATAGTCTTTGTCAACTCACTCGAACTATTACCTTATCATACTAATGGAGCCCTTTCTACACGTCTGCAATTAGGACAGTTAACCTTTTGACTTGAGAATGCCTAGGCCAGCTAGAGCGATGCCCAAATTGCGATCAATCCTAGTCTAGGTTGTTAATTTAGCGTCTAGTATAAGCACAAACACACAAAGTTAAGTAGTGCAAACTTGTACACAACCATCACCAAACTGTAACAACCTAACAGTGAAATGTGGTGAACAATTAGATCATGCAAAGATGGTCCGGTGTCTTTAACAGATTCTGTTTACTGACTATACTACTCAATATTAGAATATTTAGCCGATGCAGTCGGGCGCAAGTCGTGGCAGATCATGCATGCATGTTGTTAATTCTCGCTGATTCAGACAATTATCAAGCAATGCAGTATCATATGAAAGATGTGAGAACGAGTCTCTTCCCATACGTTAAGGTGGATGCATTAGACTAAGTTAAGACTCTAATTAACCCAAAGAGAGGGTGTAGACATTTAAGCTTGAGTTAGCCGTTTGGGTTCTCATCAAATGGACTGCATGTTAAGTTTGAGTTGTTTATATTACTATAAACTAGCACAAATGTCCGTGCGTTGCAACGGATGAAAAACTTAACGTGATCCGGGTGAACAACCATTTATATTGGACATGCATTCCGACCTGCTAATTGCTCTCATGAATTTGGGTAAGTGCATGACAAGCAAAACTAACAGTTCTAAAATTTTAAAATCTAGCTTACATATTATGTCCAATATATGTGTGATTTCTTGATCTTTTGTGGTTCTTATCACACTAACTTCATAAATAATTAAGTAAGGTTGAGAAGAACTTTCTGCATTAGTCGTATCAAATACTCATTATTGTAGAAATAATTGAAGCATTATGAACTATGAATAAGCACATATATAATTCATAGAACATGGGAGATATCATGCACGAAGTAAAATTAATTAGTAGAGGAAGCACGGAGACCGAGCTAGACGTGGCTAGCATGTTTGTCCTGCTGGAACTCACCACACGTAGTACTCCAACATCATCTGGTACCGCCCCTCCATAGTTTTGTCCCTTCAGGCAGCCGGCGGTCTTGGTAGAAAGAAATTCCCGTGAAGACAGTCACCATGTGGCTGCTCATGTGTTTCGAGCGAGCGTGCAACAGGCCAGCGCCTCCACAAGTCTCCATTCAATCGGGACCTGCATGTCCTCCTGCTCCGGGAAGAATGCCTGCCATGGCCTGGAGGCAACCATCAGGCTGTCGTTGACATTGTACAAACGGATAGTCGGAGGAGCAGAGCACATTGGAACAGTGTTGAGGGCCGTGTCGTGGAAGTCCACGGCGTCCACGCCAGTCCCTGTCGGTAGTGATTTGTGTTTGATGAAGAACACAATATAGCGCAAAAGCTAACAAAACAAAGGGATAAATTCACATTCTATGAAGAGAGCCTCGTTATCATTACCAGGATCAGAAGGAAGATTCAAACATCAAAATCACGTCTTTACGAAATAAATCTCATCGTACCCGAACTTGTACCTCCACTTGCCGAAGCAGATGATCCAGAGCCCTTGTCGCCGAGCTAGTTGTAATTATTTTCTAGAATACATCAAATAACCTGTCAACTACATTAGAGAACCTAGTAATTATTTTCTTAAATACGATAATTCAATCGAAACAATCTCTTAGGCGGTAGTTACATCAGAGAACAAGTTTTTTCATGTTTTGTCAGGACATGCTAGCATCAGCCCATGCACTTCCTAGCCATAGCTCGCTGGAATTGACTATGGTGCTAATAGTGAGCGTAGATTGGCTGGCCATGCAATGTGCTGCCATGGTGTGATGAACTATTGATATCTTGCCATCGTGCTGAACTACTGATATCATTTTATTGTTTTCTTTGACAGGTTAGATCCATGCTAGTGTGCAAATGGTTTCGCATCCAAAAATTCATAAAAACAAATGCTACATTCTGAAGGGAAAATGCATCGTACATGGTGTAGTTACCATTTACTGCCTAATCAGCTGAGTTATCAATAATCACGCATAACAATGTTGTTTCAATTATCTTAAGGGGCATCAAGTGTATTAGTAAATGTAGGAGTTTGATCTGATTCTAACATTGGTGCACATATGCAGAAGCTCATCCAATCGTGTAAGGTTTGTTTTGTGAATCGAATGAGCGCCCTACTAAATTATAGTAATATACCTTTTTTAGGGGGATATAGTAATCTATATCTATATCTATATCTATACCTACTAATAAAGCAAGGTGTGTTTCGCCAATATTTTCATCCGTTCACCGCCGAATTTCTTTTTCTATCCGAGGTGGTACTAAATTCTTATGCGTTCATCTGCTAGGAAAAAAAGCTTTTCCAGAATTTCATATGTGGGTCGCACGCTGTGGCCCAGCGAATCCAGCCCACTTATTTTTCTGCACAAGCAGCTGGGAAAATTATATTTTCCGCACAGTGCGGCAAATAGTTGTAGGTTCGCACAGGACAACCAATAATGAGCTGACCCAATTTTCTTTGTTAACTTCTATTTTTATTCTCCTTCCCCTAACCCTTTTTTCCATTTCAAGTTTATTTTTCTTACAAAATTTATTTCATAAATTAAAAATTCTCAAAAAACGTTCAGAATTTAAATTTTTTTGAAAAATGATCAGAACTACAAAATTTTGTTGCTATTTTGAAAAATATTCTGAACTTGAAAGAACTTTCCCATTTTTTTAAAAATAAATATTGTTTTTTGAAACTGTTTGAGATTTCTTAAAAGAAAATGACATTTAAAAAATATCCAAATTTGAAAAATATTCTTGGTTTAATGAAATTTTCAAATTTTAAAATAATGTTCGCATATAAAAGATAAACATTTTCGAAAAATATTATGATTTCAACACATGTTCCCGTTTTAAAAAAAATTGAAAAATTCAAATAATGTCCATGTTTTTATAAAAAAGTTGGTTTTTCAAAAAATGTTTATGAATTTTAAAAGATGTTCCTGTTTAAAATTTTGTTCACGTTTTTCTGAAGTGTACATAATTTTCAAAAACCTGTTCAGAACATAAAAAAGGGTTCATGCTTCCTACAATATTCAGAAACTTCATACCTTAAAATCTCCTCGATTGAAAGGAAAAGCAGATTGAATAATTCATGGGCCTTCTCTTGCGTACGATGAAATAAAAAAACTCTTAAATGCCCTCAATCAATGAATGGAAAAATAGCGGATTGATTACTTCACACCGGCAAAACCGAGAAGCTAAATGTTCCTTTTTCACGTGCTCACAGAGTGTTGCTTGCAGAATTCTAACTAACTTAAAATGCATATCATTTTTTCTCCCGTTGCAACGCACGGGCGGGCATATGTGCTAGTATATCTTAAAGTGATTATACTTGATAACTGGTCATGTCAAAATAGTACAAAGTGTATAATAAATGGAAAAGGAACTAAATGCATCATATATATGCATCAGAAGGCTGCATTGAGGCACTTTTCAAAGCAATCGTGCAGGACGCACTAACCACAATCAGTTTCCAAATTATGGTTCAAAGATGCACATAATATAGCATTGGACATCAAATAAATATGAACAAAGCAAATAAAAATATAGAACAAAAGCAGGTTGGTTGAGTAATGATTAAGCTGCAAATATCATGTTGAGATGTGAAATTGAGAAATCACATATGCAAATAAACAACAGTAAATATGTACTATAATTGGAACTATAATTGAATTTTAATAAACTAACCATTTGCATTTGTGGTGACTGATGGGTCATTTACTAAAAAAGGGTAACATGACTCCCTTAGGGCAGCATAGTGTGTCAATGGCTCTGATGGCCTTAGAAAAAAATGGTGGAAGATGATAGCAAATTTAGTCCGTGTAACACGCCTAAGCTTCATGGATAACAAACTGTTCGAGTAGCACTCATGTTATCTGGTGGCATATAAATGCCAATCATAATTCACAAAGAATTTCTGAAATTTAGATTATTCAGAATATTTTTGGTTACCCAAGATACATTCAGCAGGTAGAAAAAAGGGCATGCATACTATATAATCTAGGGCGATATGTTATCTAAATTCTAAACATTACCTGAAATACTATGCAAAATAAGTACAACTTCATCAAAGAACAAGCAGTGAAATAATAGATTTCATGTTTGGCCTCAATCAGAACAGTCAACACCGTTTTCTGAAGTGCCAATACCTCTCGTGCTGCTTTTTCTCTGCCTCAACACCTGTATCACAGAGCATATATAATGATAAGAATAACATTAGGCTAAGGACCATTGACCCCCTGTACAGAAGAGAAGAGAGCATAGAGCTAGAAAAGCAACACGAGACTATATCACAAACTATCGGAAAGGAACGAAACATCACCGGGAAGCGCCTAGAAGGATCCAGTCCTCCCGGGAGTATTTTCTCACTTGAAGTTGTAAGGAAAGAGTATTTTCTCTTTGTTTTGATTTTTAAGCAACGATTGTAGCAAGTTGTCCTCGGTTTCTATGACATTCTTTTGAACTGTCCATTCATGTATGATATTTGGGTTAATGAACCCAATGTCATAGATTTGTGCATTTCTGCATTCGACGATCTTCAATCTACATAATATAGTGAGGATAATTATATATACATGCAATGAAAGAGCTGAGCTATATATAGAGACTTAATTATAGAAGTAGTACTTACAGACAGTAGCAAGTCACGAGTGTTTTGTCGAGGGCCTTTTGATTGTATAATTGGAATAACTCATCAAATTCAACAGACAACTGATCCATTCTAATGTGGTCGTGCTCCTCTTTAATTCTCAGCGTCAAAGTATCCTTCCCAGACTCGCTGCAGGTTTTCATGTACCATTCATGGAATCTTCGCATCATCGTTGTTAGAGGAGGATGATCAGGTTTGACGAGAGGCTGCCCGTACTGGTATCTGAATTCTTCCACCTCCATTATTTCAAACTCTACATCATCGCTCAGGTAATCAGCAGGATTCGTACCAGGCACCATACCCGGTTGATTAGCGACGATATCGCTAGACACCTTGAGCAGGGGGCACGATTGCTTCGCCTGTTCGCCGAGCTGGGGATTTTTTCCCACTTCTTCGTTCTGCTAACCTTGCATGACTACAAGTACTTCCCGACCGCTCCGCTTCCTTATATGTCCTTTCAATAATGCGCTCATAGTTGGATTGTGGCGGAGACGGTGGTGGTCGCTTCAGGGCATCGATAGTGCGCTTCCATTTCACCGGATCTATCGTCTCCTTCGGAGGTGGAGGTTTCCGTGCAAAATGTTCATGCACTTCGGCAGCACTGGTTTTCGCGGTTTCCTCGTCGGTCCTCTCATATGGTAACTTTTCCAGAGGCTTGAGAGATGGACCGTATCTGAATTGCTTCCCGCCTCTGCTTGTACTGCTAGCCGCCGTAGCGGCGCCGGCTCTCTTCCGCCGTTGCTGACGAGGCGGAGGAGGAGGCGGAGTGCTCCGACGTGCCGGAGGAGGCGGAGTTCCCTCACGTGCCGGAGGAGGCGGAGTGCCCTGATCACTCGCCGGAGGAGGAGGAGGAGGAGGAGGAGGAGTGCCCTGACTCGCCGGAGAAGGAGGAGGAGGCGGAGGCATCCAGTTCGGAAGCTTGATGTACTCCTTCCGCCATAGACATGTACTCCTCAGAGCATAAACCAGCTGAGTCTCCCCTTCACCTGTAGGGTGGTCAAGCTCGAGCTCGTCAAATCCCTCCATTATTTCATCCACCGTCACAACAGCATAGTTTCGTCAGGTTGAGGAGGTGCAACAGAGCCGACAGCCGCCTTCAAGGTGAGGTTCCGACATTTCGTCATAAGCTGGCAATGTTGAGCCTCCGTGATAGCATCCACGGGGTAGCTAGGAGCCGTGAAGTCAGGCTGCTGAACGAGCTCCGTGGAAGCCACGCTGCTTCTCCGCTGAGATGGCGGGGTAGCTTTGTTGGGGAACGTAGCAGAATTTTAAAATTTTCTACGCATCACCAAGATCAATCTATGGAGTCATCTAGCAACGAGTGAGAGGGGAGTGTATCTACATACCCTTGTAGATCGCGAGCGGAAGCGTTCAAGAGAACGGGGTTGATGGAGTCGTACTCGTCGTGATCCAAATCACCGATGACCGAGCGCCGAACGGACGGCACCTCCGCGTTCAACACACGTACGGAGCAGAGACGTCTCCTCCTTCTTGATCCAGCAAGGGGAGAGGAGAGGTTGATGGAGATCCAGCAGCATGACGGTGTGGTGGTGGAAGCAGCGGGATTTCAGCAGGGCTTCGCCAAGCGCTACTGGAGGAGGAAGAGGTGTCACGGGAGGGAGAGGGAGGCGCCAGGGGCTGAGCTGTTTCTCCCATGCACCTCCCCACTATATATAGGGGTGGAGGGGGCTGGTTTCTTGCCCTCCAAGTCCATTGGGGCGTTGGCAAAGGTGGAAGGAAAGAAATCCCATCCTTTCCCTTCCCCACCGATTGTTATCCCCCTTTTTTAGGGATCTTGATCTTATCCCTTCGGGATATGATCTTATTCCTTCTAAGGGGGAATCTTGGTGCACCTTGACTAGGGGTGTGGGGCCTTGCCCCCACTACCCACGTTCATGTGGGTCCCCCCATGCAGGTGGGCCCCACTCCGGAACCTTCTAGAACCTTCTCGGTACAATACCGAAAAATCCCGAACATTTTCCGGTGGCCAAAATAGGACTTCCCATATATAAATCTTTACCTCCGGACCATTCCGGAACTCCTCATGACGTCCAGGATCTCATCCGAGACTCCGAACAACCTTCGGGTTACCGCATACTAATATCTCTATAACCCTAGCGTCACCGAACCTTAAGTGTGTAGACCCTACGGGTTCGGGAGACACGCAGACATGACCGAGACGACTCTCCGGTCAATAACCAACAGCGGGATCTGGATACCCATGTTGGCTCCCACATGCTCCTCGATGATCTCATCGGATGAACCACGATGTCGAGGATTCAATCAATCCCGTACGCAATTCCCTTTGTCTATCGGTACGATACTTGCCCGAGATTCGATCGTAGGTATCTCGATACCTTGTTCAATCTCGTTACCGGCAAGTCTCTTTACTCGTTTCCGTAACACATCATCCCGTGAACAACTCCTTGATCACATTGAGCTCATTATGATGATGTCCTACCGAGTGGGCCCAGAGGTACCTCTCCGTTACATGGAGTGACAAATCCCAGTCTCGATTCGTGCCAACCCAACAGATACTTTCGGAGATACCCGTAGTGCACCTTTATAGCCACCCAGTTACGTTGTGACGTTTGGTGCACCCAAAGCACTCCTACGGTATCCGGGAGTTGCACAATCTCATGGTCTAAGGAAAAGTTACTTGACATTGGAAAAGCTTTAGCAAATGAACTACACGATCTAGTGCTAGGCTTAGGATTGGGTCTTGTCCATCACATCATTCTCCTAATGATGTGATCCCGTTATCAATGACATCCAATGTCCATGGTCAGGAAATCGTAACCATCTATTGATCAACGAGCTAGTCAACTAGAGGCTTACTAGGGACATGTTGTGGTCTATGTATTCACACATGTATTACGATTTCCGGATAACACAATTATAGCATGAATAACAGACAATTATCATGAACAAGGAAATATAATAATAACCATTTTATTATTGCCTCTAGGGCATATTTCCAACAGTCTCCCACTTGCACTAGAGTCAATAATCTAGTTACATTGTGATGAATCGAACACCCATAGAGTACTGGTGTTGATCATGTTTTGCTCGTGAAAGAGGTTTAGTCAACGGATCTGCTACATTCAAATCCGTGTGCACTTTACAAATATCTATGTCTCCATCTTGAACATGTTCACGTATGGAGTTGAAGTGACGCTTGATATGCCTGGTCCTTTTGTGAAACCTGGGCTCCTTGGCAAGGGCAATAGCTCTAGTGTTGTCACAGAAGAGAGCCATTGGACCCGACGCATTTGGAATGACTCCTAGGTCGGTGATGAACTCCTTCATCCATACTGCTTCGTGTGCTGCCTCCGAGGCTGCTATGTACTCCGCTTCGCATGTAGAACCCGCCACGACGCTTTGCTTGCAACTGCACCAGCTTACCGCTCCACCATTCAAAATATACACGTATCCGGTTTGTGACTTGGAGTCATCCGGATCTGTGTCGAAGCTAGCGTCGACGTAACCCTTTACGACGAGCTCTTCGTCACCTCCATATACGAGAAACATATCCTTAGTCCTTTTCAGGTACTTCAGGATGTTCTTGACCGCTGTCCAGTGTTCCTTGCCGGGATTACTTTGGTACCTACCTACCAAACTTACAGCAAGGTTTACATCAGGTCTGGTACACAGCATGGCATACATAATAGACCTTATGGCTGAGGCATAGGGGATGACACTCATCTCTTCTATATCTTTTGCCGTGGTCGGGCATTGAGCCGAGCTCAATTTCACACCTTGCAATACAGGCAAGAACCCCTTCTTGGACTGATCCATATTGAACTTCTTCAATATCTTATCAAGGTATGTGCTTTGCGAAAGACCTATGAGGCGTCTCGATCTATCTCTATAGATCTTGATGCCTAATATATAAGCAGCTTCTCCAAGGTCCTTCATTGAAAAACACTTATTCAAGTAGGCCTTTATACTTTCCAAGAATTCTATATCATTTCCCATCAGCAGTATGTCATCCACATATAATATGAGAAATGCTACAGAGCTCCCACTCACTTTCTTGTAAACACAGGCTTCTCCATAAGTCTGTGTGAACCCAAACGCTTTGATCATCTCGTCAAAGCGAATGTTCCAACTCCGAGATGCTTGCACCAGCCCATAGATTGAGCGCTGGAGCTTGCATACCTTGTCAGCATTCTCAGGGTCGACAAAACCTTCCGGTTGTAACATATACAACTCTTCCTTAAGAAAACCATTAAGGAATGCCGTTTTGACGTCCATTTGCCATATCTCATAATCATAGTATGCGGCAATTGCTAACATGATTCTGACGGATTTCAGCTTCGCTACGGGTGAGAAAGTCTCATCGTAGTCAACCCCTTGAACTTGTCGATAACCCTTAGCGACAAGCCGAGCCTTATAGATGGTCACATTACCATCCGCGTCAGTCTTCTTCTTAAAGATCCATTTATTTTCTATGGCTTGCCGATCATCGGGCAAGTCAGTCAAAGTCCATACTTCGTTTTCATACATGGATCCTATCTCGGATTTCATGGCTTCAAGCCATTTGTCGGAATCCGGGCCCGCCATCGCTTCTTCATAGTTCGAAGGTTCACTGTTGTCTAACAACATGATTTCCAGGACAGGATTGCCGTACCACTCTGGTGCGGAACGTCCTTGTGGACCTTCGAAGTTCAGTGGTAGCTTGATCATGATCATTATCATTAACTTCCTCTCTAGCCGGTGCAGGCTCCACAGAAACATTTTCCTGTGCTGCGCTACTCTCCAGTTCGAGGGTCATCTCATCAAGCTCCACTTTCCTCCCACTTACTTCTTTCGAGAGAAACTCTTTCTCTAGAAAGGATCCATTCCTGGCAACAAAGATCTTGCCCTCGGATCTTAGGTAGAAGGTATACCCAATAGTTTCCTTAGGGTATCCTATGAATACGCATTTTTCCGACTTGGGTTCGAGCTTCTCTGGTTGAAGTTTCTTCACATAAGCATCGCATCCCCAAACTTTCAGAAACGACAGCTTAGGTTTCTTCCCAAACCATAATTCATACGGTGTCGTCTCAACGGATTTTGACGGTGCCCTATTTAAAGTGAATGCGGCAGTCTCTAAAGCATAACCCCAAAAGGATAGCGGTAAATCGGTAAGAGATATCATAGATCGCACCATATCCAATAGAGTGCGATTACGACGTTCGGACACACCATTACGCTGAGGTGTTCCAGGCGGCGTGAGTTGTGAAACAATTCCACATTTCCTTAAGTGCGTGCCAAATTCATGACTCAAATATTCTCCTCCACGATCTGATCGTAAGAACTTTATTTTCTTGTCACGTTGATTCTCAACCTCACTCTGAAATTCCTTGAACTTTTCAAAGGTCTCAGACTTGTGCTTCATCAAGTAGACATACCCATATCTACTCAAATCATCGGTGAGGGTGAGAACATAACGATAACCACCGCGAGCCTCAACACTCATTGGACCACACACATCAGTATGTATGATCTCCAATAAGTTGGTTGCTCGCTCCATTGTTCCGGAGAACGGAGTCTTGGTCATCTTGCCCAAGAGGCATGGTTCGCATCTGTCAAATGATTCATAATCAAGAGACTCCAAAAGTCCATCTGCATGGAGTTTCTTCATGCGTTTAACACCGATATGACCATGGCGGCAGTGCCACAAGTATGTGGGACTATCGTTATCAACCTTGCATTTCTTGGCATTCACATTATAAACATGTGTAACATCACGTTCGAGATTCAATAAAAATAAACCATTCACCAGCGGGGCATGACCATAAAACATATCTCTCATATAAATAGAACAACCATTATTCTCAGATTTAAATGAGTAGCCATCTCGCATTAAGCGAGATCCAGATACAATGTTCATGCTCAAAGCTGGTACTAAATAACAATTATTAAGGTTTAAAACTAATCCCGTAGGTAGATGCAGAGGTAGCGTGCCGACGGCGATCACATCGACCTTGGAACCATTCCCGACGCGCATCGTCACCTCGTCCTTTGCCAGTCTACGCTGATTCCGCAGTTCCTGCTTTGAGTTACAAATATGAGCAACCGCACCGGTATCAAATACCCAGGAACTACTACGAGTGCTGGTAAGGTACACATCAATTACATGTATATCATATATACCTTTGGTATTGCCGGCCTTCTTGTCCGCCAAGTACTTGGGGCAGTTTCGCTTCCAGTGACCGTTTCCCTTGCAATAAAAGCACTTAGTCTCAGGCTTGGGTCCATTCTTCGACTTCTTCCCGGCAGCTGGCTTACCGGGCGCGGCAACTCCCTTGCCGTCCTTCTTGAAGTTCTTCTTACCCTTGCCCTTCTTGAACTTAGTGGTTTTATTCACCATCAACACTTGATGTTCCTTTCTGATCTCTGCCTCCGCTGACTTCAGCATCGCATATACCTCAGGAATGGTCTTTTCCATCCCCTGCATGTTGAAGTTCATCACGAAGCTTTTGTAGCTAGGTGGAAGCGACTGAAGGATTCTGTCAACGACCGCGTCATCCGGGAGATTAACTCCCAGCTGAGACAAGCGGCTGTGCAACCCAGACATTTTGAGTATGTGCTCGCTGACAGAACTATTTTCCTCCATCTTACAGCTGTAGAACTTATCGGAGACTTCATATCTCTCGATCCGGGCATGAGCTTGGAAAACCATTTTCAGCTCTTCGAACATCTCATATGCTCCGTGATGCTCAAAACGCTTTTGGAGCCCCGGTTCTAAGCTGAAGAGCATGCCGCACTGAACGAAGGAGTAATCATCGGTGCGTGTCTGCCAAACGTTCAAATCGTCTGGCAGTGCTGGGAGAGCAGGTGGGTCACCTAACGGTGCTTCAAGGACATATGATTTCTTGGCAGCTATGAGGATAATCCTCAGGTTACGGACCCAGTCCGCATAGTTGCTACCATCGTCTTTCATCTTGTTTTTCTCTAGGAACGCGTTGAAGTTGAGGGTAACATTAGCGTTGGCCATTTGATCTACAAGATAGATATGTAACATTTAGACTAAGTTCATGACAATTAAGTTCATCTAATCAAATTATGTAATGAACTCCCACTCAGATAGACATCCCTCTCGTCATCTAAGTGATTACATGATCCGAATCGACTAGGCCGTGTCCGATCATCACGTGAGACGGACTAGTCATCAACGGTGAACATCCCCATGTTGATCGTATCTTCCCATATATAAATCTTTAACTCCGGACCATTCCGGAACTCCTCGTGACGTCCAGGATCTCATCCGAGACTCCGAACAACCTTCGGGTTACCGCATACTAATATCTCTATAACCCTAGCGTCACCGAACCTTAAGTGTGTAGACCCTACGGGTTCGGGAGACACGCAGACATGACCGAGACGACTCTCCGGTCAATAACCAACAGCGGGATCTGGATACCCATGTTGGCTCCCACATGCTCCTCGATGATCTCATCGGATGAACCACGATGTCGAGGATTCAATCAATCCCGTACGCAATTCCCTTTGTCTATCGGTACGATACTTGCCCGAGATTCGATCGTCGGTATCTCGATACCTTGTTCAATCTCATTACCGGCAAGTCTCTTTACTCGTTTCTGTAACACATCATCCCGTGAACAACTCCTTGATCACATTGAGCTCATTATGATGATGTCCTACCGAGTGGGCCCAGAGGTACCTCTCCGTTACATGGAGTGACAAATCCCAGTCTCGATTCGTGCCAACCCAACAGATACTTTCGGAGATACCCGTAGTGCACCTTTATAGCCACCCAGTTACGTTGTGACGTTTGGTGCACCCAAAGCACTCCTACGGTATCCGGGAGTTGCACAATCTCATGGTCTAAGGAAAAGTTACTTGACATTGGAAAAGCTTTAGCAAACGAACTACACGATCTAGTGCTAGGCTTGGGATTGGGTCTTGTCCATCACATCATTCTCCTAATGATGTGATCCCGTTATCAATGACATCCAATGTCCATGGTCAGGAAACCGTAACCATCTATTGATCAACGAGCTAGTCAACTAGAGGCTTACTAGGGACATGTTGTGGTCTATGTATTCACACATGTATTACGATTTCCGGATAACACAATTATAGCATGAATAACAGACAATTATCATGAACAAGGAAATATAATAATAACCATTTTATTATTGCCTCTAGGGCATATTTCCAACAGTCTCCCACTTGCACTAGAGTCAATAATCTAGTTACATTGTGATGAATCGAACACCCATAGAGTAGTGGTGTTGATCATGTTTTGCTCGTGAAAGAGGTTTAGTCAACGGATCTGCTACATTCAAATCCGTGTGCACTTTACAAATATCTATGTCTCCATCTTGAACATGTTCACGTATGGAGTTGAAGCGACGCTTGATATGCCTGGTCCTTTTGTGAAACCTGGGCTCCTTGGCAAGGGCAATAGCTCCAGTGTTGTCACAGAAGAGAGCCATTGGACCCGACGCATTTGGAATGACTCCTAGGTCGGTGATGAACTCCTTCATCCATACTGCTTCGTGTGCTGCCTCCGAGGCTGCTATGTACTGCGCTTCGCATGTAGAACCCGCCACGACGCTTTGCTTGCAACTGCACCAGCTTACCGCTCCACCATTCAAAATATACACGTATCCGGTTTGTGACTTGGAGTCATCTGGATCTGTGTCGAAGCTAGCGTCGACGTAACCCTTTACGACGAGCTCTTCGTCACCTCCATATACGAGAAACATATCCTTAGTCCTTTTCAGGTACTTCAGGATGTTCTTGACCGCTGTCCAGTGTTCCTTGCCGGGATTACTTTGGTACCTACCTACCAAACTTACAGCAAGGTTTACATCAGGTCTGGTACACAGCATGGCATACATAATAGACCCTATGGCTGAGGCATAGGGTATGACACTCATCTCTTCTATATCTTTTGCCGTGGTCGGGCATTGAGCCGAGCTCAATTTCACACCTTGCAATACAGGCAAGAACCCCTTCTTGGACTGATCCATATTGAACTTCTTCAATATCTTATCAAGGTATGTGCTTTGCGAAAGACCTATGAGGCGTCTCGATCTATCTCTATAGATCTTGATGCCTAATATATAAGCAGCTTCTCCAAGGTCCTTCATTGAAAAACACTTATTCAAGTAGGCCTTTATACTTTCCAAGAATTCTATATCATTTCCCATCAGCAGTATGTCATCCACATATAATATGAGAAATGCTACAGAGCTCCCACTCACTTTCTTGTAAACACAGGCTTCTCCATAAGTCTGTGTGAACCCAAACGCTTTGATCATCTCGTCAAAGCGAATGTTCCAACTCCGAGATGCTTGCACACCTTGTCAGCATTCTCAGGGTCGACAAAACCTTCCGGTTGTATCATATACAACTCTTCCTTAAGAAAACCATTAAGGAATGCCGTTTTGACGTCCATTTGCGATATCTCATAATCATAGTATGCGGCAATTGCTAACATGATTCTGACGGATTTCAGCTTCGCTACGGGTGAGAAAGTCTCATCGTAGTCAACCCCTTGAACTTGTCGATAACCCTTAGCGACAAGCCGAGCCTTATAGATGGTCACATTACCATCCGCGTCAGTCTTCTTCTTAAAGATCCATTTATTTTCTATGGCTTGCCGATCATCGGGCAAGTCAGTCAAAGTCCATACTTCGTTTTCATACATGGATCCTATCTCGGATTTCATGGCTTCAAGCCATTTGTCGGAATCCGGGCCCGCCATCGCTTCTTCATAGTTCGAAGGTTCACTGTTGTCTAACAACATGATTTCCAGGACAGGATTGCCATACCACTCTGGTGCGGAACGTGTCCTCGTGGACCTTCGAAGTTCAGTGGTAGCTTGATCATGATCATTATCAATAACTTCCTCTCTAGCCGGTGTAGGCTCCACAGAAACATTTTCCTGTGCTGCGCTACTCTCCGGTTCGAGGGTCATCTCATCAAGCTCCACTTTCCTCCCACTTACTTCTTTCGAGAGAAACTCTTTCTCTAGAAATGATCCATTCCTGGCAACAAAGATCTTGCCCTCGGATCTTAGGTAGAAGGTATACCCAATAGTTTCCTTAGGGTATCCTATGAATACGCATTTTTCCGACTTGGGTTCGAGCTTCTCTGGTTGAAGTTTCTTCACATAAGCATCGCATCCCCAAACTTTCAGAAACGACAGCTTAGGTTTCTTCCCAAACCATAATTCATACGGTGTCGTCTCAACGGATTTTGACGGTGCCCTATTTAAAGTGAATGCGGCAGTCTCTAAAGCATAACCCCAAAAGGATAGCGGGAAATCGGTAAGAGACATCATAGATCGCACCATATCCAATAGAGTGCGATTACGACGTTCGGACACACCATTACGCTGAGGTGTTCCAGGCGGCGTGAGTTGTGAAACAATTCCACATTTCCTTAAGTGCGTGCCAAATTCATGACTCAAATATTCTCCTCCACGATCTGATCGTAAGAACTTTATTTTCTTGTCACGTTGATTCTCAACCTCACTCTGAAATTCCTTGAACTTTTCAAAGGTCTCAGACTTGTGCTTCATCAAGTAGACATACCCATATCTACTCAAATCATCGGTGAGGGTGAGAACATAACGATAACCACCGCGAGCCTCAACACTCATTGGACCACACACATCAGTATGTATGATCTCCAATAAGTTGGTTGCTCGCTCCATTGTTCCGGAGAACGGAGTCTTGGTCATCTTGCCCAAGAGGCATGGTTCGCATCTGTCAAAAGATTCATAATCAAGAGACTCCAAAAGTCCATCTGCATGGAGTTTCTTCATGCGTTTAACACCGATATGACCAAGGCGGCAGTGCCACAAGTATGTGGGACTATCGTTATCAACCTTGCATTTCTTGGCATTCACATTATAAACATGTGTAACATCACGTTCGAGATTCAATAAAAATAAACCATTCACCAGCGGGGCATGACCATAAAACATATCTCTCATATAAATAGAACAACCATTATTCTCAGATTTAAATGAGTAGCCATCTCGCATTAAGCGAGATCCAGATACAATGTTCATGCTCAAAGCTGGTACTAAATAACAATTATTGAGGTTTAAAACTAATCCCGTAGGTAGATGCAGAGGTAGCGTGCCGACGGCGATCACATCGACCTTGGAACCATTCCCGACGCGCATCGTCACCTCGTCCTTTGCCAGTCTACGCTGATTCCGCAGTTCCTGCTTTGAGTTACAAATATGAGCAACCGCACCGGTATCAAATACCTAGGAACTACTACGAGTGCTGGTAAGGTACACATCAATTACATGTATATCATATATACCTTTGGTATTGCCGGCCTTCTTGTCCGCCAAGTACTTGGGGCAGTTTCGCTTCCAGTGACCGTTTCCCTTGCAATAAAAGCACTCAGTCTCAGGCTTGGGTCCATTCTTCGACTTCTTCCCGGCAGCTGGCTTACCGGGCGCGGCAACTCCCTTGCCGTCCTTCTTGAAGTTCTTCTTACCCTTGCCCTTCTTGAACTTAGTGGTTTTATTCACCATCAACACTTGATGTTCCTTTCTGATCTCTGCCTCCGCTGACTTCAGCATCGCATATACCTCAGGAATGGTCTTTTCCATCCCCTGCATGTTGAAGTTCATCACGAAGCTCTTGTAGCTAGGTGGAAGCGACTGAAGGATTCTGTCAACGACCGCGTCATCCGGGAGATTAACTCCCAGCTGAGACAAGCGGCTATGCAACCCAGACATTTTGAGTATGTGCTCGCTGACAGAACTATTTTCCTCCATCTTACAGCTGTAGAACTTATCGGAGACTTCATATCTCTCGATCCGGGCATGAGCTTGGAAAACCATTTTCAGCTCTTCGAACATCTCATATGCTCCGTGATGCTCAAAACGCTTTTGGAGCCCCGGTTCTAAGCTGAAGAGCATGCCGCACTGAACGAAGGAGTAATCATCGGTGCGTGTCTGCCAAACGTTCAAATCGTCTGGCAGTGCTGGGAGAGCAGGTGGGTCACCTAACGGTGCTTCAAGGACATATGATTTCTTGGCAGCTATGAGGATACTCCTCAGGTTACGGACCCAGTCCGCATAGTTGCTACCATCGTCTTTCAGCTTGTTTTTCTCTAGGAACGCGTTGAAGTTGAGGGTAACATTAGCGTTGGCCATTTGATCTACAAGATAGATATGTAACATTTAGACTAAGTTCATGACAATTAAGTTCATCTAATCAAATTATGTAATGAACTCCCACTCAGATAGACATCCCTCTCGTCATCTAAGTGATTACATGATCCGAATCGACTAGGCCGTGTCCGATCATCATGTGAGACGGACTAGTCATCAACGGTGAACATCCCCATGTTGATCGTATCTTCTATACGACTCATGCTCGACCTTTCGGTCTCTTGTGTTCCGAGGCCATGTCTGTACATGCTAGGCTCGTCAAGTCAACCTAAGTGTATTGCTGTGTAAATCTGGCTTACACCCGTTGTATTCGAACGTTAGAATCTATCACACCCGATCAACACGTAGTGCTTCGAAACAACGAACCTTCGCAACGGTGCACAGTTAGGGGGAACACTTTCTTGAAATTTTAGTAAGGGATCATCTTATATATGCTACCGTCGTTCTAAGCAAATAAGATGCAAAAACATGATAAACATCTCATGCAATCAAAATAGTGACATGATATGGCCATTATCACTTTGCTCCTTTTGATCTCCATCTTCGGGGCTCCATGATCATCATCGTCACCGGCATGACACCATGATCTCCATCATCGTGTCTTCATGAAGTTGTCTCGCCAGCTATTACTTCTACTACTACGGCTAACGGTTAGCAATAAAGTAAAGTAATTACATGGCGAATTTCAATGACACGCAGGTCATATAATAAATTAAGACAACTCCTATGGCTCCTGCCGGTTGTCATACTCATCGACATGCAAGTCGTGATTCCTATTACAAGAACATGATCATCTCATACATCACATATATCATTCATCACATCCTTTGGCCATATCACATCACAAAGCACTTGCTGCAAAAACAAGTTAGACGTCCTCTAATTGTTGTTGCAAGTTTTTACGTGGCTGCTATAGGTTTCTAGCAAGAACGTTTCTTACCTACGTCAAAACCACAACGTGATATGCCAATTTCTATTTACCCTTCATAAGGACCCTGTTCATCGAATCCGATCCGACTAAAGTGGGAGAGACAGACACCCGCTAGCCACCTTATGCAACTAGTGCATGTCAGTCGGTGGAACCTGTCTCACGTAAGCGTACGTGTAAGGTCGGTCCGGGCCGCTTCATCCCACAGTGCCGCCGAATCAAGATAAGACTAGTAACGGCAAGAAGATTGACAAATCGACGCCCACAACTACTTTGTGTTCTACTCGTGCAAGATACTACGCATAGACCTAGCTCATGATGCCACTGTTGGGGAACGTAGCAGAATTTTAAAATTTTCTACGCATCACCAAGATCAATCTATGGAGTCATCTAGCAACGAGTGAGAGGGGAGTGTATCTACATACCCTTGTAGATCGCGAGCGGAAGCGTTCAAGAGAACGGGGTTGATGGAGTCGTACTCGTCTTGATCCAAATCACCGATGACCGAGCGCCGAACGGACGGCACCTCCGCGTTCAACACACGTACGGAGCAGAGACGTCTCCTCCTTCTTGATCCAGCAAGGGGGGAGGAGAGGTTGATGGAGATCCAGCAGCACGACGGTGTGGTGGTGGAAGCAGCGGGATTTCAGCAGGGCTTCGCCAAGCGCTACTGGAGGAGGAAGAGGTGTCACGGGAGGGAGAGGGAGGCGCCAGGGGCTGCGCTGTTTCTCCCATGCACCTCCCCACTATATATAGGGGTGGAGGGGGCTGGTTTCTTGCCCTCCAAGTCCATTGGGGCGTTGGCAAAGGTGGAAGGAAAGAAATCCCATCCTTTCCCTTCCCCACCGATTGTTATCCCCCTTTTTTAGGGATCTTGATCTTATCCCTTCGGGATATGATCTTATTCCTTCTAAGGGGGAATCTTGGTGCGCCTTGACTAGGGGTGTGGGGCCTTGCCCCCACTACCCACGTTCATGTGGGTCCCCCCATGCAAGTGGGCCCCACTCCGGAACCTTCTAGAACCTTCTCGGTACAATACCGAAAAATCCTGAACATTTTCCGGTGGCCAAAATAGGACTTCCCATATATAAATCTTTACCTCCGGACCATTCCGGAACTCCTCGTGACGTCCAGGATCTCATCCGAGACTCCGAACAACCTTCGGGTTACCGCATACTAATATCTCTATAACCCTAGCGTCACCGAACCTTAAGTGTGTAGACCCTACGGGTTCGGGAGACACGCAGACATGACCGAGACGACTCTCCGGTCAATAACCAACAGCGGGATCTGGATACCCATGTTGGCTCCCACATGCTCCTCGATGATCTCATCGGATGAACCACGATGTCGAGGATTCAATCAATCCCGTACGCAATTCCCTTTGTCTATCGGTACGATACTTGCCCGAGATTCGATCGTCGGTATCTCGATACCTTGTTCAATCTCGTTACCGGCAAGTCTCTTTACTCGTTTCCGTAACACATCATCCCGTGAACAACTCCTTGATCACATTTAGCTCATTATGATGATGTCCTACCGAGTGGGCCCAGAGGTACCTCTCCGTTACATGGAGTGACAAATCCCAGTCTCGATTCGTGCCAACCCAACAGATACTTTCGGAGATACCCGTAGTGCACCTTTATAGCCACCCAGTTACGTTGTGACGTTTGGTGCACCCAAAGCACTCCTACGGTATCCGGGAGTTGCACAATCTCATGGTCTAAGGAAAAGTTACTTGACATTGGAAAAGCTTTAGCAAACGAACTACACGATCTAGTGCTAGGCTTAGGATTGGGTCTTGTCCATCACATCATTCTCCTAATGATGTGATCCCGTTATCAATGACATCCAATGTCCATGGTCAGGAAACCGTAACCATCTATTGATCAACGAGCTAGTCAACTAGAGGCTTACTAGGGACATGTTGTGGTCTATGTATTCACACATGTATTACGATTTCCGGATAACACAATTATAGCATGAATAACAGACAATTATCATGAACAAGGAAATATAATAATAACCATTTTATTATTGCCTCTAGGGCATATTTCCAACAAGCTTCTGGGGTAGCTTCGTGCCGCTGAGATGGTTGGTCGGCAGCTCACTTGCTCTCAACTTGTTCCTCTAGCATTTGTACTCTTGCATTGAGCTTCTGCTTTTTGCTCAGCTCCTGTTTCCTCTTCCTCTCCCCGGTTTTTGTAACCGCCTGCGCTGGGAAACACAACCTTCCACGCAACGGAGCCTGGCGTGCCTCGTGTTCGTCCAGGTTGCTCAGGATTCCCGAGGGCCTCAGTCAGCTCGTCCTTCTCTCTGTCGGGAATGAACGTCCCTGCCTGCGCTGCGGCGATATACTTCTGAAGCTTCTTGACGGGTATTGCAAGTTGCTCGTTCGTCCAACGGCACTTCCCTGTTTCAGGGTCCAAAGTTTCCCCAACCCCGAAGAACCAAGTCCTTGAACGGTCTGGCCAGTTCAATGTCTCTGGTTCGACCCCTTTAGCAATCAGGTCATTCTCAGCTTTGTCCCACAACCGCTGGGCTTTGAGGTAGCCGCCTGACCCCGTGCGATGGTGATACAACTTCTTTGCAGCATTTATCTTGTTTATCTCTGACATTTTCTTACTCTTGTCCGATGTCTTGTAGGCCACAAATGCGGGCCAGTGATCTCTTATCTTCTCAAATTGGCCGGTGAATTCTGGAGTCTTCCCTTTGTCGACAAACATTGATTTCAACTCATTCTTCCACCTCCTGAATAGATCTGCCATCTTCTTAAGAGCACACGCCTTGACCAGTGGCTCTATAACTGGCTTATTCGGACCCTCCTCTGGCAGTAGGGTGAAATTTGCCTTCAGCGAGGTCCAAAGATCATCTTTCTGTCTATCGGTGGCATAAGAAACTTGAGGGTCTTCGTTCTTAGGCTTATTCCATAGCTGGATGCTGATCGGGATGCTGTCCCTAACAATAGCTCCGCACTGAGCAGAAAATGCTTCCTTGGTCCGCCTGGGTTCAATCGGTTGGCCATCGTCCGCGATTGCTGTGATCGTGAACCTTTCATCCTGGCGCAACCTTTTCTTCGGGCCTCGTCTCGTTACCGAAGTTTGGCTCGATCCGGAGGGCTATAAGAGAAGAAAGAAGAGTTAATATATGTACATACCAAAACAATTAATGCAACAATTAGCTAGTCAGCACAGGCTTAATTAATATATATACCTCGCCGGACTTTGCAACAGCTCCCTCCTCCGTTCGGTCACCGGAGCCATCATCACGGTCTCCTTCTTCCACCGGCATTCGGTCACCGGAGACATCATGATCATGTCTTTCCTCCTCCATTTTTCAATCACCGGAGCCTTCATCCTCTCCTTCCAGACCATCGATGTCGTTGAGAAACGACAAGACATCACGTCCGTCGCGGATTATGTCCCCCAACAACTCTTCTTGTTCTAAGTCTCTTTGATCCATAGTTTCTGCAAATATTACAACATGGCAATTAATATACAAACATGAGAGATGGATATATTAGTGGCAAACATAGACCTAGCTAGCTAATCACAACAAGGAATATTAATTAGTGGCCTCGACGCTTCTACGGTTTGGGGTGGCCTCGACAACGCTTCTAGGGTTTGGGGTGGCCTCGACAACGCTCTTTTAACTTGGTAAATTTGGGTGGCCTCGACGCTTCTAGGGTTTGGGGTGGCCTCAGCAACGCTTCTAGGGTTTGGGGTGGCCTCGACGCTTCTAGGGTTTGGTCGGGTGAGAGAGGGTTGATCGACGTCCCCCCTCATGTTGAAGAGTTACTAGAGTTCTCTCATGAATGTCCGACGTCCGGACCGCCTCTCTCTTGAATGTCAAACAAGGGATTTAACAAAATGGCGCCATTCTGGATGTGCAGAAAATGGTCCATATTTTTCCTGATCTCATCTACCCTTCTATATGTCACGTTGTCAGTGTCAAAGGATTCAAGAAAACCATGGCTTCATCATTAGCCGGAAGTAACAGGCGCATAATGGTACGAAGCTCTCCAAAATTGTTTTGGAACGGAGTCCCGGATAGGATAATTAGTTTTTTGGTATGAAGTTCAGCAAGAGCCTTCCGAATATCGCTATTTGGAAGGCCTTTGCTGAAATTCGTACCAAAAAGCGTATTATTCTATCCGGAACTCCGTTACAAAACAACTTTGAAGAGCTTCGTAGCATCATACGCCTGTTACTTCCGGCTAATAATGAACCCATGGATTTCTTCAATACTTTGACAGACAACGTGACATATAGAAGAATATATATATATATATGAGATCAGAAAAAAAAAATGGATCAACTTGTGCACATCCATAATGGGGGCATTTTTGATAAATCTATGTTAAAAGTTAGACTTTGACATATGATCAAATATTGTTGCATATGTCAAAATTCAAACTTTGACATATGATCAAACTTTGACATATGATCAAATATTGTTCATATGTCAAAATTCAAACTTTGACATATGATCAAACTTTGACATATGATCAAATGTTGCATATGTAGAAATTCAAACTTTGACATATGATCAAAGTTTGATATATGATCAAATGTTGCATATGTCAAAATTCAAACTTTAACATATGATCAAATGTTGCATATGTCAAAATTCAAACTTTGACATATGATCAAACTTTGATATATGATCAAATGTTGCATATGTCAAAATTCAAACTTTGACATATGATCAAAATTATTGCAAACTTTTAATATGACAAACTTTTAATACATTCAAACTTTCCCTAATTTGTTTTATCAAGATCATCATGATGAAGTAACCACTCATCATATGCAAATTTTAACGTTTGTTTCTCTATCTAAAAACCCTAAAAAAGATTTTCTTCTTACTCGAGTCATGTAGGAGTTTTCTATTATATATGTATGCATGCATATGTTATTTGGTTCTCGGCCTCACTTTGTTGTTGTGAACTCCACCATTTCTCTAAAAAAAATGTCTATGCAAATTTCTCTAAAAAAATGTCTTTGGTCAACTTTGATAATAACCTATATGTGCAAATATCTCTAACTTTGATTAATGACCTATGCAAATTTCTCTAAAAAAAAATGACTTTGATCATGAATATCTCTAACTGTGCAAATATCTCTAACTATGTAAATATTATTCATATATTTAATAAATTCTAAAGTTGGAATTTCAATTATTCATATTTCCTTTGATTTGCAAAGGAGCTATATTCTCCCCAATTCTTTTGCACCCACAAAAATTACTTCATCTATTTGACAGTACCCACAACCCATTCCGACGAATTTTTTCTAAAAATGCACATATGAACATATACAGAGAACATACATAGATAAGACTTTTCTAAAAATGTAACTTTTGCATACATGAACATATACAGAGAACATACATACATACATTTTTCTAAAAATGTAAAAAAAAATCATCATATGAACAAAAAAAATTATATGAACAAAAAAAGCATACATCCTCTATCATCAACATCATCATATCTATCATCAACATCATCTAACAATCATATGAAAATAAAATGTATATGAACAGGGGAGGAGGACAGGGAGGAAAAGGGGGCCGGCCGGACAGTAGCGCGGGGCGGCGCGGACCGTCGGCGAGGGCTCTAGGCAGGGGCGCGGTGACGGCGTCAGGGGAAGGGGCCCAGAGACGGCGTCGGGCGCGTCGGCGAGTGCTCAGGGCAGGGGCGCGGCGACGAGGGCTCGGGGCAGGGGCGCGGCGATGGCGTCGGGGGAAGGGGCGTGGCGATGGTGTCGGGGGCGGCGACGGCGACGCCAACGATGGGGCAGGGGCGACGACGGCGTCGGGGGCAGCGACGGCGACGGTGTGGCAGGGGCAGCCTGGCGGCATCGTCGGAGAGATCGAAGAACTGAATGGAAATTTTCACAAGTGCTGCTTATATAGACGAAGCATTGGTCCCGGTTCGTGGCATCAACCGGGACCAATGCACCCCTTTAGTCCTGGTTGGTGCCACCAACCGGGACTAAAGGTGGGCATTGGTCCTGGTTGGTGCCACGAACCGGGACCAAAGGGTGGCATTGGTCCCGGTTCGTGCCACCAAACGGGACCAATAGCCTTGCACAACGGCGTGGTGGTGGGAGTTTAGTCCCACCTCGCTAGTTGGGAGCGCCCCGCACCTGTTTATAAGCTCCGCTGCCTCTTCCATCTTGAACTCCTCTGAACTACAGGCCTACGGGCCTAATATAACAATGCGATGCCTGTGGGCCTACTGGGCCCGCCGCGGGCCTGCATCCTGGCCCAACATGCTAGTTGGGTTTCTAGTCGTATGCAGGCCGTGGTGGCCTTGTAGGCGGCATTTTTTTAATTTTTTTTTCTATACTTTTTTTATGTGTTACTTAATTTTTTAGAGTTTTTGAGTGATTCATTTTGCTTTAGGTAATTTTTAGGTTATTTTAAATGTCTGTTTTAATCAAAAACAGATTTTGTTATTTTAGTTTGCTATTAAAGTTTCTAACAAAAAAATTGTTTATGAAAATTCTTTCTGTTATTAACGTTTTGAACAAAAAATACTTTGATAATTTAAGTTGCATAAATTTTCTAAAAATTTAGTTTAAAAAATACTAGAGGTTTATAAAATCTTTTTAGTTGATTCCTTTTGCTATTAGAGTTTTATAAAAGCTTTTTAGTTGATTCTTTTTGCTATTGAAGAGTATAATAGTTTTTTTTCAGTTGATCATAACAGAATATTTTAATTGATTATTTTTAGTTCATTCTTTTTGCTATTAGAGTTTCATAAAAGTTTTCTAGTTCATTCTTTTTGCTATTAGTTCATTCTTTGAGCTAAATGACCTTGAAATTGAAAAGCACTTCAAATGAACTGTGAAAAGGATGAAAGTTGGCATGGTATCATCATTTCACCCACATATCATGTGCTAAAAAGTTCAGAGGGTTACGGCAAAAGCTGGATGCACTTCGTGTACAAAATGGACAATCTCTTTCGAAGTATCAGGGTTTCGGACGAAAACTCATCTGTTACAAAAGGATTTCATTTTTTTAACTTATTTATACTCCAGACTTTTTGTGTGTTCAAAATGCACCATTCAAAGCCACATCATCAATTTTCAAACCTTTCTGACTTCATTTGGTATTTTTCATGCATTTACTGATTTTTTTGAGCTAAATGACCCTGAAATTGAAAAGCACTACAAATGAACTCTGAAAAGGTTGAAAGTTGGCATGGTATCATCATTTCACCCACATAGCATGTGCTAAAAAGTTGAGAGGGTTACGGCAAAAGCAGGATGCACTTCGTGTACAAAATGGACAATCTCTTTCGAAGTATCATGGTTTCGGACGAAAACTCATCTATTACAAATGGATTTCATTTTTTTGAACTTATTTGAACTCCCGAATTTTTGTATGTTCAAAATGCACCATTCAAAGCCACATCATCAATTTTCAACCCTTTCTGACTTCATTTGTTATTTTTCATGCATTTACCGATTTTTTTTGAGCTATATAACCCTGAAATTGAAAAGCACTACAAGTGAACTCTGAAAAGGTTGAAAGTTGGCATGGTATCATCATTTCACCCACATAGCATGTTATAAAAAGTTGAGAGGGTTACGGAAAAAACTGGATGCACTTCGTGTACAAAACGGACAATCTCTTTCGAAGTATCAGGGTTTCGGATGAAAACTCATCTATTACAAAAGGCATTTCATTTCTTCACATGTAAATGCAGTGATATTCTAGATCAAAGGCATCATCATAATAGTTGTGGAGAGAAAGTCTTCACTTTTACTTCGCTTGTGTCCTTTGCTTATTGCGCCGTAACCATGGATAATCTTCATCGTTTAACAGGGTGCTTGGGTCAGCCTTGACTTTGAAGGGAGGAATTTCATGAAACTTTTCATAATCTTCAGACATGTCTATCTTGCCCTCCAATCCCATGACGTCCCTTTTTCTTGAAAGAACTATGTGGCACTTTGGCTCATCGTATGATGTATTCGCTTCCTTATCTTTTCTTTTTCTCGGTTTGGTAGACATGTCCTTCACATAGAAAACCCGCGCCACATCATTGGCTAGGACGAATGGTTCGTCTGTGTACCCAAGATTGTTCAGATCCACTGTTGTCATTCCGTACTGTGGGTCTACCTGTACCCCACCTCCTGACAGATTGACCCATTCGCACTGAAACAAAGGGACCTTAAAATCATGTCCATAGTCAAGTTCCCATATGTCCACTATGTAACCATAATATGTGTCCTTTCCCCTCTTGGTTGCTGCATCAAAGCGGACACCGCTGTTTTGGTTGGTGTTCTTTTGATCTTGGGCGATCGTGTAAAATGTATTCCCATTTATCTCGTACCCTTTGTAAGTCAATACAGTCGAAGATGGTCCCCTGGCCAACGAGTACAGCTCATCAGAAATAGTGTTCTCACCCCTGAGACATGTTTGCAACCAACTGCCGAAAGTCTTGATGTGTTCACATGTAATCCAGTCGTCACACTGCTCCGGGTGTTTGAAGCGCAGAATGTTCTTGTGTTCATCGACATACGGGGTCACCAAGGTAGAATTCTGTAGAACTGTGTAGTGTGCTTGAGACCAAGAATGCCCGTCCCTACATATTATTGAGTCCCCTCCTAGCCTGCCTTTTCCAGTCAGTCTCCCCTCATACCGCGATTGAGGGAGACCAATCTTTTTAAGGTCAGGAATGAAGTCAACACAAAACCCAATGACATCCTCTGTTTGATGGCCCATGGAGATGCTTCCTTCTGGCCTAGCGCGGTTACAGACATATTTCTTTAGGACTCCCATGAACCTCTCAAAGGGGAACATATTGTGTAGAAATACAGGGCCCAGAACGACAATCTCGTTGACTAGATGAACTAGGACGTGCGTCATGATATTGAAGAAGGATGGTGGGAACACCAGCTCAAAACTGACAAGACATTGCGCCACATCACTCCTTAACCTTGGTAGGATTTCTGGATCAATCACCTTCTGAGAGATTGCATTGAGGAATGCACATAGCTTCACAATGGCTAATCGAACATTTTCCGGTAGAAGCCCCCTCAATGCAACCGGAAGCAGTTGCGTCATAATCATGTGGCAGTCATGAAACTTTAGGTTCTGGAACTTTTTCTCTGGCATATTTATTATTCCCTTTATATTCGACGAGAAGCCAGACGGGACCTTCATACTGAGCAGGCATTCAAAGAAGATTTCCTTCTCTTCTTTGGTAAGAGCGTAGCTGGCAGGACATTCATACTGCTTTGGAGGCATGCCGTCTTTTTCGTGCACACATTGCTGGTCCTCTCGTGCCTCCGGTGTATCTTTTGTCTTCCCATAAACGCCCAAGAAGCCTAGCAGGTTCACGCAAAGATTCTTCGTCACGTGCATCACATCGATTGAAGAGCGGACCTCTAGGTCTTTCCAGTAGGGTAGGTCCCAAAATATAGATTTCTTCTTCCACATGGGTGCGCGTCCCTCAGCGTCATTCGGAACAGATAGTCCGCCGGGACCCTTTCTAAAGATTACTTGTAAATCATTGACCATAGCAAGTATGTGATCACCGGTATGGATGGCGGGCTTCTTCCGGTGATCTGCCTCGCCTTTGAAATGCTTGCCTTTCTTTCAACATTGATGGTTGGTCAGAAGAAATCGATGATGCCCCAGGTACACATTCTTCCTGTATTTGTCCAGGTATATACTTTCGGTGTCATCTAAATAGTGCATGCATGCGTGGTATCCCTTGTTTCTCTGTCCTGAAAGGTTACTGAGAGCAGGCCAATCATTGATGGTTACAAACAGCAACGCATGCAGGTCAAATTCCTGCTGTTTGTGCTCATCCCACACACGTACACCGTTTCCATTTCACAGCTGTAAAAGTTCTTCAACTAATGGCCTTAGGTACACATCAATGTCATTGCCGGGTTGCTTAGGGCCTTGGATGAGAACTGGCATCATAATGAAAGATACATAGAGTCACGGGTCAGGTGCTGTGATTGCTGCTCTGCTCCCCAAAATGATTAATGCCATCCGCGCTTAAACCAAACCATACATTCCTTGCGTCACCTGCAAAGTCCTCCCAGTACTTTCTCTCGATTTTTCTCCACTGCGACCCGTCAGCGGGTGCTCTCAACTTCCCGTCTTTCTTACGGTCCTCTCTGTGCCATCGCATCAACTTGGCATGCTCTTTGTTTCTGAACAGACGTTTCAACCGTGGTATTATAGGAGCATACCACATCACCTTGGCAGGAACCCTCTTCCTGGGGCGCTCGCCGTCAACATCACCAGGGTCAACTCGTCTGATCATACACCGCAATGCACCGCATACCGGGCCTGCGTTCAAATCCTCGTACGCACCGCGGTAGAGGATGCAGTCATTAGGGCATGCATGTATCTTCTGCACCTCCAATCCTAGAGGGCATACAACCTTCTTTGCTGCATACGTACTGTCGGGCAATTCGTCATCCTTTGGAAGCTTCTTCTTCAATATTTTCAGTAGCTTCTCAAATCCTTTGTCAGGTACACCATTCCCTGCCTTCCACTGCAGCAATTCCAGTGTGGTACCGAGCTTTGTGTTGCCATCTTCGCAATTGGGGTACAACCCTTTTTTGTGATCCTCTAACATGCGATCGAATTTCAACTTCTCCTTTTCACTTTCGCATTGTCTCTTTGCATCAACAATGACCCGGCTAAGATCATCATCGGGCACATCGTCTGGTTCCTCTTGATCTTCAGCTTCCTCCATTGCAGCATCATCGTATTCAGGGGGCACATAGTTGTCATCATCCTCTT
The DNA here is from genome assembly GCA_011799875.1 of Thinopyrum elongatum. Lineage (NCBI taxonomy): Eukaryota > Viridiplantae > Streptophyta > Magnoliopsida > Poales > Poaceae > Thinopyrum > Thinopyrum elongatum. Next base: position 30,265,666 of record CM022303.1, on the reverse strand, counting down.
CTTCTTCGCTGTCTTCCATCATAACCCCTCTTTCTCCGTGCTTGGTCCAAACATTATAGTGTGGCATGAAATCCTTATAAAGCAGGTGGGTGTGAAGGGTTTTCGAGTCAGAGTAAGACTTCGTATTCCCACATATAGGGCATAGACAACACATAAAACCATTCTGCTTGTTTGCCTTAGCCACTTCAAGAAAATTATGCACGCCCTTAATGTACTCGGAGGTGCGTCTGTCACCGTACATCCATTACCGGTTCATCTGCATGCATTATATATAATTAAGTGTGTCAACAATCATTACAGAACATCATGAATACAGAAGTGACCAAATTAATTAATAGAAGTTCATCATCACATTAAAACAAAAGTACATACATAGTTCTCATTGAACAACATATAACTCTCCAGAGCATCTAATTAAACCATACATTGAAACTATCTAAAACATTTCAATGCAACAACAAATGCGATCATAATTGCAACTAAGGTAACAATTGATCCAACGGCATAATGATACCAAGCCTCAGTATGAATGGCATATTTTCTATACTTTCTAATCTTCAAGCGCATTGCATCCATCTTGATCTTGTGATCATCGACGACATCCGCAACATGCAACTCCAATATCATCTTCTCCTCCTCAATTTTTTTCAATTTTTCCTTCAACTAATTGTTTTCTTCTTCAACTTAATTTAACCTCTCGACAAAGGGTCGGTTGGAATTTCCGGTTCACATACCTCCTAGATAAAAAAATCTGTCATAAACACTAAATGAAACTAATAGTTATAAAAGATAATATATATACCACATCCGAATCATAGACAGGACGAGGGCCGACGGAGGCGGATACCAAAACCATCGCACTATATAATAACAAACAATAATAAAAGTAAGAAAATTACACAAGTATCTATCTAAATCATACAAGAACTTTTTTCTTTTAGAAAGAAGATAAGAACAAGAGGCTCACCACGGTGGTGCCGGCGACGAGATCGGCGCGGGCGATCGACGGTGGTGAGGACGGGGACGGGACAGGATGGACCGCCAAACCTAGACAAATCTTGAGGAAAATGGAGTTTGGATAAGGAGCTTGGAGAGGAGAAAGCTTAAGTGTGGCTCGGGCATTTCATCGAACACCTCATGTGCATAGGAGGTGAGCTAGAGCACCACAAAGCTCTCCCACGGCCGGCCAAAAAAACAGAGCACTCCACTGCTCTGCTCGCGAGGTATATATAGGCATCTCTTTGGTCCCGGTTTGTGGCTAGAACCGGGACTAAAGGACCCCATTTGGTCCCGGTTCCAACCACCAACCGGGACCAATGGTTGTGGGCCAGGAGCGAGGTCCATTGGTCCCGGTTCGTGTCTGGAACCGGGACCAATGGGGCCAGACGAACTGGGACCAATGGCTCACGAGGCCCAGCCGGCCCCCTGGCCTCATGAACCGGGACCGATGCCCCCATGGGTCCCGGTTCGCGAGTGAACCGGGATTAATGGGCTTAACCGGCCTGGACCAAAGCCCTGTTTTCTACTAGTGCATCACGGAACATGGAAGCTTGATTGGGCTGGTACAAAACATCACCATGTGTGTTCTGGGCATATGGTCAGTCCAAATCGGCATACCATGCATGCTAGTAGGTTTTCTCGATGTATTAGACTTGGACGACAAAGAGCTAGACGGACGACATGAACTTAACCATATGAGAGTTTATGGACTAAAGTAAGCTCGATTGTGGAGTTAAAAAAAAACATGTACTTGCTGGAAAATGATGTTTTTTGGTAACACAAAAAGCTAGAAAAAAAGGTGATATTTTTGGGAGCCTACAATCATTTAAACTGAGGTCAATCCAAAATTTGCTTGAGAGATGAGAGCTTAGTAAGGAAACTGTTGAGTCCACCCTTTCACTTAGACAAGAGGCACCTCTTATTGGTTAACACCACAGTTCGCTAAGGTAGAGAACTTAGTTCTATAAAATTCATCAAAGTCGTTGCAGTATAGTGGTAAGTATTCCCGTGGGTGACCCGGGTTCGATCCCCGGCAACGGCCTGCATGTTTTTTTGCTTAAAATGCGCTCTCTCCTTCTATTGACAAAATTCTATGCATTTTATAATATGCTTTACATCCTCAGCCCCCCCCCCCCCCCCCCCCCCCCCCCCCCCCCCCGCCCCGGGGGGCGTTTTCCCCTGTCGTTTTTCCAGATTCCTGGAGAAAGAACAAACTTGTCACCCCAGCGGCCACATTCCCTAGCAGCAGTACTACCATGTGTCACTTGAGCTTACACCCACAACTGAGCTTCCCTTGCAGGCCTTCACAAATGGGATCACCACCTAACCTAACGATCCTGCAAGCCACAGCCCTTAAATAAGCTAATCATCATCACCCATGTGTTGGATCCTGTCTCACTGTCTCTCTGTCTGTGTCCTGCTTGTGACAATACAAGAGTGCCTCATTCACTCCACCTTAAAACCAGCTTACCACTCAAGCTGAGGACTGTCTTTTGTTTCATACAAGAACCTTTTTTTCAGAGGTTCAGACAGGAACCTACACAGGCAGTGCTGTTGCTAGTCAGCCGTGGATATGTCTCGCTGTCATGCCACTTTTGTGATGCTTTCCCATGCGTCTCAACTATGCTTTTGACCCCCAATCCACAAACAATTGTGCCAAGTGGTTGTATATTGTAGATATTATGATTGCTTAGGTCTATTTCTACTCCCATAGTGACGATTTCTTTCTTTACCACGCTCATTCTCTCGAAATAGGCTTTCGCCCAGCTTTATATATAAAGCAACCACCGAATAGAGTACACGACGGGACGATACAAGGTGAAGAGGTAGCCCTCATACAAAGTCGGCCCCAAGATAACCGGATCACATACACCACATGCGACTATGCTACCAAAAAAGAACACAGGAGGATCCGAGTACAATGCCACGCTACACCCTACACACCTAAGCTCCACGACAACGCCTGCAGGAGGGGTGCCGGCGCCACTGTCGAGTCCACAATGGACAAAGGTTTTCACCCGAAACCCGGACACGGAGGGGAACACCACGACGACGTCTTCAAGAAGAGAGCGGCGCCCACGAGCATCACCATCGTTGGCGCCAAAGCGCAGAGCTTTCGCCCGGTAATTCTCGCGTGTCACCACGAGGTCTTCAGAAGGAGCATGACGAGCTCAGGTCCCTAGATCCGGATCGAGGCGCCACCATGGAGACCGAGAGTGCGACCGAGCTACCTTGCGCTATGCCTCTTGCTGCCCCACGACCATGAGACAATGCCACCACCGCCGCCATGGTGCCCGCTGGAGAACCAACCATGCAGACCACCTTCCAGGGTCACCGCCCCGGCATCCATGCCACGAGACATTGCTAACCGCCCGCTTCAAAGTTGTGATGATGCGTGCGACTCGAGACGACAAATAGAAAGGCATTGTCAAGTTTGTGGTCATCTACTACACTTTGAGCATGAACTGATATGAACGGGACATCTACCAGCAAGCTAATGTTTTGAGAGAGGGGATAATCATAGTAGTTCAGACATGCCCATATGCTCTTTTTATTGCAGTATTGAAAAGCATGCACGGAAGCATTCATCGCATGGTTGTTGTACCACATGGTAGAAAGGACTGCGACATTATAAACGTAATAATGTTCCTATTTATGCTTGAGAAGAGAGATGGAATGTAATCATAACTCACAATAAAGCCATCATGCGCACCTGATGCCGAACAAGGCGTAAAGCTTTGTCGTTGGTAGGTTCATACTAGCATATATACCACATACGCAATGCACACATGTTTTACACTTGTTGGAACAGCTTTTGATATGCTATGACTATATATCAACATACACCACATGTATACGCTATGGGCACAAGTTTGAACTTAGTTGTTGGAACTGTTTTTTGCAATGTAATCGAAACCCAGAGATGTCCTAGGATTTGGAAGCATCGGGATCTCTAGCTACACAATGTTGTCTCATACACGAAGTAACATTCATGAACTTAGTTAGCTTGAGGAGGACTCTTCTTCATGGTATCGTTGTGGAACCGGTACGCTCAGTCCAGCTGGTACAAAACATCACCATGTGTTTTCTGCGCATGCGCTCAGTCCTGATCAGCATACCATGCTCCAGTGTCTGAAGTTTGATGTATGTATTAGACTTGCGCGAAAGTGAGCCAAATTGCACACGTGGACTTAACCATCTGAGACTCCATGGGCTAAACTGAATCCAAGTGCGAAGTTGAAAAGACCCACACGACATCTATCTATCTATCTATCTATCTATCTATCTATCTATCTATCTATCTATCTAGACCTCTATATCTATCTATCTATCTATCTATCTATACCTCTATATCTATCTATCTATCTATCTATCTATCTATCTATCTATCTATCTATACCTATACTAATTCTAGACTCCGTAGAAATTCCCACGTTAATTAGATTTTACGGGCCGTTAATCTGGTGGGACCGAGTTATAACGGTGTAGATTAACTCATGTAGATTTGATTTTTTTTTCCTTAGAAGGCCCACAATACTTTCACGGTTCTAGATAGAAGTCAAAATAAAAAAAATGCTTGAAGAGGCCCATAGTGCTTTCACGTACGTGTGGGAATATTATAAAATGCTATAAAGAAAAATCAAGATTATACGATTAGCTAGCTTTCCTTAACTTGCACGGCAGGAGTTAATCCCCATCATCATGTACGCTTATAGAAATAGAAGCCAAGAGGAAAAACAAACGTGGCCGACATATCCTCTAGACCCGCACGTCCTCATCTCCTATTCGGCGGCCATGTTCATCTCGCCGTTAGCATTTCCTACAGAATTGACCTCCCATCCAGCTGCCATGTTCGTCTCGCCGTAGGCGTTTCCTGCAGAATTGACCTCCCATCCAGCGGCCATGTTCGTCTCTCCCTCGATATAGGCTTAAAAGGTGACCATGATTCTATCTAAAGCCTAGAATGAAATCGCGGGAATGTATGGCACGATTCCAGGTACGACCCCCTCTCTTTCTTTTCTTTAATAATAACATGAAACAGATTTCCTATTATCGGGTGTGCCTCCTATTGGTTTGTTCAATGCCGTCGCGAAGTGGAGATCCGATCATGGCTATTTGCGTTCTTCTCCTCTTGAAGCCTCCTCGCTCTCCTATGCGGCAGGTGCAAACACGAGCAGGATTGTACATGACTACACACTACACGTACAAGGCGGGAGATCGATCCAGTACACCACTTCGTCATCGTTCACTTCTGTGCTGCCGTGATGGACAGGAGCAGTAACGACGAACTCCATCGCCAATTCGAGCAGGGTTGTGTACGTCTACACGTACATGGCGGGAGATCGATCCAGTGCTCCATGCCGGCGTCGTTCGTTTCTGTGGTGTCGTGATGGACAGGAGCAGCAGCGACGGACTCCATCACCAATTCGAACAGGGTTGTGTACGTCTACAGGTAGATGGCTGGAGATCGATCCAGTACTCCACATCGGCACCGTTGGCTGTCATGGTGCCGTGATGGATGGGAGCAGCTGCAACGTACGCCATTGTCAATTCGCCATCCCTGTCCAACAGAAGGTGGGATGCGTAGCCCATCTCCCGTGAGATAAACGAAGGGTGGAGGCATGGAGTTATCTGGCACACGTATTGTGGCAAGTCTTCTACAGGGCTCGGCAGATTATTCATGTGCTCTATGGTCCAATCCAGAATTAGAGACAACTCTATATGAACTCAGGTGAGCACTCTGATACGGATTGACTCCACTTATGCGCATAGTTTATGTTTGATCGTAGCTGTTGCTGCCACAAATCGTTGACTGCCTTGACGCTTATTTTCTTCATAGTAAATTAGGCAATTGTTTAAGAATTAAAAACAAATTTACCATGGTCTAGCACACTGCAACGAATATTTACAATATAATTTTCAGGATGATTGAAATTTAGTTTCTTGATTGATCTTTCATGTCATTAAATTAGTTGTAAATTGCAGGAAAAGGTGCCGGCCGCCCAAGGTATCTGACTATTTGAGTATCGAGAAAGGTTATCAGAGGTGTGAAACAAGTTCCTTCGTACATGTTAACAATGATCATATTTTCCTCTGTAAATTCTGCGGAGGGTTGTGTTGCCGTCTAGCCGTCTGCATGGCATTGTAGTGTGATTTATTTGCTATTTTACCGTCTGCATGGCATTGTAGTGTGATTTATTTGCTATTTTACGAGTGGTTTCGTCATATATTTGATTTTGGTTACTCTTAAGTCTACCCACGCAGTATGATTCTTCCATTTAATCTGTTCATTTAATCTGGTTGAATTATATAAAAAATTCGCATTCATTTTTTAGTGAGCTGAGAAATATTCATTTTTGTAGGAAAATCAAACAATTGATTAATGGTATTGTTATAGTTCAGATTATTCTACACCGGCCGTTCATCTGGTGGGACCGAATTATTACGGTCTAGATCAACTCATATAATAATAAAAAACACCCTTCTTAACAATCTGTCTAATCGGAATTTGGAAAAAAAAATCTCATCCAAACATCGAGCTCTATCTCTTCCCGTGGACTATCTCTTGCTCGTGGGAACCAAAAGGAAATTGGAAAAAAAAATCTCAGCCAACATCAATTTCTATCTTTTCCCGTGGACTCTCCCTTCCCCGTGGAAACCAAATCTACTAGGTCTCTTGCTCTACCCTATAATGGGCGTGAATTCAATGTGTTCAAGATCTCTTCCTCTGCCCTACAGTCTCTTCCCCATGGAAAAAATCTACCTTGGGCATGGATCTGGTGTGTTCAAGGTCTCTTCCCCTCCCCATTAAACAGGTTATCAATCTTCATAAATCTGGGCACAGATCATGGCCTAGAGTGGGCATGGATCTGGTATGCTCAAGGTCTCTTCCCGTCCCCATTAAAGAGGTCATCAATCTTCATAAATATGGGCACACATCGTGGCCCGGAGCTTATTGTTTGCATGGAAACTGTTTTTCTCATCTGCATCAGACTCATTCTCTCATCTCTATATATTCTGAATTTATTTTTCTTGCATTACACTTGATTCCACTTTAATTTCTGGTGGGTTCAACGTCTTTTCCCCTCCCCATTAAACAGATTATCAATCTTCATAAATCTGGCCACATATCGTGTCCTGGAATGGGCCTGGATCTGGTGTGCTCAAGGTCTCTTCCCGTCCCCATTAAACAAGTCATTAGTCTTCATAAATCTGGGCACAGATCATGGCCTGGAGCTTATTATTTGCATGGAAACTGTTTTTCTCATCTGCATCAGATTCATTCTCTCAAATCTATTTATTCTGAATTTAATTTTCTTGCATTACAATTGATTCCACTTTAATTTTTTCCTTTTGATTCAGAGAAATTTTTTTCTGCAACGTTTTTTTATAATGTTCATGATTGTCTTTCCGTTGATCTGCACAAGAAGATACCAACTGCAGCCACCATCTAGAACATAGATGCAAAAACAAAATCTGAAGCAACTTGCGTGCTTGCCATTGGCCGCAACCGTGAGTTCCAGCTCAGCAGGCATGCTTGCCATTGGCCCCCGCAGCAAGCTCTACCTCAACTCAATGCCGTGAGTTGTCACCTGCAGGGTTGTCTTTCCCTACTTGGTTCAGCCATCATGGAGGTTAGTTCAATGATGTGTCTATTAGATTACAGGGAGATCAACAAAATGATGAAATCCTAGGATATATAGCTGACTGAAGTTGATGTGCATGAGGCCAACCGACATCTAGGTAACACTGTAGGAGGTGAAACTATCTGATAATTTATCACAAAATGTGCTTTATCTTTATTCTTGATTTAAGTCTTGCTTAGATACTAAATGAAGTACGCAGTTGTGGCACATTAGTTTTCCCATACAAGCATATACAAGACACTGCATTCTGCATATGTACTACTTTTCCTAACAGTTCTATATGTCCCATTCTTTCATCAACAATTACAGATTAATAAAAGAGGTGAGGATGCCACATTAAAATCAGTAGAAAGTGTTTGCCGGGCATGTTTGTGGGGGTGATGTGCCATGATAGCACAATCCAGGACATAGTTGTTGTAGTGGCAAGACAGAGTGAAGATAGAGCAACGTTGATGCATCTTCAGGTGTCGCATGGTAGGAGTGGTTTGCTTGGTCGATGGGAGCACCGCCGCCATCCCAGTATGAAGTTCTTCTATGCTTATGATCAAAAAATTATTTAAGAAGGAAATTCATTTGGTTCTGAACTAATCCACCTGGCAATGATGATGCTTCAATCAAATATTTTTTTGAAGCAATCTAATATGACTTCATGTGTGTGTATTTCTGGTGAGATTTTGCTTATCTCGGTGCATGATTACTATGTTGTATTGTGTACAAACATAAAATATATTAATCTCAGAGCATGATCTAAAAGTAGATAGTAGGGCTGAGATGAAAGAATTTGCACTCTTGATTATTCAGATTATAAAAAAAGTTTGTAGTTTTAGCATATTTACATGCAGAAAAACTGTCTGCTCCTATTGGGAGATGTAGCCGGAAAGTTTGTCGAACATTCCCGCAATATACAAATGTACAAGTTTCACCAAATTGCAGGTTGAAACATGCCTGCTTGGTGTATATAGTGGTAAATCATTTAGACTGAAGTCTCATTTTTAGCTAGAACAAAAGTTGGAGCTGTTTCCAAAATGTTGCCCTGTTTAGGTAGTACGATATGTTTTCAAAACATTATGTGAACGCATTTGTTTTCTCGGCGAGATAAAAATTGACCCCCTAACCCCACGTGTTGGCAACTATCAACAAAGGGTGATGCATATTCGAGTCCTGTCAATAACATAATTAATGAACCAGTCTTTCTATATACGTCTTCTGTAGTGTTACTTCCGATCTTTATAAAGAAGGCACATTTAATTAGTTCCATGTTCGTCCACATACATGAATCTCTTCGAATCTGTACAAACTTGATTTGTTTAATCAAAATTAAATTTTGTTGCATATCTGGTCTTCCACCACGCACTTAAGATCGAACGGAAAGCCTTGCACACCTGTCCCTTATGCTGGTAGATTGGATGAAAGTAGTGCCGTTCATTTAGGTTCTCCAAAATTGTTGTCGACAAGGTGGGGCTCGATATACGCCTACTACAATGCCGACCATCTCCTCAACCTGAGCTGTATTTTCGCACATCGAAATAGATGCTTCACTTTCTTCCCTACAGTGATGATAATAATTTGATATGCATCTGAGCTATATTTATCTCAATTAACTACAATCCAGTCTGTTTTCCATAGTTTTGTGCTGGTGGATTTTAAGTTCTAATCCACAGCAGAATTCACGTAACTGGATACCCCACCTGGCAGATGGAGAAATGCGGGGAGTCTTCCAACTTCGATGAGTCCTCAATAACCACCACACCTACAACAGAACCATTCGATGACAGCCAACTCTATCCAATTTTAGCCTGCGCAGACCACACCAGGTAAATATAAATTGTGCAGACGCCGGTAAAGACAAAGGGGTAACTGGGTAAGCAATTTTTTGGCAATGCTACAAGAATAGGAGAGATGATGTGACCACATTTAGGTACTACTATTTCTGCAACATGATGCAGAGTGGTAAATTTTCAACACATGATGTCATTAAAATATTGTAAATTTGGACGTTATAACCCTTACATTCATATGTCATCAAATTAGATAGGTGTATACAGTGGTGCATATGTGTATGCATCACATCACGAAGAAGTGATGACCAACTAATATCGCTGCTACAGCAAAGGATACAGTCTTTGATTTTGATGACATCATGACATGAGTGGCTAGAGGCGTCATTGGAAGTGAGAGTAGAAGAACCCATTGACGGAATAGATGAATAGTATACTTGATACTAGGTAATTATAGCTATTTTCTTACTATCTTTCTACATTTGCTGATGGTACAATGATTATACAGTTCATATGTCAGCTGGTTAGTTGCAACTAAGATTTCATGGTGAACTCAAAAAGGTCAGCATTGTGATTCATAAGCGAAACTGAATCATGTCACCTGGGGTTGTATATTTGGTTCCATAGTAACCTCAAAATGTCATCATATGTAGCAATTAAGGTGTCAAACTAAATCCCACCGATCTGGCAAATCATCTGATCATGCCAACATAAGGCTTTCTCCCACGTGGTACTACATTACAGTAAACCATCATCAGTAATTGTAGTACCACATTACATAGAATCTAACTAAATTACATAGAATCTAACTAAATTTTCTATATCATATGTAAAGAGAAAAACAATTGTTTGCATTAATTAGCATTTGAATGTTGCGCCTCAATGATAGTTAATATGAGTAATATACATGAGAATATCGCGTACCACTCGACGCACTAATTTTCTTTTTGAACTATATGTTACTTCGTGAGTTCTTAATAATTCAATTTTGTAAAGTATTATATGCACTTTCCCACAAAAATAGTATCATAAGCTCTAGCCCGTGCATTTGCACGGGTAGACGACTAGTGTACTAAATGATAAATGAGCTTGTTGGTAATATGAAAAGCTAGGGAGAAAAAAAAGGCAATATCTTTGGAGGCTACGATCATTACTTAAAGTGAGGTAAATTCCATAATTTGCTTGACATAATCTAGAAATAAAACATGTATTGGCTACTTTGGCCTCTAATAAGTCTGGCACAATTTGCTGGGGCGTGAAAATAATCGTCCACCCCTTCACTTAGTTTAGAACGTAGTTATTGATTAAAGCAACGGCTTTGTTGATAATCAGGTTTCTGTAGCTAAAAGCAACCACAAAGTCGTTGTAGTATAGTTTTCCTGCCTGTCACGCGGATGACCCGGGTTCGATCCCCGGCAATGGCGTTTTGTTCTACAAGATTCTATGGATTTTGCCCTCTCCTGTCATTTTTTTTGCAGATTCTTGGAGAAAGGAGAAACTATGCCTTTGACCCCCCAATCCACAAACCAATTGTGCCAAGTTGCTGCTTGCTAAATTGGCTACATGCCTACTGTCTTTGTATACAAATCAGGGCAAAGAACAGGATTTGGTTTGTATGGGACCAGATTCTGAAGCAACATTTCCCATTGGCTCGTATGTGCAGCTTCATGGATTATACAACATATTGTGACCCACGGGTCGCATCGGCGCCATGCGGACACGCTAGTAGTGCTGAGGTACTGGCCTAGCTGATTCAGTTGATAAATTTCTCTTGACAGTAGGAGCAGTGCACTTGATTCCAGTGATCTGAGTCTAGCAAACAATTAACCGTGCTTAAACTACTGGTAGTTGAAGTTTCAGCTCCTTAATCCATCGTACTCAAGATTAAGCAAGTAGTTAATAGTATTTTTTTTAACGATCAATATTAAGACCGATGAAATAACTGAAGATATCGTGTACCGTTGCTTGTTGGGTTTGGACCATACAGCAGATGATAGCTTGTGCCTGTTTTCCAGGTTCAGACACAGAGACACAGGTTCAGGGTTGAATTCCTTCCATGCTATTTATAACAACTCCTGCTGCCAATAGCACAGATATGTTCTGAGCAAAATTGGTTAATAAAAAAGGCCAATCTCAGCATAAAAGTCAGGCAGATGCTACACTGCAACATGCATGCTCCGCTTTCTACTAAGTAACAGGATTAGATTAATGCAACAAACTAAGATAGATTGCACTAGTTTTCAGGAAGCAGCACTTGCCGGTTTTATTAATACGGCATGACACCGCGGACACCACATATGCATTGAAATATATCCTTGTTTACGCAAATGGAGTTTTTGTATCTGACATCTTACCTAAGAGTCTGAGACCCATGATAATTACAGATATGGTTTTCTACTAGTATATGATGACATCAACAAGAAGAGCAGGTCGAGCATCAAATTCAACCTTTGATTCAGTCTTTGTCAACTCACTCTTTTATCACCATATATCATACTAATGGTGCCTTTCTACACGTCTGTGATTAGGACAGTAAATCTATTGACTTGGGAATGCCTAGGCCAGTAGGCCTAGCTCATTGGTTAATCTATTATCTATATAACCCTGTCTTGCAAGTAAACTGCCAAATTTAACTGATCTTACGTAGATCGGTGCCCAAATTGCGATCAATCCTAGTCTAGGTTGTTACTTTAGCGTCTAGTATAAGCGCATACACACAAGTGAAGTAGTACAAGCTTGGACACAATCCACACCAAACTGTAACAACTGCAGGCCTAACAGTGACCTCTGGTGCGCAACTGGATCACGCGAAGATTTTGTCTGGTTTCTTTATCAGATTCTATTAACTAACTATACTAGTATAAATTATAATTGTTAACGGATGCAGTCCGGGGCATGTCACGGCAGACCATGTTGTTATGTCCTGTTGATTCAGATAAGTTTTAAGCAATGTAGTATCATATATTAAGGTTGCATTAGACTAAGTTAAGACCCTAACTAACCGAAAGACCCTGGCATCAAGGCTGTGTAAACATTTAAGCTTGACTCAGCCGTTCGGACTGTTGTTTTATTCATCAACTGGACTGCATGTGAAATTCGAGTTTATATTAATGAAACTGCAGAATGCAATATATTAAAGGTGACAAAAAAACCATTTTCTGTCATATTCAAGCTTCAAATGTGATCGAACAAATTGTCCTCAGGATGGTAAAAAAATTCAGCAAGAACATATTGTATATTATGCATATGTAGATTTTTGCCATGACTTGGAACAAACCTTAAGCTAAATTAACATCACAGTCATGGAACCGAAGGAAAAAGCCAAAAGATAGGAACTACATTCTTCAGAAAATGATAGACATTATTAATTAACTCTATCTATGATATACATAATTGGGAAGTCGTTATGTTATCAACACCGTTGCTTCCAGTGATACACAATAATGATGGGCTGAAAAGGATTGCCTCCTTAAATAGACACATGGTTATATAAGATGTCCAAATCAGATCCCTCAAAAAAAAGATGTCCATATCAGATTCCTTATCAGAATGAGTTACTCTTCAGTCGAGGCTGTCATGCGCATTGGGAAATAAGAATGTTCTTTTCCCTGCATTATGTATATCCAAAGTGTTAGGTCGTCCCTCCGATTAGCGCAAACATATATATAATCATTTGTATGAACTGTTTACCATTTCAGAGGTCATGTTGTTGCCAATTAGAAATGTTCAGCAATACTATATAGATTGTACACTGACATATATATACTACATCCTACAATCTTATATAGATGATTTTAAATGCCCAATAGCATTCAAAATCATCATGTCACTCTCATATACTCTAAATCAAAGCTGCAGATAACGTTATATTGGCGTCTCAATGCTACTAACAGGCACAAAACAACCCTTCTCTTATGTCCTAGTAGCTAGAGGCCTAGCCAGGTAATTGTATATCTGAATTCTACGGTTCGTTGCTTGGCAATTCATCTATTAGCAGGTAGAGTACCTACAGAAGCTATTAGAATGAAAACGAAGTTTTTCGCCCTGTCACATCTACTCACACGTTACTATACACACTGGAATGTGCTATGTACATTCGGTTTTCCCATGAGCACATAAATGCCAGTGACCAATGGGAACATACTGTTTTTTCCCCTTCATCGGAAACCAGAGGGCGGAATTCTTAATGATTTCACAAGTTTAGTTCAGTGACTGCACTGGACCGGACCTATCTTCATAATAGATCAGACCTTATTAATTAAAAGATTTGTTTAAACCAGAGGAAGCAATTTCAGAAACTAAGTTTGCTGAAGGGAAAAGTCTAATTAACTGACCAATCTGCTAGTCTTCACCATGCAGCAATGCTAATGGAAATTAGTTTACTAAGCCCTCTGATAGTGGTTCTGCCGTGACGGGGACGACAACAAAGAGACCAGACAAGACTATTGATATATGGTCATCGAATTTAGAACACAATATGATTTTAGAATGCATGGCTGGTTCATGGGCTGCAAGAGCATGTGTGTGGGTGTTCATCTACCCACCATAACCGATTTGGTTAACCATATTGGGTGGCTGGTGATGGTGAAGTCACATACTCACATATGAGAGGGATAGTCTATGAATTTATCTATGTCAGTATTATTGTTAAATAGACTGTAAGCATGGTACTAATTTTTTGAAATAAAATTAAGTAAAATTAGTCATTTGCATCTTCACGGGATTGTTTTGTTATAAAAAATTCTGCACCTTCATGTGCACACTCAAGAAAAAATAAAGACACATCGCGAGTGAATTTTTTTATCGTGTTAATGATGTTCCCGTGTCTTTCTTAGTTCAGAGTTTTAAAAGCACATGCCTTGCCTTATCAGAGTGTTTTTCTCTCTTTTATTTTCTTTTATTTCTCTTATTACTAAGCATGCTAATTAAGCATTTATGCACTATTGCATTAAGAAAGAAAAGAGAAGAAATAACCTGACAGAATCACAGAACCAACAAGAGTGTTGAACTATATGTCTGAATGGACAACAATACTAATTGTCTGAATGGTTATGTATTGTGGATATTATGTCTGAATGGTTGTATATTGCAGATATTATGATTGCTTAGGTATGTTTCTGCTCTCATAGTGACGATTTATTATCTTTACCATGTTAATTGTGACGATGCATGCAACTTGAGAGACAGCGAATACTAACACAATCTCAAGTTGTGGTCACCTACTACACTTTGGGTTGGAACTGATCTGACTGGAACATCTATCAGTGAACTAATATACCAAGGGAGGGGATAATCATAGTAGTTCACAAATGCCCATATGCTTCTTTCAAGGAAGTATTGAAATGCATGCATGAAAGCATTCATCACATTGTTGTTATCATATTATATCAAACGGTACGACAATGTACGTGATAGCATACGTATTTATGCATGAGAAGAGAGATGAAAATAACTTGCAACAAGGCCATCCTGCATACCTGAGACCAAGCAAGGCGTAAAGCTTAGTCGTTGTTGCTAGGTTCATACTAGCATATACACATGCAATGCGCGCAAGTTTTGTACTTAGTTAGAATAGCTTTTGATATGCTAGGTTTATACCAACACGATATGTGTACGCAATGGACACAGGTTTTGCACTTAGTTGGAAATTGCTTTTGCAATGTAGCCGAAAAGACGAAGTCATCCTGGGACTTGGAAGCATCAGGATTTCTATGACCACTCCCGGGACATGTGCTGGAATGCACAGTTGACATGCTCATTAGCTTGAGTAGGACTCTTCTTGAGGATATGGTTGTTGAACCAGGAAATTTGAGGGCCTTTGATTCATAGGATTCCCAAAATGCGGGAATAGGAAAATCGCAGGAATAGAGTGTCTGCCGATACTCACTTAACATATGGGTGTTTATCGACTGAAGTGAGCTCAAGTGTGAAGTTCAAAACGCCCCAGTGACATTTACTCAATGAAAAATGACTTCGCTGATAGCACACAAGGCTAGGAAAAAAGGTCAATTTCTTGGAGTTGGAAGTTACAACTGTTACTTAAAGTGAGATTTATCCAAAATTTGTTCAAGAGATCTTAGTAACGAAACCATTGATTAGATACTTTGGCGTCTAAGCCTGGCACAATTTTCAGGTCCCATAGAGGCAATTCATCTCTTCATTTAGAGACCAAAACGCACTTACTGGTTGACACAATAATAATTTAAGTTTTATAAAACCGTCGTAGCTTTATTCATCAGCAGGTCGTTGTAGTATAGTAAGTATTCATGTCTGTCATGCGGGTGCCCGGGTTTGAGCACCAGGGACAGCGAGTTTTTTTTAATATACATAAGTATTCCTTTTCACAAAATTCTCTGTATTTCACCAAGTAAATCCCCTCTTTCGATTTCCGCCCAACATTTTCATGTCGTTTTTGCAGATTCATGGACAAAGAACAACCTAACCAGTAGCATTATTATTAAACAATCATCACAAACTTTATTTGTTAGTGACCATCACTCCTGCCTCTGTCCCCTCATAGCTCAGTTGCCACTTTCCCAGCAGCAGTACTACCATATAACTCAGTTTCCCTTGCAGGCCTGCATAAATGACATCATCAACTAACGTAAGAGCAACTCCAACGTGCCGACCCAAAAGCACGCGCGTTTTGTCCGCTTTTTGTTCATTTGGGACGGCTGCCCGCTCGTCGTCCGCCTGTGTCGGACTGGTGCGCCCAACCGGCAGACCCAATTTTTCGTCCACGCATGAAACAATTTGATCATAAAAAAGACTTGCAGCCAGAGATCATGCCAGCGGCAATGCCATCGCCCAGAGTTCATGCCGGCGGCCATGCCCGCGGTCGGCGTACATGCCAACCTCCAAAAAGAACACGACACAATTCATGCTGGCGCGCTTGCCAGTGGCTGGCTCACATGCCAGCACACAAAAAATGGGTGGGAATTCAACCACGCCATCTCGGCCGTGGTCATGCCGACATACAAAAAATATGGCGCTCTCCACCATAGATCACTCATCATCAAGCTTGAGCATGTCGGCCTGCACCTTCTCGAACCAAGGCCTCTTCCTCGGGGACACCATGCTCAAGTCCACCTTCATGATCTCCATCCCCCTTCAACATGCAAGAGGGATCCACTTCTTTTGCTTTGGTCTTGGCTTTTGTAGCCTTGATCTCGAGCATCTTCATTTGCATCTCCGTCTCCATCTCGATCTTCTTCACTTGCATCTCTGCATCCATGTCAAGCTTCTTCCTTTGTATCTCCATGCAGGCCTTCATTTGCTCCTCTTTGTCTTGCCGACGCTTCTCCTCCCTCGTATCCTTTTGGGTGATCATGCCTTGCAAAGTTGTTTGCAAGGTGATCGATGCCGCATCACACTTGTCCTCTTTCTTGGAGTTGGTCTTTCCCCGCGGCCGTGGCTTCTCGCCCTCACCATGCTCCTCGACGACTTTCGGCCCTCCATTCTTCTAGAGGGCCCATTTTTCTCCTTGAATTTCTCGTCGCCTTTGATAACCATCCAACAATGGGTGAAGGTGCACGGCTTGTTGTCATGTTGGGCCTTGAATGCTTCTAAAGCTTGGCATGCCTACAAATGACATGAATGCATATTCATATGGGCAATCGACATGCAAGCATGAAACAGCGGAAACGAAGATGGAGGAATGTATACCATGTCTTGTTGTATGACCCTCCAACACTTCGAGAGGGACACCCACCCACTTTGCTCCCCATCTTGTCCGGATCGAAGTTCTCGCGTTCATGAAATTGGAGATGAACTATTAGCCAAAAGGTTGATGTATTTTGCTCAGCGCCGATCTTGGGGTCTTGTCCAATATCCCTCCAACATTCACAACGGAGTTTTGTCCTCATCCTTGGTGAATGCTTTTTTCTGTTTTCTTTGGCGCTTCTTGTTTGCAATGGCTTGGGTGGTAAGCTCGTTGGCAAACAAAGGCTCCCCCTAGATGTCCACTTCATCATCTTCTTCTAGGCCGTAGCCCTCCGGGAACTCGCGGTGTTGTGGGAAAGTGCTGCCGATGCCATCTTGGACTCGTGTGAAGGGGTCGGCCGTGGCATCGCGGCTGGCCATGAAGGGGCTTTGGGTCTTGTCGGGATCGAAGGCTGCACCACCCACACCGCCCTCGAAGACGATGTTCTCCATGATGAAACGGTTGGTGGTGTCATTGTCCATGGCCGGCATTGTGTCGAACAAGTTGTGGGCGTCGGGATGCATGCCGGCAGGGATCTCGCCCGGCCATTTCCTCTGGCCTCCGGTGGACGACCCGCCAGCCAAAGGCGTGGTGTTGAGCTCGATGGCCATGGGAGTGGGCATGGCCGGCGCGGCCACGCTGACCTCCGGCGAACCAGAACTCGGCGAGGTGGAGAAACAGGAGGTTTGCAGGTGTGGATGGAAGCCGGGCATCTACGGCATGGTGGACATGCGCGGAGACTATGGTCGTGGTGGAAGAATGGCTGACGAGCCCATGCTGGCGGCCATGGCGGTAGCGATGAGCCTGTACTTGCTTGGGTTGTCAAACCATAGGTAGAGCAGGGCCTGCTTCATGGCCGCAGCGACGAGGGCGTTGTTCTCCGTGATGGCAGCCTCTTGTTGTGCGGCGGCGGCCGCCACGGCTTCCAGCTTCTCAGCCACCACCTACCTCCGGCCTTGCCTCTTGGCTGACTAAATGGCCCGCTGCTCGTCCGCCAGCACCTTCTTGGGCTTTTGCACCGCCGCCTTTTTGCGGGCACGGGGCTTGTCGACGGTGGAGCCGAGGGAGGCGAGGCCAGCGGCGGCGTCGAGGATCGGCTAGCTCTTCGTCCATGGCGGGCGGGAGGTTTTTTTGGGAAAGTGAGGGAAATGGGGTTGATGTGCTACCGACTGGCGGGCCGGCGGGGCCAAGGCGGGTGTCGCGCGTGTTCGCTGCGTGTCCGTGCTGACACAAACGCGGCCGAAATTTGGGCCTGAAATGGGTCGCGTGCAGACAAAAAGCAGACGCTTGTCTGTTTGGGTCATCGCGTTGGGCTAACTTTTCTGTTCGTTTCGACCCAAACGGACACGCGCGAACAGTTTGGGTCGGCGCGTTGGGGTTGCACTAACCATCCTGCAAGCCTTGGCTACCAAGCTTGCCCTTAAATAAGCTAATCATTATCGTCCATGTGTGGGACGGGATCACAACACAAGCCGCTCTCACTATATCACTACTGGAAACAGAGAATTTGCCATCAGCCAGATCTCTGCTGCCTGCTAGCGGACGGCAAAGAAGGTCTTTGCCGTCTGCTTCCAAAAAATGGACGACAAAGAACGAGCTGACGGCAAAGACCCTATTTGCCATCAGCCAACTTTGCCGTCCGACGGCAAAGAGGTGGGTAGGGCCCAGTGGAGGTCCAAACCCTGACGGCCCACCAGCCCCACCTCTTTGCCGTCTGCTAGCGGACGACAAAGATTTAACTATGTAACGGCCATTCCCCCGCCTCCTCTCTCTCTGTTTTCTCTCTCCCTAATTAACCCCCACCGCGCCCCGCACCCCGCCGCCGCCCCCAACCGCCCCCCGTCCCCGACCAAACGCCGCCCCAGCCCACCGCCCGCTGCCACCGCCTCTCCGGCCATCCCGCCGCTCCTGCACACCGCCCGCTGCCACCGCCTCTCCGGCCATCCCGCCGCTCCTGCACACCGCCCCGACACGCCGCTCGCCCCCCCCCGCTCTGCACCACCGCTCCGGCCCCACCACGCCCCGCCCGCCCCCGGCCCCTCGAAGGGCCTGCCGCCCCGCCCCCCCCCCCCCCCCCCCCCCCCCCGCCGGCGACGGCCTCCTCCACTCCCCGCTCCGTGAGCCCCCTCCCCCTCTTTTTTTTCAGTTTAGTTTATAGTTTAGATTTAGTTTAGGTTTTTTTTCTTCTGTTTTTTTAGGTTTAGGTTTAGATTTAGTTTAGTTTAAGTTTAGTTTAGTTTAGTTTAGATTTAGTTTGGTTTAGGTTTAGTTTTCTATTTTTTAGGTTTAGGTTTATATTTAGTTTAGTTAGGTTTAGTTAAGAAGAAAGAAGAAAGATGAAAAAAAAAGAAAATAAGAAGTAGAACAAGAGGAAGAAGAAGAAGAAGAAGTAGAAGAAAAGAAGAGGAGGTTAGGGGTGCGTCGGCGCCGACAGAACCGGGTCGAGGTTAGGGGTGCGTCGGCGCCGACGGAACCTGATCGAGGATCGAGGTTAGGGGTCGATGGTCGATCATCTTCTGGTCATGAGCGTGAAGGTGTTCGACAGGACCACCGAGGGGGCGAGGGGTCGATGGTCGAGGATCTTCCGGTCCGAGTGCCGACCGACTGGTGTCGTAGCTTAAGACGAGGACGTCCCCGAGCTGAAGGTCATGAGACTGGGTGAACTGCTTCCATCCGTGAGCGAAGAACGGATGGAAGCAGTTCGCCCGCGCTGATGACCTTCAGCTCGGGAACGTCTGCATCCTAAGCTACGACAACAGCCGCATCATGCTCACAGTGAAGGTGTTTGACAGGACCACCACCACCGAGGGGGCGAGGGGTTGAGGGTCTAGGTGTCGATGGTCGAGGATCTTTCGGTCCGAGTGCTGACCGACTGGTGTCGTAGCTTAAGACGAGGACGTCCCCGAGCTAAAGGTCATGAGACTGGGTGAACTGCTTCTATCCGTGCGCGAAGAACGTATGGAAGCAGTTCGCCCGCGCTGATGATCTTCAGCTCAGGCACGTCTACATCTTAAGCTACGACAACAGCCGCACCATGCTCACAGTGAAGGTGTTCGACAGGACCACCGAGGGGGCAAGGGGTCGAGGGTCTAGGGGTCGATGGTCGAGGATCTTCCGGTCCGAGTGCTGACCGACTGGTGTCGTAGCTTAAGATGAGGACGTCCCCCAGCTGAAGGTCATGAGCGTGGGTGAACTGCTTCCGTCCGTGCACGAATAACGGATGGAAGCAGTTCGCCAGCGCTGATGACCTTCAGCTCGGGCACGTCCGCATCTTAAGATACGACAACAGCCGCACAATGCTCACAGTGAAGGTGTTCGACAGGACCTCCGAGGGAGCGAGGGGTCGAGGGTCTAGGGGTCGATGTTCGAGGATCTTCCGGTCCTAGTGCTGATCGACTGGTGTCGTAGCTTAAGATGAGGACGTCCCCCAGCTAAAGGTCATGAGCGTGGGTGAACTGCTTCCATCCGTGCACGAATAACGGATGGAAGCAGTTCGCCAGCGCTGATGACATTCAGCTCGGGCACGTCCGTATCTTAAGATACGACAACAGCCGCACAATGCTCACAGTGAAGGTGTTCGACAGGACCTCCGAGGGAGCGAGGGGTCGAGGGTCTAGGGGTCGATGTTCGAGGATCTTCCGGTCCTAGTGCTGATCGACTGGTGTCGTAGCTTAAGATGAGGACGTCCCCCAGCTAAAGGTCATGAGCGTGGGTGAACTGCTTCCATCCGTGCACGAATAACGGATGGAAGCAGTTCGCCAGCGCTGATGACATTCAGCTCGGGCACGTCCGTATCTTAAGATACGACAACAGCCGCACCATGCTCACAGTGAAGGTGTTCGACAGGACCACTGAGGGGGCGAGGGATCGAGGGTCTAGGGGTCGATGATCGAGGATCTTCCCGTCCGAGTGCTGACCGACTGGTGTCGTAGCTTAAGATGAGGACGTCCCCCAGCTGAAGGTCATGAGCGTGGGTGAACTGCTTCCATCCATGCATGAATAATGGATGGAAGCAGTTCGCCAGCGCTGATGACCTTCAGCTCGGGCACGTCTGCATCTTAAGCTACGACAACAGCCGCACCATGCTCACAGTGAAGGTGTTTGACAGGACCACCGAGGGGGTGAGGGGTCAAGGGTCGAGGATTGCCGAGGGGTCAGGGGTCGAGGGTCGCCGAGGGGTCAGGGGTCGAGGGTCGCCGAGGGGTTGAAACTTGAAACACCCAAACTGACTCATGAGTTAATATACATTTTATTATTCATGTCGGTATTCAATTTTTTTATGTTGTACTAATTCTGTTTACTCTTCTGTCATGACAGGTGTTGAAAGATGGTGGGCGCTGGCCCTCAGCGTGGTGGGAGTGGTACTTCCATTCCACCCGTACCTCTCCGAAGAGCGTTGTACGAGGGTATGGCTTCACCGGTGGGCGCTTCTTCATCGGCGTCGTTGCCCACCGGGAAAGGAGGTCGGGGAGGGAGGAAGAGAGGAGGTCGGGGAGGACGTGGCCGCGGGAGAGGTAGGCAGGCTCCTACGCCTTCCTCGCCGCAACCCCCAGCTGAGTCACCCGAGCACATGACTGCTAGGGGGGGCACGTCTGAGGAGGAGGCTACGCGAACTCCGGTCTACGAGCCTCGGGTCGACGGGCCTTCGCCCCCCTCCTCTTCGTCCCACGAGACTCCGGTCCATGAGCCTCGGGTCGATGGGCCTTCGCCCCCCTCCTCTTCGGCCCACGAGACTTCGGGCCAGGACACTTGGGCCCACGTGACTCCGCCCCAGGCTATGTCCCAGGAGACATCCGGATGGGGTACCTGGCAGGATCCGCCTGAGGGGTCGAGTGGCCATGCAGATGGTGGTAGGCATCAGATTTCTGATAGCAGCGAGGACGAGGTGGTTGAGGGGGGCACCGTCTACCAGCGTGGTAGTACACGGCTCCCGTCCGTGCTGGCGACCCGCAAGCAGAGGTGGTTGATTTGGCCTAATGGGACGAAGTAAGTGCATTTACTCTTTTTGTACCTTTTGCCATCATGTTTTTTCAAAATATCTAATGCGTTGGCCTTGTCATACTGCAGGGGTTGGGACCACCATCAGGATGTCCGCAGGCCCAACCAAGTCCTTGGTGTGATTTATCGGCAGAACTTCCCGGGGTGGGTCACGTTGCCTGGCGAGGGTGAGCTTCTAGAGCTAGGATTGACCTAGGAGCACTACTTGGCTGCCCCGGCCCCGCCGGAGGAGATCATCGACGGTGTCTTGTGCCACACGAGGGCCGACATGGTGATCAGAACGTTTTGGGTAATTTCTCATTTACACAATTAAAAATCTTCGAATAAGCTTAGTTATTGTACTAATAAATGTTGTCTTGTTTGATTGCAGACCTTCTACAGGTGTGAGGAGGGATACGAGGAGGCCTGTGCATGGGTTATCGATGCCGAGTGCAGGCGCCTACTACAAAACTTATGCCACGAGGCTAGGGTGCAGGCTGTTCGAGACTACTTCGCCTCGCGTGGTGTTCGGAAGCCCAAGAAGAAGTGCCGCGGAAAGTTTCTGAAGAAGGAGGAGTACATGAAGGTAATTGCCTATATTCTTAAGGCCTTGTTCTTAGTTTCGTTGATTTGATTCGTAGGCGCAGCGCTCAAATTTCTCTTTACTGACTTAGGTGCCCCCGACATGGTGTGCTGATAAGATGGATTGTTGGGAGGCGTTGGTGGATGAGTGGTGCTCAGACGCATGGCGGGCTGTCCACAAAGGTGCCAAGGACAAGCGTGCCCAAATGAGAGGTGTGCCACACCATCAAGGCAGCGCCAACTTATATCAATACGGGCGGAACTGGGTATGTGGTTTGCTTCATGATTCATGCAATTCATTCTGTGATGCTAGCTTGAGCCCTTTAATTACTAATACTATGTTCCTCTCTTTTAGGCGGGATACAATATGGCACCGGTGCCAGAGGTGTTCGACCTCTATGCCATGGCCCATACTTCCCCGTTCAAGAAGGCCAAGGCATTCTCTGCGTCTGACCTCGATCATCCAGAGAACTTCACCAACATCTCCTCCCACAACAAGCTCGTGAAATACAGAGATGAGGGGAAGGCGAGGAAAGGGGAGGACTTTAACTCGAGCGGGCCGTTTGATCCGGAGCTGGTGATGATATCTGGTGGCGGGAGGTCCCATGGCTCGATAGCCATTGGAGATGGACTTATCCGTTGTCCTCGCACTCTCCCGGAGATCAAGGCGCGCCAAACGAGCTCAGATCCTGAGATAAGGCCTCGTACACGGCCAATCGAGCTCGCCTTCCAGGTTAGTTATACAGACTCAGATTTCTTTCAAGCATTACATTGTTTGTGCAGCCATCGATGATTACAATGCTAACGAGGAGTGGTGTTGCAGGCTACTCTTCAGACTGAGAGAGATAGAACCCAGGCGCTTCTGGCGGAGAGGGAGCTGGAGTTGGAGGAGAAGACGGCAAGGTTGATGGAGGAGGAGAGGGCACGGAATGACATGCAGAACCGGGCCATGTACGAGCTCCTCGTGGTAAGTTTCTTCTGCATATTAGCCAAATCATGCACGTAATGTTTGTTTCATTACTAACTAGTATGACTGACCCGTGAAAACCAAATGTGCAGTCTGTGTGCCAGAAGGCAGGTCAGACCCCTCCGTCGATGCTAGAGATTGCTCCGGGGACCACGGTGAGTTTAATTTGAATGGTCATTAGTTACTAATATTAACATTTGAGTGTCGTCATGCTAACGAGACATTGCAAATGATCTTTGGTGCAGCGTGCCTCCAGACAAGCATCACACGATCCTTCTCCAGGTGGTGGTACCAGCACAAGCCATGGCGGTGCTTCACCTCCGTGATGACGGTAAGTTTTCTCTAGTGTTTTGCTTACCAAATGCAAAAAGACCTAGACTTAGCTTTATTTCCTCCAAAATGCTTACCATAATGACCTAGACTTAGCTTATCTTCCTCCAAAATGACATAATTAGCTTACTTAGCTTCAAAATGATCTATACTTAGATTTGTTTCCTCCGAAATGACCTAAGTTAGCTCTAATATGCTTAGTTATCTCTAATATGCTTAGTTACCTAGGTTTGCTCAATAATGACATACACTTAGCTTATTTATGTAAAAATGGCATAATTAGCTTACTTAGGTTTGAAATGGCATAACAACCTTGGTAACCTCATATATGTCATATAGTTAGCTTATTTTCCTCGAAAATGACATAATAAGCCCAATTAGCTCCAAAATGATCAATTTTACCTAAGTTAGCTTCAAAATGACCTAAGTTAGCTCTAATATGCTAAGTTTTAGCTCTAATATGCATAGTTACCTAGGTTAGCTCAATAAAGACCTATACTTAGCTTACTTATGTCAAAAATGTCTTCTTCTTCTTCTTCTTCTTCATTTTCTTCTTCTTCTTCTTCTTCTAATCTTCTTCTTCTAACTTTCTTATTTCCCATTTTGCAGATTTCATTCACTTGACGAAAGCTTGCATTGATGGAGTCCTTCTTATCCCTTTCTCTGTTTCTTTTGTATCGTTGAACTATGCATGTATCGTTGGATGAAACTATTGTAATATATATGGTTGGATGCCCTCTATGTGGAACTTGCTATGTATGATGAAACTATGCATGGAACTTGCTATGGTTGGATGGAACTATGCATGTATGATGAAGTTATATGTGTTGAATATCTTATATGTTTGCTCTGTAATAGCCCTGTGAAAAAAAAAATATATATATATATCATCTATTTGCTTTGAAAATGCTTGGATATAAGAAAAAAACAGAAAAAAAGAGGCAATGCAGCCTCTTTGCCGTCTGCCACCGACGGCAAAGAGACCACATGGCAGCATCCTGTGCAACCTGGGAGCTGACAATTTGGCGTCCACTGGCAAACGGCAAAGGCTGCCGTTAGCCACCTAACGTGGCTAACGGCTATTTGTTACCGTCCATGTTCTTTGCCGTCAGCCACGAACGGCAAAGCGCCTTTGCCGTCAGCCACGGACGGCAAAGCGCCTTTGCCGTCCGCTTCGAGGAAGCAGACGGCAAAGAACCTGTTTACCGTGACCCTCTTTGCCGGGCAGGTTTGCTGTCCGTGGCAGACGGCAAAGAGCTTTGCCGTCCGCTTTTGATGTCTTTGCCGTCTGCCATGGCATACGGCAAATAAGCTGATTCCTGTAGTGTGTCCTGCATAGAATCAAAGGTGCCTCATGGACTCCCGCTTAAAACCAGCTTACCACTCAAGCTGATGACTTACTTTTCTTTCGGACAAAGAACCTTCCTTTTCTTCTTCGGAGGTTCAGGCAGGAACCTGCAGTCACTACTGTTGCTAGTCAGCCATGGATATGCATCACTGTCATGCCACTGTTGTGATGCTTTCCCATGCTTCTCAACTATGCCTTTGACCCTCCAATCCCCAAACAATTATGCCAAGTGGCGGCTTTCTAAATTGGCCACATGCCTACTGTCTTTGTGCTAAGCGGGCTACATGCCTACTGTCTTTGTATATAAATCAGGGCAAATAACTGGATTTGGTCTGTATAGGACCACATTTTGAAGCCACATTTCTCATTGGCTCTTCTGTGCAGCCTGATGGATTATACTACATTTTGTGACCTGCGGGTCGCATCCGTGTCGTGCGTACACGCTAGTAATGCTGAGGTAGTGCCGTATTGGTGTAGCAGATTCATTTGATCAAATTATGACCCCGAGAGGAAGCACTACACTAGGTTCCAGTGATCTGAATCTAGCAAACTTAACTGTGCGTATACTACTGGCGGTTGAAGTTTCAACTCTGCAATCCCCTGTACTCAAGATTAAGCAAGTAGTTAGTATTGCCCTTTTTTTGCGGGTAGTAGTTAGTAGTATTTGTCAAGGATCGATAATTACAAGACATATGAAAAAGCTGAAGATCTAAGACCAGATTCAGTTTCATACCCTGTTGCTTGTTGGCAAACTTTGGACGGCAGGTGATAGCTTGTGCCTGTTTTTCAGGTGCAGACACAGACACACAGGTTCAGGGTTGAATTCCTTCCATGCTATTTATAAACAATTCCTGCTGCCAATAGCACAGACATGTTCTTAAACAAACTGGTAAATAAAAAGGGGTCAATCTCAGCAGCAAAGTCAAACTGATAGAAATGCAACATGGTCCGCTTTCTCCTAACTATCTGGATTAGATTAAGGGTTAATTAGATAAATGCCACTCCAATTATGGCGATTCATAAAAATGCCACTGCAATTTTCAAACTTTGAAAAATGCCACTGCAATTTTTGCAAACTTTGAAAAACGCTACTCCAGACTTTGAAAAATGCCACTGGAAATGGCATGAAATGGCATTTTTCGAAGTTTGGAAATTGCAGTGGCATTTCTCGGAATCGCCATATTTGAAGTGGCATTTATCAAATTAACCCTTAGATTAATGCAACAAACTAAGATAGATTGCAGAAGTTTTCGTGTCGCGGCTCTTGTCGGGCTTATTGCTACGGCATGACACCGCGGACACCATATGCATTGAAATATGTCCTTACCTGAAACCCAAGGTAATTACAGATATATAGTTTTGAGCAAATATAATTACAGATATTGTTTTTACTGGTATATGATGCCTTCACATTAGAAGACCAAAATTTTCTGTTTATGTAACTGATGACATTAACGAGAAGAGCAAATCGGCGAGGCCCCGGAGCATCAGATTCAACCTTGATATAGTCTTTGCCAACTCACCCCCATTATCACCATATCATACTATTGGAGCCTTTCTACACGTGTGCTATTAGGACAGTGAACCTAGCTATTGACTTGAGAAAGCCTAGGCCAATAGGCCTAGCTTAGCATTGGTTAATACAACCCCATCTTGCAAGTACACTGCTAAGTTTAACTATTCTTTATGTAGATCGAAGCCCAAACCGCGATCAATCCAGGTCTAGGTTGTTAATACAGCGTCTAGAATAAGCGCGGAGATACAAGTGAAGTAGTACAAACTTGGACACAACCCTCACCAAACTGCAACAACTACATGCCTATCAGTGACATGCGATGATCAATTGGATCAGATTTGGTCCCATTTATTTATCAGATTCTGTTTACTAACTATACTATAATATATTATTATAATCAATGGATATAGACCGGGGCATGTCGATCATGTTGTTAATTCTTATTGATTCAGTCGTCAAACAAAAATTTGAGGAATTTTCCGACAATTTTTAAGCAATGTAGTATCATATGAAGGACATGAGAACAGTCTCTTCACGCATGTTAAGGTTTCATCAGACTAAGTTAAGACCCTAGTTAACCAGAAGACCCCAGAAGTCTGTCTGGACGTGTAAACATTTAAGCTTGACTTCTCCGTTCGGATTGTTGTTTTATTCGTCAACTGGACAACATTTGAAGTTTGAATGGTTATATTATAATTAATGAAGAAAACACATTAAAAGTGACAAAAAACTTATGTGATCCAGTACTCCTTAGTAAGTATGTGATCCAGTACTCCTTAGTAAGTATTTTGTGTATTGTCCTCAGGATGGTACCAAAATTCAGCAAGAACGTATGTATCCGTATTATGCATATGTTAATCTTCGTTATGACTTTGAATAGACTAAATTAACTAACCAATTACAGAACAAGAGAGAAGAGCCAAAAGATAGGAACTACATTCCTCAGAAAATGATAGACACTATTAATTAACTCTGTGAATGACGTACATAACTGGGAAGTCCTTATGTCATTTTGCAACACCGTTGCTTCCAATGATACACAATAATGATTGGCTGACAGGATTGCCTCCTTATATAAAGACATAGTCATATAAGATGTCCATATCAGATTTCTTCTCAGAATGAGTTACTCTTCAGTCGAGGCTGTCACGCGCGTCGGGACAGAAGAATTGGCAAGAGGTATATGACAAGATGTTTACACTGCAGTTTAATTAAATTCTCCCTCTGATTAGCTCAAACATATCTAATTTATATGAACTATTCACCATTGTGTAGGACGACGTGTCATTGGCAATCAGAAATTTTCAGTAGTGTTAGGGTATTGGGCCATATATGGAGATTCTACACTGACATACGCATGCTACAATCATATATATTGGAGTCACTATGCAATAGCATTCAAATTCATTATGTCACACTCCTATACTATATATCAAAGTTACAGAAAACTATACGTTGGCGTCTCAATGCTAGATGCCTAGTCAGGTACTTGCAGAATGAAAACTATGCTTTTCTTCCTGTCACATCTACTCACACATTATCGAACACACAGAAATATGCTATGTATGTTCAGTTATTGACATGAACACATAATGCCAGTGACCGATAGAGACATACTAGTTTTTCTCATTGTCAGAAACCGGAGATTCACAAGTTCAGTTCAGTGACTGCATCGAACCGAATCTTCTTCTTTTTTTTTTAGAACAAGAGGACGCAATTTAAGAAACCAGGTTTGCTGAAGGGAAAAGTCTAATTAATTGACCAATCAGCTAGTCTTGTCCATGCAGCAATGCTAATGGAAACTAGTTCAATAAGCCCTCTGACAGTGACAGTGGTTGTATCGTGATAGCGAAGAAGACAAAGAGACCTGACAAGACCATTGATATATGCATATCTCCATATTAGGGCATATCCTGATTTTAGTATGCATGGCTTGTTCATACCGACTGAAGGCTGCAGGCTGCAATAAGATGAACCTGAAGCTTCTACATAAGAGCATGCGTGTGGGTGTTGATCCACCCACCATAACCAATTTGGTTAACCATAATTGGGTGGCTGGTGATGGTGAGGTCACATACTCCCATATAATAAGAGGAATAATCTATGAATCTATCTATGTCTGTGTTAGTGTTACACTATAATTAAGGATGCTAATTAATTTGCAGAAGTGAAATTAAGCTGTATAGTTGGTGGTTGCGTCTTGTCGGCCATTTTTTGTTTTGTTGGCATTCTGTATACTAGTATTTATGGCGCACATTTAGATGCATGCTCGAGGAAAACACAGACATGTAGAAAGTGAAAAAATGTGTCTTGTGAATTCTCTTCATTGCAATTCACAGTTTTGAAAACACATGGCATGCCTTATCAGTGTTTTTTTCTTTTATCTCATTTATCTTATTCAGTACTCCCTCCGTTCACAAGTATAAGATGTTTTGAATATTTCAATATTGACTACATATGAACTGAAATTAGTGAAGAAACACATTAGATTCAGAAACGAACACAGTACTAAACATGCAAATTAAGTATATGTGCTTTATTGCATTAAGAAAGAGAAGAGAAGGGATGACCTGACAGAACCGACAAGAGTGTTCACCTATATGTCTGAATGGACAACTCATGGAACTAACCACTCATCTCTTCTGGGGAGACACACATACATATTGGATTTATGTGCCTGCATTTGTCAGTGATGACAGTAGCAGTCAAGGTTTGACAGGAAGCTTCCAATGAGCAAGGTGTGATAATGTACAATTCAAACATCAAAGTGCCCAATTTTGCAGGAACGTCTCTGCTCCGTGTGATGTGAGAGATCAAGGTGGTTGCATGTTTGGTAAAAGTTTAACCAACTGTTCGAATTGCACTGCTACCCACCCTCCCCTCCCCCCCCCGCCCCCCCCCCAACCCCCGCATTATTATATAATTCATTCTACTTAGAGAAATGAAGTAACCATTCAGTAACATCTGGTTAATGAATTAATTAACCATCCGTTGACCCATATATATAGTTAAGCATGTATATATACCTATCAGCAGGGGCCCCGCTGGATTGCAGAGACCAAACACTTTCATGCAATCAATGCCCTGCCCTTGATACTCTCTTCATTGCTTGCAAATAAGGGTATCTTGCATTACACAATGATGAAGAGTGTTGTGATGTGCACATGACCTACATGTGAACATAGATTCCTTTTTTGCTTCTGTATTTTTGCCAGTGCCCACAATTAAACTGGTCACAACATAGATAGTCCTTTTCTGCAAATCCTAGGACCACAAGATCAATAATTCCAATTAGCTGTACAATTGCTTTCCTCAAATGGCTTTAGTTAGTGTACACAAGTAGTACTTCTTTGGCTCAACACAGGAGATTGATTAGGAGTTTCAGAGGGTTACAACTGGACCCCACCATACATGGGCAAAACTGAGACCACGAGGCATGCACCTATGGTTTAGATAATTCAGCGACATGCACTTGACCGTTGTAGAATGTGTTGTGTTCAGGCACTGTCTAATCAACCTTTGATAGGACTTCCAACTAAATGATTTTAAACGTGAGTAGTAGTTTTAGCTAAGCAATTATGTATGAAAAGTTCAGATGTGTCGTGCATGCCCGGGTAGGTGGACGTGTGGGCCAAAAAGATGCACGCACGCAAGATGGGATCCACGCATATCAACTCCAAGATCGACACGCACCAACTCCCCTCTACCCAGGCCCCGCGTTGTCTCCCCGCGGGCGACTCGGGCGGCGGCGCCCATTTCCTTCCTATCGCATCCTCACCACCTTCCCCCCACCTGCGCCACTGGCCGGGGCCGCCGGGCAAAGCCCCTCGGCCTCGCGGTGGCCGGCAGCAGGGCCCTGTTCTTCGCGCCTTGCGAGGGTCGATGAGGGGTGGTCTCGCCAGGCGGCGGCGTCCTCATCAGGACGGTGACGCTGTGGGGGTGGACCGTTGTACGCTTGCTGCGTGCCCGCGGCGGCGGCGTCATGGTCGGCATGTCTCCGGTCAGATCTGATCCGGCCGGTGTCGGTGTCAAAACTGGAGGATCTCGGGTAGGGGGTTCCGAGCTGTGGATTTTGGATCAATGGGGAATAGGGGACTAGGAACACTATGTTTACCCAGGTTTGGGCCCTCTCGAAGAGGTAAAACCCTACGTCCTGCTTGATTATATTGCTTGTGTATATGAGGATTACAGAGTCGATCTACCATGAGATAAGATGAACTAAACCCTAAACTACTAGGATGATGGTTGTTGTTCTCCTCCCTGCGGACTAAACCCTCTGGTTTATATAGACACCAGGGGTACTAGGGTTACACGTGGTCGGTTACAAGGGAAGGATAAACATGCCGATTCGTCTTATCTTGACTTGGAGGACACACCAAGGCACCAAAAAGCCTCCTGTCCGGATACGGGTCCGGCCTCCTAGCATTGGCAACACGGCCCAACAGTCCAGCACACAAGGGATAGGCCGGCAGGCCAAAGACCCCCTAATCCAGGACTTCCTCTGTAGCCCCCGAACTAGCCTCCAATGCCGGTGCTTCATCGTGTCTTGAGATCTTGATATACTCGAGGGTCTCCGGCTTGCGGGGTATGTTCTTCGGCATAATATCCTTCAATTAAGCTCCAAAAGCTGCTAAGCTTGAATTCGGCCGCGTGCTAATCAGACAATGTTCGGAATCTGAGCTGCAGATGTTGCTTAGCCGCGAAGGCCAACCATCCAAATGTGATCAGTGTCCTTGTCTGACAACTTTTCGGCGAAGAGTCACACCCGGTTAGGAACATCGAACCGTTGTGAAAGCTCCATTCGTGGTTCAAGGCAGCGCCTCCATTGGCACGTCCCATCAAGGTGGAGATCGTGCCCGTTTTTAAGGGATATGATCAATGATTTGGGTTATCCCACTTCACGCATAACGCCACGATTATATCGGGAAATGGCGAGGAATGCGACGTAATAAGAGGACTTTTGGTATTACGGCTAATCATAAAAAGGGAACACAGCCATCCTCGTCTGTGCACGCCTTCCTCTTCCTCCAACCGTTGCTTTCCCCAATCTTCAGAGCTCTAGCGCCTTGATCCATTCTTTTCCTCAAAGACTCCCTTCCCCGAACTCGGCCATGGTCGGATCTGGAGCGAAGGGCAAGTGGGAGGCATCCAGCGTCACTAACAACAACATCGAGGACCTGAAGCGTGTGGGCTACCTTTCAGCCAACTTCATTCACCAGGCCCCAGAGGAAGGCCAGATCATCCCCACGCCCCGACTAGGGAGGAGGGTGATGTTCGTCCCCCACTTTGTCCGAGGTCTGGGCTTCCCCCTCCATCCCTTTGTAAGGGGGCTCATGTTCTTATACGGGTTGAATTTCCATGATCTAGCCCCAAATTCCTTCCTGCACATTTTGGCTTTCATCACTGTCTGCGAGGCATTTCTTCGGGTTCGGTCACACTTCGGCCTATGGCTAAAAGTCTTCAATGTCAAGCCAAAGATCATCGATGGCCAACAGGCGGACTGCGGGGGAGCAATGGTCAGCAGGCTCACGCAGGCCGGGTGGCCGGAAGGTATATTTATAGATACTGTGAAAATCTGGCAGAAGGAGTAGTTTTAGGTCACGGAGCCCTGCGACGAGGCCTGGGCAGCGGCTCCGGGATTCAGATCCGAACCCCAGCCCCTGTGAGGCTAACCTCGTGGACCAAGAAGGGCCATGACTGGGGATCCCCCATCGAGGTGGAGGTGCTGCAGCAGTGCAACACTTCTACGCCAACACCCACAAGAAGCTGTGGAAATTGTTGTTTTAACCGCAGAAGACGTGGCCGGCCAAGGAGGAGGACATCGGCCCTGACGCCGAGAACCTCCCTAAGGAGGTAACGAAATCCCATCCGTTGTATATCCGGATACTTGTACTTTTGTGAGGGTCCTAACCCTCCCCCTCCTGCTTCCGCAGGGCTGGCTCAAGAAGGCCATGCAAATGGATAGCCCGGCCCCATTTCCCGAAGACCCCAGGTCAGCTCTACTAGAGGAGATGCTGACCATGGTGCCTTACAAGGCGCTAGAGAAGAAAGAGAAGAAGAAGGACGAGACGAGGGAGGCCAGAGAGGGCCTCCGCCCGAGAGTCCATCCAAACACTAAGTCCGGGGACACCTAAACTCCCTCCGCACATGAGGGGGAGCAGGAAGATGAGGAGGAGCAGGAGGAGAGCGACTCCTCCCGCACCAGGAAAAGGGGGGCGTCGGCCGACGTCGAGGAGGAGCAGCCTCCCCATGCCCCGGATACGTCTCCAACATATCTATAATTTTTTATTGTTCCATGTTGTTATATTATCATTCTTGGATGTTTTACCTTCATTTTATAGCAACTTTATATCATTTTTTGGGACTAACCTTTTGACATAGTGCCCAATGCTAGTTTATGTTTTTTGCTTGTTTTTACTTCGCAGAATATCCCTATCAAATGGATTCCAAACGCAGCGAAACTTTTTAAAGATTTTTTTTGGACCAGAAGATAACTTGGGAGCCAAGAAAGCACCAGAGGGGAGGCCCATGGGGCCCACAACCCACCAGGGCGCGCCAAGGTGGGTGGTGGGGCCCATGGGGGTCTCCTCCACCGCCTCTCAGCTCTATAAATTCTTAGATATTCCAGAAACCCGAGAGGAGCGATCGAAACACAATTCCAGCCGCCGCAAGTTCCAGAACCACGAGATCCAATCTAGAGCCCTATTCCGGCACTCTACCGGAGGGGAACACGATCACGGAGGGGTTCATCATCCTCATTGATGCTCCTCCGATGATGCGTGAGTAGTTCATCATAGACCTATGGGTCCGTAGGCAGTAGCTTGATGGCTTCTTCTATCTTTTTGATTCTCAATACAATGTTCTCCTCGATGTTCTTGGAGATCTATTTGATGTAATGACTTTTTGCGGTGTGTTTGTTGGGATCCGATAAAGTGCGAGTTTATGATCAGATCTATCTATGAATATTATTTGAGTTTTCTATGATCTCTTATATGCATGATTGTTATAGCCTCGTATTTCTTCTTCGAAACTTTGGTTTGGTTTGGCTAACTAGATTGATTTTTCTTGCAATGGGAAGAGGTGCTTTGTGATTGGTTCAATCTTGCGGTGTCCTCACCCAGTTACAGAAGGGGTAGCGAGGCACGCATGTATCGTTGCTATTAAGCATAAAAAGATGGGGTATATTCCTATATGAATAGATCTTGTCTACATCATGTCATCGTTCTTATTGCATTACTCCGTTTCTCCATGAACTTAATACACTAGATGCATGCTGGATAGCGGTCGATGTGTGGAGTAATAGTAGTAGATGCAGGCAGAAGTCGGTCTACTAATCTTGGATATGATGCCTATATACATGATCATTGCCTTGGATATCGTCATAATTATTTGCTCTTCTATCAATTGCCCAACAGTAATTTGTTCACCCACCGTATGCTATTTTCTCGAGAGAAGCTACTAGTGAAATCTACGGCCCCCGGATCTATCTTTTATCATATTGTTTTCAGTTTTATTATTCCAAAAACCCCAAAATACCTTGCTGTACTTTTTCTTTACTTATTTTATTTTGTGTTTTTGCTAGATCTATTTATCCAATCTCATATAATTTAATCTATCTTGTTACCGTGGAGGGATTGACAACCTCTCTTACGTGTTGGGTTGTAAGTATTTGTTCATTGTGTGCAGGTACCGTTTACATAGTGTTGCTTGGTTCTCCTACTGGATTGATAACCTTGATTCATAACTGAGAGAAATACTTACCGTAGTTGTGCTGCATCATCTCTTCCTATTTGGGGAAATACCAACGCAGTTTCAAGCCACGTTAGCCCCTAAGAAGAGGAGCAGGGCTAAATTGGTCCTGATTGATGACAGCTCGGATTCCGATAAGGAATCAGCAGCATCCGAAGAGGTCTCGGAGAGGGTCCCAAGGGTCAAGCCCCGCGCCGAAAGGTGGGAATCCGAAGACTCCTCAGGTACTTATTTTATTGGTCCAATATTGATTGAGTGAATGTGTTTTATGTTGCATCCCATCACGTGATCTCCCCACTGACAAAGCCTCAGAGGGGAACTCCCCGCTAGCCGAACTGGTGGATAGCGGGACTGCGTCACACTCCATGCCCCCCTGGCCACGGGGGAAACAGGGGAGGTGTTGCCCGAAGGACCCCTCCCATTACGGACACGGGAGGTGGTGGCGACATCAACATGGCCGAGGCCAACACCTCGGCCTATGAGGACCAGGAGGGAGGGTCCCTCCTGGTGAACAAGGAAGGAGAGCTCCGCCCACCCGAGCTCTCCCAAAAGACGATTCCGGAGCCCTAGAGGTCCCTGGAGGCGTGGAATCTGCCTCTCACCAAAGGGGGATCTGGGGCCCCGCCACCAGCGCTGAACACCGGAGATCGGGCTGTGGCTGGGTGGCTAGGCATGATGGAGGAAGCCTTGAACAGCTCCCCCATTGTCTTCGAACACCGTGCCCTGATGGGTGCGGTTTGGAAAGCATTCAGTCCATTAACAACAAACTGAAAGAGGCTTTTGATGGCCTCCTGACAGGCTTTGAGGTAAGCAATGTAATGCTCTTTGTATTTTGTGAACTAATTTTGAGTAGCCCTTGTATGTAGCAGCCCCCAAGACTCTGCTAGGATTGAAAAAACCTGGTGGAGGATCGAAAATCATTGAGCTGGTAGCCTGAATGATATGATTGTGATATCTTCACAGGCGTCGGCGTTGGTGGCTCCTGTCAATGCCACGGAGCTGGCCGAGATGAATCGGAAGCTCAAAAGCTACGATGAGGAACTCAACCTCGTCAACAAGCGGTTTGACGAAATGCATGGTTGGTCCGGTTAAAACTTAGTAATTGTATTCCCCTCGTCAAGCAGGGTGTTCAGGGTTAACACGAAGCGAACAATGATGATTTCAGCTGTCGCCATGGAGGTCGAGGGCCTCAAGGCCGAACTGAAGAAGGCAAAGGAGGAAGCGGCCGAACAGAAAGCGGCGGCCGAGCGAGCGGCCGTCGAACTTATGCTGGTAAAAACCGACCATGAGAAGCACGAGGCCAGAGTGGCCAAAGTGCAACAGGAGCTCAAGGATGCCATCACTAAATGTGAGGACCTTGAGCAGAATAATAGAGATCATGCCACCGAGCTATAAAAGGTGCAACAAGACATCCGTGAAGCTTCGGGAGGAGCTCCGACAAGTAAAGCAAATTGCATATGGTAAGCAATACTTACTGCAGAGTTTCTTTGGCGGCCACAGATTCGCATTGCTGACACGAGTCTGGCATTCCACAGGCGCGTTTGCGGAACTCCCGAAGAGTGCAGCGGATGTGACGAGGCATTATGCGGCTTGGGAGGGTGACACTAAGCTAAGGTTGTTCTAGGCACAGTTCCAGGTGCCCGAACACCGCCCCTCCTCAGTAATCAGATGAAGCAGCTGATGGAGCTGCAGCGGATGGCGGAGCCGGCCATGAAGGACCTCTGTGTCCGGCTGTGGCCTTTAGAGCCAATACCGAGCAGCTATTTCGGCTTGGTGTAGAAGCTGCGCGACGCTGCCTCCCGTATTGATGCCATTAAGCGTTCTGTGTGCATTGAGGGGGCTCGGATGGCATTCTCGAAGACTATGGTGCACTGGCCGAAGATTAAACCAGTCGAGATGGCCACCGGACCTCCGCCCGCAGGAAAGGAGCACAGGCGCCCCGAACAGTATTTTCCGCCGTGATGGACGGTGCTCGGGCAGTGGAGGCCCAGTGTTTGAAGGATGTACTCCTCGAGTGATTATGCCATCATGTATGAAACTATGTTTGAACTTTATGCTTTATAATGCGTTTGTTTTGTATGGTTTATCATACTTGCATGTGTTTGATGTTATTTTGACTCCTGAGCGGCCGATTTATTCTTAAAGTTACCAGTCGTCGGCTTTAGCCCCCATGTGGACACTACGAGGGGTGTTTCATCCTTCGCACTGTGACCCTTAGCCGAAGTCTCGGTGCCCTAAGGCGGTAGTGCAGGAGGGAAACAAGGCAAATTAGACCATGCAGTCTTATCACTTTTACTTAAGCATAGGAGCTTGACTACGGGGGCTGATGACCAGCCCCCAGTGTATTATGATGTTCGGGAGATCCGAGGTGTATATGTGTATCACTTGGTTTGCCCGAAGACAAACCCTTCGTATTAGACGGTGTAATCTCCAACGATTATGTAGTTTAACACTTGTCATTGGATCGCCGACCAGTTCTCGCTTGTTATGACAGTCAGTTTTCGACTTTCTCCGCTGAGGTACTTGACCGGGCTAGCCAGAAGCACAATCGCAGCGGTTCTCCCTTTACCTTCTTAGCCGAACGTGCGGAACGTAAGAGGGTAAGCACAGGAGCGGGGCAACCCAATGATACGTCTCCAACGTATCTATAATTTTTTATTGTTCCATGCTATTATATTATCTATCTTGGATGTTTTATATGCATTTATATGATATTTTATATCATTTTTTGGGACTAACCTATTAACCTAGTGCCCAGTGTCAGTTGTTGTTTTTTCCTTGTTTTTGACTTCTACAGAAAATCAATACCAAATGGAATAAAACTTTACGATGATTTTTCTTGGACAACAAGACACCCACGAAGCTTCGAGAGGAGGCCAGAAGACCCACGAGGGGGCCACAAGCCCTAGGGGCGTGCCCTAGAGGGGCGTGGCCAAGGGGCTTGTGGGCCCCCCGTGGCTCCTCTAACCCTAATATCAACACTATAAATCCTCAAATATTCCCCCTATACTAGAGGGCACACCAAAAATACTTTTCCGCTGCCGCAAGCTTCTGTTCTCGTGAGATCCCATCTTGGGCCTTTTCCGGTACTCTGCCGGAGGGGGATTCGATCACGGAGGGCCTCTACACCAACTTTGCTGCCCTTCCGATCATGTGTGAGTAGTTTACCACTGATCTACGGGTCCATAGCTAGTAGCTAGATGGCTTCTCTCTCTTTGATCTTCAATACAATGTTCTCCTCGATGTTCTTGGAGATCTATTCGATGCAATCTCCTTTTGCGGTGCGTTTGTTGAGATCCGATGAATTGTGGATTTATGATCAGATTATCTATGAATATTATTTGAGTCTTTTCTGAACTCTTTTATGCATGATTAAGATAGCTTTGTATTTCTCTCCGATTTATCGATTTGGTTTGGCCAACTATATTGGTTTTTCTTGCAATGGGAGAGGTGCTTTGTGATGGGTTCAATCTTGCGGTGTCCTCACCCAGTGACAGTAGGGGTAGCGAGGCACGTATTGTATTGTTGCCATTAAGAATAAAAAGATGGGGTTTTTACCATATTGATTGGATCTATCCCTCTACATCATGCCATCTTGGTTAAGTCGTTACTGTGTTCTTATGAACTTAATACTCTAGATGCAGGCAGGGATCGGTCGATGTGTGGAGTAATAGTAGTAGATGCAGGCAGGAGTCGGTCTACTTGTCACGGATGTGATGCCTATATTCATGATCATTGCCTTGGATATCGTCATAACTTTGTGTTTTTCTATCAATTGCTCAACAGTAATTTGTTTACCCACCGTATGCTTTCCTCGAGAGAAAAGCCTCTAGTGAAACCTATGGCCCCGGGGTCTATTTTTCATCATATATTTTCAGATCTATAAAACCAAAAACCTAAAAATACCTTGCTGCAATTTATTTATATTTACTCTATTTTTTCATTTATTTATCTTTTATATCTATCTCTATTAGATCTCACTCTTGCAAGTGATGGTGAAGGGATTGACAACCCCTTTTTCGCGTTGAGTGCAAGTGTTTGTTAGTTTGTGCAGGTGCATATATTGGGGACTTGCTTGTACCTCCTACTGGATTGATACCTTGGTTCTTAACTGAGGGAAATACTTATCTCTACTTTGCTGCATCACCCTTTCCTCTTCAAGCGAAAAATCAACGCAAGCTCAAGAAGTAGCACCCAACTATTGACCCAAGACATAATTCGGAACTGATTCATATAGTGCCATAACCAAGACGCCGAACACATAAAAGAGAGGTGACAGACATGATTTATAGGGCGAGCGATCGAGCCCCCGGTCTATTAGCCAATTGCATAAGTAGAGCAGATATGTGCCAAGATGGTTTATGACGGAGTCGAAGAGCAGGAATGGAAAGGGGACATTATATATAACTGTAGTAGGACTGTAAAAGGTTTGCTTTATTTCCAATAATCTCATGACGTCTAACCGTATAATTCGAACTACCAAAACCTCAGGTATAGGTATTGTATAAGAAAAAGGAAAGGTTTTACAGATGAAAGGTTTACACAAGGCCTTGAAGCGTGGGTTGATATCCCTACTGTGCCCTGTTGCATGTCTGCGCCTTTGCTTCTGTTGGGTAGAAAACTCCGTAAAGGGGTTGAGAATCGGCCGACGGGCCCTTGACTAGGAGCTTTAAGAGGCCACCGAGCTGTTTTAGCTTAATGTCAGATCGGTCCGTGATGGTACCTGTTCGACGTCCAAAGACGTGTATGACCATAGTTCGGTTGGGCCGAGCACTTGGATCATAGGTAAATTTGGTCCCCACAGCTGCCCATGGTATTTTGAGTGCGAAGTTGTGCTGGCGAGGCACATAATATGCTAATTGGGTGGGCGTGCTGTGGGGGGCATATCCCTATTTTCGTGGAGCGTAGGGATAGTCCTCAAACGGAGAGAGAGCTCGGGCCCATTTCTTTGCTTCCTGTGCCTTGACGGCGGGCTGATAGTGGGGGCCCTCGATATTGGTTTGGACTTCGGCCGCTAGGGCCGTTGTATGTTCTTCAGTCTGGAGTAAGCGTTCCGTATTGCCATTGACTATAATGACGCCCTTAGTTCCGGGCATCTTTAGCTTTAAGTATGCATAATGGGGGACAGCGTTGAAGCGAGCGAACACTGTCCGGCCCAACAGTGCGTGATAACCACTGCGGAAAGGGACAGTGTGGAAGATCAAGTCCTCGCTGCAGAAGTTGTCCGGTGAACCGAATACCACTTCCAAAGTCAGGGTGCCCGAGCAGCGGGCTTCCACACTAGGTATTACCCCTTTGAAGGTAGTGTTGCTGGGTTTGATCCTTGACGGGTCGATACCCATTTTCAGCACTATATCTACATAGATCAAATTGAGGCTGCTGCCTCCGTCCATAAGGACTCTGGTGAGATGGTACCCATCGATAATGGGGTCGAGGACTAGGGCAGTCGACCCTCCGTGACGGATACTGTTCGGATGGTCCCTACGGTCGAAGGTGATCGAGCATGCTGACCATGCATTGAATTTCGGGGCTACAGACTCTACGCGCGTAGACATCCCGAAGTGCACGCTTCTGCTCCTTCTTGGGTATGTGGGTGGCGTAGATCATATTCACCGTTTTTACCTCGGGAGGGAATTTTTTCTGGCCCCCATTGTTCGGCCTGCGAGGTTCTTCGTCATCCTCGCTGCGGGGGCTTTTGCCTGCGTCCTCGGCTGTGAGCTTGCCGGCCTGTTTGATTACCCAACAGTTACAGTTGGTGTGGTTGGCGGGCTTGTCAGACGTGCCGTGGATCTGGCAGGGTATGTCCAGGATTGTGTCCAACTTGGTCGGTCCGTCCTGGTTCCCTTTA
Source organism: Thinopyrum elongatum (assembly GCA_011799875.1). Taxonomy (NCBI): domain Eukaryota; kingdom Viridiplantae; phylum Streptophyta; class Magnoliopsida; order Poales; family Poaceae; genus Thinopyrum; species Thinopyrum elongatum. The sequence goes on along the minus strand of CM022303.1, from coordinate 30,225,223 downwards.
GAGGGCTTCTTTCGAGGTCCCGATTTGGAGTTGCGGAATCCGGTATTTACTGCCGTGTCTTCGGCTTCACTGCTGTTGTGGCAGCGCTAGCTTGTTTCTATTGCGCCGTGGCTTCCCGTTTCCATCCCGGACTTCCGAGGTTCCGGGGTCTTCGGGGTTGGTGCTTCTACGAGCCAGCCAACTATCTTCTCCCACACAAAAGCAGGTCAAGAGAGAGGTAAGTGCTGCCATTGTCCTCGGCTTGTCTAGGCCGAGCTGGCGTGCGAGCCATTCGTCCTGGATACTATGCTTGAATGCGGCTATGGCTTCAGTGTCCGGAATTTCCAGGCTGGTTCTTTTTGGTCAAAAGCCGATTCCAAAATTGCCGGGCTGACTCACCGGGTTGTTGGACCACATGGCTCAGGTCATCGGCATCCGGAGGCCGGACATAGGTGCCTTGAAAGTTAGCTCGGAAAGCATCCCCGAGCTCTTCCCAGCTCCCTATGGAGTCTTCGGGGAGACTATTCAACCAATGCCGAGCTGGCCCTTTGAGCTTTAATGGCAGATATTTAATGGCGTGGAGGTCGTCTCCTCGAGCCATATGGATGTGGAGAAGGAAATCTTCGATCCACACAGCTAGGTCCGTAGTCCCATCGTAGGGCTTGATGTTTATGGGTTTAAACCCTTCTTGGAACTGGTGTTTCATCACCTCATTAGTGAAGCACATGGGGTGAGCGGCTCCCCTTACTCGGGCTACATCACGTCGGAGCTCAGCCTCCATCCAGGCTCGGTACTGCTCTCGGGGTCTATCGTTCCGGTCAAGCCACGCTTGGTATCCATCCCTTCTATCGGGAGGGTATCCTCTGGATCCGTAAATGGATCTTGTTTGACCCGCTCTAGCAACCAGGTCGTGTCGGAGATCATATCGATATTCTGGTTGCGCTGCCTCCTTGCCTTTTTGGCGAGGAGGGACAGCTGGGTGTTCAGCCTCTCCAGCCGGACTGTCCCGTCCTCGAGGGGGGCGGTCTGGCTGGTCGCCTTGAGTTTGTATGGGCGGCGCAGGCTCAAGGTCCTCGTCGTCGAATTGCGGCAACAATTTGCGCTTGGGGTAGCTCTTTGTTTGCCGCTCGTAGCCGTACCCTTCTTCGGTTGCTAGGACTTTCGTCCATCTGTCGTTGAGGGTGTCTTGTTTGGCTCTTATCTGTTGTTGCTTCTTTTCCAGGCTTCACGCGGTGGCAATGAGCTGCTTCTTATACCGCTCTTGGTCCAGTGGATCTTCTGGAACAATAAAAATCTTCAGATCCGAGGCTGACCTCCTCTTCGGGGAGAGGCATGTAATTGCTGTCCTCAGAATCGTTGGGGTCCCCGGGGTTATACTGACCCCCATGTCCCTCTGGTTCATCAGGCTGTTGCTCGGGGGCGGGGTCGCCGAGGTCCTCGACATTGTCCGAAGTATCGTCCACTCCGGTGCCCGTGTTGCTTTCCCTGCATCGACGTCCCTTGGATCGTCGGCATTGTCTCCAGCGTTGGGGGGGCTCCTCGCCAGGCTTGTTACTGTCTCTTCTGGGGGTGTCGTCCCCATTATTGGCGCCATCGCCGTTGTCCTTGGGGGTGTCCATCATGTAAACGTCATAGGTGGAGGTGGCCATCCAACGGCCGGTGACGGGAGGGGCGGTGTCGGTTTGGGCCATGGCTTCGCTGTCGTCGTCCATGTCGTCGGCCTCCTCGAAGGCGTAGTCCAACATGTCAGTTAAGTCTTCGACAGTGGCTACTAAGTGGGTGGTGGGTGGGACGTAAAGTCACCGTAGCCCGCCTCGAGGCCCCGCTGAGCGTGAGCCGAGGATGGGTCATCAAGATAGTCATCATCTGGATCCGGTCAAGCGCCTCGTTTAACAGGGTGAGGCTGGCCGGATTGGAGTTTGAGGTTTCTTTGGAGTCAACCTCCAGAGTGATGGTGAGGCGAGGGGTGAATCCAGCCAGGGCTGACTCCTGGTGTTCGGATGTCGAACTGTCACCAAGGCTTGAGGCCAGATTTGCGGTCGGGAGGGGGAGTCCGGCCGAGAGTGATTCCCGGTCTTCGGACATAGTGCTGGCGTCCAAGCTCAAGGCCGGCCGCGAGATAAGGGTCGAACCAAAGATCGGATTGGGGAGAGGCCCCAAAGTTGATGCTCTGGAGCCCGTGGGTGTCCCGGGTGGAGCCGAGAAGCCAGTGAAGATCAGATCACCCCAAGCATCAGTGACGTACTCTAAGTTACCAAACCTGATTTGGTGCTCAGCGGCGAAACTGTTGACCTGGTCGAGATGACCGGTCGAGTCGGCGTGCAAAACAATGCTGCCGAGCGCGAAAAGTTGCCCGGGGACGAAGATGTCTCCGGTGTCGATGCCATCTCCGATGATCAGGCAAGCCATCGATCCTTCGGCGATCCAACATCGGAACTCTCAATGAAAGCACCAATGTCGGTGTCAAAACCGGCGGATCTCGGGTAGGGGGTCCCGAGCTGTGGATCTTGGATCAATGGGGAACTGGGGACTAGGGACACAATGTTTACCTAGGTTCGGGCCCTCTCAAAGAGGTAAAACCCTACGTCATGCTTGATTATATTACTTGTGTATATGAGGATTACAGAGTCGATCTACCACGAGATCAGATGAACTAAACCCTAAACTAGTAGGATGATGGTTATTGTTCTCTCCCCTACGGACTAAACCCTCTGGTTTATATAGACACCAGGGGTACTAGGGTTACACATGGTCGGTTACAAGGGAAGGATAAACATGTCGATTCTTCTTATCTTGACTTGGAGGACACACCAAGGCACCAAAAACCTCCTGTCCGGATACGGGTCCAGCCTCCTAGCATTGGCAACAGAGCCCAACAGTCCGACACACAAGGGATAGGCCGGCAGGCCGAAGACCCACTAATCCAGGACTCCCTCAGCCGGTGTGGCCTATTCCATGCGCGGTGTCCGTGGTCGCTGGCGGTCTCGTGTGCACGATGCTGGATGGAGGGTCCTCGAGCAGATCCGGATGAAATCCCTACTCTTGGTACGTTGCCAAGGTCCGCGATAGCGACGTTTTTTTGCGTCGTCCCCTACTTGAATGTATCGTCGTGGAGAAGCTCTAGACCCCTATCCGCTACCTCTAGGGGAAACCCTATATTAGTCAACCGGATGACGACGACGCTCATGTGTCATACCCCTCTTGAGGGCGTCATTCTTGGAGGTCTGCGTAGGTTCGAGGGACCAATGGACGGCATCTGCGGTGGAGCGACGTTCCTTGTGACGCATCGATGTCGTGGAGTCTCGGCGGTGACGCGCAGCAAAGTCTCGGCGGGGGATGTGTGATGATGTACGCGCGTAGGGAGGAGGCGCTGTCCGGCGCCATGGGGGCGTCGATGGCAGGCCTGACAAGGTCGATGCGTCAGTACCTGATCTGAAAATGGATTGATGGAAGACGGCGGCGATGACCTATGAGTGTGTCGGACCGGTTGGCGCCCCAGATCCGACATGTGGCTTTGTCGGGGTCTCCGGCTTTAGATGTTAGGCTAGGTGAGAAGTCTGGGTGTACTGCTCACACTTTCTGCATCCTTTATCATTGAATAGGAGTAGCGACAGATGTTGCCAAGATGACGGCTTGAGACATATTGATGTATTACTTGGACTTTGTAAATAATTAATAAAGTGGCTGCATCCATCTCCCAGATGCATGCCGGGGCTCATCCTCCTTTAAAAGAAAAATCTAATATTGCAATTTCTAATTTGAATATCGCAGAGCTCAAGATATGGTAATGAAAATGAAAATAAAAAGGAACATTTACATCTATGCCCCTAACTTGATCCCACTACTCAGATTTGCCCCTAATTTCGAAGGGTGCTCAAATTTGCCCCTTTGCCGTTAGTTGGCCTTATAGAAATGCCCTTCTGCGCCGTTAGCGTCCGGTCAAAGGGCTTTGACCGCATTGAAAAAAATAGTAAAAAAATCTGAAATTTTGTGGGATCGAAGGTACTCAAGTGCGCAAGGTGCGTGCAGATTTTCATGCTATTTCGACACTCTAGGAGCTCATGGCAAAGGAAAAACAGTAAATATGAACACCCATGAACAGTAAATTCAAAAAAATAGTAAAAAATTTCAAAAAAAGATGAATTTTTTTGGCATCTAAGATGCTCGGGTGCGCAAGGTGTGTGCAAAATTTTGTTGTGTTTGGACATTGTAGGAGCTCGTGGAGAAAAAAACAAAATATGGCTCAGAAAAAACTTTGAAAAAAATACACTATTTTGTTTTTTTTGCTAGAGCTCCTGGCATGTCATTTGATAACAGAATTTTGCACACACCTTGTGCAACCGATCATCTTGGATGCTAAAAAATTTCATATTTTTTTGAATTTTATTGCTATTTTTTTTAATTTACTATTCATGGGCATACATATTTACTGTTTTTCCTTTGCCATGAGCTCCTAGAGTGTCCAAACAGCATGAAAATCTGCACGCACCTTGCGCACTTGAGTACCTTCGATCCCACAAAATTTCAGATTTTTTTACTATTTTTTTCAATGCGGTCAAAGCCCTTTGACCGGACGCTAACGACGTAGAAGGGCATTTCTATAAGGCCAACTAACGGCAGAGGGGCAAATTTGAGCACCCTTCGAAATTAGGGGCAAATATGAGTAGTGGGATCAAGTTAGATGCACAAATGTAAATGACCCAAATAAAAATGAAAATGCTTCAACGGGGCTTCGTGGCGTGGGTGCGCACGGATCCGACAGCTACGAGGAGAAAAGGTGGTTGGGGTCATAGGGTGTGGCTCAGTGCGATGGTGTCGGCGGTGAGCCCGACGCGGGCCTGGTCAACGGCGGTGGGTGGCATGCAGTGGCAGGCGGGGTGCAGCAAAAGGGCCGGGTGACGCTCCGATAGCATGAGCCCGACAAAATATGGGCAAAAGAAACAAACGCCATCATCTACAGCCTTTAAGCCGGGATTCTCACGGGCCTGTGCACTTGTCAGAGACGACGTGTATATACTTCCTCCGTTCTTAAATATAAGTCAGAAAATTTCAATATGGATTACAATGGAGCGAAATGGGTGAATCTCGCTCTAAAATCCGTCTATATACATTCATATCTAATCCATATTGAAATCTCTAAAAAAGACATATATTTACGGAGAGAGTGTATCTGAGCTGCTGACCACACGATGCCGCACGCGCTCATCACCCCCACAGGCGTGCCGAGCCATATGTGGAAGTGCGACACAAACGCAAGAGCCATGCTGCAAGAACACCGTCTTTTTCTTCTGAACTCGTAAAGCGTAACATTTTGGTTCTTTTGTCCCGCACAGTGAGCGGGGAGTTTGTCCCTGAGCAATTCGCACATTGAACTTGCTCGGATACGGAGTGAGCGTCGTGCAACCCAACACCTACCTAGCAGACCACATGCAAGAGGGAGGGAATTAAAAGTTAAAACCACAAGCATATCAAGGGCGAGAGTAGAAAGCTCGACAAATCGGTTATGTCCGAACCTTCTCAACCACGGATCTTTATCCAACGTGGATCTGGAACCAGAGTTGTGGGCACTGTCCGGTTAGCGCTTATGGGTTGCTTTGCCGAGGTTGCACGTTGGACTTGCTCGGATGCGGAGATTGATTTGTTGTTGGACTGTACTGAGACCGAAGCAAGAGGTATGCTGCCTCCTGAACATTGCTATCGGAAAGAACAGGGCCTCGGTCGCTGGTTTGCCCTCCGCCTACCAATCACGGTGTCCAGGGCGCACACCGGCGGTTCACCTCTCATGACCCACAGAGCTGGGTCGCGCGTGTGCACATCGTCTGGGTAGATTGGACGACACACAACGCTCCCGAGAGGCCCTCGCGACACGCCACCCGAAAATGGACGGATCAGTAGCTCTCTTGGCCGTCACCGAAACCCAAGAGACGAAGCCACCGACAAGCGGGCCCGGCCACGCCGTCGTGTGCGGGAAAGCCCACAAGAGGGCCATCACGGGCATGCCCGACGCCACCCTATAAAGGTTGCCCCAGGCGCGTCCAGCGGCCCACCCATCATGGACCGCCAGCCAGGTCGCCCGGGCGCGCACCGTCCGGATAGATCGGATGGCTCGCGTCGCTCCCGAGAGGCCCCCATGGCACGCCACCGCGAGATGTACGGCGTGGAGGCTCTCTCAGCCCGCGGGATGCCCAGGAAGGCAGGTACTCTAGCATCCTTTATAGAGCAATACTATACATCCCTGGCAATGTCCCCTTTCCATTTCCTTCCAATTTCAGGTTGCCACTTTTGCAGAATTTTGGACAAAGAAAGAGTAATCTATCATTGACATTATTGTTCAACAATCATCACAAAGTTGTCTAAGTGACACATAATTATGCTGGTCAGAAGACAAGAGAAGTAAGTTGTCATCTGGCCGGCTTCCCCCGTCCCGCACCACACCTTTCAGTTGCCACTTTCCCGGCAGAGACTACCAAATTATGATCCGATGTTTTTTTATATGTGGTTGTATATTGTGTAGGTCTGTTTCCACTCTCATAGTGATGGTTTATGATCTTTAGCATGTTCATAGTAACAATGCATGCGACTTGAGATGACGAATACAAATACATTGTCAAGTTGTGGTGGTCATCTACTACACTATGAGTTTGAGCTGATATGACGAGAACACATATCAGCGAGCTAATATATTGATGGAGGGGATAATCGTAGTAGTTGAGAAATGTCCATGTGCTCCTTTTATTGTAGTATTAAAATGCATCCATGAAAACATCCATCACATGGTTGTTGCATGCGATGGTATCAAACGGTAGAGTAATATACATCATAGTGTTCCTATTTAAGCATGAGAAGAGATATGGAACAATGATCATAACTCGCAACAAAACCATCCTAGGCTGAGCAAGGCGTAAAACTTAGTTCTTTCTATGTTTGTGCTAGCATATACCACATACGCATTGCACACAAGTTTTTCCACTTAGTTGGAATAGATTTTAACATGCTAGGTTTATACCAACATACACCACTGGTGTACGCGATGGGCACACGTTTTGAACTTAATTGTTGGAACTGCTTTTGCAATCTAGTTGTAACCTAAAGACATCATAGGACTTGGAAGCATCAGGATCTCGGACTGCACCACCCAGACTCATCCACGAAGTCATAGTCACCCAGATTATTAGCTTGAGAAGGAGTCTTCTTCAGGTACCATATGATTGGGGTAGTACAAGCCATCACCATGCATGTTCTTCGCATGTGCTCAGTCCTGATGAGCATACCATGCTCCATGACCTGAAGTTTGATGGATGTATTAGGATTAGATGGAAGTGAGCTCAAGTGGCAAGCCAAAGACCCCAACTAAATTTGTTCAATTAGAAATGAGCTTGTTGGTAACAATAAAAACTAGAAAAGGCCATTTTTTGAGGAACTAGCAGGAGCTCTGCCATTTCATTAAAAGGAAGAGAATTGACCAGTTAATAAGGACAACTGGCTGAAACCGATACATTTGCAAGACACGCACACGCTATCCCTGAGACCACGCACCTGGCGAGCCGACGATTCTACCACACAAGTGGTCGGAGATGACACCCCACAACACTAGAGGACTCCCTGAGCCGCCGCTTCGACTTGCACGCCGGCTCCGAGGCCGCGCACCAAACTAGTCAATGACATTGCCGCCCAAGCGACCAAGGCCAACAGTACACACACGGAAGAATTCTGGAGCCGCTGCTCCGACTTCCACTCCAGCCCTGAGGCCGCGAACTAAGTGATGGGTCTTTCGCCCAAGCGACCAAAGCCAACAACACACGCGCAGGAGATTTCCGGAGCCGCCGGCCTGACTTCCATGCCGGCCCCGAGGATGCGCACCAAACTAGTGAATGACACTGCCGCCCAACCGACCAAGGCCAAGACTGCACACAGGAGAATTCCAGAGCCGCTGCTCTTACTTCCTCTCCAGCCCCGAGGCCGCGAACCAGTCCAGTCAATGGGTCTATCGCCCAGGCGACCAGAGCCAATACTGCACGCGCATGATATTTCTGGAGCCGCTGCTCCGACTTCCACACCGGCCCCGAGGCCGCGCCTCCGCCTGGCTAACGCTAACACCACAAAGCCACAGGAACCACTGACAAGGACCGGACCTCCAAGGCATCACCCCAAGAGGAAAGCAATGAGGAACACCGCAGACGCCTTCTCCAACCAAGGTTGGAACATGGGTTTTCACCCGGAAGCCCGAGACTGAGATTACAAGGGAGGTGAAAGGAATCCACGACACCGGATCCAAGGAGGGAACGACATCCAAGGACGCCACTGGCATCGGCATCGAACGAGGTCGAGCTAGGCCTTTGCCCGGAGCTCAGCAAACCCTTCGTCGCTGCAGCCTGCCCAGGAAGCCAACCACCACCAGCAGCTTGCTGGCCGTCTTGCCCAAGCCCCGCAGCCAAGTGATACAGATCGCCGCCGACAACCACCACCTACAGGGCCATCAAAAGCACCACGACGCCTCACGTATCATGGCTGCTCTGCTCTAGATCTCAAGTGCAGCACCGCTGCGCATCCTTCCTCCACACCGTTGCGAACCGCTCGCAGGCCTCCACTAGTCCACAACCTGTTGAGTATCGTGATTATTTGGAAAGTATAGGATAGTATAGGATTTATTCTATCTTGTCTTGTACTCCAAGATGGTCATGTAACTCCTATATATATGTTCATGAGGCTCAAGCAATACAACAACGATTTCATCAATCCTTCTCTATTCCTTCTACGTGGTATCAGCCTAATCTCGATCCAACCCCTAGCCATCGCCGCCACTTTCGCACCGTGCCGCCCCCGGGGCCGTCGATCTCAATGATCGCCACCGGGTCCGCGCCGCACGTACCTAGGGTTTGTCCGTCGATCCAGTTGATCGGCTACCCAAGAGGTTTTTTTCCTGATCGTTAATTGTGGGTTTTCTCTTTCGCCGGTCTATTGATCGGTGTTATTTTTCTTTTGTTTTCCAATCTAAGCTCGATTTGCATCACCTGCCACTGTTTGTCATCTACAACGTGCTTTACTTCATCGACATCTTCATCGTCTCCGGCTGAATCAGTTGGCGCATGGACTATCACGACCGCGCGGTGGCCTCTCGTACGGTCCTGCGCACCGCGCTGCATGGCCCGCGATGGCTGCCTTCTCGGGCGGTTCTCCATGTGAGCCACGCGACGCACGTCATGGTTGCAAGATCGCTCGTGCAGGTTGTCCTGGCTGCTTGCGTGTCTTGTGTACGTGTGCAGATTAGCCTCCTGTGTTGTAGGTGAGCTCTTGTGCTGGCCTGCTGTTCCGCGTCTGCGAAGCGTGCGACTCTTTCTTTTTTTTTTTTTTCTTTTTTTGCGGCGAGAAGCCTGCGACTATTATGTGCTGCAGCTGGTCCTCGTCCTGTGCAACACACTTCCGGTCTGTTCAATCGTGCGTGTCTTCGCATGATCCCATCAAGTTCGTCAATAAGTACGTGCGCCACTTCATCGATCGAGCAAACGTGCTGCCCGCTGTGTCGCCCCGTCTGGTTGTCGCACCCCCCACCCGCTGCCCTGTGGTTTCTATCGCGGCTGCACCGATCCACGTGATACCGATGTGTCCCCTCAGCCGCAGCATGTGGGATATGCCGATGTCCCGAGGCCATTCCTTTGGTTGCATTGACTTACATGATGCCGCTGCGTCGACCCTTTGGGTCGCGCCCCGCGGTCCTCGGCCGCCCCGAAGCCGTCCCCGCGACTGCACCAACCCCCGCGCTACTGTTGCATTGCTCCTTTGGGTCGTAGCATCGCGACACTTGGTCCACGCCGTCATCCCATGCTATCCCCGCGGTTGCACCGACCCTCATGCTGCCGTTGCCTCACCCCTTCGGGCCATAGCGAGCGTGGCACGCGGTCCCTGCCATCGCACCAAGGTCTTACCCGCCGCTGCCCTGACCCGCGCGCTGCTGCTGGGTCGCCCCTTCGGGTCGTAGTGCCGCGCGGCCCACTACACCGTTCCGCGCGTCGACTTCTACGTGGTATGCGCCGCGCCGCTGGTGACCCATAAGTATAGAGGATCAATCGTAGTCCTTTCGATAAGTGTCGAACCCAACGAGGAGCAGAAGGAAATGAAAAGCGTTTTCCAGCAAGGTAATATCTGCAGGCACTGAAATTGTCGGTAATAGATAGTTTGGTAGCAAGATAATTTATGACAAGTGACAAGTACCAATAGTAGCAATATGTGCAGCGAGGTAGCCTAATCCTTTTTATAGCAAAGGACAGGCTGGAAATTTCTCTTATAACAAGTAAAATATTCTTGACGACACACGAGAATTTCATCTAGTCACTTTCATCATGTTTGTTTGATTTGTATTCGCTACTTTGATAATTTCATATGTGGGTGGACCAGTGCTTGGGTGATGTTCTTACTTGAACAAGCATTTCACTTATGATTACCCCCTCTCGCAAGCATCTGCAACTATGAAAAAAAAATTAAGATAAATCTAACCATAGCATTAAACATATGTATCCAAATCAGCTCCTTACAGAATAACGCATAAACTAGGGTTTAACCTTCTGTCACTCTAGCAACCCGGCATCTAATTACTACTCCATAATGCAATCCCTTAGACGCAAAAATGATGAAGTGTCATGTAGTCGACGTTCACATAACACCACTAAGGGAATCACAACATACACATCATTAAAATATCGAACGAATACCAAATTCATATGATTTCTTATCACAAGACTTCCCCATGTCCTCAAGAACAAAAGCAACTACTCAAAAATCATATTAATGCTCAAGATCAGAGGGTTATTGAATAGCATAATGTATCTAAACATATAATCTTTCACCAAATAAACCAACTAGCATCAACTACTAGATGTAATCAACACTACTAGCAATCCATAGGTACCAATCTGAGGTTTTGATACAAAAATTGAATATAAGGGATGAACTAAGGTTTGAGATGAGATGGTGTTGGTGAAGATTGATCCTCCCACGATGAGAGGATCGTTGGTGATGACGATGGCTTCGATTTTCCCCTCCCGAAGGAAAGTTTCCCCGGCGAAATCGCTCCGCCGGAGAGCAAAAGTCCTCCTGCCCAGGTTCCACCTCGAGACGGCGGTGCTTCTTCCCGAAAGCTCTCCCCTGATTTTTTTCTAGGGTAAATGGGGTTATATACCAGAAGATGAGCCTGGAGGCCTGCCAGGCTCACCACAAGCTCGGGGGGCGCGCCACCAGGCTTGTGGCTACCTGGTGGGTCCCCCTCTAGTATTTCTTTCACCAATATTTTTAATATATTCCGAAATAATTCTCCGTCAATTTTCATCTCATTTGGAGATGTTCAGAAAAGTTGCCTCCGATATAGTCCTTTCTGGTCCAGAATTCCAGCTGCCGGCAATCTCCCTCTTCATATAATTCTTGCAAAATAAGAGAGAAAAGGCATAAGAATTGTATTATAGAGTGAAATTACAGTTCATAATGCAATAAATATCAACATGAAAACATGATGCAAAATGGACGTATCAGCCGCCTCCCTAGGCGCAGGAATGTCACCATCCGCACCGGTCTTCGTCATGTTGTCGGGTTCTTCCACGCCTACTTCGAGCACCGCCGCCGCCGCCTCCTCAGGCCACCGCCGCCGCTCTTCTTCCACGCGCCGCTCCCTCACCCGAGCTGCGCTGCCACTCCATCTCTTCGTCTTCGTACAGCACCAGCTCATCGCTCGCGTCGCCGTCATCTCTCCTGACCACTTCATCTACCCCGACCACCGAGGGCGTCATCGGCTCCATGCCTATTGGCGCCGCAATCGTTGTCGAGTCCTTCTCTGCCCCTTGGCATGGCGTACAACTCCTGCAGGTCACCGTCAATGCATGCTCGATGCTGGCAACACCGACGCATGCTTTCATCCACGATGTGTCCCCGGGCTTGGCAAGCCTGGAGCGGCGCCTTATCAACATCGACTTCGTCTTTCTACGCATGCATGGTACTAACAACACTGACACATGCCTTCGTTGACAGCATGTCCCCGGACTTGGCAAACCCGGTGTGATGCCTCGTCAACACCGTCTTCTTCCCGGCGCACCACTACCTCGCCACCACTGCGCCCATGACTAACACGGCGCCTCCTTGCGCCCGTGGCTCCACGGTGACTACCTCAACACCGGCCATCCCGACTCGATATCGACCACAGCGTCCTTCGCACGGCTACCTCGACCATGGTTATACCATCCTACACTTTTGGCTACATCGACATCGGCACAAAGGGCTACCGTCTTGCTTGAACAACCTCGTCGGTTTTCACTCCAGCCACAACTTCCGTGATGCATCGACCGTTACGACTATGGGGAGATGTCCGTCGGCTTACCTTTGGATTCTTCTCCAGTCCCACCGTCTGCATCGCTATCGTTGTGACTATGTGGGATGTTGTGTATCATGATAATTAGGAGGTATAGGATAGCATAGGATTTATTCTATCTTGTCTTGTACTCTAAGATGGTCATGTAGCACCTATATATATGCCCACGAAGCTCAAGCAATAGAACAACAATTCCACCAATCTCTCTCTGTTCCTCCTACACAGCCAACCCCGCCCCCACATAGCCTGTCGTCGCCGTGTAGCACTAGCCCGGATCCAAGCACGTCTACCCAGATCCGGAGAACATGACTGCACATCGAGCAACAGCGCATCCGCTGGACCGCCACACACGCCAATGACGCGCTTTCCCACAAGATCCAGGCGCGAGGCCCCCGGATCCACCTCCCCGCAGTCCGACGTTGTGCCACCGCAGCGAGGACAGAGCACGCCGGCACCACCGCATCATGGGGCTGCCGCCCCAGCTTCCCATCACCGGTGCCCAGCCAAGGCACGTGCCTCGGCCACGCGCGCAACACACCGCACCGTCCGCTGCCCCGCGGCCAGCTCGCTGCACAGCCGCCGCCCCAAGACGGCGCCCCACGCAATGACGACACCACCAGAACTTGCCATGCCAAGTGACAGGTCCGCCGCCACCGTCCGCCTCCGACTACGGCGAAGGGAAGACGAGGGAGGCGAGGGCGCCACCCGTGTCGGCCCTAGTAGCGATGCTTGGGCTGGAGACCAAGGCCATTTTATTGGAGAGGCTACAAACTTTACTTAAAGTGAAGAAACTGTTGATTGACGTCCAAAAAAGGAGTCCATCCCTCGGTCCGTAACGTAAGACATTTACGCTAGTGTAAAAAAACGTCTTACATTACGGGATAAATAGTACTTCGCTAAACAACAAATTGAAGTCCTTTATTTTGCTTACCCTCTTTTTTTGCAAAATTCTCAGCACTTTAGCCACGTATACCCCCCTTTTCATTCTCTCCTGTCGTTTTTGCAGATTCCAGAAAAACACAAACAGAAAAATCATCACAATCTATAGAGTCACTTTATTTGCCACGTTTCCCGGCAGCAGTACTAGCACGAGTCACTTCAGTCTACATCCACAACTGATCTTCCCTTGAAAGCCTGCACAAATGGCATCACCACCTAACCTAACATAGCTAGGGAGGCGTTTTGGCTCCCGGGATCATCTGCACCTGCTTTCAATAAAAAAATCAAAACAAATACTAGAAAATTTTAAAAAATTCAATTTTTTTTGGCATGGTAGATAATTTGGTGCGTGATGTTCGCTCCAAATTTCAAATCATTTGGACATCTGAGTTGCTCTCGGCAAAAAAGACAAATTTAGGGTCTGTTAAATAGTGTACGGTTCATATACTGTTTTGACCCAATTTGTCTTTTTTGCTGAGAGCTACTCAAATGTCCAAATGGTCTGAAATTTGGAGCACACCTCACGCACCAAATTATCTACCTTGCACAAAAAATTTGGATTTTTTCTTATTTTTGGTGATTTTTTTGAATTGTTTCTTGAGCGGGTGCAGATGAGCCCGGGCTCAGAATTGGATATTCGGCCCTTAAGGGCCTTAAATAAGCTAATCACCATCATCCATGTGTTGGATTGGATCACAACACAAAGCTTCTCTCTCTGTTTCTCTGTCTCCGTGTCCTACTTGTGACAACACAGGCTTGAGGGATTTATTGGACAAAGGACGCATTTATTATTTTAAAATGTAGAAAACATGAGGAGTAACACCCGATCTCTACATAATTAGGATGCACACAACCAATCACAAAGAGTCTGACAAAAAGGAAGAAAAAACCGATATATCGATAACAGTAGAATCCTAATCTCGAAAGGGGTGGTGGTGAAGGAAATATGCCCTAGAGGCAATAATAAAGCCATTATTTTATATTTCCTTATTCATGATAAAGGTTTATTATTCATGCAAGAATTTTATTGATCAGAAACTTAAATACATGTGTGAATACATAAACAAATACCGTGTCCCTAATAAGCCTCTACTAGACTAGCTCGTTGATCAAAGATGGTTATGGTTTCCTAACCATGGACATGCGTTGTCATTTGATAACGGGATCACATCATTAGGAGAATGATGTGATGGACAAGAGCCACCCTTTAGCTTAGCATAATGATCATTCAGTTTTATTGCTATTGCTTTCTTCATGTCAAATACATATTCCTTCGATTATGAGATTATGCAACTCCCGGATACCGGAGGAATACCTTGTGTGCTATCAAACGTCACAATGTAACTGGGTGATCATAAAGATGCTCTACAGGTATCTCCGAAAGGTGTTTGTTGAGTTGGCATAGATCGAGATTAGGATTTGTCACTCCGAGTATCGGAGAGGTATCTCTGGGCCCTTCTCGGTAATACACGTCATAAGCTTGCAAGCAAATGCCTAAGGAGTTAGTCACGAGGTGATGTATTACGGAACGAGTAAAGAGACTTGCCGGTAACGAGATTGAACTAGGTATGAAGATACCAACGATCGAATCTCAGGCAAGTAACATACCGACAGACAAAAGGAATTGCGTATATTGTCATAACGGTTCGGCTGATAAAGATCTTCATAGAATATGTAGGAGCCAATATGAGCATCCAGGTTCCGCTATTGGTTATTGGCCGGAGAGGTGTCTCGGTCATGTCTACATAGTTCTCGAACCCGTAGGGTCCGCACGCTTAACGTTCGATGTCGATTTGGTATTATAAGAGTTATGTGTTTTGGTGACCGAATGTTGTTCAGAGTCCTGGATGTGATCACGGACATGACGAGGAGCTCCAGAATGGTCCGGAGGTAAAGATCGATATATAGGACGATGCTATTTGGTCTTCGGAATGGTTTCGGAGTGCACCGGAAAGTTATCAGAATACCAGAAGGGGTTCCGGAGGCACCGGGAGAATATTGGGCATTATTGGGCCATGTAGAGGGAACACACTAGCCCACATGGGCTGGTGCGCCCCCTCTAAGGCAGCCACACCCAATTAGATGGAAGAGGGAGGCGCCACCTCCTCTTACCATATCCCGGAGAGGGGAGGAAGGAAAGAAGGGGCGCCTCCTCCCTTTCCTTCCCCCTTGTGCCAATTTTTGGCAGGGGGGCGCACCAAAGGGAGGAGCCCTAGGGCTGCCGCCGCACCACTTGGGGTGCCCTAGGGGCTGCCTCCTCCCCTCCCACACCTATATATATGTGGGGAGGGGTGCCACACAATACACAGCTTATTACATGCCGTGTGTCGGCACACCTCCGCCTCTAGTTTACTCCTCCGCTCTAGATCGTCGTAGTGCTTAGGCGAAGCCCTGCAGGATTGCTTCACCACCACCGTCACCACGCCGTTATGTTGAAGGAACTCATCTACTACCTCATCCCGCTTGCTAGATCAAGATGGCGAGGATGACACCGAGCTGAACGTGTGCAGAACGCGGAGGTGCCGTGCGTTTGGTACTTGATCGGGCGGATCGCGAAGATGTACGACTACATCAACCGCATTGAATAAACGCTTCCGCTTACGGTCTACGAGGGTACGTAGACACACTCTCCCCCTTGGTTGCTATGCATCTCCATGGATAGATCATTGCGTGTGCGTAGAATTTTTTTTTGTTTTCCATGCAACGTTTCCCAACAGTGGTATCTGAGCCAGGTCTATGCGTAGATGATATGCACGAGTAGAACACAAAGAAGTTGTGTGCGGTGATGTTCATACTTCTTACCACCAACGTCTAATTTTGATTCGGCGGCATTGTGGTATGAAGCGGCCCGGACAAATCTTACATGTCCACGTACATGAGACCGGTTCCACCGACTGACATACAACTAGTTTTGCATAAAGGTGGCTGGTGGGTGTCTGTTTCTCCTACTTTAGTTGAATCGAATTTGACTGCGGCCAGTCCTTGAAGAAGGTTAAAACAGCAAACTTGATAAATCACCGTTGTGGTTTTTGCCGTAGGTAAGAACGGTTCTTGCTAGAAGCCCGTAGCAACCACGTAAAACTTGCAACAGCAAAGTAGAGGACGTCTAACTTGTTTTTGCAGGGTATGTTGTAATGTGATATGGTCAAGACATGATGTGATATACGTTATTGTATGAGATGATCATGTTTTGTAATTTATCGGCAACCGGCAGGAGCCTTATGGTTGTCTCTTTATTGTATGAAATGCAAGCGCCATATAATTGCTTTACTTTATCGCTATGCGTTAGCAATAGTTGTAGAAGTAATAGTTGGCGAGACAACCACAACGCAATGATGGAGATCAACGTGTCAAGCCGGTGACGATGGAGATCATGACGATGCTTTGGAGATGGAGATCAAAAGCACAAGATGATGATGGCCATATCATGTCACATATTTTGATTGCATGTGATGTTTATCTTTTATGCATCTTATTTTGCATAGATCGATGGTAGCATTATAAGATGATCCCTTCACTAAATTTTAAGATATAATTGTTCTCCCCGAGTATGCACCGTTGCGAAAGTTCATCGTTTCGAGACACCACATGATGATCGGGTGTGATAGACTCTACGTTCACATACAACGGGTGTAAGACAGTTTTGCACATGAAGAATACTTGGGTTAAACTTGACGAGCCTAACATGTACAGACATGGTCCGGGAACACTGGAGACCGAAAGGTCGAACGTGAGTCATATAATAGATATGATCAACATAGAGATGTTCACCATTGATGACTACCCCATCTCACGTGATGATCGGACATGGGTTAGTTGATTTGGATCACGTATCACTTAGATAACTTGAGGGATGTTTATTTCAGTGGGAGTTCATTAGTAATTTGATTAATTGAACTTAATTTATTATGAACTTAGTCCTGATAGTATTTGCAAATCTATATTGTAGATCAATAGCTCGCGATATAGCTCCCCTATTTTTGAGATGTTCCTAGAGAAAACTAAGTTGAAAGATGATAGTAGCAATGATGCGGACTGGGTCCGTGATCTGAGGATTATCCTCATTGCTGCATAGAAGAATTATGTCCTTAATGCACCGCTAGGTGATAGACCTATTGTAGGAGCAGATGCAAACATTATGAACGTCTAGCAAGCTCGGTATGACAACTACTTAATAGTTTAGTGCACCATGCTTTACGGCTTAGAACCGGGACTTCAAAAATGTTTTGAACGCCACGGAGCATACAAGTATTTTGTCTACAAGATGGAGGAGAATAGCTCAGCCAGTGAGCATGTGCTCAAAATGTCTAGGTACTACAATCGCTTGAATCAAGTGGGAGTTAATCTTTCAGATAAGATAGTGATTGACAGAGTTCTCTAGTCACTATCACCAAGCTACTAGAACTTCGTGATAAACTATAATATGCAAGGGATGACGAAAACGATTCCCGAGCTCTTCGCGATGCTGAAATCGACGAAGGTAGAAATCAAGAAAGAGCATCAAATGTTGATGGTTATCAAGACCACTAGTTTCAAGAAAAAGGGCAAAAGGGAAAGAAAGGGAACTTCAAGAAGAATGGCAAACAAGTTGCCGCTCCCATGAAGAAACCCAAAGTTAGACCCAAGCCTGAAACTTAGTGCTTCTACTACAAAGAAAATGGTCACTGGAAGCGAAACTACCCCAAATACTTGGCGGATAAGAAGGATGGCAAAGTGAACAAAGGTATATTTGATATACATGTTATTGATGTGTACTTTACTAGTGTTCATAGTAGCCCCTGGGTATTTTATACCGGTTCAGTTGCTAAGATTAGTAACTCAAAATAGGAGTTGCAAAATGAACAGAGACTAGTTAATGGCGAGGTGACGATGAGTGTTGGATGTGATTCCAAGGTTGATAAGATCACCATCGCACACTCCCTCTACCTTCGGGATTAGTATTGGACCTAAATAAATATTATTTGGTGTTTGCGTTGAGCATGAATATGATTGGATCATGTTTATTGCGATACGGTTATTCATTTAAGTCATAGAATAATTGTTGTTTTGTTTACATGAATAAAAACCTTCTATGGTCATACACCCAATGTAAATGGTTTATTGAATCTCGATCGTAGTGATACACATATTCATAATATTGATGCCAAAAGATGCAAAGTTGATAATGATAGTGCACCATATTTGTGGCACTGCCGTTTAGGTCATATTGGTGTAAAACGCATGAAGAAACTCCATACAGATGGACTTTTGGAATCACTTGATTATGAATCATTTGATACTTGCGAACCATGCCTCATGGGCAAGATGACTAAAACTCCGTTCTCCGGAACAATGGAGCGAGCTAATGACTTATTGGAAATAATACATACCGATGTATGCGGTCCGATGAGTGTTGAAGCACGCGGCGGGTATCGTCATTTTCTCACCTTGACTGATGGTTCGAGTAGATATGGGTATATCTACTTGATGAAACACAAGTCTGAAACATTTGAAAAGTTCAAAGAATTTCAGAGTGAAGTTGAGAATCATCGTAACAATAAAATAAAATTTCTACGATCTGATCGCGGAGGCAAATATTTGAGTTACGAGTTTGGCCTTCATTTAAAACAATGTGGAATTGTTTCACAACTCACGCCACCTGGAACACCACAGCGTAATGGTGTGTTCGAACATCGTAACCGTGCTTTATTAGATATGGTACGTTCTATGATGTCTCTGATCGATTTACCACTATCGTTTTGGGGTTATGCATTAGAGACAGCTGCATTCACGTTAAATAGGGCACCGTCTAAATCCGTTGAGACGACACAGTATGAACTATGGTTTGGCAAGAAACCTAAGCTGTCATTTCTTAAAGTTTGGGGATGCGACACTTATGTCAAAAGGCTTCAGCTTGATAAGCTCGAACCCAAATCGGAGAAGTGCGTCTTCATAGGATACCCTAAGGAAACAATTGGGTACACCTTCTACCACAGATCAGAAGACAAGATCTTTGTTGCTAAGAATGGATACTTTCTAGAGAAGGAGTTTCTCTCGAAAGAAGTGAGTGGGAGGAAAGTAGAACTTGATGAGGTAATTGTACCTTCTCTCGAATTGGAGAGTAGCGCATCACAGAAAACTGTTCCAGTGATGCCAACACCAACCAGAGAGGAAGCAAATGATGTTGATCGTGAAACTTCAGATCAAGTTACTACTGAACCTCGTAGGTCAACCAGAGCACGATCCGCACCAGAATGGTACGATAATCCTGTTCTGGAAGTCATGTTATTAGACCAAGGCGAACCTACGAACTATGAAAAAGCTATGATGAGCCCAGATTCCGACAGATGGCTTGAGGCCATAAAATCTGAGATAGAATCCATGTATGAGAACAAAGTGTGGACTTTGGTGGACTTGCCCGATGATCGGTAAGCCATTGAGAATAAATGGATCTTCAAGAGGAAGACGGACGCTGATGGTAATATCACTGTCTACAAAGCTCGACTTGTTGCAAAAGGTTTTCGACGAGTTCAAGGAGTTGACTACGATGAGACTTTCTCACCCATAGCGATGCTTAAGTATGTCCGAATCATGTTAGCAATTGCCGCATTTTATGAAATCTGGCAAATGGACGTCAAAACTGCATTCCTTAATGGATATCTTAAAGAAGAGTTGTATATGATGCAACCAGAAGGTTTTGTCAATCCTAAAGGTGCTAACGAAGTGTGTAAGCTCCAACGATCCATCTATGGACTGGTGCAAGCATCTCGGAGTTGGAATATACGCTTTGATGAGGTGATCAAATCATATGGTTTTATACAGACTTATGGTGAAGCCTGTATTTACAAGAAAGTGAGTGGGAGCTCTGTAGCATTTCTGATATTATATGTGGATGACATATTTGTTGATTGGAAATGATATAGATTTTCTAGATAGCATAAAAGAATACTTGAATAAGAATTTTTCAATGAAAGACCTCGGTGAAGCTGCTTACGTATTAAGCATCAAGATCTATAGGGATAGATCGAGACGCTTAATAGGACTTTCACAAAGCACATACCTTGACAAAGTTTTGAAGAAGTTCAAAATAGATCAGTCAAAGAAAGGGTTCTTGCCTGTGTTGTAAGGTGAAGTTGAGTAAGACTCACAACCCGAGCACGGTAGAAGATAGAGAGAGAATGAAAGTCATTCCCTATGCCTCAGCCATAGGTTCTATAAAGTATGCCATGCTGTGTACCAGACCTATTGTGTGCCTTGCCATGAGTTTGGCAAGGGGGTACAATGGTGATCTAGGAGTAGATCACTGGCCAGCGGTCAAAATTATCCTTAGTTACCTAAGAGGACTAAGGAAATATTTCTTGGTTATGGAGGTGATAAAGAGTTCGTCATAAAGGGTTACGTCGATGCAAGCTTTAACACTGATCCAGATGACTCTGAGTCTCGATCAAGATACGTATTGAAAGTGGGAGCAATTAGCTAGAGTAGCTCCATGCAGAGCTTTGTAGACATAGAAATTTGCAAAATACATACGGATCTGAATGTGGCAGACCCATTGACTAAACTTCTCTCACAAGCAAAACATGATCACACCTTAGTACTCTTTGGGTGTTAATCACATGGCGATGTGAACTAGATTATTGACTCTAGTAAACTCTTTGGGTGTTGGTCACATGGCGATGTGAACTATGGGTGTTAATCACATGGTGATGTGAACTAGATTATTGACTCTAGTGCAAGTGGGAGACTAAAGGAAATATGCAATAGAGGCAATAATAAAGTTGTTATTTTATATTTCCTTATTCATGATAAAGGTTTATTATTGATGCTAGAAATGTATTGATCGGAATCTTAAATACATGTGTGAATACATAAACAAATACCGTGTCCCTAGTAAGCCTCTACTAGACTAGCTCGTTGATCAAAGATGGTTAAGGTTTCCTAACCATGGACATGTGTTGTCATTTGATAATGGGATCACATCATTATTAGAATGATGTGATGGACAAGACCCACCCGTTAGCTTAGCATAATGATCGTTCAGTTTTATTGCTATTGCTTTCTTCATGTCAAATACATATTCCTTCGACTATGAGATTATGCAACTCCCGGATACCGGAGGAATACCTTGTGTGCTATCAAACGTCACAACATAACTGGGAGATCATAAAGATGCTCTACAGGTATCTCCGAAGGTGTTTGTTGAGTTAGCATAGATCGAGATTAGGATTTGTCACTCCGAGTATCGGAGAGGTATCTCTGGGCCCTTCTCGGTAATACACGTCATAAGGTTGCAAGCAAATGACAAAGGAGTTAGTCACGAGGTGATGTATTACCAAATGAGTAAAGAGACTTGCTGGTAACGAGATTGAACTAGGGATGAAGATACCGGCGATTGAATCCGGAGGTGCGTCTGTCATTTGCTTGCAGGCCCTTAATGTACTCGGAGGTGCGTCTGTCACCGTACATCCATTGCCGGTTCATCTGCGTGCATTATATATAATTAAGTGTGTCAAAAACCATTACAGAACATCATGAATAGAGAAGTGACCAAATTAATAGAAGTTCATCATCACATTAAAACCAAAGTACAGTAGTGATCAAATGTTATTACTGAAAAAATAAATACATAAAGTTCATACATAGTTCTCATTGAACAACATATAGCTCTCTAGAGCATCTAATTAAAACATACATTAAAACTATGTAAACCATTTCAATGCAACAACAAATGCGATCATAATCGCAACTAAGGTAACAATTGATCCAACGGCATAATGATACCAAGCCTCGGTATGAATGGCATGTTTTTTAATCTTTCTAATCTTCAAGCACATTTTATCCATCTTGATCTTGTGATCATCGACGACATCCGCAACATGCAACTCCAATTCCATCTTCTCCTCCTCAATTCTTTTCAATTTTTTCTTCAAGTAATCGTTTTCTTTTTCAACTAAATTTAACCTCTCGACAAGAGGGTCGGTTGGAATTTCCGGTTCACATACCTCCTAGATAAAAACATCTATGTCACGTTGGTCGGCATAATTGTCATAAACACTAAATGAAACAAATAGTTGTAAAAGATAATATACCACATCCGAATCGTAGACAGGACGAGGGCCGACGGGGGTGGATACCAAAACCGTCGCACTATATAATAACAAACAATAATAAAATTAAGAAAATTATACAAGTATCTATCTAAATCATACAAGTAAGAATTTTTTTATTTTAGAAAGAAGATAAGAAGAAGAGGCTCACCACGATGGTGCCGGCGACGAGATCGGCGCGGGCGATCGACGGCGGTGAGGACGGGGACGGGACAGGACGGACCGGTAAACCTAGACAAATCTTGAGGAAAATGGATCTTGGACAAGGAGCTTCGAGAGGAGAAAGCTTAAGTGTGGCTCGGGCATTTCATCGAAGACCTCATGTGCATAGGAGGTGAGCTAGAGCAACACACACCTCTCCCACGGCCGGCCAAAAAAACAGAGCAGTGGCTCTGTTCGCGGGCAGGCGCGAGGGTATATATAGGGATCTCTTTAGTCCCGGGTGGTGGCTAAAACCGGGACAAAAGGACAACATTTGGTCCCGGTTCCAGCCACCAACCGGGACTAAAGGTGCTGGGCCAGGAGCGAGGCCCATTGGTCCCGGTTCGTGTCTGGAACCGGGACCAAAGGGGTCAGACGAACCGGGACCAATGGCCACCGAGGCCCGGCCGGCGCCCTGGCCTCACGAACCGGGACTGATGCACCCTTTGGTCCCGGTTCGTGAGTGAACCGGGATTAATGCCCTTACCCAGGCCTCAACCAAAGCCCTGTTTTCTACTAGTGCTCCCTTTCCTTCCGCCTTGTGCCAATTTTTGGCAGGGGGCACACCAAAGGGAGGAGCCTTAGGGCTGCCGCCGCACCACTTGGGGTGCCCTAGGGGCTGCCTCCTCCCCTCCCACACCTATATATATGTGGGGAGGGGTGCCACACAATACACACAGCTTATTCCATGCCGTGTGTCGGCACCCCTCCGCCTCTAGTTTACTCCTCCGCTCTAGATCGTCGCAGTGCTTAGGCGAAGCCCTGCGGGATTGCTTCACCACCACCTTCACCACGCCGTTATGCTGACGGAACTCATCTACTACCTCGCCCCGCTTGCTGGATCAAGATGGCGAGGATGACACCGAGCTGAACGTGTGTAGAACGCGGAGGTGCCGTGCGTTCGGTACTTGATCGGGCGGATCGCGAATGTGTATGACTACATCAACCGCGTTGAATAAACGCTTCCGCTTACGGTCTACGAGGGTACGTAGACACACTCTCCCCCTTTGTTGCTATGCATCTCCATGGATAGATCATTGCGTGTGCGTAGAATTTTTTTTGTTTTCCATGCAACGTTTCCCAACAGGTGGACCGTTCTGGAGATTATGCTGCCACCCATATGGGTAAAAGCCACTATAGCCACCTGCTCCAACCGCATACACACTGCCTTGAACGACGGTTGGTACTCCGCTCGTTGTAGCGTGCACCACGTACGAAGCGAGTGAGTACAATAGAAAATAATTACTTGCAGAGGAGAACCATTTTTGTCATTCAAAACCAAATCATTTCTACGTAGACAAAGTGACCATAGTAAGGCAGAAGCTCCTACCCTTATTATCATTTTATACCTATTTGAAATATCATCCAACCAATAACCAAAAATATTGGCAACACTTGTGGGCAGATACAAATTTGACGATAGTTGGATGACTGACCACGTAGAACATGCAAGTTTGCATTGGAAAAAGAGGTGTTTGATTGTCTAGTCGTGAGTACAAAAGCAACACTTCTTACTCCTTAGGCAGTTGCGACGTGCGAGGTTGTCTTTGGTTATTACAACCGCCCTTCGAAGATACCACACAAAATTTTTAGCTTTTAGTGGAACCTTTGACTTACAAATTTTGTTATTATTATCCATCGATACCTCAGAATGTGCTACTATGAAAGACCCAGATGTAGTGAGGTTCCAATGAAACACATTCCTACCTTGTGTAAGGTTAATGAATCCAGTCGGGATAAAAGATTTTACCATGACATAAGTTGGGGCCCAATCAAATCCGGCTTGAATGAAATATTCGGCGGGGATGAACTGAGCACCTGCGCAATAGTATTATTCTTATCACAAGGAATGTTATACAAGGCTGCACATTGTTCATGGAGACTAAGATTGTCTAGCCATATGTCCTCCCAGAAACAAATCTCTGACCCCTCCTTTATCATGAAAGACTCAAAGTGAAATAGGTGTTTCTTTGCTTTCATTAGGCTAGCCCAAAAGTATGATTCACCAAGTTTCCAATATGCCAGAGACAAGGTCTTTTGGTCTAGATAACATACTAGAGGGATAGAGAGGAAAAGAATCAAGGCAACCTCTACAAACCCTCTTGTGAAGGCAAGCTTTCTAAACATATTATTGCTATGCCATGTGATGTTTCTTGAATTTTCTATGATTTTCCCTATGGATAAAATGGCATATATTTCTTTATTTAAAATGTAATAACAGGTATGACCTTGATACTTGCTTCATATGCTTATGTCTCTGGATAAATGTTTGGGAAACTTTTTATTTCAAAACAGGAGCATTTTGTTTTGATGGCTTGTATGATTTTGTTGTGAGCAGTTGGTTCTATGGTGATATGGTTGATATTGATGTTTATGCTTGTGATGATGAGCATGCTTTATTGATGAGAATTTTGGCCTTGATATTTTGTTGAGATGTTGCTAGTAGTTTTGTTGATAAGTTTATGGCGCCACTACGCGTCGGCCGGCGGATCTTTTAAAAAGATCCGCCGGCTTGGCGGTCGTTAGATTTGGCGCCATCCAGCGGCCCAGCCCCGTCCTCACCTTTGCAACAAAGGTAGTGTTGCAGAAGCCATTGCAACAGAGCTCGTGTTGCAGAAACATTTGCAATAGAGATTGTGTTGCGGATCTTTGCAACAGAGTTCGTGTTACGGAAACATTTGCAACAAAGAGTGTGTTGCGGAATATTTTTTCATAGTCTCATGGACTTCTATGTTAGAAGGGGGAGAGAGATTTGGTGGAATAGTTGTTGTATTGCTTAAGCCTCATGGGCATATATATATAGGAGTACATGATCATCTTGGAGTAAAATGCAAGGTAGAATAATATCCTACTCTATCCTAGCTTTCCTAATAATCACGATACTCAACATCCCCCCGCAGTCACAACGGTAGCGACGCAGACGGTGAGACTGGAGAAGAATCCGAAGGCAAGCCGACGGACACCCCCCACAGTCGTAACGGTCGACGCATCGCGGAAGTCGTGGCTGGAGTGGAAATCGACGAGGTTGATCAAGCAAGGGGGTAGCCCTTTGTGTCGTTGTCGAGGTAGCCGAGAGCGTGGGTGGTGGAGCCGTGGTTGAGGTAGCCGTGCAAAGAATGCCGTGGTCGATGTCGAGTCAGGGTAGCCGGTGTTGAGGAAGTCGCCGTGGAGCCGCAGGCGCAAGGAGGCGCCGAGTTAGCATGGGCGCAGTGGTGTCGAAGTAGGGGTGCACCGGAGAGAAGACGGTGTTGACGAGGCGTCGTGCCGGGTGTGCCAAGCCCGGGGACACGTCGTGGACGAAGGCACGCGTCGGTGTTGCCAGCACCGGGCATGCGTAGACGGACGAAGAAGAAGTTGACGAAGCGCCGCACCAGGCTTGCCAGACCCGGGGACACGTCGTGGACGAAGGCACGCACCGGTGTTGCCAGCACCGGGCATGCGTAGACGAGGGACTTGCACGAGCTGTACGCCAAGTCGGAGAAGTCGGAGGGGCCAGTAGAGAAGAACTCGACGACGGTTGCGGCGCCAATCGGCGCGGGGCCATTGTCGCCCGCGGTTGTCGGAGTAGACGAAGTGGTCGGGTAGATGACGGCGACGCTGGTGATGGGCTGGTGCTGGACGAAGACGAAGGAGGTGGACGGGCGGCGGCGGCCAAAGAAGAGCGGCGGCGGCGGCTAGGTTAGGAGCACGACGGCGGTGCTCGAAGTAGGCGAAGAACCCTGACAGCGGGACGAAGACCGGCGCGGACGCTGGCGTTCCCGCGCCAAGGGAGACGGCGCGGCGCATACCACGGGAGGTCGACGCGCGGTGACGGCGGAGTGGACCGCGGGCCGCGGCGCTACGGCCCAAAGGGGCGACGCAGTGGCGGCGGGCAGGTCGGGGCGACGGCGGGAAGACCTCGGGGCGGTGGCGGGGACCGCGGGCCGTGGCGCTACGGCCGGAAGGGGCAGCGCAGCGATGAAACCAGGGTCGGTGCAACCGCGGGAACGGTCTCGGGACGGCGGCGTGGACCGCGTGCCACGCTCGCTACGGCCCGACGGGGCGACGCAGCGGCGGCGCGAGGGTCGGTGCAACCACGGAGACGACCTGGATCGGACGGCCTCGGGACGACGGTGGACCGCGAGCCGCGGCACTATGGCCCGAAGGGACGACGCAGCGATGACGCTGGTCGGTGCAGCCGAGAGAAGAACCACGGGGTGGCTGCGTTGCGGCCCGACGGGACGACGCAGCGACAGCCCGTTCATCGATCGGAGAGACGCACTGTTCATCGATCGGAGAGACGCACTGTACTGGTAGACGATCTTCGTCAGAATTTGGTGCAGGCACGCACGATGCGGTTGATCCTACCGCGGATGGGCGTGTATCAGGCGGCCGGACGAGGCAGGCAAGCACACAAACAACCCCCGTCCCGCCCTGGACGCAGCATGCATGTACGAGCAGTCAACATGGCCAATGCACAAGCACCAACGTACACACCCATGCACATGCACTGGACGCGGCCTCGCGGTGTGGATGGATCGGCCAACGCAGATGCTCGAGCAGCAACCCACGCCCGCGCGAGGCGCGTGGATGGTCGCGGGCATGTGGTGAGGACGAGAGGCGAGCAAAGTACATCGCGAGCAGTCGCCGTACCAGCGCGTCGGACGCGCGACATGCGTGTAGCCTGTTGCCTTGTGGCAACCAATCCAGATGGAGACGACGAAGATGTCGATGGTGCAGAGGCGCGGTGTAGATGACGAACGGCGATGAGCGACTCAATCTGATCTGAGATCGGAAAACCAAATAAGGAGCGCCGATCAAGACGACCGGCGTGAGAGAGAAAATCCGGATCAAGGATCGGAAAAAATACTCTCTAGGACAGCCGATCAACACAACCGGCGGACGAACCCTACCCCCGGCGGCAGTCATGGAGGCGGACCGCCCCGGGGCAGCGCGCGGGGCGGAAGCGTAGGGCGGCGGCTAGGGTTGGATCGGTTAGACTGATACCATTTTAGAAGGGAGAGAGAGAGATTTGATGGAATAGTTATTGTATTGCTTAAGCCTCATGAGCATATATATATATATATATATATATATATATATATATATATATATATATATGAGTACATGATCATCTTGGAGTAAAAGGCAAGGTAGAATAATATCCTACTCTATCCTAGCTTTCCTCATAATCACGATACTCAACATTCTACAACATAGGCCATGTTTCAGAAACATCCCACCACAGCGGTTACCTTGTCTTGCAGCTCCGCCGTTCTTGTTGAAGCACGAGGGGTGTTTTTGAAGCAGCTATGTTTTTGCAACACTGACTATGTTTCCGCAACATCGGTTATGTTGCAATAATCATAGTGAGTGGCTCGCCTGATGTATCTGAGGATTTACCGATGAAGCACGCGGGCCATGGCGGCGACACACATGGCGTTTGCCCCGTCCCCAACGCCTCCATCACAGCAACACAGGGCGCCCCCTGAAGCATCTAAGTGCCCCTCGTATCCCCTTTAGCAACACCAATCGAGGTACGCCATGAGTGGCAGCGAAGAGCTTGGCAATTGGGGGAAGATGTAGGTGAAGGAGAAAGGTAGGAGACAGAATGGAGAGATAAGATTGGAGGCGAGCGGCTCT
Organism: Thinopyrum elongatum; assembly: GCA_011799875.1. Lineage (NCBI taxonomy): Eukaryota > Viridiplantae > Streptophyta > Magnoliopsida > Poales > Poaceae > Thinopyrum > Thinopyrum elongatum. The sequence continues at coordinate 30,197,047 of CM022303.1, read as the reverse complement.
CAGGCGGTGCGTGGTCCACACCAGGACGCGTGGCACCTGGCCGAGGCGGCGGATTTCTTTCGAGAAATCAGCCGGCTGAAGCCAAGCATTTTGCTAAGTTTATTGTGTTGTAAACTTTAAATCATCTACCAGCTTTATCGAGTCCAAAGTGACCTGGGTTCGACTGTAGGCAACGGCGCTTTTTTCTGTGTGCCTAAAATGCTTTTTTTTCGCATAATATGCTCTCTATTTTAACAAAATTCTGTGCATTTTAGAATATGCGTTCCATCCTCAGCAAAGTAAATCCCCCTTTTCCATTTTCTCCAGTCGTTTCCTTGAGAAAGAACAAACTAATCATTGGCATTATTATTCAACAATCATCACAACCTGTAGAGTCAGTGAGGAAGAGGAAAATGAGTAACCTATCACTCCAGTTAACCTGTCACCTCAGCCTACATTCACAAATGAGCTTCCCTTGCAAGCCTGCACAAATGGCATCAGCACCTAACCTAACCTAACCATCCTGCACGCTACTTAAAATACGCTAATCACCATCGTACATACGTTGGATTGGATCACATCCTAAGCCTCTCTCTTTCTCTGTCACCGTCTCCTGCTTTTCACTGGCCATAGTGACAACACAAGATAGAGGGATAGACAGGAAAAGAATCAAGGGTTGTGCCTCATTGAGTCCCCCAGGGAACAGACTTTTCTATCGGACAGGAACCTTCCTTTTTTTTCTTCAGAGGTTCAGAAAGGAACCTGCAGGCAGCACTGTTGCTAGTCAGCCATGGATATGCATCGCTGTCATGCCACTGTTGTGTGGCTTTCCCATGCTTCTCAACTATGCCTTTGACCCCCAATCCACAAGCCAATTGTGCGAAGTTGCTTCTTGATAAATTGGCTACGTGCCTACTGTCTTTGAGCTAAGCGGGCTACATGCCTATTGTCTTTGTATACAAATAAGGGCAAAGAACAAAGAACAGGATTGGTCTGTAAAGGAACAGATTCAGAAGCCACATTGTTCATTGGCTATGTGCAGTTTGATGGACTATGCTACATTTTTTGACCCGCGGATCGCATCCGTGTCGTGCGCACACGCTAGTAGTGCTGACGTATTAGTGTAGCAGATTCAGTTGAGCAAATTCTGTTACCAGTGGAGGCACTTTACTAGATTCCAGTGATCTGAGTCTAGCAAACAATTAACCATGTGTAAACTACAGGCGGTTGAAGTTCCAACTCCTTAATCTACTCTGCTCAATATTAAGCAAGTAGTTATATATTATCCGGCAAGGATCGATAATTACAAGACATAGTATGAAATAACTGAGGATCTAACACTAGATTCAGTTTCATACACTATTGCTTGTTGGCTATCTTTGGACAGCAGGTGATAGCTTGTGCCTGTTTTTCAGGTGCAGACACAGAAACACAGGTTCAGGGTTGAATTCCTTCGATACTACTAGTATTTTATAAACAACTCCTGCTTCCAATAGCACATAGATGTTGCTAAACAAAACTGGTTAACAAAAAGGGGTCAATCTCTGCAGCAAAGTCAAACAGCTGCTACAATGCAACATGGTCCGCTCTCCTAACTGGATTAGATTAATGCAACAAACTAAGATAGACCGCACAAGTTTCCGGGTCGCAGCTCCTGTCGGGTTTATTGCTGCGGCATGACACCCCGGAGACCACGTATGCACTGATATTTTTTCCTATTTACACAAATGGATATTTTTTCCTATTTACACAGATGGATTTTATTTATCTGACATCTTACTTTAACTGCATGATAATTGCAGATATATATTTTTGTACAAATATAATTAGAGATACATTTTTAGTGGTATATGACAGACGATGACTCCATATCGGAGGAACAGAAATTCTGTTTAAGTAACTGATGACGTCAACAAGAAGAGCAGATCGATTAAGGCCCGGAACATCAACTAGCTCAAACTATATATTACCATGTCATACTAAAGAAGCCCTTCGACTTGAGAATGCCTAGGCCAGTAGGCCTGGCTCATTGGTTAATATAACCCTCTCTTGCAAGTAAACTGCCACGTTTAACTGATCTTACCTAGATCAATGCCCAAATTGCAATCAATCCTGGTCTATGCTGTTAATAGGGGTTAATGTAAGTGCAAACACACAAGTGAAGTATTACAAACTTGGACACAATCCACACCAAACTGTAACACCTGCAGGCCTAACAATGACATGCAGTGAACAATTCGATCACGCAAAGATTTGGTCCCATTTCTTTATCAGATTCTGTTTACTAACTATATGATGCAGCCCAGGGCATGTCGGGGCAGATCATGTTGTTAATCCTTGGTGATTCAGATAATTCTTAAGCGATACCCTATAGAAGTATAGATAATTTAGAATAGACTAAATTAACTTGAGTGTCCTAATCTCAGAACTGGACAGAACAAAACAGCCAAGTGATAGGAACTACATTCTTCAGAAAATGATAGACCTTATTAATTAACTCTGTGACTGACGTACATAACTAAGAAGTCGTTATGTCATTTCGCAACGGCGTTGCTTCCAGTGATACACAATAATGATGGGCTGAAAAGGATTGCCTCCTATTATAAACACATGGTCATATAAGATGTCTGTATCAGATTTCTTATCAGAATGAGTTACTCTACAGTAAAGGCTGTCACACGCAACGGGAAAGAAGAATTGGTAAGAGGTATATGACGAGATGTTTGCACTTCAGTTTAATTAAGTTTTCCCTCTGATTAGTTCAAACATATATAATATATATGAACTATTCACCATTGTTTAGGAGGACATGTTCTGTGGCGTTAGGGTATTGGGCCATATATAGAGATTCTACACTGACATATTCATCCTACAATCGTGTATAGATGATTTTAACTATCCAATAGTATTGAAGTTCATCATGTCACTATCCTATACTCTCCATGTAGCAACTGAAAAATGGGTCTTGTGAATTCCAGTCTTCTCCTTGAAGTTCGAGTTTTAAAAATACATATCATGCCTTATCAGAGTGTTTTTTCACTTTTATTTTTCTTACTTAATAAGTATGCTAATTAAGTATTTGCGCATTATTTCATTAAGAAAGAAAAGAGAAGAAAGGGCCTGAGAGAACAGACAAGAGTGTTCAACTATATGCCAGTAGCAATTAAGAGATGACACGAAGCTTCCAATGAGCAAGGTGTGATAGCTATTATATGCACAAATGAAACATCAAAGTGCCCAATTTTACCGGAATTTCTCTGCTTCATGTGATGTGAGAGATCAAGGTGGTTGCATGTTTGGTAAAAGTTTAATCAATTTTCTGAATTGCATTGCACCCCCCATTTATTATATAACTTATTCTACTAGTTTCTTCACTAGAAGACATTGATAAATTATGTATCCTTCATCCACTGCAACTAAACTACCAGAGTGCAAATTAACTATTTTGTTTCATCTGATGAATTAATTAATGAATTAAGCACGAATTGATCCACATAGTTAAGCATATACACTACTAGGGAAAAGCCTAGCAGACAACAATAGCACGGGTCTAAGGGCTATCACAGCGCTACAGCTAACGTTTAGCAGTAGCGCGTTTTGACATGCGCTACTGCTATACCTACTTAGCAGTAGCGCTTTCCATACCAGCACTACTGCTTTCCATACCAGCGCTACTGCTAAGTGCCTTATCAGTAGCGTTTTCCTATCCAGCACTAAAGAGCGCTACTACTATATTTTCACATATCTTTTCTTTGCTACGTATTTGCGATGTTTTTTTACAGGTTTTATACAGTATTCTAATCATATCATAAACTTGCAATATGCTCATCATATCATACACATAATAGTCTCATCATATCATCCAACACAAATCATGTCGTCACATCATAATCACGATATAGCTATACAAGTTACATGACATGTCTCATCATACATAATATGCAACATATAGTACTCCTGGCCACTCGTAATCCGGCCACTCGTCGTATACTCCTGGCATAGCACTTCTTCGCCATCGATGATCTATGTACTTGCATCGTCGCATGAGTCGATAATATGCAACATATATAGTTGAGCAACAGAAAGAGACAGAGTTGGCAAAAATAGAAGCAACATATCATAAGCATAAATAACAAAGTTCATCATACCCAAAATGCCCTAACTAGAGTGATCTTTGCTAGTTGAGGAGGACGGTTTAATTACATCACAAATAAAGTTTCGTCGTGCATAACTCAAAGTTTCGTCATAGAGAAAGTATGGACTAAACGGACACATTGTCATATATCGTCAATCACTACAACATGTCGTTCCATCCATCCAAGTCACGGAGATAGTCCCCGAGCGCAGTGAAAGGCTTCAGGTCGAGACGCTGAGCGGCTACGCGTGTTCGGACGTCTTCCCGCGACATTTGCCCTTCTTCGTAGAACATCCCTGTTTTTTCGAGGACCTCCTTCATGATGATTTGGGCAAGTTCACGCTGGATATGATAGAACTCAGCTCAGAGTCCATGATCAGGGATATCTCCTAGGTTCTTTGCCCATTGCAGAATATGGGCATCGCCGGATCTAGGTGACATGCGAAGGTTCTGCTGATCCCGTCTGTACTCCAGCATGTGGTGGAGGACATAGAATCCATCACTGACAGTACCACTCGGTTGCTGGATGCAGCAGAAGTCGGTCTTATGGCCGAAGGCGGGCGCATGGTTCCTTGTCTTCTTGAGCTTGATCTCTCCACCCTGTAGGCCGTAGCTAAAGATAGCACTGTCGATAACAGACTTGATGTGGGTGTAATCCTTTTTCTTCATGTTCTTCGACGAGTCCAAGTAAAGAGTGTGGGAGAATCGGGGGTAAAGGATGATGAGGACGGCGCGCTCGTCACTGCGCAAAATAAGTACACCTCAAATTAGCCTCCACGCGTGCAAATGAATGATTGTAATCGAAAGAAGGATATCCGCGGATGACATACATGGGATGATAAGGCACGAGAATCGTCTCCTTGTCCTTATTGCCGACCATGAAATCGGCGATGTAGTTACTTGCATATTCACGGTGCTTTGGGCAGACTGCCAAGAAGCCCTCGTGCATGAAGTACGGGTCAGCGACACAGATATAAGGTATCTGCTCAATCCTGATGATGTAGTTCATGTACAAGGCAAAAAGGTGGACAAACGTAAAATCCAGCTTTTTCAAGTGAAACATGTCGAAGATGTAATCGAATCGAAGGAAGAACTTTTCCGCGGGGAATGTGTCGATGTACAACCTTTGCTGCGGCTCGTTAACCACGTAGAGCGGGTATCCTGGATTTTCCAAGGCGATCAGGTTTTTCTCTCTCCGCAGCACAACGTCATGAAGTCTCCTGAGATCGCCGTATATGGCCTCTACCGCTGCCTTAGGTACGATCGGATCACCAGGGATACGGTATTTCGCCGCACCTATGACAGGTATACGGTCTTGAACCAGAGGCTACGGAGGCGGCTAGCTCATAGAAGCAGCTTTGTTGCCTTTCCTCGGTCTCTTCCTATGTTTCTTTGCTACTGGAAGGTCGCCTATAATACATTCATCCTTCTGCAATTCAGGCATCGACTCATCACGCTCAAACCCTGAGTACTCATACTGTTGAGCCATCAATCCTCCGTCATCATAGGCGCCAGTATTGAGATACTGTAGAGGGTCATCGTCATCCTCATCGATGGCATCGATATCATGCATTGCCTCTTCGACGGCGGCGACGTCATCAGCGACTAATGGAGCCTCTTCCTCACGCCGTCCGCTATCACCCAACACGACAGGCGACGCTAATTGGGTAGGTGGGGTGTTGGTGTTCATACCTTGCTGAGGCTGCGTGGTCGTGGGTGTGCTCCCGGCCGCCTCCAGACGAAACACTCATTGGCCACAACAGGACCCAACTCTTGCAATCGCCAAGCCGCCGCGGGGTCTCGTCGTCATCTCCCACTAGTGCCGGAGGAGCCAAATTCTCGTGGCCCGGTTTGACACTAGCCACGGAAACCTTGAAGACGTCAGGGGGGATCGGCCGGCTGTGGAACAATTGTTCCTTCGGCTTCACTATCGTCGCCTTTCCCACATCCACCCTCTGGCCGTCGATGGTGTATAGTATGGTGCACGGGGTTACGTCAGCCTGCAAAGAACATGTCTGCGACGTGAGACATCCGAAAGGCAACGGAAATGGGAGATTATACATATATTGAAGAGGGCCGGTGTGACAGGTACCGTGAGGGCGTCGAGCTCAGCCAAAGACGAAGCCCCGCCGAGCATGCCAGAGACGGAGGTCGGGCTGCTAGCGGGTGCGGGAGCAGGTACAGGAGCAGGTGCGCTAAAGGAGCTGCTCCCGAAGAAGTTGGAAAGGGGAAAGTCCACTGCCTCTTTATCTGGATTTTGCTTTGTCCAACTGACGATAGCCGGAACCAAGACACTATACGAAGCTACCATCTCCTCTCTTGCGGCAGCTACCGCTGCTTTGACTGTCTCAGCTGATTTCTTATCAACCGCAATCTCAACCTTCTTGTCGATGTTTTCTTCAGTTAACCTCCGTCTTTCCTTTCTCTCCTCCGTGGTCTCATGGTAGTACTTCTTCCACGTGGCGTCGTCTCCGACGCCGTGCACGCGTCCATACGATGGGGTGTCCCACTTGGGCCTCGCCAACGCCTCAGACGGCGAGTCGCTTTCGGTCGCAATCCTGTGCTGCTCTTTCTGCAAAAGGAACAAGGATCATTTACAAATGTGACTCCGTGCAGTCGAATTGATCAGAAGCTAAAATTAGGGGGTAAGTTAAAAATTACCAACAGTCTCATGAACTCCGTCGTGACCGCGTCTGTTTCAAAAACCTTGTTGGCTGGGTCCCAACGGTACCGGGCCCTGATGACATAACGCTCCTGCGGGATGGTGAACTCCACCAAGGGGTCTGGGATCCCTAGACTTTCGCGTTCCGCGTCATCCTTGGCTCATATGGGCCTCTTCCCCGCGTAACCACGGCTTCCGAGGTGGTGGCACCCCATGTTCCTCTCTTGAAGCCCCTTCATGTACTCCGACTTTTCTTTGGCAGCTTCGGCAACGCAAGCCTTCTTGAATATTTCAAACTGCTCTTCCGTAATTGTCGGATTATCCTTTAAAATCTCGGAGTAGGGTTCCTTTTTGACCATGATCGGATGTTTCACCCTTACTTTCCAGGCGGACAACGCGCCGCTAAACTTGCCCATAGCGCGTCTGTTTATCTTCTTCATTGCCGGGTCTTTATCTGGATGAGTATATTTGATTTCATCCCGGCCCGGGAACAAGAATACCTGGTGCAGCTTCCTTAGGAGGGAGTGCTCCATATTTGGTATCTTCTTTAGTTTCTCATCGTTGATGGTGGTGGTTGCCCGTAGGATGCAGCCTATTTGATTGCCATAGCACGCGCGCGCTTCCGCGGGCTCTTTTGGCACAAAATTGCCGGAGTCCACCTCCGTGACCACTAGTCTAGTAGTGTTGAGCTTGTTTGGGCGCCGTATCCTCTTCGGTTTCGGTTCTATACCGGCTTCGCCAGTCTCGGTGTCGGTCTCGACGCCGGTCTCGGCTCCGGTGTCGGTCTCGGCGCCGGTCTCAGTCTCGGATGTGACAGGTGGGCACTGCAACAACCGTTGCTCCTCGAGAAGGTTCAAATAGGCGTCTGCCGCCTCGTAGACGTTGCAATCACCAGAACCCTGTCCTTCATCGTCGCTAGCCATGTTTCCTACGATTAAATCTAGTCAATTAATTCTAGACCTAATAAAATGAATAATGACATAAAAAAGGCCTATGTTTTGCAGGAATGTTGATTCATTCCCGGTGCGGCAAATCCCGGGCACTCGATATGTCCTAGTTTGTAGCACAAGTCATGCCAAAATTCATGGAAAATTTCAGCATGACCTTTGCTACAAAGTGGACAAATAGAGCACCTGAAATTGGCCGGAACGGAAATGAATCAACATTCCAGCAAAACATTCCAGCAAAACATAGGCCACTCGTGTAACACCCCCAGTGGTTAACTACAGTAATCACCCTTTTGATTATGCCATGTCATCATGACCAACAGTGCTTGATCATCATTTGCACCATAATGCATTTCAACTCCTAAGTTGAAATTCAAATTTAAATGAAAGTGAAAAAAAAATAAAAGTTGCTCAAATCAGAAACTAAATTGTTCATATTATGGCAAATAATTCAGAGGCATTACTAAAATTGAAACCAACATTATTGAAAATGGATAAGTGGCTTGAACATCCTCAAACAGTGGCTGAAAATAATATTTAATGACCTTTCAATTTATTTAAAACAAATAAGAAATGATGTTTTGTCCAAACTAATTTTAGGTGTTAGGGAATAAAGCACTGGTATTTATGGACCAGGTCACATGTTTTACAAAATTCAATTTGAGCCCTAACTATTTACAAAACAGGGGTATGGATAAATAAAAAGAGAAAAGAAAAAGAACAACCACACCCCCCCCCCCCCACCCCCGTGGCCCAACTGTGCCGTAGCCCAGCTGCCCAACCGGCCACTCCCCCACTCCCTTTCCCCCTCGGGCCGAACCCTAGCCGCTCCCCACCCCCCCCCCCCCTCTCGCTCACTCCCCTCCCCACCGCCTTCCCCCTTACAAGACCCTCTGCTCGTACTACTAAATAGCTCCGAGTCCCAGGTCCTCCACACGCGCCCCATGCAATTTTCGCCGTGTTTCTTGGACGCTAAGGACACTGGGGGCTAGCGGGAACTAGATGCCAGCCTGGCGGCACGCGAGGGTAAACCCGTCGGGGGGGGTATGTTATTAAGGGATGTGAGCCCGCGTATGGGGCAGCCGTCGCTGCCTAGGAGGAAAGGCTAGTAGGTCAGTCGCAGCGAGGCTCGTCTTTGTAGCCCCGCCCTCTGTCCCTCTCTTTCTCCTTCCGCTCCTCTCCGCACTCCCTCTCCTACCTCGTCCCCGCCGCCGCCGCCGCCCGTCGCCGCCTCCCCCTCGCCAACGCCGACGCCGCTCGTTCCCCTCGCCGACGACCGCGCCCGCGCCTCGCCCCGCCCTCGCCGGACCCGCCGCTTCGTCCCGACCCCGACCCCGTCGCCGCTCGACGCCTCGCCTCTCACCACCATCCCCCCGTCATCCCCGCGCCCGCTGCCCTAGCCCTACAGCGCCGGTGAGGCCATCGCCTCCTCCTCCCTTCGCCCCGTCCCGCTCACCTACCCTCGTCCACGCCCGCGCTCGCCGCGCGCACCGCGCCCCCCCCCCCTCTCGCCTCACCCTCGCCGCTCACCCGCCCCTCCCCGCTGCCGCAGCCCCGACCTCGCCCGCGCGCGCTCGTCGCCCCGCGCCGACCCGACCGGCCCCCGCGCGTGCCCGGCCGCGGCCGCGCACACGCGCGCTGCGCGCCAAGCCCGTCGCCCGCGCCTGTGGCCTTGGGCCGCTGCCCGCTGGGCCCCGACCCCCCTAGTCCGCTGACAGTGGGGCCCCGCCCTGAAAACGTTTAAAAAAAATTAGGATTAAGATTAAATAAAAATAATAATGATAATAATTAAAGTAATTAATTAATTAATTGATTAGTTAATTAATTAGTTAATTAATCCTGATTAGGTTAATCTAATTAACTAATTAGTGTTAATTAAACAGTAATTAGTAATTAACTTGATTAACCTCGCTGACATCAGCATGATGTCATGCTGATGTCAGCAAGACACTGTTTCGGATAATGTTAATTTAAATAATTAATTAAATTCCAGAAATTAATAAAAACTTTAGAAAATCATATTAAATAATCCGTAACTCCGATGAAAAAAACTTTGTACATGAAAATTGCTCAGAACGACGAGACGAATCCGAATACGCGGTCCGTTCGTCCGTCACACGTCCCTAACTATCCGAACATGCAACCGTTCCCCTCCGGTCATCTGTCTGACAAATGTCCGGAAACGGGAAAACATTCCCGGATGGATTCCTCCTTCCTCGGTGACGTACAACCACACGTTAGAATACACCCGGCACTGCGTATTGTCATGTCATACTTTGTGTAGCACTTGTTTGCTGTGTATTGATACTGTTTCCTCCCCCTCTTCTCTCTCGATAGACCCCTGACACCGACGTCGTCCCCGAGGCCGACGCAGCTCCGGAGCCCGAGGTCACCATTGACGACCTTGCTCTTGCCGCCGAGCAACCAGGCAAGCCCCTCCTTTGATCATCCCGATATCGCCTATTCTAATTTCTCATGCTTGCATTAGAATTGCTACTGCTGCTGCTTTACCTATTCTGATGCATAGCCTGTTCATTGTAATCTGCTGTTGATAATTACCTACATATCCTAAACTGTTTAGTCTAGGCTGGGTAGAGACCTATCAGTGACCCCACTTATCCCGACTGCCGCGCTGGATCGTCAGAAGACCCGATCAATGGGATTGAAGACCAGGACCCGACACCGCACATCACCCCCCCTTAGTTGTAACGACACTGCAGCGTTACTATCGAGTGTCGAGGGTGAAACCTCATGTAGCACTTCTGATGTTAACTCTGTAGAGTAGTTATTCGTTCGTGGTCATCGAGGGTGATTCCTCCTTCACCGCTTCCGATAACGACGCTGTCGTACAACACCTCAAGTGTGGACCCAGTGAGGGTGATTCCTCCTAGTTCACCTTGACGGATACATCGAGTGGGAATTCAATGAGGGTGATACCTCGGATTCCCTGATGTTATGGACACACGGATACTTGGACTTTACAATGTTACTTGGAAAGGTGGGTCGACCCTGAGGGGTACCCGCGTGTGATGTGAAGGCGGGTTGCCTGTGTGGTGCCCGAGTGGTGAATACGAGGCGCGGCCGGGCATTCTTAGCCCTTGCAGCAAGTCCTCGAGACGGGGCGACGGGGTCACATCTTTCGTGAGTCTCTGCTCGTTACCGCAAGCCCCTAGTCCTAGCGATTTGGATATTTGATCCGAGCAGGCCTCTGGTCTGATAGCACTAACCATCACGTGGGCATAGTATGGGCGTTCTACATCGTAGCATCAGCCGACAGTTCTGTCAGACGTCCAGTTCAGCATTGTGGCCGGGTCGGATCGTGCCGTTGGCGCTGGTATCCACCCTGCTCGCAACGACTCGGAGTGCACAGGGCGATGGCCCAAGACCCCTGAGTGCTTAGGATGTAGACCGGCGGGGACCTCTCTGCTGAGTTGTAGGTAGGGTTGCGATGTGTCGTTTGGCCGAGGCCGGGCATGACCCAGGAAAGTGTGTCCGGCCGAAGTTAATCGAGCATGTTGGGTAAGTTGGTGCACCCCTGCAGGGAAGAACACTTCTATCGATAGCCGGTCCTACGGTAAAGGACACTCGGAGTTGTATCCTGATTGATACAATTTAGAACTGGATACCTGTGATGAGACCTGTATATATGGCTCTGGGATTGCTTCTCGCAGGGAGTCGAGAAGGGATCTCAGGACGAGGTTGATGACTGTATGGCTCTGGGATTGCTTTCTCGCAGGGAGTCGAGAAAGGATCTCTGGGTGAGGTTGAGACTTAATGATACTACTACATTATATTGTACTGTTCTACTCTCTTCTACTGCTGCAAGACCGCTGAAGATGCTAGTCTTCGATAGGACTAGGCCTTCTCTCTATTCTGGCATTTCTGCAGCCCAGTCCACAGATACAGCCTCCCCTTGATAATGTTGCATATGTAGTGTAGATCCTTGCTTGCTGAGTACTTCTGAGTACTCACGGTTGCTTTGTTTTCCTTTTCTCCCCATATCAGTTTGTCGTGACCAAGATGACGAAGCCCCTGAGACAGCTGCCCTGCCGGCGATCGCTACTACTAGTACCCAGAGGATGGATACTACTATGAGTTGACTGACGACCAGGAGTAGGATCGGAGGGTCCCAGGCAGGAGGCCTTCGCCTTTCGATCGTAGTGTTTTATTTTGCCCCGCCTTTCTAAAGGCCTTTCTGTTTCTATTTCATATCTGTACTCAGATATCTGATGCTTCCGCTGACGCTTGTTCGCAAGCTTATGTATTCGAGCCCTCGAGGCCCCTGGCTTGTAATATAAAGCTTGTATGACTTTATTTAAGTTTTAGAGTTGTGTTGTGATATCTTCCCGTGTGTCCTTAGGCTTGATCGTGTGCTATTGCGTGTATGATTAGCGCGCGATCGGGCCGGGGGCGTCACAAGTTGGTATCAGAGCCAACTGCCTGTAGGAACCCCCCTTTCCAACTCCTTGGCCGAAGTTGAGTCTAGAAACCGGAAAACTATTTTACTAACTTGGCTGTGTGGCTTACGGGCCCACGTCGCCAATTGGGTGGTATTAGTATCTTTTATTCCTCATCTTTACTCTGGGACTCTGACCTCTCTTCTATTCGGGTTAAATGATTTTACTAACTCCAACATTAGGATCTCGTGCTCACATCCACCCGGAGTTCTGAAAATATTCCCCCTTGCTTCAAGATTATGGGCCAGGTTCTGCTTACAGGATCCTCTTATCGAGGGCACCCTGTGTTGTCACTTGCAGATTCCTCGCTCCAACAGTTTTCTCCGACGTTGATGTAGCCTTTGCTATGTCTCGTTGTGTACTTCCTTACCGCGTGCCTGCGCGCCGCCTAGTTGTCTAGCCTTCTCCTTTCAGCAGTCGTAATGCCGGTTTGTAACCGAGACTATGTGTGGATTTGAATGTCTGGTGTGACTATGATGAAGTATCTATTGCACTTCCTTCTGTCGTGCGTGTTACTTCATGAATAATTCCATACACATGCAGTTTTACTTGCTAAACTGCCCCTGTTGATTTGGCAGGATGGCTGACGATCCTCCACCTCCACCCTATATTGCCGCAATGATGCAGCAGTTTGAAATCAACCGTCAACAGTTTGAGCTTAACCGTCAGTTTATGACCGGGGTATTGGCTCAGCTTCCAAACCAGAATGTTCAGCAACAGACTGCTCCAATAACTCTGCCAGAATTCGTGCGCCTCAATCCGTCTGTTTTCCGCAACTCCACCAATCCTATGGATGCTGATGATTGGCTTCGTGACATCCTGTTTGAGATGGAGTCAGCTAATGTTGCCCCTGACAGTTACGTCACCTTCGCGACATTCCACCTGAAGGGCCCAGCTGCTCAATGGTGGGAAAGCCACAAGGGTATGTTGCCTGCTGAAACCGTAACCACTTGGCAGCAATTTCAGTCAACTTTTCGTGCACGGTACATTCCTCAAGGTTTGATGGACCAGAAGAAACAGGAGTTCCGCAAACTCACCCAGGGAACAATGACTGTGGATGAATATCAGAGGAAATTTCTTGAATTGTCCCGCTATGCTGAGGATGACGTCTGCACTGACGCCCGCAAGCAGGATAAATTCCGTGAAGGACTGCGTACTGATATAAAACTCGCACTTGCAGCCCATGATTGCACACACTTCGCAACGCTTGTCAGCAAATCTTTCCAAATTGAAACAGCTCTGATTGAATGCCGGGAGTCGCTCAAGCGCACTCGTGATGCTGGCTCATCCTTGAGTCAACCTGTTCAGAAGCGTCGAGTCTGGATCCCACACAATGTACATCACCGACCTGCTCCAACACCAAGGCCGTCATATGTTGCCCCTCGTCTGCCTTCACCCCCGAGACAGCTAACGGTTCATGATGGACCGCCTGATGCTATGGCTTCTCCTCAGGATGCACCACGTCCTCCTAATGGACGTAAGAGGAATTGTCGAAACCGCCGATTCAGAAACCGAAATATCATACCGTCTGCTGTTGTACTTGGCCATGCTAATCACATCAATGCTGAAAAGGCTCAGAAGGAACCGACTATCGTGATGGGAACACTCTCTGTGAATTCAGTGCCAGCTTCTGTTCTGTTTGATTCAGGTGCTTCACATTCCTTCGTGTCCCAGCAATTTGCACAAATGCATGGGTTAGCTATGAGCTCATTACCCACTCCTTTAGAAATCATCACTCCCCGTTCCAGGTGGCAAACCAAAATGGTAAGTCACAACAATGAGATCAGAATTGAAGGGTTGATGTTCTCTGCTTCCCTTATTGCTCTTGGACCTTCCGACATAGACATCATTCTCGGTATGGACTGGTTGACAGCCGATAATGCTTTGATTGACTGTGCTACTAAGACAGTCCAGCTCACACACCCTTCTGGCCAGATAGTCAAATACTCAGCCCGAACAGTTCAGGATGCCGAGACTCAAATATATGTTTTGAATGCATTGAATGCCTCACCTCTTGAAGGCATCGAGAACGTCCCAGTTGTTTGTGATTTTCAAGATGTATTTCCAGAAGAACTTCCAGGAATACCCCCTGCTAGAGCTGTCGAATTTGTCATCGATTTGAAACCTGGCACAACCCCTATTGCGAAGCGTCCTTATAAGATGCCTCCGCATCACCTTCTGGAACTTAAGGAAGAAATCGACACGTCACTTAAGAAAGGTTTCATCCGCCCCAGTTCCTCTGCTTGGGGAGCACCTTCACTCTTCGTTAAGAAGAAGGATGGAACTAACCGATTGGTTCAGGATTATCAGCCCATTAACCAAGCAACAATTCAGAATAAATATCCGCTTCCTCGGATCAATGATTTGTATGATCAACTTGTTGGTTCCTCAGTATTCTCTAAGCTTGATTTGAGATTGGGTTATCATCAGATCCGTGTTCGTGAAGAGGATATTCCCAAGACTGCATTTGTTACTCGCTATGGCTCTTATGAGTACACTGTCATGTCATTTGGCTTAACCAATGCTCCAGCCACATTCTCCCGTCTGATGAATTATATCTTCATGGATTACCTCGACAAGTTTGTCGTGGTATATCTGGATGACATTCTGGTTTATTCAAGGAATAAAGAAGAACATGCTGAACATCTTCGTCTTGTACTGGAAAGGCTCCGAGAACACCAACTGTATGCCAAATATTCTAAATGTGAATTCTGGTTGTCTGAAGTGACATATCTCGGCCATGTGATTTCGAAAGATGGCATTGCCGTTAACCCAGAACGAGTTCAGGCTATACTTGACTGGACTCCTCCGAAGAACGTCAAGCAAGTGAGAAGTTTTCTTGGTCTTGCAAGTTATTGCCGTCGATTTGTTGAGAATTTTTCTAAGATTGCTAAGCCTTTGACTGATCTGCTTCACAAGGGCGTTAAGTTTGAATGGACAGAGAAATGCCAGGAAAGTTTTCAAGCACTCAAAGACAAGCTAACATCTGCCCCAGTACTTGCTCCACCTGATTCTCGCAAAGACTTCGTGATTTATTGTGACGCATCCCGTGAAGGATTAGGCTGTATCCTAATGCAAGAGCGTAAAGTGATTGCTTATGGCTCTCGTCAGTTGCGCCCACATGAAGAGAATTATCCGGTACATGATCTAGAACTAGCTGCTGTCATCTATGCACTGCAGTTGTGGCGACATTACCTCCTCGGTAATCGTTGCGAGATCTACACGGATCATAAGAGCCTGAAGTACTTGTTCACTCAACCATCTCTAAACCTCCGTCAGCAAAGATGGATGGAGGCCATTGCGGACTACGATTTGGGTATATCTTATACCCCTGGCAAGGCTAACGTGATGGCTGATGCCTTAAGCCGCAAGTCATATTGCGACAACCTCATGGTTAGGCGAGCTCAACCTCGTCTTTTTGAAGAACTGTGCAAGCTGAATCTGTGTATTGTTCCACAGGGATCTCTTAATAACCTCGTGATACAACCAGATCTTGAGAAAGCTGTTAAAAATGCGCAAGCTAAAGATGCTGAAGTTGATCTGATGAAGGAAAATCTTCACCATGAAAAGTACAGGGATTTCTCGCTGTCTGAAGATGGAACCTTGTATTTCAGAAACCGCATTGTCGTACCTCGCTTCGAGCTTATGACTGACAAAGTCATGATGGAGGCACATGACACACCATTGTCTATTCATCCGGGTAGCACCAAAATGTATCGTGATCTCCGTCAAAGGTACTGGTGGTCTAGAATGAAGCAGGACATTGCTCGTTATGTTGCCGAATGTGATGTGTGTCGCTGCGTTAAAGCAGAACATCAGAAACCAGCTGGAATTCTGCAACCACTTCCTATTCCTCTATGGAAATGGGATAAGGTTCAGATGGATTTCGTTACAGGACTTCCCAGGTCACAGAAGGGTCACGATGCTATTCTTGTCGTCGTCGACCAACTCTCTAAAGTTGCACACTTTCTGCCTGTCAAGGAGACGATCACTGCTAGTCAGTTAGCAGAGTTGTATATCTCCAGAATTGTATCACTCCACGGTATTCCGAAGGAGATCAGTTCGGACCGTGGCGGTCTTTTCACCTCCAAGTTCTGGGAAAGTTTCCAAGAAGCTATGGGAACTCATATTACCTGGAGTTCAGCTTATCACCCCCAATCCCAAGGCCAAGTTGAACGAGTCAATCAAGTGCTTGAAGACATGCTGCGAGCTTGTGTCATATCGTTCGGTAAGAAGTGGGAAGACTCTCTTCCATATGCCGAGTTCTCTTATAACAACAGCTATCAAGCCAGCTTGAAAATGGCCCCATTCGAAGTTCTATATGGACGTAAGTGTCGAACCCCTCTGAATTGGTCAGAAACTGGGGAACGACCTCTTGTTGGACCGGACATTATTCAACACGCCGAAGAACAAGTCCGTATTGTCCGAGAAAACCTCAAAGCGGCTCAGGACCGCCAGAAGAGCAACTATGATCGCAAACGATGGGGTCTGACTTATCAACCTGGTGATCAAGCTTATCTACGTGTCACTCCTATGAAGGGCACTCACCGTTTTGGAATCAAGGGCAAGCTAGCTCCGCGCTACATTGGTCCTTTCCGCATTATTGCTAGACGTGGTCAGGTGGCATATAAATTGGAATTGCCGCCGCAATTCTCTCATGTCCACGACGTCTTTCATGTGTCGCAACTTCGTAAATGCTTCAAGGAATCTCCGCACCGAGCTGTGGATCACGAAATGCTCGAATTGCATGATGATCTATCGTATAAGGAGCATCCGATCCGCATTCTCGATGAAGCTGAACGTCGGACACGGCAGAAGGTTACCAAGTTCCTCAAAGTACAGTGGTCAAATCATACTGAAGATGACGCAACTTGGGAACGCGAAGAATAACTTCGTGCGGAATACCCCGAATTTTTCCTTCTCACCTCTTAATTTCTCGGGACGAGAATTCTTGTTAGTAGAGGAATTTGTAACACCCCCAGTGGTTAACTACAGTAATCACCCTTTGATTATGCCATGTCATCATACCAACATTGCTTGATCATCATTTGCACCATAATGCATTTCAACTCCTAAGTCGAAATTCAAATTTAAATGAAAGTGAAAAAAAATAAAAGTTGCTCAAATCAGAAACTAAATTGTTCATATTATGGCAAATATTCAGAGGCATACTAAAATTGAAACCAACATTATTGAAATGGATAAGTGGCTTGAACATCCTCAAACAGTGCTGAAAATAATATTTAATGACCTTTTAATTTATTTAAAACAAATAAGAATGATGTTTTGTCCAAACTAATTTTAGGTGTTAGGGAATAAAGCACTGGTATTTATGGACCAGGTCACATGTTTTACAAAATTCAATTTGAGCCCTAACTTTTACAAAACAGGGGTATGGATATAAAAAGAGAAAAGAAAAAGAAATAAAAAGAAACCCCCCCCCCCCCCCCCCCCCCAAACCCACACCCAACCGACCCCCCCCCCCCCCCCCACCCCCCCTCCCCCCTTCCGGATCCCACACTGTGCCTTACCCAGCTTGCCAACCGGCCACTCCCCCACTTCTCCTTTCCCCCTCTTCCTAACCCTAGCTCCTCCCCACCTCCCCCCCCCCCCTCTCTCTCCCTATCCCGCGTACGGCCCCTCCCCGCCGACACCTCCTGTCCCTTTGGGGGTCCCCCCCCTCTCCATATCTTAGCGGTCTCGCTTCCCTACTCTCGGCCCTTCGCTACTCTCCTACCTCAATCCCACTCCTCTCCTCCGGCTCCCGCGTATAGCCCTTCTCCTCCCGATCCTCCCCCTCTCCCCGTCTCCTCCGGTCTCTTCAACAACGGTGGATCCCCTCTTCCTCGCTCCCCCTCAGGTCCCAATGTCTCTGCTCACATGATTACCTCTGGCCGCCATCCCTCTCCTCCTCCTCCTCTACTTATCTCTCTACCTCCCCCGTCCCCCTCTTCTCCAGTCTGCCCTCCTCTCCAAAGTCTCCCCCGCCGCCTCCCGCTCCTTCCTCCCCGATTTCATCGCTCGGTTCCCTCCTCCTCCTTCTCCTTTTCGTCCACATCGGCCATCCTCCTCCCTTCCGCCCGTCCCGCTCCCTACCGTCGCACGCGCCGCGCGCCGCGCTCACCCGCCCCCCCCTCTCCGTCTCTCCGGCCACCCTCGCCGCGCAACTATGGCCGCCTCAGAAGAAGCCTCTTCCTCTCCCCTCCCTCCCCCCCCTTCCCGCGTCCTCTCGTCTATCCCGTCTCTTCCTCCCCACGCCTACCGTCGTTTCCCTCCCCCGTCGTCTATCCATCTGCCCTCTTCCATCTCACCACTGCTCTTCCACTTCTCTCTACTCTCGCCATGGGTGCTCCCTCGCCTGTGGCCTTGGGCCGCTGCCCGCTGGGCCCCGACCCCCCTGGTCCGCTGACAGTGGGGCCCCGCCCCGAAAACGTTTAAAAAAAATTAGGATTAAGATTAAATAAAAATAATAATGATAATAATTAAAGTAATTAATTAATTAATTAATTAATTGATTAGTTAATTAATTAGTTAATTAATCCTGATTAGGTTAATCTAATTAACTAATTAGTGTTAATTAAACAGTAATTAGTAATTAACTTGATTAACCTCGCTGACATCAGCATGATGTCATGCTGATGTCAGCAAGACACTGTTTCGGATAATGTTAATTTAAATAATTAATTAAATTCCAGAAATTAATAAAAACTTTAGAAAATCATATTAAATAATCCGTAACTCCGATGAAAAAAACTTTGTACATGAAAATTGCTCAGAACGACGAGACGAATCCGAATACGCGGTCCGTTCGTCCGTCACACGTCCCTAACTATCCGAACATGCAACCGTTCCCCTCCGGTCATCTGTCTGACAAATGTCCAGAAACGGGAAAACATTCCCGGATGGATTCCTCCTTCCTCGGTGACGTACAACCACACGTTAGAATACACCCGGCACTGCGTATTGTCATGTCATACTTTGTGTAGCACTTGTTTGCTGTGTATTTATACTGTTTCCTCCCCCTCTTCTCTCTCGATAGACCCCTGACACCGACGTCGTCCCCGAGGCCGACGCAGCTCCGGAGCCCGAGGTCACCATTGACGACCTTGCTCTTGCCGCCGAGCAACCAGGCAAGCCCCTCCTTTGATCATCCCGATATCGCCTATTCTAATTTCTCATGCTTGCATTAGAATTGCTACTGCTGCTGCTTTACCTATTTTGATGCATAGCCTGTTCATTGTAACCTGCTGTTGATAATTACCTACATATCCTAAACTGTTTAGTCTAGGCTGGGTAGAGACCTATCAGTGACCCCACTTATCCCGACTGCCGCGCTGGATCGTCAGAAGACCCGATCAATGGGATTGAAGACCAGGACCCGACACCGCACATCACCCCCCCTTAGTTGTAACGACACTGCAGCGTTACTATCGAGTGTCGAGGGTGAAACCTCATGTAGCACTTCTGATGTTAACTCTGTAGAGTAGTTATTCGTTCGTGGTCATCGAGGGTGATTCCTCCTTCACCGCTTCCGATAACGACGCTGTCGTACAACACCTCAAGTGTGGACCCAGTGAGGGTGATTCCTCCTAGTTCACCTTGACGGATACATCGAGTGGGAATTCAATGAGGGTTATACCTCGGATTCCCTGATGTTATGGACACACGGATACTTGGACTTTACAATGTGACTTGGAAAGGCGGGTCGACCCTGAGGGGTACCCGCGTGTGATGTGAGGCGGGTTGCCTGTGTGGTGCCCGAGTGGTGAATACGAGGCGCGGCCGGGCATTCTTAGCCCTTGCAGCAAGTCCTCGAGACGGGGCGACGGGGTCACATCTTTCGTGAGTCTCTGCTCGTTACCGCAAGCCCCTAGTCCTAGCGATTTGGATATTTGATCCGAGCAGGCCTCTGGTCTGATAGCACTAACCATCACGTGGGCATAGTATGGGCGTTCTACATCGTAGCATCAGCCGACAGTTCTGTCAGACGTCCAGTTCAGCATTGTGGCCGGGTCGGATCGTGCCGTTGGCGCTGGTATCCACCCTGCTCGCAACGACCCGGAGTGCACAGGGCGATGGCCCAAGACCCCTGAGTGCTTAGGATGTAGACCGGCGGGGACCTCTCTGCTGAGTTGTAGGTAGGGTTGCGATGTGTCGTTTGGCCGAGGCCGGGCATGACCCAGGAAAGTGTGTCCGGCCGAAGTTAATCGAGCGTGTTGGGTAAGTTGGTGCACCCCTGCAGGGAAGAACACTTCTATCGATAGCCGGTCCTACGGTAAAGGACACTCGGAGTTGTATCCTGATTGATACAATTTAGAACTGGATACCTGTGATGAGACCTGTATATATGGCTCTGGGATTGCTTCTCGCAGGGAGTCGAGAAGGGATCTCAGGACGAGGTTGATGACTGTATGGCTCTGGGATTGCTTTCTCGCAGGGAGTCGAGAAAGGATCTCTGGGTGAGGTTGAGACTTAATGATACTACTACATTATATTGTACTATTCTACTCTCTTCTACTGCTGCAAGACCGCTGAAGATGCTAGTCTTCGATAGGACTAGGCCTTCTCTCTATTCTGGCATTTCTGCAGCCCAGTCCACAGATACAGCCTCCCCTTGATAATGTTGCATATGTAGTGTAGATCCTTGCTTGCTGAGTACTTCTGAGTACTCACGGTTGCTTTGTTTTCCTTTTCTCCCCATATCAGTTTGTCGTGACCAAGATGACGAAGCCCCTGAGACAGCTGCCCTGCCGGCGATCGCTACTACTACTACCCAGAGGATGGATACTACTATGAGTTGACTGACGACCAGGAGTAGGATCGGAGGGTCCCAGGCAGGAGGCCTTCGCCTTTCGATCGTAGTGTTTTATTTTGCCCCGCCTTTCTAAAGGCCTTTCTGTTTCTATTTCATATCTGTACTCAGATATCTGATGCTTCCGCTGACGCTTGTTCGCAAGCTTATGTATTCGAGCCCTCGAGGCCCCTGGCTTGTAATATAAAGCTTGTATGACTTTATTTATGTTTTAGAGTTGTGTTGTGATATCTTCCCGTGAGTCCTTAGGCTTGATCGTGTGCTATTGCGTGTATGATTAGCGCGCGATCGGGCCGGGGGCGTCACAACTCGGCTTCATTCTCTGCAAACAACAAAAGTCCACTGGGGCACAATCGAACCAATTCAATGAAAAGATATAACATGACCACTTCAATGAAAAGATATAATCGACAATAATGGAATATACAAATGAACATCAATGACATATATCATATAACATCAATCTTGTTTTTTGTTTATATAGCAACAATTACTTTAACCAAGTTTTTGAAAAGAAAAACAATTCTGTTTTTTGTTTATAGCTAAATGCCATAGCTACTGTTTTTTATTTATAGCTAAATGCTTCTGTTTTTTGTTTTAGCTAAAAGTCTAGGAAGGGATCATCTTTAAAATAAAACTTGCCTAAATTCTTTTCCTTGAAAAATAGTGGTCTTTTCAAAAACCAAAAACCTTTGCAAAATGACCTCACTAAACACTTCTCTGCCTAGGACAGAACCCAAATTCTGTTATAGCTAAATTTGCCCTAGCTAATTTCCTAAAAAAAATTGCCCTAGCTAATTTCCTAAAAAAATTGCCCTAGCTAATTTCCTAAAAAAAATTGCCCTAGCTAGTTTCCTAAAAAAATCCTACTGTCCTAAACAAATCTAGGGTTCATATGAACACCTAGGGTTCATATGAACATCATCAGAGCAGCAACATATGAAATTTGCCCTAGCTAGCAGAGAGAGAGAGAGAGAGCGAGAGAGGAGGAGAGCAGGGGAGAGGAGAGGGAGAGGCTTACGGTCGGCGGCGAGGGTGGGCTCGGGCTCTGGCGGCGACGGTCCAGGGAGGACTCGGGCGGCGGCGGCAAGGTCGAGTGCGGCGGCGGTGAGGTCCAGGGCGGCAGCGGTGAGGTCGAGGGCGGGCTCGGGCGACGGCCGGCGTCGAGGGCGTGCTCGGGCGCAGGGCAATCGACGGCGGCGACAGATCGAGTGGGGAAAAGGGGGAAAAATGTCTTAGCAAAATTTTGAGCCCGCGCGTGGTTAAGTCAAACTAGCAGTAGCGCTGGTAGCAAAAAAACGCGCTATAGCTAAGTTACCTATAGCGCTTTCCGCCCAAACGCGCTACTGCTATAGGAAGTAGCTATTTATTTTCCTTTTCCTTTTCCTTTTATCTAAGGAACTTAGCTATAGCGCGGGCCTGCAAAAAGCTCTACTACTAAGGTAGCTATAGCGCTTTGTGAGAACAAGCGCTACTGCTATGCCTTTCTCCTTTATTTTTATTTTTCTTTTGTTTTTCTTTACATTTTCTTTTTTTCATTTCTCCTTTTTCTATTTCTTTCATTTTCATTTACTTTTCTATTTATTTTCTTTTTCTTAGCAGTAGCGCTCTACACCAGAAACGCGCTGCTACAAGGCAGTTAGCAGCAGCGTCCTTTTCGCAGAATCACTACTACTATTCCTAGCCTACCGGCAACAGTGTTGGAATTATAGTAGTAGCGCTTTTGCATGCAGACGGGCTACTGCTATAACCATAGCTGTAGCGCTCTTTGTTGACGCGCGCTACTACTAAGTAGCAGTAGCGCTTTGTTCTGACCAGCGCTATTGCTATACCTCTGTGTATAAGGTTTTCCCTAGTAGTGATATAATGTACTCACTATGTTCCCTAATATAAGGGGTATTAGTTTTTCCAAATGTGGTTGCTCTAGCCTTCAGACTTACTAGTTTACATTTTGTATGTTACGGAAATAGAAACTTGTATCTCAGGTGGTCATAGGCCAGTATATATACACATACATATGAGGTACAATATCAAGAAAGCCCCTTATACAAGGGGGAAATAAAAAGTGTACACGACTAAATGTATAGATCTCAACCCCGCTCCCCCCTCAAAATCATGGTGGATCAACAACATTAAGATTGGAGAGATAGAAGTCGTGTTGTGCTCAAGTTTGAGTCTTTGTAAACAAATCCGTCAACTGTACCTCAAAAGGCACATAATGAAGAGCAACAATCTGATCCTACACACTAGAGCATAGGAAGGAAGTATCAACACCAATATGCTTGGTAAACTCATGCTTCATAGGGTCGCATGATATTCTAATAGCACATGCACCATCTAACAAGAGAGGAGTTGGTTTAGTGACAAAAACACTAAAATCCTCAAATAACCATCATAGCCAAGTCACCTATGTTGTCAATAGAGCCACATCTTGCAACTCAGCCTGTGCACTCCAATGGGGAACTATAGTCTATTCTTCATCTTCCTGGCAAAGAGAGAACTGCCAAGAAAAACAAAGTAAGTAGAAAGGAACAAATAATCAAAAAGATCACTAGCCCAAGTAGCACCCGGATAGGCCTAAAGCTATAGAATGAACTGGGTCGTGGGAAGAAGAGATGTTGAGAGTTAGTCCAAGGAAGATATCATATGCCACGAATGAAGTGACGTAATGGACTGAAGTGGGAGCAGAGACAAAATGACTTAGAATTTAAACAAGATAGGAAATGGGCGTGATGGCTGGGTAGAAAAGACTCCCCATAATATGACGGTAGTGTGTCAGATGAAACAAAGGTTCACCATTAGAAGCACGGAGGTGGATGTTGAGCTCCAACGGAGTCTCAACAGTGCAACCATCAGTAAGAGGGAAAAGAGAAAGGAGATCCTGGATATACTTATCTTTGGATATAAACAAGGCAACAGAGGTAGAAGAAAAACCTCAATCCCAAGGAAGTAGCATAGAGGGCCAAGATCCGATAAAAGAAACTGCTCGCTATGACGAGACTTTATGAAGGCAATGTACGCAAAGTCATCACCAGTGATGATCATGTCGTCAATAAAAAGAACAAGAAGAGTACGACCACAAGCTGGAAGGTGGAAAAAAAGCATTGGATCATGGCACTCGTTGAAAAACCAGATACAGTAACCACTAATGTGAAATGCTCAAACCAGGCATGAGGGTCTTGCTTAAGGTCATAGAGAAAGCAACAAAGATGGCAGAACTTGCCATCAAGAGTATAATACCCAGGTGGTGCCCTCATGTGGACCTTCTCACGAAACACCATTAAGAAAGTAATTCTTGGTATCAAGCTGGGAGAGAGACCAATGGAGAACAAAAGCCCTAATGAGAATTGTCCAAAAAGTGATCATGTCAGCCACAAGAGCAAATGTCTCATCATAGTCACGACCATGCTCCTACGAAAAACCACAGGCCACAAGACGAGCTTTACAGTGCTAAAGAGAATAATCAGAGCGAGTATTAAACTTGTAGAACCACTTCAAGTGATGTGGTGAACATGGTGTGGAAGGGAATTGAGATCCCACTGTTGGGGAACGTTGCATGGGATACAAAAAAAATCCTACGCTCACCAAGATCAATCTAGGAGATGACCATCTACGAGAGGAGAGATTGGATCTACATACCCTTGTAGATCGCTAAGCGGAAGCATTAAGAAACGCGGTTGATGTAATTGAACGTCTTCGCGATCCAATCACGATCCGTCCCGCGAACTCCCGATCCAAGTGCTGAACGGACGGCACCTCTGCGTTCAACACATGTACGGCTTGATGACACCTTCACCTCCTCGATCCAGTGAGCGATGGTGAAGTAGTAGCTCGAGTCCTCCGGCAGCCCGACGGCGTGGTGGCGGTGGTGGTGGAGAAATCTCGGCAGAGCTTCGCTAAGCACTACGAAGAAGAAAAGGGATGCGAGGGAGAGGAGAGGCAGCGCCGTG
Source organism: Thinopyrum elongatum (assembly GCA_011799875.1). Classification (NCBI taxonomy): domain Eukaryota; kingdom Viridiplantae; phylum Streptophyta; class Magnoliopsida; order Poales; family Poaceae; genus Thinopyrum; species Thinopyrum elongatum. The sequence continues at coordinate 30,172,105 of CM022303.1, read as the reverse complement.
GCGTGAATATGTGCTCAAGGGTGCGGCTGCCCTCTCTCTACCTCTCTATATATAGGGGGAAGGGAGGAGGAGGGGCGCCCTAGATCCCATCTAAGGGGGCGGCGGCCACAAGGCAGATGGGGGCGCCCCCTAGGGAAACCCTAGGGTGGCTTGCCCCCAAGCCAGGTGGAGGGAACCCTAGATGGGGCGCCCCACCTCTCCTGATTACGTGAGATGGGGTGAGGGGGGCGCACAGCCCCTTACTGGGCTGGTTTGCCCCCTCCCCTTGGCCCATGAAGCCCCCAACACTTGCCGAGGCCCCCCGAAACCCCTTTCGGTCATTGCTGGTCATCATCCGATACCCTCGGAACAATTCCGAACTCCAATACCCTTCGTCCAATTTATCAATCCTCACCTCCGGACCATTCCGGAGTTCCTCGTCACGTCCGGGATCTCATCCGGGACTCCGAACAACCTTTAGTAACCACCATAATGACTCAACTATACTTATATCGTCACCAAACGTTAAGTGTGTAGACCCTGCGGGTTCGAGAACTATGCAGACATGACCGAGACACCTCTACGATCAATAACCAATAGCGGGACCTGGATGCCCATATTGGTTCCTACATATCCCATGAAGATCTTATCGGTCGAACCTCGATGTCAAGGATTCAGCTAATCCCATATGCTGTTCCCTTTGTCTATCGGTATGTTACTTGCCCGAGATTCGATCGTCGGTATCACCATACCTAGTTCAATATCGTTACCGGCAAGTCTCTTTACTTGTTCCATAATACAAGATCTTGTGGCTAACTCTTTAGTCACATTGCTTGCAAGCTTATCGTAATGTTGTATTACCGAGTGGGCCCTGAGATGCCTCTCCGTCATACGGAGTGACAAATCCCAATCTTGATCCATGCCAACTCAACAAACACCCTCGGAGATACCTGTAGAGCACCTTTATAGTCACCCAGTTATGTTGCGACGTTTGGTACACACAAGGTACTCCTCCGGTGTCAGTGAGTTACATGATCTCATCGTCATAGGAACATATACTTGACATGCAGAAAAAGATAGCAATAAACTTGATACGATCATATGCTACGTTTATAGTTTGGGTCTTGTCCATCACATCATTCTCCCAATGATGCGATCTCGTTATCAAATGACAACTCATGTCTATGACTAGGAAACCATAGCCATCTTTGATCAACGAGATAGTCCAGTAGAGGCTCACTAGGGACAGGTTGTTGTCTATGTATCCACACATGCATTTGAGTTTCCGGTCAATACAATTATAGCATGGATAATAAACGATTGTCATGAACAAGGAAATATAATAATAACCAATTTATTATTGCCTCTAGGACATATTTCCAACAGTCTCCCACTTGCACTAGAGTCAATAATCTAGTATTACATGGTAATGAACCTAACACCCATAGAGTTTTGGTGTTGATCATGTTTTGCCCATGGAAGAGGTTTAGTCAATGGATCTGCAACATTCAGATCCGTATGTACTTTGCAAATGTTTATGTCCTCCTCCTTGACCCAGTCGCGGATGGAATTCAAGCGTCGCTTTATGTGCCTGGTCCTCTTGTGAAACCTTGGTTCCTTGGCCAGAGCAATGGCACTAGTGTTGTCACAGAGCAGAGTCATTGGGTCTAGTGCACTAGGCACAACTCCAAGATCTGTCATGAACTGCTTCTTCCAGACACCTTCCTTTGCTGCCTCCGAGGCAGCTATGCACTCCGCTTCGCATGTAGAATCAGCTACCACGCTTTGCTTGGAACTGCACCAGCTTACTGCTCCCCTATTTAGAATATATACATATCCGGTTTGAGAATTAGAGTCATCCGCATCAGTGTCAAAGCTTGCATCGACGTAACCCTTTACGGCGAGCTCTTGATCACCTCCATAAACGAGAAACATTTCCTTAGTCCTTTTCAGGTACTTAAGGATATTCTTGACCGCTGTCCAGTGATCCACTCCTGGATTACTTTGAAACCTTCCACCATACTTATGGCAAGGCTGACATCCGGTCTTGTGCACATCATCGCATACATGATAGAGCCTATGGCAGATGCATAGGGGATGACACTCATCTTTTCTCTATCCTCTGTAGTCGCTGGGCATTGAGTCTTACTCAACTTCACACCTTGCAGAACAGGCAAGAACCCCTTCTTGGACTGATCCATTTTGAACTTCTTCAAAATCTTATCAAGGTATGTACTTTGTGAAAGTCCTATCAAGCGTCTTGATCTATCTCTATAGATCTTGATGCCTAATATGAACGCAGCTTCTCCTAGGTCCTTCATTGAAAAACTCTTGTTCAAATATTCCTTCATGTTTTTTGAAAGTTCTATATTGTTTCCAATCAGCAATATGTCATCCACATATAATATTAGAAACGCTATAGAGCTCCCACTCACTTTCTTGTAAATAAAAACTTCTCCGTAAACTTGTATAAACCCAAATGCTTTGATCACCTCATCAAAGCGAAGATTCCAACTCCGAGATGCTTGCACCAGTCCATAAATGGATCGCTCGATTTTGCACACTTTGTCAGCATTCTCTAAATCGACAAAACCTTCCGGTTGCATCATATACAACTCTTTCTTAAGGAAACCATTAAGGAACGTAGTTTTGACATCCATCTGCCAGATTTCATAATCGAAAAATGCAGTTATTGCCAACATGATTCTGATGGACTTAAGCATCGCTACGGGTGAGAAAGTCTCATCGTAGTCAACTCCTTGAACTTGTGAAAACCCCTTTGCCACAAGTCGAGCTTTATAGACGGTAACATTACCGTCCGCGTCCGTCTTCTTCATAAAGATCCATTTATTCTGAATGGCCTTTCGCCCTTCAGGTAATACTTCCAAAGTCCATACTTTGTTTTCATACATGGATCCCATCTCGTATTTCATGGCCTCTAACCATTTGTCGGAATCCGGGCCCACCATCGCTTCTCCATAGCTCGTAGGTTCATCGTTGTCCAACAACATGACATCTAAGACAGGGTTACCGTACCACTCAGGAGCTGTTCGTACCCTTGTCGACCTACGAGGTTCGATAGTAACTTGATCCGAAATTTCATGATCACTATTATTAGCTTCCTCTTCAACTGACGTAGGTGTCACAGAAACATCTTTCTGTGCTGCACTACTCACTGATTGAAGTAAAGGTTCAACAACCTCATCAAGTTCTATCTTCCTCCCACTCAATTCTTTCGAGAGAAACTCCTTCTCGAGAAAGGACCTGTTCTTAGTGACAAACACTTTGCCTTCCGATCTGAGATAGAAGGTATACCCAACCGTCTCTTTTGGGTATCCTCCTATGAAGACGCATTTGTCCCCTTTGGGCTTGAGCTTTTTCGGCTGAAGCCTTTTGACATAAGCATCGCAGCCCCAAACCTTAAGAAACGACAACTTAGGTTTCTTGCCAAACCACAGTTCATACAGTGTCATCTTCATGAACTTAGATGGTGCCCTATTTAAAGTGAATGCAGTTGTCTCTGACGCATAACCCCAAAACAATAGTGGCAGATCGGCAAGAGACATCATAGAACACACTATATCCAAAATCTGAGCTAATTATAACTAAAAACTCATTCTTCTATTTGTTGGCCTTGTGGACAAATATGTGACCGCTCACTAGATTCTCCACTGAACACACACTCTTTTTTTTTTCTTTTGTTGCGGGTAGGAACATGTATTCACCCCATGAAAAGCTAAACTAATGAACCAGATCACCAAATCCATTTCCCTGGTCAACCATTCCTATACAAATATACATACTAGTATGTTCTTCTAATTAAATAATTTCAGCACACTGCTTAATTAGTTGCTCATCACCTGGCAAGCTAAGGCTACCTGGGCAATTGACAGCCATACTAAAAGTCTGTTCTTCTAATTAGTTTGGGTGTATTTTTATTTGATGAAATTAGTTTGAGTATATTAATTAGCTTTCCATACCTTGGCAAGTCCAGTTGGGCAAATGACAGTCACACACTATGCTGCATGGTGGGTCCCACTGCTAGTAAAGGTAGCTAAGGTGAGCCCCACTAGGCCTATGATGAGGCGGCTGGTCAGGTGCACCAAATTGATTTATGTGACACGAGGGGAATTAAAATGGAAGGGAACATGAAGAGGCAGGTAGTTCCTTCAACGTTGCTCCATGTTTGGAGGCCAAAGTCCACACGTGTCAGGTCAGCCAGACCTAACACTCCTCTGCTTTCTGCACACGTGCCGCCCATACCCATGTCTCTTTTTTCAAAGAGTGCATCAGTCGTTTCAAATATTTTCATGATCATAGGATCCTAGATGATATTCATCTGTCATTTCATAACAATATCGTAGATGCAAAAGCTGATATGTTTTGCTTTCCCCTCGAAAGAAATTAGCATGCTAGTAGTACATTCCTACATTTGTTTGGATACGAACCGGTGGCTTTAATTTGTTCATTACATCGATTATTACACTAGAGTGAAAATAGATCAAACACACACACGGACAACAAAGATATCTGGTAAAATAGAGAGTTATATCAAAACACACACGCCTAGTATATTGTTGAGCTTTTGCCAGGTAATTGTAACTCTTAACAATTGTCCTCTACACCCCACCCATCCACCCCCTCCTCACCCCGCCTTTTTTTACCCATACTTTCTTCCTCGCTTCTTCTTACTTCTCTTGTGTTCATCCCACCGTTCAGCTCCTCCGCCACATGCGAATTTAAAAAAATGTATCTCGCTTAGATTTGATCGTTCCACATCAAGATATTCATTTAGAGAATAATGAATACAATTCCATGCATGATTCTTACACCGATAAACAAATTCTTAGGTCACTGTATATCCAAGGCCGTTTGATCAACAAATCGAGCCACGGAACACAAAACATCATATGTGGGGTCTTTTATTGGGTACATGGCGACAACCGAAAATAACTATTTCCGAGTCGAGTGAGCTCTCGCTATGGTATATAACTATATATACACACCTATAGTAGCTCCGGCATGGTGTCCCTTGAATTTCCATGCACGCACGCATCCATGCATATTCGAAATACGTATACTATCCATCCACTTGTTAATGCAATACGTACGGACAAGAGGGAACAAAACGGCACACACGTCAGCATATCTAACTAAACAACGTGCGTGCATAAGCAAACTGATTTGGTCCATAGCCAAAAAGTCAGAGGGAGATTTAGAGAGAAACAGAGAGGTCACTAGAGAGAGAGAGAGTGAGAAACAGATGAGAGAGAGAGAGAGAGAGAGAGAGAGAGAGAGAGAGAGAGAGATGAGGCTGCGTCATCGTCCACCTCGCTCTCTCTCCATCTCCTATAAAAACCCCATCGGCCCCACCTATCCACCCCAACGAAACCTGAAAAACCTAACTCCTCCGTCTTCCAGCTAGCTACACCTCTCCCCAGCAAGCGTACGAAGCTAGAGCTAGTCGTCAGTGGAGGGATGGGGCGGTCGCCGTGCTGCGACGACGAGGCCGCCGTGAAGAAGGGGCCGTGGACACCCGAGGAGGACAAGCTGCTGGTCGACTACATCCAGGAGAAGGGCCATGGCAGCTGGCGCCGCCTGCCCAAGCTCGCCGGCCTCAACCGCTGCGGCAAGAGCTGCCGCCTCCGCTGGACCAACTACCTCCGCCCCGACATCAAGCGCGGCCGCTTCACCGACGACGAGGAGAAGCTCATCATCCACCTCCACTCCCTCCTCGGCAACAAGTAAGTAACCGTCCATGCATGCTTCCTGGCTACATATCTTCTTCTTCTCGGGCGCCGGTGGCTGACGAGTTGGTTAACCAGGTGGTCGTCGATCGCTACGAAGTTGCCGGGGAGGACGGACAACGAGATCAAGAACTACTGGAACACACACCTGCGCAAGAAGCTGCTCGGCATGGGCATCGACCCCGTTACGCACCGTCCGCGCACCGACCTCAGCCTGCTCGCTGGGCTCCCGGGCCTCCTCGCGGCAGCCGGTAACTTCGGCGGCTCCGGCGCGGTCACGGGGGGCTGGGACATGAACGCGCTAAAGCTCCAGGTCGACGCCGCCAAGTTTCAGTTGCTGCAGGGCCTCGTGCGCGCGCTCACAACCACGGCGGCTCCCGCGCCCGCGCCCGGCATGGACAGCCTCATGGCGCTCCTCGCCGTTAGCAACGGCGGGCAGCACGGCGGAGTCGACCAGAACATGCTGCTCCAGCAGTGCCAGTGGAACCATATGAACAACCTGCCGGCGCTGACCAGCTCTGCGCCTACGAGCGGCATGCACAACATCAGCGGCATGTTCGACGGGTTCAGCGCCGGCGACGGGCTGAGCTCAACGGGCCACGGCGGGGCGAGCGGGAGCAACGTTACCGTAGATCCAGTGATGGCCAACGACCAGGACTGCAAGAACAATGGCAGCGGCGCGTCGTGCGAGCATACGCCGGCGTCGAGCCCTTTCGACGGGCTAGAGAGCCTGAACCTGATGGATGACCTCAACACAGACGGTGGTTGGAAGGATTTGCTAGAGTGAGTACCTGCTCCCATTCCATCAACTTTCTATCTCAAAGAAAAGAAAAGAAAAACACACATGCATGCCTGCATGTCTCTTTTCCATCCACCCAAATAGTTTGGGTAGGTACTTTATTCTTAATTATTCTCCATGATTTTTCCTTAATCCTAACTTATATATAGTTCAACTAGGTCATTTTTATGAGCAAATTAATTCACACAATGCTTAGCTGACATGATTAATTATCGAGTTTATTTTTATGCAGGCAAATTTCATGGCTGAATTCAAATGAGCTGTGATGGGTAGATAGAAGAGATAAGATCAAGAATGCCAAAAAATAATCAAGAAGGAGATGGAGACTACTAATTGTTGAATTTGATGCACATTTCGGTCAATCAATACCAAAGATGTGAAGTTTGTTTGTTGATAGGGGGAAAAGGTGGTCGAGTCCAAACTTTTAGACATGTACCAAAAAAAAAAACAGAAGAACATGTACGTATGTAGACACTCACAGCAATTAATGTTTATTTTTGTTTAATAAGCTTATTTATTGTTTCCTTTTTTATGAGGTGGGGAATATATGTAATAACTAGCCTGTAACATAAATTGAAAGCACCTTCTTTTTTCCAGACAGCAAAGTACGTGTGTGACAGTGTGAGTGTGACTATATACGCATCGTCTTTATTTCTTGAGTCTTGCGTAATAACGCAGGGTTTAGTTAATTTGTTGAACTTTCTCTTGCGTGAAGAATCTAAACTCAGGTCGTCACTTGATTGGATTGTGATTATATTTTTATCCCACGATGTTGCTCTTGTGAGTCAAGGTATCTCCAATGGCAATCTGCAAATTTCCTCCTGCATTCGTCTGTGGACACGGACGTGGGAGGATGTCATCCAACCGTAGCATGTATATGTCCGCTAGCAAATTCAAATTCAACTGTATGTTGATTCACACAACGCGCCGGATCACACCCGCGCCAGATCGCATCCCCGATCACAAAAGAAAAAAAAGCAAATATGCTTAGTTTTTACATGTCCGGATCCAAAAGAACATCAGTTCGGCAGTTCGTGCATTTCTGCTCTGCAGGACCGGCAATCCCAGCAAGCTACTCCCCGATCAAGGAGGTGTCGTCGCCGCCGCATAGGCAGCCTCCGCGTCTGCGTCCGTGTCCGCTTCCGCCGTGTCCTCATCTTCTACCGCCGCCAACTCATCATTCTGCCGCTCCAACATCTGGTAGCGGACGAATTGCACGATAATTCTAGTTCGGTATCCAATGAGCCAATATTCAAGGTCAACATCTTGGCGTCCTCAACATTGGCGACGATCTTCAGCCTCTTTTCCTCGAGTGCGGCCTTCTTTTCCTCCAGCGCGGCCTTCTTCTTCTCCTCAAGTGCCACCTTCCTCTCTTCGATCATGGTCCTCCTCTCTTCGAGCTTGATCTTCTTCTCCGTCGCGTCCATCAACTGCTTGAACCTCTCCACCTTCCTCTCCTCCTTGATGTATGAGAGCCTCATGCATGCTTCCTCCTTCTTCGCCAAGATCTCCTCGAACACCTCCGTCAGCTTGGCAGCCGCACCTTCTTGCTTCGCCCTCCCCTCCTCCCACTTGTTGCCCCTTAAATTTCTTCTAACCTTCTTCGGCGGTTCTTGGGTTGGGTCGGTAGGGTCACTGGTTTCTTCCTCGTTGGCTTGGGCGGCGGTCTTGGCAATGCAATGGTTCCACTTCGGTTGCCCATTCAACTTCAACCAACAATGCATGACGGTGAAGGACTTCTTCTCCAACTTCTTGTACACCACACAAGCATGAGTAGGCTACAAAGTGAAACAATGCATATCTGTCTAGTGAGCAACAAGACAATACATATTCGGCCAGTGATAAAACTAAAGCATATCCGTCGAGTGATCAACTTATTTGCTCGGTGATTTATGCACCGCTAGGCCCCGTGCGATGAGATGCTTCAGGTGCCCGCAATACTTGGAGATAGCCTCTTGGATGTTGTACCATTGATGGTTGAAGGACTTCCATTCATGGTTGCGGATGACCGCGTCGGAGTAGGGCGCGAGATGCTTGTGTTCATGGAACCATATGTGAATGTTCCTTCAAAAGGTTTTGCCCTTTTGCTCTGTGTCATGGACAGTATCGAGGCTAGTGGCCAACCATGCATCGCACAATAGCTCGTCCTCATGCATGTTGAAGCTTTGTCCTCTACCCTTCTTCTTCGGATCGCCGGCTATATCATCCGGATCATCATCGTCGTCGTTGGCCTCCTCCTCCTCCCCATCGGGCTATTGCTCTCCGGCGTCCCAATGTTGATGTTGCTGTATGCCATCGCCAGTCTAGGTATAGGACTGCCGCGTGGCCGTCTGGGTGTAGGACTGCTGCTGCTGGTAGTTGCTAGACTGGGTGGGATCTGAGTCTTCCACCTTCGCATCATCATAGGCCCCTCCTCCGCCCTCGCCTCTGTCATGGATGATGTCGAGCATCTCCTTGTTCGTGTCATACACCGGCTTGCCTGCTCTAGGCATTGCAGCGAACAGCGTGCGGACACCCTTCAGCTCCCCGCCGCCAGCCGCGACCAGACGAGCGGTGGCGAAGAATACTCAGAGAAGAGCGGCGCCGCATTAACGTCGATGATGTAAGGCACCGTACTGGCGGGGGTTCCGAGCTGCTTGGCTGCGTAGTAGTATGGAGGCTTGTAAGGCTCCGGCCACGGCGCGAAATGTACTATCGGCGCGACCATCTGCCGGGGTCCGCCACGGCCACGCCGACCGCCTCGTCTGCCATGACCTCCAGGCCCATCGCCACCACCAGGCCCACAGGCGGCCAACTGCTTCTTGAGCTTCTCCTCCTTTCCGGCCTTCGCTTTGATGCAACGATTTTGTCGCGTCTCTGTAGCTGATATTCCGAGCGAGCGTGATGCTCAGATCCTCCGACACCTCCGCCAGCTCCATCTCCAACAGGTTCTCCGACGGTTCCATGCATCGGTGGCGGAATAAAGGAGAGGGTGGGAGAAATGAGTGGGAATTAGGCGGAGAGCGGCGGGGAATGGAAGAAGAGAGTGGGGGATTTTGGCGTGGAAACAGCGTGGGATGCTACAAAAGCACGGGCTCCGCCTTCCTTTTGGGTGGGAGAAATCGTGTCCGGGCTGCTCCTCAGACCGATACAGGACCGTGTTGGATGGTTTCCACGTTCCAGATAGCGCGGTCCAAACGGTTGCGGGACGTTTGACGGTCGGTGTTGGAGATGCCCTTAGTCTTCATTGTGATATTATTTTGTGACAATAATAGCATGGATACATACATATGAATGGTTGGTACTCTAATCGTTGCATCATATAGACTACTGTGTTTTATTTAAGTAACTAGAGAAGGTATAGCCTACACGGTGGTCTTACATTTCGGATTAGGGTGTGTATATATATGGCAAAATTATATATATGCACTATTTAAGAGAATGTTTCATGCAATTTTTAAGTTCACATATATACCATGGCCAGCTGGCACTACCATCCAGGACCCGCAGCGGCCGCCGGCCCCGTGCCACCCACAGCCCGCGCCACCCACTGCTCCCAGTGCCAGATCTGGGCGTGAACAATAGCAAGCATGCCCCTCCAGCAAGGAGCCCGATGCGCCACCACATAAGCCACCAAACTTCGCCACCGGGAGGGCACCCGCCGTGCCGCCGTGACCCACCAACAGCGGTGCCCTGGCCAGTGGCAGCGGCCCGCACCGGTGCCACACGCGAGGGGACGAGGAGGCCCGCCGCCACCGGTGCCAGCCAGGCTTTGCCTGGGCGCGCCCTGTGGTGGCAGCGGGGGAGGAAGGCCGGCAACGGCTAGGGTTCCCTCCCTGTCGCCTGCGGGAGCGACGCGGGAGGGGTGGGTCGGTCGGGGGGGGTATGTTAAGTTTTTTCATCGTCATTTGATTGGATTGTGATTAGATTTTAATCCCACGATGTTGCTCTTGTGAGTCCGCATTAGTCTTCACTGTGATATTACTTTGTGACAATAATAGTTTGGCTACATACATATCCATGGTTGGTACTCTAATTATTGCATCATATAGACTACTATGTTTTAATTATCTAACTAGAGAAGGTATAGTCTACAGGATGGGTCTTCCATTTCGGATTAGGGTGTGTACATAATGGCAAATTATATTTATGCTCTATTTAAGAGAATGTTTCATGCAATTTTTATGTTGGTATAAATACATACAAAAGATAATTAAAAACAGTTGCATATGCATAATTTAGCTTCAAATTATTTGACATTGTTTGCTTGAAAATATATATAGCTAGTTTCGATAATTCCTGTGTGTGGGGGGTCTTCTTAGTCAGAACGATGTTACTTGTTGGAGGAGAATTAACTAGCGGACACACATCACTTGTACTAATTAACCAGAAGGGGGGCACGCATGCTATATATGGTATGCAGCATGCAAACGGTATAATAATACAAAATGAGTTAGCTGGAGTTGGACAAGGACGGGTAGCTAGCGCTCAAGCTTTAGCTTGTCAAAGTGGAGAAAATCTTCTAGAATTTCTCCACTATCACTGACAACCCAACATGAAAATCAAGGCAAAAAAAAAAACACTATCTTCATCAATCTATCTAGCTAGTACGTACCTGGTTAACCAATATTAACTTGACACACAGATTCATAACTACCACTTATGGTAGTATCAGATTCAACTTGATACTACGACTTATGGTACTCTAATTTATCAAGCTTAACTAATTAATAACTAATATAAACTTAATTGAGTAGATTTATATTGTAGTTTTGACCCACAAATTAGTTAAAGCAAATGAATAACTAACTAAACATCCATTTCTATCTTTGGGGCACTTTGGATCGACATGTTTTGTTCATGTGTGTGCGTTCCTGTCTAATTAGCTAGCTTAGTTAGATTCCTTTTTGTGATAGATGATCGGGCAGTGGATGCAAAAATATCTATCAATGGCAGCTACCTACTTGAGTGCACTTTTAGTTAAAACCGCAGCCACTTGGTGTGACCCTGATGCCTGCCTCACATAACGTGACAATATATATGTTTTTCTCTTAGTCATGGACTATATAAGTCACAGAAATGGTTAGACAGTGGGTAGAGGGCTCATTTCCGGGCACCACAAGCCATTGACTGCCGCGCCTAGGTAACATGAATGTATGCACGGCTCTGACTGGTCTATCCTCGCTCTTTTTTTGCGGAATAAATTTCGATCTATTCATCTTCAATCATGACAGTACAACGAACAGTAGAAATAATAAAAATTACATCAAGATCCGTAGACCGCCTAGCGATGACTACAAGCACTGAAGCGAGCCGAAGGCGCGCCGCTGTAATCGCACCTCCCTCGCCAGAGCCGAGCAAAACTTGTTGTAGTGCTAAGGCCCCATAGGACTAGCGCACCAAAACAGCAACCACTGTCGATGAAGAGTAGCGTAGATCGAAAGGATCCAACCTGAAGACACATGAACAAAGACGAACGACAGCCAGATTCGAGCAGATCCACTAGAGACACACCTCCACACGTCCACCAACGATGCTAGACGCACCACCGGAAAGGGGACTAGGTGGGAAAAAGCTTATTCAATCTCCGGGGAGCCGCCACCGTCGCGCCTTTCTGATCAGAACACAAACTTTAACAAAAACATGAAGAAACACCTAAAAACAAAGCCGTCCCACCGGCAAGGGTAGGGATCCACCGTGCCCCCATGGCCCTAAGGCCACGGGAGACAAGGCGGACCGGCGGCGGTGCCGGCAGAAGGCATAGTAACCCTAATATTTTTTGGGAGGAAGCGGATTGCGCAATTAGATGTTGTAGTTGCACACTTGACTGGTCTGTCCTCTATGCTCACAGCCTAGTTTAATTAGCATATAGCGCCCTTTTTTATTAGCAGCTAAGCTCGCTTTATCCTAGAAAAGCTCGTGGGCTTTTCCAATTTGGCACAGTGGTTAGAGTACTTAAATTGTTTTCTGTCAATGTCCATCCATTTCTCGTGAACAGTTTGAGCAGTTTCCTTTTCTCTTTCAAGCTAACTAACAGGCCGGGCCCTGTCAATAAACGATAAAATGTTTACGTTAAGATGATAATATGTTACCATAAAAAGTTATAATATGTTGATAGATAGTTTAGGTCATCAGTGCCAGTTAATTTCCATGTGCACATATTCATACCATCCTCAGAATAACCTTCACAGAAACTTCCAAGTCTAGTTATCTGCGCGTGCATGCATACGTGTACGCAGGACTTGGACCTCGCTTTCTTGTCCAGTGACATTTTGACATCGACTATGCATGCATTCATGGCAGATGACAAATGGACTACGGATAATTTGTTCAACACCAAGTCCTTTCCTACGTATGTATATATCTACCCTTCACCCACTAATTGATTGAGCAGAAGGAAGAGATAGAACACTTCAACTTGTCTTTAATTATATATTCAAGAGAATGAATTTATTATTAAGATTTAGTATTAGATATATGTATAGTGCTGCAGTTAGGAATGATCAGATTCAGGTTGCATCGCATCAGTATATATAGGCAGAATTAAATAGCTTATGCTTCATATCTTGTAATAGTTCGGTTGTGGTTGCATATGTTCTGTACTCTGCTTAATAAATAATAAGAGACGATTGTGTGCATCAGAATAATGCAGAAGCATGGGTTTGAGCCTCCTTTTCAAAAAAAAAAAAGCAGCTAGCTCTATGCTTCCACCTAAAAAGTTTGATGTGTGGGAGGAGACCTGAATCCCAAGAACTCTCAGCAACAGCAGCACCATGGCCAGTTGGCCACCTATGCAATACTGTCAACAAGCGTACGGTGACATGCACAAAGATTGACCTACCCCATGAAAAAAATAGAGAACACATATGATGGCTGCAGTGCATGTTCAACCTTCATTTTGAGTCTGACTAGGCACCAATTAATGCATGTCAAACTGAGACTTTTGCTCCACAAAACTAATGAAACATTAATTAATTTAAAACATGTTAGATCCCTGACTGTGCATCTTTTGAGAGGTGTGGAAAGGACCTAATTAATCCCTACTCATCAGGGGAAAACACTGTTCTATGACATAGGCTTTTGAGAATGTATATCAAGAACGAGGACCGAGCTCTGCTTCGCACCATCCATGATAGTCTATGCGGGCATCATGCTCCACCATGGGCTTTTGTAGCCAAAGCATTCCGTCAAGCTTTGTTCTGGCTTGCCATCATGGCGGACGCCGAGCTCATCGTACGCAGTTGCATTGGAAGTTAGAAGTTTGCCTGCCATATCCACATGTTAGCTCAGGCAGTCAATACCATTGTCCTCACTTAGCACTTCGCCATGTGGGGTCTGGATATAGTGGGACCCCTGAAGACTGCTCTAGGGGGCTTCACCCATCTTTTGTCATAGTAGACAAGTTTACAAAGTGGATTGAGACCAAACGTATCATGCAGGATGATGCAGCTAACCCCATCACGTTCATCAAGAGCATCATCTACATATTTGGTGTTCCGTATAGCATCATCATCAATCACGGCTCACATTTCACCGAGGAAGCCTTTTTTGTCTTATGCATGGACAAATGTATCACCCTCGACCATGCCTGTATTGCACATTTGATGTCCAGCGAGTAGATCGAACGGGCAAACAGACTCATCCTCACTGGGCTAAAGCCAAGGCTCCATGCACCACTCAAGAAGACTACAGGGCTATGGGTTGCACAGCTCCCATCTGTACTTTGGGTCTCTGAACAACTCCGAACTGGTCCATCTAGTACACCCATTTCTTCACAATTTATGGAGCAGAAGTTGTTCTGCCAAGCGATGTTCTTCACGACTCCCCCAGAGTCACAACCTCCACCGAAGAAGACACGGGAGCAGCATGCAAGGACAACCTCGGTGGACTCAAAGAAGCGAGGCAACAAGATCTCTCTCGCTTGGCCGTCTATGAGCAGAACCCCCGACGCTAGCATAGTCATCGAGTGAGAGGCAGAACCTTTCACATTGGAGATCTTGTCATTCGTCAGATACACGAAGGAGATGCACAAGCTCTCTCCGCCCTATGAAGGCCCCTTCGTCATGCACGAAGTTCTAAACTATAGAGCCAGCAGATTGAAGAACCCGAAGACGGGCAAGATCGTGGACAACTCTTGGAACATTTCCCTGTTGTGTCGCGTTTACACTTACACCTTTGTATCTATAGTTTTTTACGTCTAAGTTCGATACAAACTTTAGTTCAATTAATAGTAAATAAAATTAGCTTTCTCCATGCTAAGTTCTATTCTATTTTATTTCTTATCTTACTATCATATTTCTCTTGAGCAACCCTTAAGGGCTAACTCAACCACCCACTAGTTGCGCGCAGCCTTGCGCAGCCAAAGCTTTGACACTTTTATCTTATTGTAAAGACCTACGTAATAAATGTACAGTTCCGAAGAAGGCCCACTCTTCGTCCCCAACTACAGTTCCATCTCAGTTGCCGGTTGGCAAGAGCCAAAGTTGGAAGCTAGCTTGCATACATAAAGGCTCTGGTGCATAATAAGTGAAAACACTGAGAGATAACTCGTGAAGTTAAAAATATAAATCAATCATAAGTATGGCATCCCCAAAATATTCATACATGAAAGACCTAATCTACTTATCGGTAGGGAGGTCTTCCATGTGCTCGGACAGAGGGCGATAGGACGTCAACTGCCATGCCGCTAGCTCCACCTTATAGACTAGCACCTCGACATCGGGATCTTCGGGAGAAACACCTCTTGCACTTTAACTAACTTAATCGCTGGTTAGTGGGAGATGACTCTTTCGGGAGCCATCCGAGCTCCTTCACCAGTGACAGGCGTCTTCCACCTCCAGAGCTATGACAGGTCACGCTCCTGAAGCCTCGTGAGTATGGTTGTGTTGTCGTTGAGTTGTTCCTCGGGCCACAACATGGCGCAAGTCTTCCCCGTAGCAACCTTAAAGTCCTCAGCACCATCTAGTGGTTTCTTCCGTCGCTCTACTTCGCGTTCCTTGGGGATATGATTGGATCCAAGGATTGCATCGGTGATGAGGTAAGATGCACTAGACAATAACTTATAGTTATGCTCGTACTTCTTTGTGAGTTGGTCATTGCATACACAAAACAAGACAACGACAAAATGGCAAAACAAAATCAACCATGGTCAAATGGACTAGAACCCTCATTTATAAGCCACATACCTACCATTGGAGGTTTCCTTGGCCTGTGCCACCTCAACCTACATCGCCTCCAGCTTCTCCTGCGCCTTCTCCTTAGCATAGAGGGCATAGTTGAGCATATCTTCTTGAACCGGTGCATCTGCAGTCATCTCAGAAATGGCAATATGAAGGGTCTCATTGGCAGAGTGATGCTCGACGACCTTCTTGCGAAGGAAGTCCATCTCCTTTCAAGTCTTGGTGGAGGCCTTCAACTACTCCACCACCTCTACATATGAGGCATTCAATACCATTTCCTCCTTATCAATGTTCATGGCCTTCCCATACTGACGACAAAGACATATGGTCTCCACCTCAGCAACTACAGAATATAATTTATCTGCATACAAAAAAAGCGAGGGTGGAGCAACTTCACCAGAGCACACACCCTTTGTGCGGTCGCCTCTACCTTGGTGCGGTTCAATATCAGTGTGTCCAACATCTTGTGGCAAAGAACGTCGGCAGTGGCCTTGATGTAGTGCGACTTCACATGGCTTCTCTTCAGCAAGCTCTACCGTGGCAAAAAAATTATGGTGGATGCACAATACCATATGCAAGAAGAAATGTGCAGTGTGCTTCTATCGGTTGAGACTGCATTTGTTGCTTCTTCAAAAGCTTTATGGAAACCGCAGATGACTTCAACATTTTTCCACTCAGTCGCGTTTGGTCCTAGCTCACTGTTATCGCTCACATAACTATTCAGGACTGCCTTAGCCTTGATAGCTTGCCTGAGCATTTTGCAGGAAGAGTTCCAACGAGTTGGAATATCATTAAGTAGAGTTCCTTATTTTTGGCGATCTCATTGAATGTATGGACTCTTGAGGGTGAAGAATCGATATGCCTTAAAAGGTTGTGTATCTTCTCTATTGAATTTTTTATATGTGTTAATCCATCATGAACCAAGAGATGTAGAATGTGTGCATAGAATCTCAAATGAAAATTCACGCCATCAAAGAGAAAGTCGTGGTACTTATTGACCCAAAAAACTTCAATTGCCTTTGTATTGTTCGGTGCATTGTCCAATGTCAGGGTAAGTAATTTGCGTTCGATACCCCATTATGTAAGGCAGCTGCTAAGAGTCTCTGATGGTTGCATTTGTATGTGGATACTTAACAACCATCAAAGATATAACCTTTCTCAAAATGAAGCTTGCATCAATATAAGTGAGCAGTGATACACATATACCCCAACTGTTGAACAGATGTCCACATGTCTGCGGTGAGGCATACATGAGAATCAAGACACTGCAATTCAGTGTGCAACTATTGCTTCATTTCCTCATGTGTAAGAAGGCAATCATTGCGAATTGTTTGACGGCCAAGTACTTTCAAGGTTGGTTGCATTGATTCCATCCAATCATCAAAGTAAGGGTCCTCAAATTTTCTTAATGGGACCTCAACATGGATATAGTACTTGGTCAAGAGTCTTTGTCTTCTCTGAGGATTCAAGACAAAGCTAACATATGATCGTTTATTCTTAAGGGTAGTAACAAACCTATTCCTATCTGCAGCCTCAATCTTTGGGCATGACTCGGAAATGTGATTCAATAGGCTACTAATTCGAGATTTTTTATTTCATGCCAGCTTTAGCTTGCAGTACTTGCAGACAGCCTTAGGAATATCATCTAACATTACCAATTCTTGCTCAAAGTGTTCCCACACTTTTGATCTCCTACCATAAGGTGGACCAGTTGAATCACGAGTGCCAGAACTCTCGGACACATTGTTAGACATGTTAACAAACCTACTTGTTACCAAAATAATAAATCAAAAAAATATGGACAGACAAAAGGGAGACATGCTTGCAATATAGGTAAAACCATGTCAACTAAGAAACAATAGAATGACTCATGCAATTTCGGTGCTAGCTACTAAACAACAAGATGACATCCATGAGAAACATAAATCATCTGAAGGCTACAACTAACAAACTATAGTTGGAATTAACAATGATCTATTCTCCAATAGATACTTAAGCCATTTCCCTTTTGTAAAGAAAGAACGATGGTGAGATTTTATACCTTGAATCACCATACTCAAACTTATGCGTCCTAAACAGGGCTTCAGGTGTTAAGAACCAGGAGAATCTTCAACTATAGTTTGTTCTGGCCCTCAAATTCATTAGTTGGACATTGATGTCTAGTAATGTAGAATATTTAACACGAGTGCATACTGTCAATGATAAAAAAATAATTGAAGGATCGAGTCTAAGTATATATGTTCTTTCAGTGTCAAAACACAATATTTAGAAGTCTTATCTTTGTCCCCATTAGAATTACGAAGAAAAGGTGAAGAATTTAGCTTGCAGGTAATTCTACAGCAGGACATTATAAATGACACGGAATTTCCATTTCTAAACACCGGATCTTCAGAAGATCAGTTAACACATTGGTAGTAATTTTATTTCTTTCCTAGTTCGTCAAAGCACAAAGGGATCTATAAATAAATGTTGCTCCAGAAACAATGTTGCAAACTGAAATAAGCAAGGGAACAGGAGGTGGAAGCCGGCAACAAAGACAATGCCGGTAACCAAGATGATGTAACTACATACCACTATACATCCGAACATCACAATATCATGAGAAAATGCCTATGAAAGAATTGAATAAATTATAAAAATATACATCAAAAAATGTGGGAAATCAATAGTCTAGAGTATGCCCACTATACAAAAGGATGTATTGGCACTACAGATATTAGTTATCCTTGCAACTTGATCTAGTAGACACATAGCACTGAACTTATTACATTTTTTCTTTAGATAAACATCTTCTCTAGTCCATTTATAGACCATACCATGAAAAGTATTATCTCACTGTTGACTAAACAACAGCAAAGGACCAGTATGCATTTTAACTTCCCGTACTAATGTACCAAGACATTGCCAAACAAAGATAGCTATAACAACACAAAACATTTCCCATGATTTACCCCTTAAAACCTTGATTGGTCCACAACTACACACATAACGAATTACTGAAACAAATCCATTTGTTTCTTTCCTAGCTAGTCGAAGAGCTAATTAAATTTCGCCCAATGGTACTAAATTTGTTTCTTTCCTGGCTTGTGAAAGCACAAAGGGATCGATCACTCAACGTTTCACCAGAAAAATGTTGGAAGTTGGAACAAGCATTAGAAAATTAAACAATACATTAAAAAGGCAGACAAGGGGATTTACTAGAGGTGGAGCTCATGGAGGTGAAACGCTGCAGGCTATAACCAATGTTGCGGCACGGTGGTGACTAAGGCGACGTCTGCGCCCAAGATGATGCCGCCACCTAACAGTATAGATGCGGAAGAGAGTAAATACATTAGAGAATAACATGTCTAGATAGGCAGAGTGGTAGCTTAGGCGGAGGAGGATGGGCCGGCGTCGCGGGCCAATGCAGGGTGATGCCATAGAAACCATAGGCTGAGGAGAGTCTGGAGCGGGGGCCAGGAGGTGGAGCCGAGGGTGGAGCCATAGGAAAGTTTGGGTAATCACTACAAGACGCTGCGGTTTCAAACCACATAGCACCTCACCCGGCTGTTATTTAGTTCCTCCCGCTCCAATCCAGAGTATTTTTTTTGCTGAACTCTTGGAACTCGCCCCTGCTGTTAGAGAAGTCCGCGTCGTCTGCACTCAGCTTTTGCAAGAAATCCTTCATGGCATCCAATTTCTACCGCCGTGGCAGCAAGTTTTCTATAGAAAACAATTTTTTTCCAGAAGTGTTGTCATGGGGAGAAAAATGCTGGCAATCTATTTTTACTGTTGTGGCGGCACTTTTTGGCCTTAGCTCATTTCTTCAACTTTTCTTCACCTGAGAACTGCTTCATGTACGAATTTTGCGGTGGGGTCCACCACCACAAAATTTGTCACCCTCATGTACTTGCACTAAATAATATTGCTATCTCTATAGCTAACAAATAAAATGTGTTGCATGAAATTTGACATGCAAGATGTAAAAGTGAAAATCATATGGCTCTAGCAATCATGTCAAACCTTGACACGCAGGCCATGCAAATTAATTACAACATATAGTCTTCTCATACAAATAACGTTAATATGACGAAGGCTATACCAAGTCACATGCACATCCTGTAAAACAAAGTTCGACGCCTCTAATTGGTTTTATGCAATTTTTATCGTGGCCGCTAGGATTTCGTTGCAAATTGTTAGCTACCTATGTTCATCATCAAGTATGATTATTCAATTTCCTAATTTTACATGCGGGGTGTATGAAACAAGAGACTAGACAAAAAATCTTGAGCCCCATACTAAACTTTGTTAAACATGTGACCCCCATGTAGATCACATCGAAACTTTGTTAAATTTCATCTAGCTAATTAAGGTGAGATCCAAAGAACTGAAGCACATGTTTGATCTCACAACTAGCATACTATGACTAGGATAGAAGGATCAGGAATGGCCAGAACTTCGTAACAAAATCCCACCATGCCGTCAAGATAAGAAAAATCACAAATTCAAGGGAAGCAACAAGAACATCAAGTAATAAATCACATCTACTACCCACACAAAAACCATTGTGCAATACCCACACAGAAACAATTATGCAATACTCGGACATCTCATGTGCCTAGATTGTAACATGCAACTCCACATAGATCGCTGATGATGCCACTATTGGGAGACGTAATAGAAAACAACAAAAATCATCGTACCAATCAAACTCCCAAGATCACTATGAAGATGCATATGAGATTGGATCTGATCATTGCCAACAAGAGTGCAGCGGAAGATTTGTTCGTGTACACCATTGGTGCAGATTCCTGAAACTATGATTCACATCCTCCAAACCACGAGAATTTTCCCTAGAACGAACATCAAATGCGCGATCCCCTCCATGTGTATGGTAACATCAATCGAGCAGGGCTTCACCATCTAGAAAGAAAACATGTCGAAGAACTAGATAAGGAGGTGGAGTAGCTTGAGGACGGATATTTTCTGTGCAAGAGAGAGAGAAGGGGCAGCATCATTTCAAGAGAGATGTGTTTGGGGGGCTACCCCTCCATATTTATAGGCACAAAGAGGGGTGGGCAGCCTTGGAGGAGGGCCTTCCTAATCCTATGGCAACACAACAAGGTATGGGACCCATGCCAAACCCTAGCTACCAAGAGGTGGCTTGTCCACCAAGCCTAGGGGCACCCCACTATTGCGCCCCTAGGGCGCATGCGGCTGCCCCTTCCTTGGGCCTTGCCTATGGAACTAGCCGATTGCATTCTAGGAACCTTCTCGAGGATTTCGAGAACCTTTCCTGCCTTTCATTGGTCTTTTGGGGGCTTTCTAAAACTTTTCTGGTTCACTGGTAATCACGATTGAGTTGTTGGATTTCCCCGAAGAGGAAGGGTGATGTAGTACAGTACACTACTAGAGAAAAGCCTATAGATAGAGCAATAGCAGTAGCGCGGGGATGGAAGCCTCACTACTACTATTTAGTACTAGTGCGGGTAAAAACAGTGCACTACTACTAAATAATAATAGTAACGCGTGTCCACCATTCCCATGCTACTACTAAGTGTCCCCTAGGACAACCCATAGTAGTAGCAAGGGGTATAAAAGCCGCGCTACTACTAGAGAATAGTAGTAGCGCGGGCCTACCATTCCCACGCTACTACTATAAATAGACGGGATCAGCTAATGTACCCCACTTAGCAGCAGCGAAGCACCCGTGGCCCGCGCTGCAACTAGTCGCACCGCACCGCTAAGCGTGGGTTATCTCCCCTCGCCCCCCACCCACCCCACAACCAATCTTGCCCACGCCGCAGCTCCTCCCAATCCCACCGTGAATGGCTCCTCTGCAGCAAAACGACGGTGACAGGGACGCCGGCACCCTAACCTGCGCCCTCCTTCCACCTCCTTCAGCTTGTCTTCTCGCCGGTTGCTTTGGAGGAGCCTCCTTTCGCGCGCCACCGTGGTCGGGCTACGGCCACCACCAGAGGTCTGCCACCGACAGGAGCTCCCTCCTTCTCCACCACGAGGCACCGACAGAGGAGGACGACTCCTCCTTCCATCCCTAGCCACGGTGTCCAACCTCTAACGATGGTTGAAACCGTAGCCTGAATACGGCAGAGGTGCAGTAGCACGGGATCCCCTCCAAACGTAGCATCTTCTTCTTCCTCTGGTTCTTCTTCTTCCCGGATCTGATGCGTGTGTGTGTTCGCCTGGTTGTGTGCAAGCAATTGAAGTAAGGGGGTGGGCCATGGAGAAGCTGCAAGGCGCAGACTCCAACCCTAAAGCCATGGATGGATGTGTTTGGTACGTGGATAGCGGACCGTGAGGAGGCACCGGACCTAGCGGAGGGCAAGGACGAAGTGAAGCCGCGCGCACCATCGTCCTATCCCTCCTCCGCCCACTGTTACTGAAGCAAGCGCAGTGCCGTCTCATCTCATCCACGAGGTCAGCTCCCGTCCGCGTGCCCGTGAGCTGGTTGTGTTTATGCCCATATCGTTTCTCCCGTTCGGCGCTCGCATCGACCACCTCCTGCTCAGCCTCGCCGGCCGACAACGCAAAGTTTTGTCCTACACTATATTTCTTGCTCAATTGTTGTTTGTGCTTAGGTTGTACTAGTAGCAGCGGCACAAGTAACAGAAGGGTTTGAGATTTCTCACTTGTGCAAAAAATACACTACTAGGGAAAAGCCTAGCAATAGCGCGGGTATTAGGTGTATTAGTAGCCCGGGCTCCCGCGCTACTGATACGGCGCTACAGCTAACCTATAGCAATAGCACGAGTTGGCCCGCGCTACTGCTATGCATGCGTAGCAGTAGCGATCTTTACAGCCATGCGCTACTGCTAATAGATGCAGCGCTTTGAATTAAGGCGCGCTACTGGTAAGGGCGCGCTGCTGCTAACTTTTCTCCCCTCGCTACTGCTAGTTTTATTAGTTTCTAATTTTTTTTTGCATAATTGTTTTGTATTTGAACAGGCTTTATACAATAATCTTTAGCACATACAAATGTCATCATCATACACATACAAATGTAATCATAGCATATACATACAAATAGTCTCATCAAATCATGTCATCATCATATATAATCATCATCCAACACAAAGTGTTCTCTCGTCATCATCTCGAAAATAGCGATACAAGTCTCGAATACTTGCAACTACATCGTCATACATCTAAACAATGATATACGCGGGAAGAGCTATCACTATGAGTGAGAGCGGAACTATGCAGTACATGAGGCGGCGGTTATGAGTCCTCTCTCGCGCTAGCGTGAACCTCAAGTAACTAGCTTCTGCTTCTTGTCTGATTTTGAAGCCTTTATGGCTGGCGCCCGAGACCCCCTCCACTTGCGCCTGACACTCAGGCCACTCGTCGTACACTCCCGGAACCTTCCCTTTGTACACGACATAGCACTGCTTCTTCGCCATCAAGAATCTAGGTACCTGTTAGAGATGCATCTTCATCAAGAGAATATACAATCATATGCAACAAAATATACTTGAGCAACACGAAAAAGAAAGGGTTAGCAACTAGATGCAACATATAGTAAACATACAAATAATCAACGCAGTTTCATCGTACGCAAACTAATTAACTAGAGGTACACAGGTCATCATACCCAAACTAACAAAGTAGCATTACGCAAGTTCGGCAGGGACCGTGGACATCACAAAGTTTCATCGCTACAGAAACTATACAAGTTCAACCGACACATATCATCATCATCGGCATCGTAAATCACTAGAAATTCCATCCTTCCATATCATCGAGGATGGACCCTAGCTTCTTGAACGGCGTGAGGTCCTGACGTTGCATGCCTATGCGAGTTCGGATGTCAGCTCGCGATATAGAGCCGTGGTGGAACATCCCCTTCTCTTCGACGACTTCTTTCGTGATGATCGTCGCAATGTCCCTCTGGATGCGAAAGAAGTCATCTCTAAGTTTATAATCCGCTTCTCCATTAGATTTTTCCCACTTGCGGATGTGATCATTGTTTCTGCTTGTCATGCGAAGCTTTTGATGATCCCTTCTGAACTCCATCATGAGATGGAGGAGGTAGAATCCATCGTTCCTGCTTGGTTTTGAGACATGGATGCAGCAGAAGTTAGTTTTATGCGAGAAACCTGTCTTCTTGTTCCTTTGTTTCCTGATCTGCAGGTAGCCACCCCTCAAGCTGAAGCCTTGGAGAGCATCATCTAGAATATTCATTACGTGGGTGTAGTCCTTCATCTCGTAGTTTCTGGTCTGGTCGAAATATACGGCGTGGGAGACTCGCGGGTAAAGAACGATAAGGACGGCGCGCCCGTTGCTGCAGGAAAAAAAACACCTCAAATTATTCTCCATATGAGCAAGAAGGAATGATTGAAATGTACGAAAGGGTTGTCCGGCACTGACTTACTTTGGATGATAAGGCAGGAAGACAATTTCCTAGTCCTTATTCTGTACCATGAAGTTTTCGAGGTACTCCCTAGCAGTTTTACGTTCAAAGTCGCCGAGACTCAAGAAGGACTCGTGCATGTAGTATGGATCCGCCACACAGATTTGCGAGACTTCTTCTCTCTTCATGACGGAGCTCATATGTAGCGCAAAAAGGCGGACGATTGTACAATTGAGCCGCCTTGTCAGAAACATCTCGAAGATATGCTCAAACCGCAGGAAGAACACCTCCGCGGGCCGTCTGTCGACGTAGCACTTCCCCTCAGGCACACGAGCCGCGTATGTCGGATATCCTGGATCCTTCGAGGCTAGTAGGCTTTTCTCAGTCGACAGCACATGGTCGTGCAGTCTCCTACAGGTGATGGTGTGGTGGTGTTGTTCACCGAGTTGCTCCCGACGAAACTGGGCATGGGGAAATCATCTACCGTCTTGTCTGGATTTTCCTTCGTCCAGTTGATGATAGCCGGGATCAAGTTAGTAGCGAAATCATTTCTGCAGGCATGTACAGCTGCATCGACTACCTGCTATAGCAACTCATTTTTCTCCTCGGCTGCTTTTTTCGCGTCCTCGACTGCTTTTTTCTCGAACGCAAGCTTCACCTTCTCGTCGATGTCCGCCTGACTAAACTTCTTTTTCTGCTTCTTGGCCTCTGGGCCCTCGTTGTACAACACCTTCCACGTGGCGTCGTCTCCGGTGCCGTGCACACGTCCATATTGCGGCCGCTGGCCCAAAGGGAGTCCCTTAAGTTGGATCAAGGCCCGGTTGAGAGGGGTGTCTCACTTGGGCCTCATCGACGAAGTAGGGCTTTCGGCTGCAAGCTGGTGTTGCTTCTCCTGCAGAAGGAACATGAACCGTTTACGAATGTGTAGTCGACGTGATCAGAAGCTAAATGTAAGGTGGTAAAAGAATAATTACCAGTATTCTAATCAATTTCCTCGTGATCTGGTCCGTGTAAAAAACCTTCTTTTCCTTGTCCCACTTGTAGCAGGCCCTGATGAAGTCACGCTCCAAGGGGTTGGTGAACTTCGCGAAGGGGTCTGGGAGACCCGCGGCTTCACGTTCCGCGTCCTCCTTATCCCATATGGGCCTTTTGCCAAGGTAGCCACGGCTTCCGAGGCAATGCTTCCCCATGTTCCTTTGCTGAAGGCTCTTGACTTTCGCAGCCTTAGCCTTGGCAGCCTCGGTAGCACAAGTGTCCTTGAACTTTTGGAACTCCTCTTCCGTTAGTGTCGGATTTTCCTCCAAAATCTTGGACAGGGGTTCCTCAGCCTCAATAGCTCGTTTCACCCTCCCTTTCTAGGAGGCCAAATCATTGCTGAACATGCCCATTGCGTGATTGTTAATCTTTTCATCTTCGGATCATCCCACTGTTGTTCTATGCTATCATCCCGGTCGGGAACTTGAATCTCTTGTGCAACTTCGTCAGGAGCAACTGCCTCAAATGTTCTTTACTCCTTAAGTCATCGTCGTTGATGCTCGCGCATTCCCGTAGGATGCATCCTACTTGGTTCCCATAGCACTTGCGAGGTTCTTCTGGCTCTAATGGCTCAAACTTGCCAGGGGCCATCTTTGTGATCACTAGTCGTCCGATGCCGAGTTTGTTAGGTTTTCGTATCCTCTGCTTCTTCTTTTCGGTAGCGGCTTTGGCGCCGGTACCTTCCCCGTCGGTATCTTCCCCGCCGGTACCTTCCCTGCCGGTCTCAGCGCCGCCATCGGTGCTGGCGCCGTTGCTACTTCTTGAGCTTGTGCTGGTTTTTCCCTTGAAGAGGAAAGGGTGATGCAGCAAAGTAGAGATAAGTATTTCCCTTAGTTTGAGAACCAAGGTATCAATCCAGTAGGAGACAACGCACAAATCACCGAATACCTGCATAAACAATCAAACAACTTGCACCCAACGCGATAAAGGGGTTGTCAATCCCTTCACGGTTATTTGCAAAAGTGAGATCTGATAGAGATAGATAAACGATAAAGTAAATATTTTTGGTATTTTTCTTTTATAGATCGGAAAGTAAAAGATTGCAAAATAGTAGATCGGAAACTTGTAGTAAAAGATTATATGATGGAAAATAGACCCGGGGGCCATAGGTTTCACTAGAGGCTTCTCTCAAGATAGAAAATAATACGGTGGGTGAACAAATTACTGCCGATCAATTGATAGAAAAGCGCAAAGTTATGACGATATCTAAGGCAATGATCATGAATATAGGCATCACGTCCGTGTCAACTAGACCGAAATGATTCTGCATCTACTACTATTACTCCACACATCGACCGCTATCCAGCATGCATCTAGAGAATTAAGTTCATAAAGAACGGAGTAATGTATTCAGTAAGATGACATGATGTACAGGAATTAACTCAAGCAATATGATGAAAACCCCATCTTTTTATCCTCGATGGCAACAATACAATACGTGCCTTGTTGCCCCTACTGTCACTGGGAAAGGACACCGCAAGATTGAACCCAAAGCTAAGCACTTCTCCCATTGCAAGAAAAACCAATCTAGTTGGTCAAACCAAACCTATAGTTCGAAGAGAATTACAAAGATATCAAATCATGCATATAAGAATTCAGAAAAGATTCAAATAATATTCATAGATAAGCTGATCATAAATCCACAATTCATCGGATCTCGGCAAACACATCGCAAAAAGGTATTACATCGAATAGATCTCCAAGAACATCGAGGAGAACATGGTATTGAGAATCAAAGAGAGAGAAGAAGCCATCTAGCTACTAGCTATGGACCTGTAGGTCTGTGGTAAACTACTCACGCTTCATCGGAAGGGCAATGGTGTTGATGTAGAAGCCCTCCGTGATCGAATCCCCCTCCGGCAGGGTGCCGGAAAAGGTCCCTAGATGGGATCTCACGGGTACAGAAGGTTGCGGTGGTGGAAAAGTCTTTTCGTGGATGCCTCTGTTGGTTTGGGGATATATGAGTATATATAGGCGAAAGAATTAGGTCAGGAGATGCACGAGGGGCCCACAAGGGTGGGGGCGCGCCCTACCCCCCTGGGCACGCCCTCCGTCCTTGTGCCCTCCTCGTGGCTCCTCCGACTTCATCTCCAAGTCTCCTGGTTTCCTTTTGGTCCAAGAAAAATAATCGCGAAAGTTTTATTCCGTTTGGTATTCCTTTTCTGCGAAACTCAAAAACAAGGAAAAAAACAGAAACTGGCACTGGGTTCTAGGTTAATAGGTTAGTCCCAAAAATAATATAAAATAGCATATTAATGCATATAAAACATCCAAAACAGATAATATAATAGCATGAAACAATCAAAAATTATAGATATGTTGGAGACGTATCAAGCATCCCCAAGCTTAATTCCTGCTCATCCTCGAGTAGGTAAATGATAAAAACAGAATTTTTGATGTGGAATGCTACCTAACATATTTATCCATGTAATTTTCTTTATTGTGGCATGAATGTTCAGATCCGTAAGAGTCAAAACAAAAGTTTAATATTGACATAAAAACAATAATACTTCAAGCATACTAACAAGGCAATTATGTCTTCTCAAAATAACATGGCCAAAGAAAGCTTATCCCTACAAAATCATATAGTCTGGATATGCTCCATCTTCACCACACAAAATATTCAAATCATGCACAACTCCGATGACAAGCCAAGCAATTGTTTCATACTTTTGATGTTCTCAAACTTTTTCAACTTTCACGCAATACATGAGCGTGAGCCATGGATATAGCACTATAGGTGGAATAGAAGGTGGTTGTGGAGAAGACAAAAGGAGGGAGGTAGTCTCACATCAACTAGGCGTATCAACGGGCTATGGAGATGCCCATCAATAGATATCAATGTGAGTGAGTAGGGATTGCCATGCAAAGGATGCACTAGAGCTATAAGTTTATGAAAGCTCAAAAAGAAACTAAGTGGGTGTGCATCCAACTTGCTTGCTCACGAAAACCTAGGGCAATTTGAGGAAGCCCATCATTGGAATATACAAGCCAAGTTCTATAATGAAAATTTCCCACTAGTATATGAAAGTGACAACATAGGAGACTCTCTATCATGAAGATCACGGTGCTACTTTGAAGCACAAGTGTGGTAAAAGAATAGTAACATTGCCCCTTCTCTCTTTTTCTCTCATTTTTTTGTTTGGGCCTTCTCTCGTTTTTTTTGGCCTCTTTTTTTTTGTCCGGAGTCTCATCCCGACTTGTGAGGGAATCATAGTCTCCATCATCCTTTCCTCACATGGGACAATGCTCTAATAATGAAGAACATCACAATTTTATTTACTTACAACTCAAGAATTACAACTCGATTCTTAGAACAAAATATGACTCTATATGAATGCCTCCGGCGGTGTACCGGGATGTGCAATGAATCAAGAGTGACATGTATGAAAGAATTATGAACGGTGGCTTTGCCACAAATACGATGTCAACTACATGATCATGCAAAGCAATATGAAAATGATGAAGCGTGTCATAATAAAACGGAACGGTGGAAAGTTGCATGGCAATATATCTCGGAATGGCTATGGAAATGCCATAATAGGTAGGTATGGTGGCTGTTTTGAGGAAGGTATATGGTGGGTGTATGGTACCAGCGAAAGTTGCGCGGTACAAGAGAGGCTAGCAATGGTGGAAGGGTGAGAGTGCGTATAATCCATGGACTCAACATTAGTCATAAAGAACCCACATACTTATTGTAAAAATCTATTAGTTATCGAAACAAAGTACTATGTGCATGCTTCTAGGGGGATAGATTTGTAGGAAAAGACCATCGATCATCCCCGACCGACACTCATTAGGAAGACAATCAATAAATAAATCATGCTCCGACTTCATCACATAACGGTTCACCATACGTGCATGCTATGGGAATCACAAACCTTAACACAAGTATTTCTCAAATCCACAATTACTCACTAGCATGACTCTAATATCACCATCTTTATATCTCAAAACAATCAGAAGGAATCAAACTTCTCATAGTATTCAATGCACTCTATATGAAAGTTTTTATTATATCCCTCTTGGATGCCTATCATATTAGGACTAAATTTATAACCAAAGCAAATTACCATGCTGTTTAAAGACTCTCAAAATAATATAAGTGAAGCATGAGAGTTCAATAATTTCTATAAAATAAAACCACCGCCATGCTCTAAAAAAGATATAAGTGAAGCTCTAGAGCAAAATTGCCTAGCTCAAAAGATATAAGTGAAGCACAAAGAGTATTCTAATAAATCACGATTCATGCGTGTCCCTCTCAAAAGGTGTGTGCAGCAAGGATGATTGTGGTAAACTAAAAAGCAAAGACTCAAATTATACAAGACGCTGCAAGCAAAACACATATCATGTGGTGAATAAAAATATAGCCTCAAGTAAAGTTACCGATAGACGAAGACGAAAGAGGGGATGCCTTCCGGGGCATCCCCAAGCTTAGGCTCTTGGTTGTACATGAATATTACCTTGGGGTGCCTTGAGCATCCCCAAGCTTAGGCTCTTGCCACTCCTTATTCCATAGTCCATCAAATCCTTACCCAAAACTTGAAAACTTCACAACACAAAACTCAACAGAAAATCTCATAAGCTCCGTTAGTATAAGAAAATAAATCACCACTTTGGTACTGTTGTGAACTTATTCTTTATTTATATTGGTGTAATATCTACTGTATTCCAACTTTTTTTCCATGTGGTTCTACCCCCCCCCCCCCCGCGATACTACCCATAGAATTCATCCAAATAAGCAAACAACACAAAGAAAATAGAATCTGTCAAAAACAGAATAGTCTGGGAAGATCCAAATTGTTCTAATACTTCTGTAACTCCAAAAATTCTGAAAAAATAGGACAACCGAGGCAATTTGTATATAAATCTCATATAACAAATTCAGGGTTTTTCAACGCCTAGTGAATTATTAAAATTCTGAGACTGGACGCAAAATTTTCTGTTTTTCAGCAAGATCAAATCAACTATCACCGTAAGCCATCCCAAAGGTCTTACTTGGCACAAACACTAATTAAAACATAAAACCACATATAACCAGAGGCTAGATGAATTATTTATTGCAAAATAGAACCAAAAAAAGCAAAAGCAAAAATAAAATTGGGTTGCTTCCCAACAAGCGCTATTGTTTAACGCCCTTAGCTAGGCATAAAAACACGAATAGATCTAGGTATTGTCATCTTTGGTATGAAATCCATAAGTAGCTTTCATAATAGATTCATATGGCAATTTAATTTTCTTTATAGGAAAGTGTTCCATGCCCTTCCTTAACGGAAATTGAAATCTAATGTTTCCTTCTTTCATATCAATAATTGCACCAATCGTTCTAAGGAAAGGTCTACCAAGAATAATAGGACATGTAGGATTGCAATCTATATCAAGAACAATGAAATCTACGGGCACATAATTCCTATTTGCAACAATAAGAACATCATTAATCCTTCCCATAGGTTTCTTAATAGTGGAATCCGCGAGATGCAAATTTAAAGAACAATCATCAAATTCACGGAAACCTAACACATCACATAAAGTTTTTGGAATCGTGGAAACACTAGCACCCAAATCACACAAAACATGGCACTCATAATCTTTAATATTAATCTTAATAGTAGGTTCCCACTCATCATAAAGCTTTCTAGGGATAGAAACTTCCAATTCAAGCTTTTCTTCAAAAGATTGCATCATAGCATCAACGATATGTTTAGTAAAAGCTTTGTTTTGATTATAAGCATGAGGAGAATTCAACACAGATTGCAACAAGGAAATACAATCTATTAAAGAACAACTATCATAATTAAATCCTTGAAATCCAAAAGAGTGGTTTCATTGCTACTTAAAGTTTTGACCTCTCCAATCCCACTTTTATCAATTTTTGCATCAAGATCTAAAAAACCCGAATCATTGGGACGCCTTTTAACTAAAGTTGACTCATCTCCAGTCCCATCTTTATCAAGATTTATAATGAAAAACAAAGATTCAATAGGAGTCACATCAATCACTTTAAGATCTTCATCATTGTTTCCACAAAAACTAGAAGAACATGTTTTTACAAACCAATCTTTTTTAGCACGCATCTTAATGGTTCTTTCTTTGCACTCATCAATGGAAATTCTCATAGCTTTGAGAGACTCATTGATATCATGCTTGGGTGGAATAGATCTAAGTTTCAAAGAGTCAACATCAAGAGAAATTCTATCCATGTTCCTAGCCAAATCATCAATCTTAAGCAATTTTGCTTCAATCAAAGCATTGAAATTCTTTTGCGAACTCATAAATTCTTTAACACTATTTTCAAAATCAGAGGGCATATTATTATAATTTCCATAAGAATTGTTGTAGGAATTACCATAATTATTAGAGGAATTATTAGGAAACGGCCTAGGATTAAAATTGCCTCTATACGCGTTATTACCAAAATTATTCCTACCAACGAAATTCACATCCATAGATTCATTATTATTTTCAATCAAAGTGGACAAAGGCATATCATTAGGATCCAAAGAAGCACTCTTGCTAGCAAATAATTTCATAAGTTCATCCATCTTTCCACTCCAAACATTAATCTCTTCAATTGCATGCACTTTTTTACTAGTGGAAGACCTTTCGGTATGCCATTGAGAATAATTAACCATAATATTATCTAGAAGTTTAGTGTAACATCCCCAGCATCACACTACAATAATCCCTTATGATCAGAGCCAAGTCATCTTGATTTACAGTGCTTGATCATCATTGGTTTATAACTCATTTCAAAATTCCAATTTAAATTCAAATTCAAATTTAAAGTGAAAATAAAAGTTGTTCAAATCCAGTAACTAAAATGTTCATAATGTTGCAAATATTCTCAAAGTAATTATAAAAATAGGATCAAGATTAATTGAATTTGTTAAGTGACTTTAACATCAAGGAACAATACCAAAACAGCACCCCTTTTATCCTTTTCTTTCAATCCAAAATTGAAATGAAATTATTTAAACCCCAAACCATTTTCTGGCAGTGGTAAATGTTACACTATAATTATTGAGCTAAGTCACATACTTTATAAAATCCAAACGGTGGCTAAAACAATTTGCAAAACAAAAAAATAAAATAAGAAATAGAAGGCAAGGAAAACGAAAAGTTATAAGAGAACTACTGTGTACTTGGCCCAGCAGTGCACAGCACCTGGCGGCCCGGCCCACCTGAGTCGTCCCCCTCCTCTGTCATCGTGTCGACGCCGCAGATGGCCATGCGCCGGCCATCCGAGCCATCCCCAACAGGATTAGGCCTCCCCGCGCCCTCCCGCAAACCCTAGCGCCCACTTTCCCCTCCCCCTCTCACCCGTTCGTCCTCTCCCTCTCACGCCCGAAAGGTCACCGCGGCCACCCCGAGCTGCACCGCCGTGTCCAGGAGGAGCGCTAGCGTCGTCTACGTCGACTACGCCTACTCGCTAGACCGGAGCTGCCTCGAATAGACTCCCTCGAGCTCTTCTTCTTCCTCTGCACTGGCGAACGCCGCCGATGATTCCGGCCACGATGAGCCCTCCCCAAACCCGCTCTTGCACATATGCAGGTCCCGATGAGCTTGCGCGCGTTTCCCCTCTCTTTTCCCTCTCTCTTCACGCTCGTAGCCGCCGCTGCCGTCGCAGCCCGAAGGTAGCTCCGCCGTGTAGCTCGCCGCCAACGTCGTGGTCGTTGTCATGCTCGCCCGAGCACACGAGCGTGCTCAGCGCAGCTCGCTGAGGCCGCCCGTGCTGCTAGCTCACCTCCCCGTGGTCTCTGTCGTCGTTTGCGAAGATGGCCGAACTTCGGCGTCCGCCTCGCCGCTTGCCGTCATCATTTTAGGCCTCCCCGAGTCCCACTGATAGCACCATGCGACGCGCCTCGCTCACCTCTTTCGAATGCCACCTCACGAGCGCAAAACGGTGGCCAGAGCACGAGTTCCGGCGAAGCCCGAGCCGCGCCGCCGCTGAAATGGTCGCCGGCGACATTACGCCGGCGAGATGACATGGCCGCGCGATTAACCACTAACCCGAGGCCCTGTGAGACTGACTGGTGGGCCCCGTTCACTAACTAAACTCAGATTAGTTTAAACGCTGATTAAATTTACCTAACAGTCACTGGCATAGGGCCCCACCTCCTAGTTAAACCTGGCTAATTAAAATTAATACACAATTAGTCTACTGTCTATGACAGGTGGGGCCAGCCACTGTTCCAGTGGATAAGCACTGCTGAGTCAGCTGCTGACTCAGCAGGCTAGCCCCACATGTCAGCCTCTGTGGGCTGACCGCTGACTGGACCGCTGACCCAGTCATAGGGCCCACTGGTCAGCCTCTGCGCTGGTCAGCTAGGTACGTTTCTGGGTACCCGTAGTAATTTAGTTTAAATGATTTTCGAAATATAGTTAAATCCAGAAATTCCAGAAATAGTTTACAACTTTGAAAAATCATATAAAATAAACCGTAACTCGGATGAAAATAATGTATATATGAAAAATGATCAGAAAAATATGACCAATCCGAATATGCCACCCACATACCTGCCGCACCCCTCTAACATGATGAACATGGAACTTTCCCCTCCGGTTCATTGACCGATAATTGCCCGGAGCTGGTAAAATACCTCCGGATGTTTTTCCGCTCCGTCTGTAACGTGTAGCACTGCGTTAGGTCTCCCCTAACACCGCTTAGTGCCATGTCTTGCTTTGTGATTGCTTTTGTTGCCGTGTATTTATTTGTTTCCTCCCCCTCTTCTCTCTCGATAGATCCCGGTACCGACGAAGCCCCGAGGACTGCTACACCAACGACCCCCTTTTGCCGCCGAGCAACCAGGCAAGCATCCCCCTTTGAACATGCCTATATCGCCTATTCTTTCTCCCTCCTGCTTGCATTAGAATTTGCTACTGCTTTGAGATATCCTATTCTGATGCATAGCCTGTTTATTGTAACCTACTATTGATACCTTACCTGCCTTATGCTTGGAAGGGAAAATTGGGGGGAGTGTTAGGTCCGTGGGGATGTGGGGGAATGTTAGTGGGTAGGATGTGGGGGTATGGGAGGGGGAGGGTATTTGGGTGGGGGAGTGGGGTGTGGGGTGGAGTTAGGGGATGAGATGGGTTAGGGGGGCGGGGGGAGCTGTTGGGTGCTATCGGAGTGTTTAGGGTTAGTGAGCTGGTTGGGTTCTTTGTTTGGTGGTATTGGGGGTGGAGACAGGGTGGATGTATGTAAGTGGAGGAATGGTGGGTTTTATGTATGGAAATTGATGGGGTGGTGGGTGGGGGGGGGGTTAATTTTGGTGTTGTTTGAGGGTAGTGGGGAGGTTGATTGGGGGGGGGGGGTTCGGGGTGGGGTGGAGGGGTGGTGGAAGGTCATGTATGCTTGTTTAGTAGGGTTGAGTTTGGTGATTTTGGGGGGTGAGATGGGCATGCAGGGTTGATGGGTATTATAAAGTAGGGTTAGTGGGGGGGTTGAAAGTCGGGGAAGGTGAGGGATGTTATTCTTTAAGGGGAGGGAGTGTGTGGGACGGCGTGGGTGAGTATGTTTGGGTTGGGATTTGGGGGGAGTGGGGGTTTAGATTGTTTATGAGTGTGGATGGGGGGTGGGGACGAGGTCTAGGGGGGGGTTATGTGGGGGGTAGGGTTATGTATCGATGGGCTGGGGGATGGGTGGTTAGTTGGGGGGGGGGTATTTGATTGTTGGTGGTGGTTATGGGGTGGTTAGGGGTTGTTAGGGGTTGTTGGATTGGGTATGGTGTGATTGGTGGTTTGGTCTGGGGTGTTGGTTGTGTTTTGTTGTGTGGGGGGTGTTGGTGGTGAGGGTGGTGGTCCTAAACTGCTTAGTATAGGCTGGATAGATCCACCAGAGATCCACCAGAGAACCCCCCCCCCCCCCCACTTTGATCCAGTTGCCCCGCTGGATTATCAGATGACTCAATCAACGTGGTCGACGACCAGGCCCCAGCACCGCACATCACCCCTTAGTTGTACGACACTACTGGGTTACTATCGAGTGCCGAGGGTGATACCTCGTCAGCATTCTGATGTTAACCTTGTAGGGTAGTTAATTGGTCGTGGTCATCGAGGGTGATTCCTCCTTCACCACTTCCGATAACGACGCCATCGTGCAACACCTCATGTGTGAACTTCGAGGGTGATTCCTCCTAACTTCACCTTGACGGATACATCGAGTAGGAATCCAACGAGGGTGATACCTCGGATTCCCTGATGTTATGGACACACGGATACTTGGACTTTACAACTGTTACTTGGAAAGGCGGGTCGACTCTGAGGGGTACCCTCGAGTGATGTGGAGTCGGGTTGACCTGGAGGGTACCCGAGAGATAAATACGAGGCGTGGCCGGGCATTCTTAGCCCTTGCCGCAAGTCCTCGAGACGGGGTGACAGGGTCACATCGATCGTGAGTCTCTGCTCGTCACCGCACTACAACCCACTAACGATTTGGATATTTGATCCGAGTGGGCCTCTGGCCCGATAGCACTAACCATCACGCGGGAAAAGTTATGGGCACTCTGCATCGTGGCATCAGCCGAAAGCTCTGTCAGACGTCCAGTTCAGCATTGTGGCATGGTCGGATCGTGCCAGCCATCCGAGGTGGTGCTGGTATCCACCCTGCACACAACGACCCGGAGTGCAACGGGCGATGGGCCCAAGACCCCGGAGTGCTTAGGATGTAGACCGGCGGGGACCTCTCTGCTGAGCTCTAGGTAGGGCTGCGGTGTGTCGTTTGGCCGAGGCCGGGCATGACCCAGAAAAGTGTGTCCGGCCGGTGTTAAGCAAGCGTCGTGGGTAAGTTGGTGCACCCCTGCAGGGAAGAACTAATCTATGCATAGCCGAATCCTCAGTAATGGACGCTCAGAGTTGTATCCCGATCGATACAACTAGAACTGGATACTTGGGATGAGAAATGGATAGTATGGCTCTGGGATTGCTTTCTCGTAGGGAGTCGAGGAAGGATCTCTGGGCGAGGTTGATAATGGATAGTATGGTTCTGGGATTGCTTTCTCGCGGGGAGTCGAGAAAGTATCTCTGGCCGAGGTTGATACTGAATGCTACTACTAGTTTATACTGTGCTAATCTACACTCTTCTAATGCTGCAAGACCGATGAAGATGCTAGTCTTCGATAGGACTAGGCCTTCCCTCTATTCTGGCATTTCTGCAGCCCAGTCCACATAATCAGCCTTTCTTTGATAATGTTGCATATGTAGTGTAGATCCTTGCTTGCTGAGTACTTCGGATGAGTACTCACGGTTGCTTTGCTTCCTCTTTTTCCCCATACCCGTTTGATGCAACCAGATGACGGAGCCACGGAGCCAGCTGCCCTGTCGATGATCACTACTACTACCCCAAGGGTGGTTACTTCTACGAGCTTGCCGACGACCATGAGTAGGTTCGGAGGGTCCCAGGCAGGAGGCCTGCGCCTTTTCGATCATAGCTTTTGTTTTGCCCCGCCTTTCTAAAGGCTTATCTGTTTCTGTTTCATATCTGTACTCAGATATCTTATGCTTCCGCCGACGCTTGTATACGAGCTTATGTATTCGAGCCCTCGAGGCCCTGGCTTGTAATATAATGCTTGTATGCTTTTTTTTATGTTTTAGAGTTGTGTTGTGATTCCTTCAAGTGAGTCCTTAGGCTTGATCATGTGCATTTGCGTGTATGATTAGTGCATGATTAAGCCGGGGGCGTCACATTTAGTAGCTTGTCCTAGAGTAATTTCCATAAAAGTTCCTCCCGCGACCGAACCTAAAAGATTTCTAGAAGCAAAATTCAATTCGGCATAAAAAATTTGTATAATCATCCACAAATTCAAACCATGTGTAGGGCAATTTCGTATCATCAATTTCATCCTCTCCTAAGATTGTGCAACATGCTCATGATCAAGTTGCTTAAAATTCATAATATCGTTCCTAAGGGAGATGATCTTAGCGGGAGGAAAATACTTGGAAATAAAAGCATCTTTACACTTATTCCATGGATCAATTCTATTTTTAGGCAAAGATGAAAACCCAGTTTTAGCATGATCTCATAGTGAGAATGGAAATAGCTTCAATTTAACAATATCATTATCCACATCTTTTTTCTTTTGCATATCACACAAATCAATGAAATTGTTTAGATGGGATGCGGCATCTTCACTAGGAAGGCCAGAAAATTGATCTTCCATAACTAGATTCAATAAAGCGGCATTAATTTCACAAGATTCCGCACTCGTGGCGGGAGCAATCGGAGTACTAATAAAATCATTGTTATTGGTGTTGGAAAAGTCACACAATTTGGTATTCTCTTGAGCCATCGTGGCAAATTAAGCAATCCAACACACGAGCACATAAAAAGCGAACGAAGAAGACGAACGGAAGAGGGGCGAAGAAAAGGCAAAGAGAGGGGCGAAGAAAAAGGCAAATCTTTTCGAAAATCATTTTAGAAGTGGGCGAGAGGAAAACGAGAGGCAAATGGCGAATAATGTAATGCAAGAGATGAGAGTTTATGATGCGTACTTGGTATGTCTTGACTTGGCGTAGATCTCCCCGGCAACGGCGCCAGAAATTCTTCTTGCTACTTCTTGAGCTTGCATTGGTTTTTCCCTTGAAGAGGAAAGGGTGATGCAGCAAAGTAGACATAAGTATTTCCCTCAGTTTGAGAACCAAGGTATCAATCCAGTAGGAGACAACGCACAAATCACCGAATACCTGCAGAAACAATCAAACAACTTGCACCCAACGCGATAAAGGGGTTGTCAATCCCTTCACGGTTATTTGCAAAAGTGAGATCTGATAGAGATAGATAAACGATAAAGTAAATATTTTTGGTATTTTTCTTTTATAGATCGGAAAGTAAAAGATTGCAAAACAGTAGATCGGAAACTTGTATGATAAAAAGTAGAAGATTATATGATGGAAAATAGACCCGGGGGCTATAGGTTTCACTAGAGGCTTCTCTCAAGATAGAAAATAATACGGTGGGTGAACAAATTACTGTCGATCAATTGATAGAAAAGCGCAATGTTATGACGATATCTAAGGCAATGATCATGAATATAGGCATCACGTCTGTGTCAAGTAGACCGAAATGATTCTGCATCTACTACTATTACTCCACACATCGACCGCTATCCAGCATGCATCTAGAGTATTAAGTTCATAAAGAACGGAGTAATACATTAAGTAAGATGACATGATGCAGAGGAATTAACTCAAGCAATATGATGAAAACCCCATTTTTTATCCTCGATGGCAACAATACAATACGTGCCTTGCTGCCCCTATTGTCACTGGGAAAGGACACCACAAGATTGAACCCAAAGCTAAGCACTTCTCCCATTGCAAGAAAAACCAATCTAGTTGGCCAAACCAAACCGATAGTTTGAAGAGAATTACAAAGATATCAAATCGTGCATATAAGAATTCAGAAAATATTCAAATAATATTCATAGATAAGCTGATCATAAAACCACAATTCATCAGATCTCGGCAAACACACCGCAAAAAGGTATTACGTCGAATAGATCTCCAAGAACATCAAGGAGAACATGTTATTGAGAATCAAAGAGAGAGAAGAAGCCATCTAGCTACTAGCTATGGACCCATAGGTCTGTGGTAAACTACTCACGCTTCATCGGAAGGGCAATGGTGTTGATGTAGAAGCCCTCTGTGATCGAATCCCCCTCCGGCAGGGTGCCAAAAAAGGTCCCTAGATGGGATCTCACGGGTACAGAAGGTTGAGGCGGTGGAAAAGTCTTTTCGTGGATGCCTCTATTGGTTCGGGGATATATGAGTATATATAGGCAAAAGAATTAGGTCAGGAGATGCACGAGGGGCCCACAAGGGTGGGGGGCACGCCCTACCCCCCTGGGCATGCCCTCCGTCCTTGTGGTCGCCTCGTGGCTCCTCCGACTTCATCTCCAAGTCTCCTGGATTCCTTTTAGTCCAAGAAAAATCATCGCGAAATTTTTATTCCGTTTGGTATTCCTTTTCTGCGAAACTCAAAAACAAGGAAACAACAGAAACTGGCACTGGGCTCTATGTTAATAGGTTAGTCCCAAAAATAATATAAATGTGGCGCCCCCGACTCAATCGTACACTAATCATACACGCAAACGTGTACGATCAAGCACAGGGACTCACGGGAAGATATCACAACACAACTCTAACACAATTTAAACGGAGGTCCACAATATTACAAACCAGGGATCCGAAGATCCGAATACATAAGTCAGTCATACAAATATTATCTGAGTACAGACATAGTTAGACAAGTTTTGCCTTAAGAAGGCTAGCACAAACAGCGACACTAGATCGAAAGGCGTTGGCCTCCTGCCTGGGAGCCTCCAATCCTACTCC
Organism: Thinopyrum elongatum; assembly: GCA_011799875.1. NCBI lineage: Eukaryota > Viridiplantae > Streptophyta > Magnoliopsida > Poales > Poaceae > Thinopyrum > Thinopyrum elongatum. Next base: position 30,132,706 of record CM022303.1, on the reverse strand, counting down.
TGGTCAGCTGGCTCAATCCAGTACTAAGTACCCTCTGGACCCTCCTGGTAGTAAGCTCCGATGGTGGCATCTGGCTCCTGGGCTCCATCGTCTGATGTATCATCAAGGTGGGGTATATGGGGAAAAGAGAAAGTAAAGCAACCGTGAGTACTCATCCGAAGTACTCAGCAAGCAAGGATCTATACTACATATGCAACATTATCAATGGAGAAAGGCTGTATATGTGGACTGGGCTGCAGAAATGCTAGAATAGAGAGAAGGCCTAGTCCTATCGAAGACTAGCATCTTCAAACATCTTCACAAGGCCATCATCTTGCAGCAGTAGAAGAGAGTAGAATAGCATTTTATTTAGCAAACATGTTGAAGTACAGCTTAAAGATCCTTCCTCGACTCCCAAGCGAGAAAGCGATCCCTAAGCTTCAATTAAGTAACAAGTATCCAGTTTAAGTAGTAGATCGGGATACACAAACTGAGCGTCCTTTACCGTAGGACCGGCTATCGATAGAAGATTCATCCCTGCAGGGGTGCACTACTGTTACCCAACACGCTCGATCAACTCTGGCCGGACACACTTGCTGGGTAATGCCCGTCCTCGGAAGATCAACACAAAGCAGCGCCCTACCTAGGCTCGGCAGAGAGGTCAGCACGCCGGACTAACCTATGCACCCAGAGGTCTCGGGCCATCGCCCTGGGCACCCTGCGCGTTGCGAGACTGGCCGGGGTGCAGGCGCGACACTGAACTCGTCAGTGAAGTATCCAACCCAATCCCGACAATCAGCCCGCACGGTGAATCGTGACGTCAGACGAGCTTTCGGAGAAACGTACTTTGCAGAGGGTCCCATAACCATTATCCCACGTGGTGGTAGTGCGTATAGGGCACGTCGACCCACTCAGATCACACACCCAAATCCAATAGGCTCAATTAGTATCAAGCGGAGACAATCAGAGTCTCTGATGCTCCGCCACAATGTCACACTCGAGTGCCCTTCCGGCACACCCGAAATCATAGATTCCCAGCGGGTACCCACCAGGGTGGACCCGCCTGTAACAAAGGTCAAGTAGCCGTGTGGTCAAATCATCAGGGTGAACGTATGAGGTATCACCCTCGAGGTTCACACTGAGGGTTGCACGACAGAGTCGTATCGGAAGTGGAGAAGGAGGAATCACCCTCGATGACCACGACCGAACAGCTACACTGCAGAGTATTCATCGGGAGTGCGTTACGAGGTATCACCCTCGGCACTCGATAGTTACTACGCAGAGTCGTACAACTAAGGGGGTGTGAAGTGAGGTGTCGGTCTCTGGTCGACGATCACATTGATCGAGTCGTCGATGATCAAGCAGGGGCATCAAGGATAAGGTGGTGGGGTCACTGATGGTTCATCACCAACCTATACTAAACAGTTTATCGTAGGCAGGTAAGTTACAATGACAGGTTACAACAGCAGCTATGCATCAGAATAGGAGCATACATTAACAGTAGCAAAATCTAATGCAAGCAGGAGAATAGAATGGGCGATATCTGGAATGCTCAAGGGGGGGGGGGGGCTTGCCTGGTTGCCTTGGCAAGAGGGGAAGGTCGTCAACAGGCTGCTCGTCGGTAGAGTAGTCGTATCCTGGTGCAGCGCCGTCGGTCTCAGCGTCTATCGAGAGAGAGAAGGAGGGGAGAGAAACAATAAATTCACTGCAATAATGCAAACAATATGTATGACATGCCTAAATGATATGCCGGGGTGTTCTACTGCCTAACTAAACGATTTAGTTAATTTAGGAATTTATTTGGATTTATTTAATTAAAGTTGGGCACTATTCATTTACTGAAATCGGTCTAAAAGTTCAATGTTCTTATAGCTGCGGGCGTCTGACGGGAATACGGAGGACGTATTCGGGTTCGTATCGTCGTTCTGAGCAAGTTTCATGTATAAAATATTTTCATCGGAGTTACGGTTTATTTAATATGATTTTCTAAAGTTTTTATTAATTTCTGAAATTTAATTCAACATTATCCGAAACAGTGCTGATGATGACATCAGCATGACCTCATGCTGATGTCAGCGGTTAATTAAGTTAATTACTAATTACTGTTTAATTAACACTAATTAGTTAATTAGATTAACCTAATCAGGATTAATTAACTAATTAATTAATTATTTATTTTAATTATTTTAATTATTTATTTTTATTTCTTATTTTTAAAACATTTTTGGGGGTGGGCCCCCTTCGTCATAGGCCCTGGGGGGGTGGGGGCTGGCCGTCAGTGGCCCTGGGCCACAGCGGGCGCAGGGCGCGGCGGGCGCTGGGCGCCGGGCGCAGGGCGCGGCGGGCGCTGGGCGCCGGGCGCGGGCGCAGGCGAGCGCAAGCGGGGCCGGAGGCGGGGCGGCGCCCGGAGGCGGCCGGCGCCCGGAGGCGGGCGGCGCGGCGCTGTGGCCGGAGCGGCAGCGGGCGGCGGCGCGCGGTGCAGGGCGCGCGGAGTCGAGGCAGGGGCCGGAGCGGGCATGGGCGAGGCGCTGGCGACGGGGCTCGGCCAATGCGCGGCGCGGCAACAGCAGCAGGGGCGAGCAGGAGGAACGGCAGGCGCGCGCGCGCGTGCGGCTCGGGAGGGGCGAGCGCGGCGAGCGGCTGGAGCGGGCCAGGTGCGGGCGCGGTGCAGGGCCGAGCGCGGGCGCGAGGCAGCACGCGAGCGGCAGCGGCGAGGCGGGGCCAGTGGGTGCGGGGCGATGGCGGCGACAGAGAGAGAGGGAGGGCGTGGCCCTCACCGCGGGTGCAGGGTCAGGGCAATGGGCTCGAGGAGGCGGCCGGGGATGACGGCGACGGGGTCCGGCGAGGCGTCGGTGACGAGGCGGAGACGGGGCGCGGTCGGGCGCGTCGGGGCGCGGTCGGCGCAGTCGGGGCGAGCGCGCGGGGCTCGGGGAGGAAGACGGGGAGGCGTCGGTGCTGCGGTGTGGTCTGACGAGGGGGAGGCGGCGACGGGGCGGCGGCGTCGAGCGGCGTCGGCGACGGGGCCGATCCCGATCCGGTTCTGGATCGGGGGAAAGGGGGGGAGTGAGCGAGGGGGGGTGAGTGGGGGTTAGGGTTCGGGGTCTCCAGGGGGAGGCCATGTAGGCGCGGGGGTGGGCCGGGAGCTGGGCCGGCCGGCTGGGCTGGGGCCCAGTTGGGCCGGGGTGGGAAGGGGGGGTCCTTTTTCTTCTTTTCTGTTTCATTTTTCTTTTATCTTTTTCTTTATTCTCCTTTCTCGGTTTAGTAAATAGTCAGGCCTCCTAATGGTTTTTGTAAAACACAACAATTGCTCCAACAAATACTAGGTATTATCCACCACTACCAAAAATTAGTTTGGAGACAATTGGAGCTCCCACAAATTTTTATAATAATGAAAATGCATTAATCCTCGCTGTTTTAATTATGTTAGAGCCACCTAATTATTTTATTATTTATTGGTTACAATTTTAGAATGGCCTCTGCAATATTTTTTATTTATCGAACATTTTAGTTTTTATGTTGGACAACTTTTATATTTCACTTTCATTTAAATTTGAATTTGACTTAGGAGTTGAAATGCAATATGATGCTAATGATGATTATGCAGTGTTAATCTCGCTGACATGTCATTATCAAAAGTGATTAATCTTGCTAATCACCGGGGGTGTTACAATAAAATAGTATATTAATGCATATAAAACATCCAAAACAGATAATATAATAGCATGGAACAATCAAAAATTATAGATACGTTGGAGACGTATCAGCCATAGGTGTCGATGTCGGCGTCAGTACCATCATCGAGGCCGCCCTGCAAACCTTGACTGTGCTTAGCAGACAAAAAGTCGAGGTACTGTTGTTCACCCTCATAATCCATCTCGTCTGCATCTTGGTCAGAAGGCCCGGTTTCTTCGTTGTTCGACATGTTTCCTATGATTAAGTCTCCTCTTTTAATTCGAAAACTATAATAAAATGAGAAATGACATAAAAAAGGTCTATGGTTTGCCGGAATGCTGTTTCCCGGCACTCGATATGCCTACTTTCTAGCACAAGTCATGCCAAAATTCACGGGAAATTTCGACATGACCTTTGCTAAAAAGTGGACATATCGAGCGCTTGAAATTCACCGGAACGGAAATGAATCAACATTCCGGTGAAACATAGGCCACTCGGATCATTTACCCTGCACATAATCATCATTTTCCAAATATGACATGTCCAAAACATCACATGTCCAAATATGACATGTCCAAATTGTTGGGGAACGTAGTAGTAAATCAAAAAAAATTCCTACGCATCACCAAGATCAATCTATGGAGAGACTAGCAACGAGAGAGAGAGTAGTGCATCTTCATACCCTTGAAGATCGTGATGCGGAAGCGTTGCAAGAACGCGGTTGGAGGAGTCATACACGTAGCGATTCAGATCGCGGTCGATTCCGATCTAAGCGCCGAACAACGGCGCCTCCGCGTTCAACACACGTGCAGCCCGGTGACGTCTCCTGCGCCTTGATCCAGCAAGGAGGAGGGAGAGGTTGGGGAAAACAACTCTAGCAGCAGCACGACGGCGTGGTTCTCCAGCAGGGCTTCGCCAAGCACTACGAAAGACGAGGAGGTGGAGAGGTAGGGCTGCGCCAAGAGGGAGAGAGATTCGTCTTCCTGGCAGCCCCAAAAACCCCACTATATATAGGAGGAGGGGAGGGGGGTGCGCCCCCTCTAGGGTTCCCACCCTAGGGGAGGCGGCAGCCCTAGATGGGTTGGAGCGGGGCGGCCAAGAGGGGGAGAGAGGGGGGGCGCGCCCTAGGGTGGGCCTTAGGCCCATTTGCGCCTAGGGTTTCCCCCTTCTCCCCTTTTGCTGTGCCTTGGGCCTTGGTGGGAGGTGCACCAGCCCACTCAGGCGCTGGTCCCTTCCCACTCTTGGCCCATGCAAGCCTCCGGGGCTGGTGGCCCCACCCGATGGACCCCCGGAACCCTTCCGGTGGTCCCGGTACATTACCGGTGACGCCCGAAACACTTCCGGTGACCAAAACCTCACTTCCTATATATTATTCTTTACCTCCGGACCATTCCGGAACTCCTCGTGACGTCCGGGATCTCATCTGGGACTCCGAACAACATTCGGTAACAACGTACAAACTTTCCCTATAACCCTAGCGTCATCGAACCTTAAGTGTGTAGACCCTACGGGTTCGGGAGGCATGTAGACATGACCAAGACATCTCTCCGGTCAATAACCAACAGCGGGATCTGGATATCCATGTTGGCTCCCACATGTTCCACGATGATCTCATCGGATGAACCACGATGTCGGGGATTCAATCAATCCCGTACACAATTCCCTTTGTCTACCGGTATGATACTTGCCTGAGATTCGATCGTCGGTATCCCTATACCTTGTTCAATCTCGTTACCGGCAAGTCTCTTTACTCGTTCGTAACACATCATCCCGTGATCAACTCCTTGGTCACATTGAGCTCATTATGATGATGTCCTACCGAGTGGGCCCAGAGATACCTCTCCGTCACACGGAGTGACAAATCCCAGTCTCGATTCGTGCCAACCCAACAGACACTTTCGGAGATACCCGTAGTGTGCCTTTATAGCCACCCAGTTACGTTGTGACGTTTGGCACACCCAAAGCATTCCTACGGTATCCGGGAGTTGCACAATCTCATGGTCTAAGGAAATGATACTTGACATTAGAAAAGCTTTAGCAGACGAACTACACGATCTTGTGCTACGCTTAGGATTAGGTCTTGTCCATCACATCATTCTCCTAATGATGTGATCCCGCTATCAACGACACCCAATGTCCATGGTCAGGAAACCACAACCATCTATTGATCAACGAGCTAGTCAACTAGAGGCTCACTAGGGACATGCTGTGGTCTATTTATTCACACATGTATTACGGTTTCCGGTTAATACAATTATAGCATGAACAATAGACAATTATCATAAACAAGGAAATATAATAATAACCATTTTATTATTGCCTCTAGGGCATATTTCCAACAGTCTCCCACTTGCACTAGAGTCAATAATCTAGTTCACATCGCCATGTGATTTACATTGTTATGAATCTAACACCCAGTGAGTTCTGGGGTTCGATCATGCTTTGCATGTGAGAGAGGTCTTTAGTCAACGGGTCTACGACATTCAGATCCGTGTGTACTTTGCAAATCTCTATGTCATACTGTAGACACTGCTACCACACTCCACTTGGAGCTATTCCAAATGGCTGCTCCACTATACGTATCCGGATTGCTACTCAGAGTCATCCGGATTGGTGTTAAAGCTTGCATCGATGTAACTCTTTACGACGAACTCTTTATCACCTCCATAACCGAGAAATATTTCCTTAGTCCTCTAGTTACTAAGGATAATCTTGGCCACTGTCCAGTGATCCATTCCTGGATCACTCTCGTACCCCTTGACAGATTCATGGCAAGGCACACACATGTGCGGTACACAGCATGGCATATTATACAGAGCCTATGGATAAAGCATAGGGGACGACCTTCGTCCTATCTCTTTGATCCACCGCGGTCGAGCTTTGAGTCTCACTCAACTCCACACCTTATAAACCAGGTCAGAACTCCTTCTTTGACTGATCAATATTGAACTCTTTCAAAATCTTGTCTAGGTATGTACTCATTGAAAGTCTCATCAAACATCTTGATCTATCTCTATAGATCTTGATGCCCAACAATTAGGTAGCTTTATCCAGGTCTTCCTTTGAAAAACTCTTTTCAAACAACCGTTTATGCTTTCCAGAAATTCTACATCATTTTCGATCAACAATATGTCATCCACATATACTCATCAGAAATTCTATAGTGCTCCCACTCACTTTCTTGTAAATACGAGTTTCTCATAAACTTTGTACAGACTCAAAAACTTTGATCACCTCATCAAAGCGTATATTCCAACTCCAAGATGCTTGCTCCTGTCCATCGAAGGATTGCTGGAGCTTGCATACTTTTTAGCATCCTTAGGATCGACAAAACCTTCTGGTTGTATCACATACAACCTTTCCTCAAGGGAACGATGTTTTGAAATCCATCTGCCAGATTTCATAATCGAAAAATGCAGCAACTGCTAACATAATTCCAACAGACTTTAGCATCGCTATGGGTGAGAATGTCTCATCGTAGTCAACTCCTTGAACTTGTCAGAAACTTGTTTGCGGCAAGTCGAGCTTTATAAATGGTAACATTTACCATCAGTGTCTGTCTTCTTCTTAAAGGTCCATTTGTACTCAACGACCTGCCATTTAACGGGCAAGTCTACCAAAGTCCATACTTGGTTTTCATACATGGATCCTTTCTCGGATTTCATGTCCTCTAACCATTTGTTGGAATCCGGGCCCATCATCGCTTCTCCATAGTTTGTAGGTTCATTGTTGTCCAACAACATGACCTCCAAGACAAGGTTGCCGTACCACTCAGGAGCAGTACGCGTCTTTGTCGACCTACAAAGTTCGATAGTAACTTGATCCGAAGCTTCATGATCATCACCATTAACTTCCTCTTCAACTGACGTAGGCTCCACAGAAACATCTTTCTGTGATGCATTACTCTTTAGTTGAAACAAAGGTTCAACAACCTCATCAAGTTCTATCTTCCTCCCACTCAATTCTTTCGAGAGAAACCTTTTCTCGAGAAAAGACCCATTTTTAGCAACAAATACTTTGCCCTCGGATCTGAGATAGAAGGCATACCCAAATGTTTCCTTAGGGTATTCTATGAAGATGCACATTTCCGCTTTGGGTTCGAGCTTATCAGACATAAGTGTCGTATTCCCAAACTCTGAGAAATGACAGCTTAGGTTTCTGCCAAACCATACGGTGTCATCTCAACGGAATTAGATGGTGCCCTATTTAAAGTGAATGTAGTTGTCTCTAATGCTTAACCCCAAAATGATAGTGGCAAATCGATAAGAGACATCATAGTACGCACCATATCCAATAGAGTATGACTACGACATTTGGACACACCATCACACTATGGTGTTCCAGGTGGCGTGAGTTGTGAAACAACTTTCACATTGTCTTAAGTTGTATACAAAACTTGTAACTCAGATATTCACCTCCACGATCATATCATAGACATTTTTATCTTCTTGTCACGATGATCTTAGACTTCACTCTGAATTTGTTTGAACTTTTCAAATGTTTTAGACTTGTGTTTCATTAAGTAAATATACTCATATCCACTCAAATCATCAGTGAAGGTAAGAAAATAACGATGTCCACTGCATGCTACAACACTCATTGGACCGCATACATCAACAAGTATTTTCTCCAATAAGTTACTAGCCCACTCCATCATACCGGAAACGGGGTCTCAGTCATCTTGCCTAAGAGGCATGGTACGCATGTCGCAACCGATTCGAAATCGAGTGAGTCCAAAGATCCATCAGCATGGAGTTTCTTCATGCGCTTTACACCAATATGACCTTTAGCGGCAGTGCCATAAGTATGTGGTACTATCATTATTAATTTTGCATCTTTTATGAACATGTGTATTACTACGATCGAGATTCAATAAACCATTCACATTGGGTGCATGACCATTGAAGGTATTATTCATGTAAACAGAATAACCATTATTCTCTAACTTAAATGAATAACCGTATTGCAATAAACATGATCTAATCACGTTCATGCTCAACACAAACACCAAATAACATTTATTTAGGTTCATCCCTAATCCCGAGAGAGTGTGCGATGGTGATCACATCAACCTTGGAAACACTTCCAACACACATCATCACCTCACCCTTAGCTAGCCTCCGTTTATTCCATAGCTTTTATTTCGAGTTACTAACATTTAGCAACCGAACCGGTATCCAATACCCAGGTGCTACTAGGAGTACTAGCAAGGTACACATCAATAACTCGTATATCAAATATACTTCTGTCGACGTTGCCAGCTTTCTTATCTACCAAGTATCTAGGGTTGTTCCACTTCAGCGACCGTTCTCCTCATAACAGAAGCACCTAGTCTCAGGTTTGGGTTTAACCTTGGGTTTCTTTACTGGAGCAGCAACTGACTTGCCATCCATGAAGTTTCCCTTTTTGCCCTTGCCCTTTGTGAAACTGGTGGTTTTACTAACCATCAACACTTGATGCTCCTTCTTGATTTCTACCTTCACGGTGTTAAACATCGCGAACAGCTCAGGGATCATCATATCCATCCCTGGCATGTTATAGTTCATCATGAAGCTCTAGTAGCTAGGTGGCAGTGACTTGGAGAACTATATTAATCACTATCTTATCTGGAAGATTAACTCCCACTCGATTCAAGTGATCGTCGTACCCAGACAATCTGAGCACATGCTCACTGATTGAGCTATTCTCCTTCATCTTGCAGGCAAAGAATCTTGTTGGAGGTCTCATACCTCTCAACGCGGGCACGAGCCTGAAATCCCAATTTCAGCTCTTAGAACATCTCATATGTTCCGTGACGTTCAAAATGTTTTGGAGCCTCAATTCTAAGCCGTAATGCATGACGCACTGAACTATCAAGTAGTCATCAGAACGTGCCTGTCAGATGTTCAAAATATCTACAGACGACGCTTGAGGGGGTGGCGCATCGAGCGGTGCATTAAGGACATAAGCCTTCTATGCAGTAATGAGGACAATCCTCAGACCACGGACCCAGTCCGCATTATTGCTACCAGCATCTTTCAACTTACTTTTCTCTAGGAACGTATCAATAAAACAGGGGAGCTACGGCGTGAGCTATCTACAACATAATTTGCAAAGACACTTTGACTATGTTCATGATAATGAAGTTCATCTGATGAACTCCCACTCAGATAGACATCCCTCTAGTCATCTAAGTGATACATGATCCGAATCGACTAGGCCGTGTCCGATCATCACGTGAGACGGACTAGTCATCAACGGTGAACATCTCCATGTTGATCGCATCTACTATACGACTCATGTTCGACCTTTCGGTCTATCGTGTTCCGAGGCCATGTCTGTACATGCTAGGCTCGCCAAGTCAACCTAAGTATTTCGCATATGTAAATCTGGCTTACACCCGTTGTATGCGAACGTTAGAATCTATCACACCCGATCATCACGCGGTGCTTCGAAACAACGAACCTTCGCAACTGTGCACAGTTAGGAGGAACACATTTCTTGAAATTTTGGTGAGGGATCATCTTATTTATGCTACCGTCGTTCTAACCAAATAAGATGTAAACATGACAAACATCACATGCAAATCATAAAGTGACATGATATGGCCAATATCATCTTGCGCTTTTGATCTCCATCTTCGAGGCGCGGCATGATCACCATCGTCACCGGCATGACACCATGATCTCCATCATTGTGTCTTCATGAAGTTGTCTCGCCAACTATTACTTATACAACTATGGCTACCGGTTAGCAATAAAGTAAAGTAATTACATGGCGTTTTTCATTGACACGCAGGTCATAGAATAAATTAAGACAACTCCTATGGCTCCTGCCGGTTGTCATACTCATCGACATGCAAGTCGTGATTCCTATTACAAGAACATGATCAATCTCATACATCACATATATAATTCATCACATCCTTTTTGGCCATATCACATCACATAGCAAACCCTGCAAAAACAAGTTAGACATCCTCTAATTGTTGTTGCATGTTTTACGTGGCTGCTATGGGTTTCTAGCAAGAACGTTTCTTACCTACGCAAAAGCCACAACGGTGATATGCCAATTGCTATTTACCCTTCATAAGGACCCTTTTCATCGAATCCAATCCGACTAAAGTGGGAGAGACAGACACCCGCTAGCCACCTTATGCATCAAGTGCATGTCAGTCGGTGGAACCTGTCTCACGTAAGCGTACGTGTAAGGTCGGTCCGGGCCGCTTCATCCCACAATGTCGCCGAATCAAGATAGGACTAGTAACGGTAAGCAAATTGAACAAATCATCGCCCACAACTACTTGTGTTCTACTCATGCACAGAATCTACGCATAGACCTAGCTCATGATGCCACTGCTGGGGAACGTAGTAGTAAATCAAAAAAAATTCCTACGCATCACCAAGATCAATCTATGGAGAGACTAGCAACGAGAGAGAGAGGAGTGCATCTTCATACCCTTGAAGATCGCGATGCGGAAGCGTTGCAAGAACGCGGTTGGAGGAGTCGTACACGTAGCGATTCAGATCGCGGTCGATTCTGATCTAAGCGCCGAACAACGGCGCCTCCGCGTTCAACACACGTGCAGCCCGGTGACGTCTCATGCACCTTGGTCCAGCAAGGAGTAGGGAGAGGTTGGTGAAAACAACTCCAGCAGTAGCACGACGGCGTGGTGGTGTTGGAGCAGCGTGGTTCTCCAGCAGGGCTTCGCCAAGCACTACGAAAGACGAGGAGGTGGAGAGGTAGGGCTGCGCCAAGAGGGAGAGAGATTCGTCTTCCTGGCAGCCCCAAAACCCCCACTATATATAGGAGGAGGGGAGGGGGGTGCGCCCCCTCTAGGGTTCCCACCCTAGGGGGGCGGCAGCCCTAGATGGGTTGGAGGGGGCGGCCAAGAGGGGGAGAGAGGGGGGGCGCGCCCTAGGGTGGGCCTTAGGCCCATCTACGCCTAGGGTTTCCCCCTTCTCCCCTTTTGCTGCGCCTTGGGCCTTGGTGGGAGGTGCACCAGCCCACTCAGGGGCTGGTCCCTTCCCACTCTTGGCCCATGCAAGCCTCCGGGGCTGGTGGCCCCACCCGATGGACCCCCGGAACCCTTCCGGTGGTCCCGGTACATTACCGGTGACGCCCGAAACACTTCCGGTGACCAAAACCTCACTTCCTATATATTATTCTTTACCTCCGGACCATTCCGGAACTCCTCGTGACGTCCGGGATCTCATCCGGGACTCCGAACAACATTCGGTAACCACGTACAAACTTTCCCTATAACCCTAGCGTCATCGAACCTTAAGTGTGTAGACCCTACGGGTTCGGGAGGCATGTAGACATGACCAAGACATCTCTCCGGTTAATAACCAACAGCGGGATCTGGATATCCATGTTGGCTCCCACATGTTCCACGATGATCTCATTGGATGAACCACGATGTCAGGGATTCAATCAATCCCGTACACAATTCCCTTTGTCTACGGGTATGATACTTGCCCGAGATTCGATCGTCGGTATCCCTATACCTTGTTCAATCTCGTTACCGGCAAGTCTCTTTACTCGTTCGTAACACATCATCCCGTGATCAACTCCTTGGTCACATTGAGCTCATTATGATGATGTCCTACCGAGTGGGCCCAGAGATACCTCTCCATCACACGGAGTGACAAATCCCAGTCTCGATTCGTGCCAACCCAACAGACACTTTCGGAGATACCCGTAGTGTGCCTTTATAGCCACCCAGTTATGTTGTGACGTTTGGCGCACCCAAAGCATTCCTACGGTATCCGGGAGTTGCACAATCTCATGGTCTAAGGAAATGATACTTGACATTAGAAAAGCTTTAGCAGACGAACTACACGATCTTGTGCTACGCTTAGGATTAGGTCTTGTCCATCACATCATTCTCCTAATGATGTGATCCCGCTATCAACGACATCCAATGTCCATGGTCAGGAAACCACAACCATCTATTGATCAACGAGCTAGTCAACTAGAGGCTCACTAGGGACATGTTGTGGTCTATGTATTCACACATGTATTACGGTTTCCGGTTAATACAATTATAGCATGAACAATAGACAATTATCATAAACAAGGAAATATAATAATAACCATTTTATTATTGCCTCTAGGGCATATTTCCAACACAAATCACATGTCCACTTCAAATTTGCATATAAAAGGAAGAAAAATATAGAACTTGAAGAAAAATGCAAGAAGTCATTTTTCTTCACAATATTTGAAACCTAGGGTTCATACTAACTAGGGTTAATCCTAACTAGGGTTCATACTAACTAGGGTTCAAAATGCACCTAGGGGTTCATAATATAGCCAAATTAACCTACTAGTTTGATACCTAGCTAAATTCATAACTAAATTCATCACCGCAAAAAAAATAACTACCTACTGCCCTAACTAAATAGATAACCTAATTAACCTACTGCCCTAACTAAATAGATAACCTAATTAACCTACTGCCCTAACTAACACCTAAGTAAATTAACTAAAGAACCCTAGCTAGAACTTTAATGGCAGAGAGAGGAGGAGCAGTGGGGGGCTTACAGAGGGTGCAGGGCGAGAAGGGCCGAGGTTGGGAGGGGAGGAAGCAGAGGAGGGAGGCGTGGCGCGTCGGGGTCAGGGCCAGGGCCGGGCGACGGCGACGGAGGCGTGCGGCGTCGTGGTCAGGACCGGGGCCGAGGGAGGAGGCGCGCGGCGTCATGGTCAGGGCTAGGGCCGAGGAAGGAGGCGTGTGGCGTTGGGGTCGGCGCTCGGGCTCCGGTGAGGGCGAGGGAGGTGTGCGACATCGGGGTCGGCGCTTGGGATCCGGCGAGGGCGAGGGCAGGGGCGACAAGGGGGAGAAGAGAGTGGGGGAATTGGGGGAGGATGGAGAGGAGGGAAGCCCACGCGGGGGGTTATGTGAAAATAGCAGTAGCGCGTTTCTTGAAAACGCGCTGTAGCTAACTTAGCTATAGCGCGTTTCTTGAAAACGCGCTGTAGCTAACTTAGCTATAGCGTGTTTTCAGGAAAAGCGCTACTGCTATATGAAGTAGCTATAGCGTTTTTCTGGAACAGCGCTTCTGCTACATAACGTAGCTATAGCGCTTTTACTCAACCAGCGCTCCTGCTATTGTTTTCATTTTTTATTTTTATTTTCCTGTTTGTTTCTTCTATTTTCTTTTCCTTTTCTTTTCTTCTTTTTCTTTTCTTTTCATTTTTTTCTTTTTTTTCTTCTTTTCTTTTCCTTTTCTTTTCTTCTTTTCCTTTTCATTTCTTTAAGGTAATATTTTCTTCTTTTCCTTTTCTTTTCTTCTTTTCCTTTTCTTTTCTTTTCCCACTTTTCCAGAGAGCTGGAACGAAGGGAAGGTGATTCAATGTATATAACTAAGGCGATATATATTGCATCATTTGACCCATAATGGTTAAGTGTGCTATACAAAATAGGAACATATATATTACATCTTTTGACCCATAAAGGTTAAGTGTGCATACAAAATAGGAACATATATATTACATCATTTGACCGACAACGGTTTCTCAGCATCGACATTTTCATTTTTGAGTAAGCTTCTTTCCCTTCTTGTTCGTTGATGAATAATTGAGCCCCTCATTGTGAATTTTCCTTTTCCATGGAGTACGATCTTTATTAGGTAATGTAGTATTGATTCTTCTTTTGACGTATACTTCAGCGTCATCGTCATCTTCCCTCATCGGGTTTCCATACTAGTCGTAGTCTTCCTCGTTGGCGACTCCATCCATTCCAATGATGTTCCTTTTGCCTCTCCTCACGACAACACGGCTGGGATTGCACGGGTCGGTTAAGAAGAAGCATTGTGTCACCTGCTTAGCGTGTACCCATGGCTCGTTTTTTGCAATGGCGTCCACGGTAGACCTCTTGCCGTCGGGTATAGTCATGGTAGTCAAATACCGGTTTCCTCTTTCAACATTCTTAGCCCATCTGACACGGAACATCGTCGCGTTGTGCAGTCCAGAGTAGTCAAGCTCACAGATCTCCTCGACCATTCGGTAAAATCTCTCAGTTGCGCCATTTTCGCTGCTGGTCATGCATTCCATCGTCACCCCTGAGTTCTGATCATCACTGTCCATATCTTTGGCCTCCGTGTAGAACGTGTATCCGTTGATATCGTATGCCTGATAGGTGACGAGGTTGGGTGAGGGGCCATGTGCTAAGGCGTATATGAGCAATCCGTCCATAGAGCCCTCTTCCGGGGGATTAGCAAGAATATGCTCTTTGAACCAATGCAGGAAAGTGGAGTTGTGCTCTCTAGTAACTTCGGCGTCCGTCCTGCATACCCCCCGGTCACGATACTTCTTTGCGATAGTTTCTTTGCGCAGTGCCACGAAAGGATCTACCTGGTCTAGGTGTTGTAGCACTACCAAGTTTGCTCTGTCAAAGTCGTTGCGTCGATCTGAGTAGGCCACATGCAGTTCCCTGCGTCCGTTGGAGTGACCTTCTCCTTCGAGCCTCCCATCGTGCTTATTAATGGGCAAACCAACACCAGGCGGCCGGTCTGCGCCATATAGAAAATTCTCGCAGAAAGAGATGCACTCTTGTGTCAGATAGCCCTGGACGATGCTTCCATCAGGACGGGACATGTTACGAACGTATCCTTTGATGATCCCATTCATCCTCTCAAATTGCATCATGTTGTGCAGGAATGACGGCCCCAGGTCTATTATGTCGTCCACAATATGGACACACAGATGCACCATGACGTCAAAGAACGCGGGCGGGAAGTACATCTCAAGCTCATTTAGTATCACAATGATCTCTTCCTGTATCCTTCGGAGCTGCTTCACACTGATCGACTTTCGAGAGATGACGTCGAAAAAGTTGCAGAGACCAATAAGTGTGTCACGGACGTGCTTGTCCATTATCCCTCTAAGGAAAACAGGTAGTATCTGCGTCATCATCACATGACTGTCATGGGACTTCATCCCGCTGAACCTTTTCTTCTTCGTGTCTAGAAATCTGCTTATCTTCCCACAGTAACTGGAACTAACTTTGATTCCGGTAAGGCACTTGAAGAATTGATCGATCTCAGCCGGACTTAAGGTGAAGCAAGAAGGGGGGCAATAATCCTCTTCCTTTACTTTTTTGCCCTTCTTCTCCCGCGCCTCTGTCTCCGTCTCTGTCTCCTCTGACTTTTTATGGGGCGGCATGTGCAGATCTTCCCTAATTTTCAAATCTTGCAAGTCTTTTCTAGCCTTCGGACCATCCTTGGTCATATCCGGCATGTTCATCAGTGTCGCAAGCAAGCTCTCAAGGACATTCTTACAGATATGCATTTGATCAAGGCAATGAGGTGTGTCGAGTTTGGGCCAGTACTCCAAGTCCCAGAAAACAGACCTCGTCTTCCATACCTTCAGCAGCGGCTCCGACGCCTTTTTCATTGTCTTTCCCGGCGCGGGGCACTGTTCCCAGTTTTTCAATAGATCATCGATTTTGGCGCCACTCCGCTTACATGGAGATCCTCGATGCTCAGCCTCACCATTGAATAGATCTCCACAGGTCGTCCTTCTCGAGCCATCTTTGATGCCCCATGTACACGATTTTCCCAGACCCGCCATCTTTCCTTGATGTTAGCTGCTGAGACGTCGTATCATCCATGCACCGCATGCATCCGCAATATCCATGGCACACCTGGCCTGCGACATATCCGTAACTGACATAGTCGTGCACCATCGTGATTAGCGCGGCTCTCATATAGAAATACTCGCCTTTGCTGGCGTCCCATATTTTGGCCGGTATTTTCCATAACGTGTCTAACTCCTCTTGAAGTAGCCCCAGATACAGATTAATATTATTTCCCAGTTGTTTCAGCCCTCGAATCAGCATGCCCATGTGTATGTACTTCGACTTCATGCTCACCCAGGGGGGGATGTTGTACATCCATACAAACACGGGCCATGTGCTATGGTTGGTGTTCTGGTTGCCAAACGGATTCATGCCATCGGTACACGCACCAAGCACGATGTTCCTTGCATCACATGCAAAATACCGATATTCGCCCTTGAACGCTCTCCACTGGCTTCCATCCACGAGGTGTCTCAGCTTCGGATCATCTCCATCGTCGGGCTTTGTCCTCTCCGTGTGCCAACGCATGAGCTTTGCTTCCTTGGGATCTACAAAATAAAGTTGCAGATGGGGAGTGATCGGTAAGTAACATACAACTTTCTGGGGAGATTTCTTACCGGCCTTCTTATATCGAGAAGCAATGCACACCGGATAGCTGGTTTTTTCCGCGTGCTCATTCCGATAAATTATGCAATCGTTGATGCATACATGGTATCTAACGTGCGGCAGATCAAGAGGGAACACGATCTTCTTGGCCTCATCCACACTAGTATGACATAGATTCCCCGCGGGAAGAACATCCTTTAGGTACTTGAGAACCTCATCGAGGCTAGTGTTGGTCCATTTGTTTTTAGCCTTCGTCTTCAGGAGTTCGAGCGTGAAACTCAAGCGGGTCACCTCGGGATCGCAACCATGATACAATGGAGTGTTCGAGTCTACCACCAGCTACTGTAGCTTGGCCTCCTCTCTAGAAGCAGCTCTGTCAGTACTCGTCTCCTTGCGAAGCAGTGCTTGAACATGAGGGTCCTGCACGATTGAACTTAGTACCGACGAAGTCTACAGCGTGGAGTCCACATTTTCTCCGCTGCCATGTCCGGCCCCTTCTCCGCCGCCATGTCCGGCCTCTTCCCCGCCACCATGTCCGGCCCCTTCTTCACCGCCATTATCGATCATCTCTTCGTCTTGCCCCATGTCGTCATTGCCTGCCCCATCGGCGTCCTCAACATCATCATCATCCTCATCTTCAATTATCCACCGAGTATAGCCATCCATGAAACCAGTCATGAGAAGGTGCGCCATCACACGACCATCGTCATAGGGGTCGAGCCAAACTTGTCCTTTGCATCTTCGACATGGACATAAAATCTCTGTCAGGTTATTTTCTTTCATGTCCTGCACCGCCGACCGCAACCACCTATCCACCATCATTCCACTGACCATCATGAATGCCTGCACGGTAATAATAAACAAATTGATTATAAAAATGCATGCATGCATCAAAGTCATACAAAAATTCGGCATGACCTTCCCTAAAAACAGGACATATAGAGTTTGCCCGGAATTCGCCGAAACGGAAATAAATCGACATTTCGGCAAAACATAAGCAACTCACAAGCACAATTCGGTGGCAACTCATGCCACACACACAATTTCCATCATATCGCCCGATTATGTCATATCGCACACATACACATATTTCCATTCTTGCAAAAGCATAAATTTTTAATCACCTATCTCGAGATCGAACACGGTGATGATGATGTCGATAGGTGTCGCCACACACACCTATGGAATGATCAAAAGTGGACAAAGCTCTTCTTGACAAGGCTAGATCTAGTTAGGGAGGTACATAGGTCACTTCACTAAATGCTAGATCTACCTAGCTAGCTAGTTTGGGAGGAGACAAGTTCAACTAGTGGAGGGGGAAGGAAAAAGAGAAAGGAGATGCATTAATGGAGGTGGTGTAGTTAGCTAGGAGTAATAAAGAGAGAGAAAGATAGGTAGAGGAAGGAGAGTAATGGGGGGAGAAGTAGTGAGGAAGAAGCAAAGTGAGGGAGAGAGGAGGTGGGAGCTAGGGGAAAGTGAAGGAAGAGAGGATGGGGGAGGGGGGAGGGGGAGGAAAAAGGTGGTATGGCTGCAGTTTAGCAGTAGCGCTGGGTGTAAAATGCGCTGCTGCTAATAATATAGCAGTAGCGCGCTTCTGGAAGAGGCACTACTGCTAAGCGAGGCTCGCCATGTGGCCAGGTTCAAAATTAGCAGTAGCGACCTTGAAAAAAGCACGCTACTACTAATACATTAGCAGTAGCGTGATTAAACTGGGCGTGCTACTGCTAAACCTAGCGTAGCGGGAACGGTCGGGGAATTTTAGTAGTAGCGTGGCTCTACCAAGCCGCGCTACAGCTAAGTCGGTAGCAGTAGCGCCTGTTTGGGGCCAGCGCTACTGCTAATTAGCAGTAGCGCCCCTTCTTGTCCAGCGCTACTGCTAAGATTCTGTGTATAAGGTTTTCCCTAGTAGTGATAAGTTCAGTCCATCTAATATTGATACTTACACTGTAAATCCCTATGTAATTTCAGTGAATTCGCTTTGTAACCGTGACAGGTCTCCAACGTATCTATATTTTTTTTTGTTCCATGCTATTATATTATCCATTTTGGATGTTTTATATGCATTATTATGCTATTTTATATCTTTTTTGGGATTAACCTATTAACCTAGTGCCCAGTTCCAGTTGCTGTTTTTTCATGTTTTTGTCTTTTACAGAAAATGAATACCAAACGGAGTCCAAATGGAACGAAATGTTTTTGACAATTTTTCTTGGACCAGAAGACACCTTGGAAGCTTCAGGAGGAGGCCATAAGAGACACGAGGCAACGACAAGTTTGGAGGCCGAGCCCTAGGGGGGGCGCACCTCCCGAGCTTGTGGGCCCCCTGTGGCTCCTCCAGCCCTAATCTTTGCTGCATAAATACCCAAATATTCCCCGTATACCAGAGGGCACACCAAAAAAAACTTTTCCGCCGCCGCAAGTTTCTGTCCTAGTGAGATCCCATCTGGAGACCTGTTCCGGTACTCTGCCGGAGGGGGATTCGATCACGGAGGGCCGCTACATCAACCTTGCTGCCCTTCCGATGATGTGTGAGGAGTTTACAATAGACCTACGGGTCCGTAGCTAGTAGCTAGATGGCTTCTTCTATCTCTTTGATCTTCAATACAATGTTCTCCTCGATGTTCTTGGATATCTATTCGATGTAATCTTCTTTTGCGGTGCATTTGTTGAGATCCGATGAATTGTGGATTTATGATCAGATTATCTATGAATATTATTTTAGTCTTCTCTGAACTCTTTTATGCATGATTAAGATAGCTTTGTATTTCTCTCCGATCTATTGATTTGGTTTGTTCAGCTAGATTGATTTTTCTTTCAATGGGAGAGGTGCTTTGTAATGGGTTCAATCTTGCGGTGTCCTCACCCAGTGACAGAAGGGGTAGCGAGGCACATATTTGTGTTGTTGCCATTAAGGATAAAAAGGTGGGGTTTATTCATATTGATTGGATCTATCCCTCTATATCATGTCATCTTGCTTAAGGCGTTACTCCGTTCTTGTTAACTTAATCCACTAGATGCATGCTGGATAGCGGTCGATGTGTGGAGTAATAGTAGTAGATGCAGGCAGGAGTCGGTCTACTTGTCACAGACGTGATGCCTATATTCATGATCATTGCCTTAGATATCGTCATAACTTTGTGCTTTCTATCAATTGCTCAACAATAATTTGTTTACCCACCGTATGCGTTCTTTCAAGAAAGAAGCCTCTAGTGAAAACTATGGCCCCTGGGTCTATTCTTATCATATCATTTTCAGATCTACAAAACTAAAAACCCAAAAATACCTTGCTGCAATTTATTTAGCTTTACTTTATTTTGCACTTTTATTTATCTTTTATACCTATCTCTATCAGATCTCATCCTTATGAGTAACCGTGAAGGGATTGACAACCCCTTTATCACATTGGGTGCAAGTATTTGTTTGTTTGTGTAGGTGCAACCATTGGTGACTTGTGTGTTCCTCCTACTGGATTGATACCTTGGTTCTCAAACTGAGGGAAATACTTATCTCTACTTTGTTGCATCACCCTTTCCACTTCAAGGAAAAAACTAACGCAAGCTCAAGAAGTAGCAAACCGTATTGTTTGCAATGTAAAATTGCAGTCTAAGATAGACTAATAAAATACAGAAACTACAGTCCAAATCATTGTTACTTAACTAAAAATATTTAGACTGAAAATATGCAGTATAATCACAGTGCAACTTCAGCAATTACAGTCTAATTTAATGTGCATTTTTGCCCAGTACTGTGCATTCCTTCTCTTTTTGGTGGCCTAAATCTAAAGTGGTTTTGGACTGTAATTTTCAGTGATGTGTCACTTCTAGTTTACCTGAATATTTTTGTATTCTTGTTAGTTTTGTGCCCCATTCTAAAGAAGTTCAGTAAATGTGTACGTCCCATTCAGTAAATACAATATTTTACAAACCATTTAGATACAACAACCTGATCTTTGTTTTCTTTTCCACAAGAAGCTATTTTTGGCTTACATGAAGGGGTGCATCCTCTTCATCTTGCAGGTATGACTCATGTCCTCGCATTCTTACTTCGCCTTTGTTTCCTTTAGCTTCTTGATCCTGAAATTTTTAAGATAAATTGTAAGTACTCAGTATCACGTTCTTAAGCAAAGCTACAGTTTTTTGCTTGAATCTCAGTGTTTTCTCTGACCTATGTATTGTGTCAAAATGATCTAAAATACAAGACGGAGATACATTTTTTGGCAGCATCGTACATCACAATAATGTACAACCAAGATAGGTTTACAGTGCCTTTTTGATAGCAACTATAATGCATAGCTGCAGATTTTGTCGAATACACCTATGTATTTTGTATGCATGACAGTCACTGGGGTAAAATAGAATAACAAGTAAATCATTCATTTTGTCTTCATCTTTACTTGAAGGACTGCATGTTCTTCATCTTTGTATGCCCCATGTATTTGCTTGTAAGCTTCGGTAGTGTTATCTATCGAGTCTGATTTATACACTGCATTCCTAAGCTGAAATATTTTTAGTAACTGAAATATTTAGTCTGAGTTTCATTCTGTTATTTGTCACTTTTTAACTGAATATCTTTTTGTAACTGAAATATCTGTGTACTTACAGTGCCTATCTCATAGGGCCCTTGCCAGCAAGACCTAAGTTTAACTGAATATCTTTTCTGTTGATGGTCATAGGTTTTTATGCCCCGTGTATTTAACTGAACATCTTTTTTGTCATGATGTCTCATGTATTTACAGTAGTAATGTTCTAAATTTAGTCTTTCTTGAACATGGTCAGGGACTCAGGGCAATGGATAAAATCTAGATGCTAAGTTGACTTTTTTCCAGCGGATTTCCTTATCGTAGAGACGCACAAAGGGTTAGTAGCTCAAGCATTGGATGCTGGCAAAATAGATGTTTATTCACCAAAGGAAGAAAGTAATTCCACCAATTCGGAAGCTGCTACAGATACTGAAAACTTTGAAACGAGTGACAATGATGACGATGATGATCATAATCACAAGCACCGAAGACCATTGCCACGTTCATGCACTTTAGTGTTATATCAATCGGAGCATTGAAATAGTATGATCTATTACTTCACATTTTTTGTATCATGAGGACCACAACCACATTGTCCCAATATATGTGTAGCCTTGAAAGGTGTCCTCTAAGTGCTATTTCCATTGATGATTTGAGTCACAATTAATGTTCTTCATGATATGTCAATGAGTGTCAGATTCAGATCCCACTATGATGTAACACTTGCTTGCATAGACTATATTATGTACTCCAACATTTTATTTTATTTTTAATTCCTAATTAGTTACTAGTAGCGTGTGGAAAAAACTCTGTGCTACTAGTATTTAGGATACTAATAGCACCTGGTATTCTAGACGCACTACTACTATTTTGTTAGTAGTAGTGTGGGTTCAAATATTAGTAGCATGGGTGGCATCCGCGCTACTACTAACTTTTAGCTGTAGCGCGATAGTAGTAGCGCGGGGACCCGCACGACTACCAACCAGTTTACCCACGCTACTAGTAGCCTTTTCCCTAGTAGTGGTAGCTGATAGTATTTTCCACAGTTAAGAACCAAGGTTTATCGAACAAGTAGGAGTCACGAAGATAACAACGTTAGCAGTATGTGCACACAAATAGTTAATTTTCTTGCACCTAACAAAGACAAGGGGGTCGTCAATCCCCTTGTTCTTGCTAGCCACAAGATAAAAATCAAATAGTGATAGGGCAAAACGGCAAAAAGTAAAAAGAGTATAAAAAATTTCTAGGAACTTTTTAATATTGATGGAAGATAGACCCGGGGGCCACAAGTTCACTAGAGGCATCTCTCTTGAAAGCATGTAATGTCATGGTAGACAAATTACTATTGGGTAATTGACAGATTAGCACAAATTATAAATATGATCATTCATGGCATAATATCACATAGGCATTACGTCCATGATAAGTAAACCTTTAATCCAACTGCATCTACTACTATTACTCCATCCGAGACCTCTATCCAGCATGCATCTCAAAGTATTAAGTTAACAAGAAACAGTGTAACGCAATAGACAAGATGACATAATGTAGACAGAAGAAAACCTAACAATAAGATAATCCCCCATCATTTTATCCTTAGTGGCAACAATATGAAGACATGCCTTATCCCTTTCTGTCACTAGGATACAGAAATTACCGCCAGATTGAACCCACTACAAAGCACCTCTCCACTGAAGATAAATCATTCAAACTTGGCCGGAGTAGACCAATAGATCTGATAGAAATACGAAGTTACAAAATTACGCAGCAAAGAAAATTCAAAAGGTTCATATAAATTCAATGAACAATCTAATCATAAATCCACAATTCATCCAATCCCCACGAACATGCCACAAGAATTACATCAGATGGATCTCCGAAGAGATCAATGTATTGAAGATCAAAAGTGTGTGTGTGAGAGGGCCATCTAGCTACTACTATGGACCCGTAGGTCTAGAAAGAACTATTCGCACATCATCATAGAGGCAGCAAGGTTGATGAAGATGACCTCCCCAATGATTCCCCCCTCCGGTAGAGTGCCAGAACAAGGCTCTAGAAGGGATTGCGTCTGAACAGAGGTTTGCGGCTGCGGTAAAATTGTTTCAGGTATTTCTTCGAGGGTTTCCAAATATATGTGAATTTATAGCCCAGAAATTGGGGCAAATTGAGTGAGGGGCCCAAGCCAAGGTGGCGCGTCCCCTGCTTTGTGCCCACCTCGTGGGTCGTCTGGTCCTCCCCCAAAGCTTCTTGGATCTCTTATGTTCCAGAAAAAATTGTCAAAAAAGTTCATCGTGTTTGGGCCTTCGTAGGTATCAGTTTTTAGTAAACCAAAAACAAGCAGAAAACAGCAACTGGCACTGGATTAATTTGTTAGTCGAGAAAAATAATGCAAAATGATAGCCAAAGCATGTAAGAATGATAATATAATAAAATTTAACAATAAAAAATTATAGATACGTTGGAGACGTATCATTCACCGAAACTTTTTTGGCTTTCTCCAAAATGATTCCGGTTCTTTCTCCAAAATATTTTTGATATTCTTGAAACTTTTCCGGCGAATTTCTCTCAAGCTCCTAACACTTATAGTACTAAATAAATTGGTGAACCTTAAGCGTGTGACCCAGCAGGTTCGGCAAAGTGCAGACATGACCTAGAAATCATTCCGGTCAATGATCAATAGGCGAACCATGGGCATCCATATTAACCCCTACACCCACACGAATTATTATTGAGTGAACCTGTTGCTCTCGCACACCATTCAGTTTGCTTAACAATACCTGAGGCAAGATTTACTGGTATCCATGTCAACCAACTCTTGATCACTATACCAAGTTATCCTCGTTACCGGTTATGTTCTTTTTCTCCTTTCCTTATTCCGGCATCGCCATGATTTTATCATATTGCGCCTGGCTAGACAGTGATGGATACTGTAACACCGAGAGGGCCTAAAAATATCTCTCCATCTTCGGAGGAGAAAATCCCAATCCCAAACTATCAAGTACCTTGACATACTTTTTCGATGCACGTGGAAGTTACCATTATAATCACCCTATTATGGGTGACGTTTGATGAACCCCCGAAGTACACCGTCCAGCATGGAGGTTGTTAATTGATACTCTCATGGTTTAAGGAAGTAAGTATGCATTAATATCTCGATGATAGTACTTATAACTATGTGATGATGTGATCTCGAAGTACATCATTTGGTTGGGTCTGTTCAAAACCATTATTTTGATAATAGCGTGCTCCGATTGTTGCTGGCATCCCTGTTACTTTAACAATACCCATGATCAGGTAAAGAATATCATCATGCAACACATGAGCTAGTATTAGAGGTGAAACTATGAATCTATTTGGTGTTTATTACTCCACACATGCAAATATGCTTTCCTTTGAATCTCATTAGCACGTAGACTCAAGAACCAATTGCAATTATAGCATAGAAAATAAACATTAATCCTAAATGTGGAAATAAATAATAACATTTACCATTGCCTCTAGGGCATATTTCTACCCTCCCCTCCTATTAAGTTACCACTTTCCCAAAGTGTTACCAAATGACAATTCAAAGGTTGTTATTGATATGTCATCATATATTGCAGATGTTACAATTGCTTAGGTGTGTTTCTGCTATGATGGTGATTTTTTTATTTCATCGTGGTCATAATGATGGTGCATGCAACTTGAGATGTCGAATGCAAAGGAATTGTCAAGTAATAGTCAGCTATTACACTATCAACTCAAAGTAATATTATCAGAACATCTATTAGTGAGCTAATGTATTGAGGGAGGAGATGATCACAGTAGTTAATAAATGCACATATGCCCCTTTTATGGCAGTCCTGAACTGCTGACACATCTCCAAGGTATCTATAATTTTTTATTGTTCCTTGCTATTATAGTATCAATCTTGGATGTTTTATCTATACTTACAAGCAAGTATATATCATTTTTTAGGACTAAACTATTAACTTAGTGCCCAGTGCCCAGTGCCAGCTGCTGGTTTTTGCCTAGTTTTTGGTTTTTCAGAATATCAATACCAAACGAAGTCCAAATGCCACGAAACTTTTTGGAGATTTTTTTCTAGACATAAGAGACCTTGGAAGCTTTGGGAGGGGACGAGAAGATGGAGCAGTGGCCCACGAGGCACCAGTGCGCGCCCAGGGGGTAGGGCATGCCCTGGTGGCTCGTGGGGCTCACATAGCTTCGTTTGACCTAACTACGCCTCTATAAATTCTCTAAAATCAAGAAACCAACAGAGGAGTCCACGAATTTTTCCGCCGCCGGAAGTTCCTGTTCTCGCGCGATCCCATCTGGAGGTCTTTTCCGACACTCTGCCGTAGGGGGAATCAATCATGAAGGGGCTCTACATCAACCTTGCTGCCCTTCCGATGATGTGTGAGTAGTTTACCATAGACCTATGGGTCCATAGTTAGTTGATAGATGGCTTCTTCTCACTATTTGATCTTCAATAGAATGTCTTCCTCGATGTTCTTGGAGATCTATCGATGTAATTACTTTTTGCGATGTGTTTCTTGCGATCTGATGAATTGTGAATTTATGATCAGATTATCCATGAATATTATTTGAGTTTTCTCTGAACTCTTTTATGCATGATTATTATAGCTTCGTATTTCTCTCCGATCTATTGATTTGGTTTGGCCAACGATACGTCTCCAACGTATCAATAATTTTTTATTGTTCCATGCTATTATAGTATCAATCTTGGATGTTTTATATACATTTACAAGCAACATTATATCATTTTTTTGGGACTAACCTATTAACTTAGTGCCCAGTGGCAGTTGTTGTTTTTTGCCTATTTTTGGTTTTTCAAAATATCAGTACCAAACGAAGTCCAAATGCTACGAAAATTTTTGGTGATTTTTCTGGCAATAAGAGACCCTGGAAGCTTCGGGAGGGGACGAGAAGATGGAGAAGTAGCCCACGAGGCACCAGGGCGTGCCCTGGTGGCTTTTGGGGCCCATGTTGCTCTGTTTGACCTAACTACGCCTCTATAAATTCTCTAAAATCGGGAAACCAACAGAGGAGTCAATGAAATACTTTTTCCGCCGCCGCAAGTTCCTGTTCTTGCGAGATCCCATCTGGAGGCCTCTTCCAGCACTCTGCCGGAGGGGGATTCGATCATCGAGGGGCTATACATCATCCTTGCTGCCCTTCCGATGATGCGTGAGTAGTTTAGCACAGACCTACGGGTCCATAGTTACTAGCTATATGGCTTCTTCTCTCTTTTTGATCTTCAATACAATGTTCTCCTCGGTATTCTTAGAGTTCTATTTGATGTAATCACTTTTTGCGTTTTGTTTGTTGGGATCCGATGAATTGTGAGTTTATGATCAGATCTATGCATGAATATTATTTGAGTTTTCTCTGAACTCTTTTATGCATGATTACTATAGCTTCGTATTTCTCTCCGATCTATTGATTTGGTTTGGCCAACTAGACTGATTTATCATGCAATGGGAGAGGTGCTTTGTAATGGGTTCGATCTTGCGGTGCTCAATCCCAGTGACAGAAGGGGACTAGACACATATGTATCGTTGCTATTAAGGGTAAAAAGATGGGGTTTATTCATACGTGTGTTTTATCTTGTCTATGATACGTCCATTTTGCATCATGTTTTTATGTTGATATTTATTGCATTATGGGCTGTTATTTCACATTATGGTAGAATACTTATGTATTTTCTCCCTTACTTTACAAGATTTACATGAAGAGGGAGAATGCCGGCAGCTGGAATTCTGGACCGAAAATGAGCAAATCTGAGATACCTATTCTGCACAACTCCAAATGTCTTGAAACTTTAGGAAGAATTATTTTGGACTATATAAAAATACTAGGCGAAGAAACAACAGAAGGGGAGCCCCCCCCCCCCCTAGGTGGCCACAAGCCTGGGGGCGCACTCTACCCCCTAGGGCGTGCCCCCAGGGCTTGTGGGCCCCTTGGCCATCGTCCAGTGCCCATCTTCTACTATATAGAGGGTTTTGACCTAGAAAAAATATGAAGGAAGCTTTCAGGACGAAGCGCCGCCGTCTCGAGGCGGAACCGGGGCAGAAGCAATCTACGGCTCCGGCGGAGCGATTCTGCCGGGGAAAGTTCTCTCCGGTAGGGGGAAATCGAAGCCATCGTCATCACCAACGATCCTCTCATCGTGGGAGGGTCAATCTTCATCATCATCTTCACCAGCACCATCTCCTCTCAAACCCTAGTTCATCTCTTGTATTCAATCTTTGTCTCAAAACCTCAGATTGGTACCTGTGGGTTGCTAGTAGTGTTCATTACTCTTCGTAGTTGATGCTAGTTGGTTTATTTGGTGGAAGATCATATGTTCATATCCTTAATGATATTCAATACCCCTCTGATCTTGAACATGAGTGTGCCTTGTGAGTAGGTATGTTTGTTCCTGAGGACTGATGACCCACAAGGATAGGGTATCAATCATAATCCTTTCGATAAGTAAGAGTGTCGAACCTAACGAGGAGCAGAAGGAAATGACAAGTTGTTCTCAGCAAGGTATTTTCTGCAAGCACTGAAATAGTCGGTAACAGATAGTTAGATAGCAAGATAATTTGTAACGAACAAGTAACGGTAATGGTAAATAAAGTGCAGCAAGGTAGCCCAATCCTTTTGTGGCAAAGGACAGGCCAAAACGATCTCTTATGATAAGCAAAGCGTTCTTGAGGGTGCACGGGAATTTCATCATATCACTTTCATCATGTTTGTTTGATTCGTGTTCGTTACTTTGATAATTTGATATGTGGGTGGACCAGTGCTTAGGTGATCTTCTTACTTGAACAAACCTCCTACTTATGATTAACCCCCTCGCAAGCATCCGCAACTACAAGAAAAGTTTTAAGATAAAATCTAACTATAGCATTAAACTTTTGGATCCAAATCGGTCCCTTACAAAGTAGCGCATAAACTAGGGTTTAAGCTTCTGTCACTCTAGCAACCCATCATCTAATAACTACTCCACAATGCATTCCCTTAGGCCCAAATATGGTGAAGTGACATGTAGTCGATGTTCAAATCACACCACTATGGGAATCACAACATACATATCATCAAAATATCGAAAAGATATCAAGTTCACATGATTACTTGCAACATGACTTCTCCCGTGACCTCAAGAACAAAAGTAACTACTCACAAATAATAATCATGCTCAAGATCAGAGGGGTATTAAATAGCATAATGGATCTGAACATATAATCTTCCAGCAAATAAACCATATAGTAATCAACTACAAGATGTAATGAACACTACTAGTCACCCACAAGCACCAATCTAAGGTTCTGGTACAAAGATTGAACACAAGAGATGAACTAGGGTTTGAGAGGAGATGGTGATGTTGAAGATGTTGATGGAGATGGCCCTCCCAAAGATGGGAGAGTTGTTGGTGATGATGATGACGATGATTTCCCCCTCCGGGAGGGAAGTTCCCCCGGTGGAATCGCTCCGCCGGAGGGCAAAAGTGCTCCTGCCCAAGTTTCGCCTCGAGACGGCGTCGCTTCGTCCCGGAAGTCCTCTCCTTATTTTTTCTAGGTCAAAATGACTTGTATACCAGAAGAGGGGCACCAGAGGTGGGCCCAGGAGGGCACAACCCACCAGGGCGCGCCTGGGCTCCCTAGCGCGCCTAGGTGGGTTGTGCCCACCTGGTGG
Source organism: Thinopyrum elongatum (assembly GCA_011799875.1). Lineage (NCBI taxonomy): Eukaryota > Viridiplantae > Streptophyta > Magnoliopsida > Poales > Poaceae > Thinopyrum > Thinopyrum elongatum. The sequence goes on along the minus strand of CM022303.1, from coordinate 30,103,685 downwards.
GCCCCCTCTGGTAGTTATTTGCTCCAATATTCTTCATATATTGCAAAACAATTCTCCGTAAATTTTCAGCTCATTTGGAGATGTGCAGAATAGGTAACCCTGACGTAGCTTTTTCAGGTCAAGAATTCCAGCTGCCGGTATTCTCCCTCTTTCTGTAAACCTTGCATATTATGAGAGAAAAGGCATTAGAATTACTCCCGAAAGCATTATTATGCATAAAAACATTATAAATAACATAAGGAAAACATGATGCAAAATGCACGTATCAACTCCCCCAAGCTTAGACCTCGCTTGTCCTCAAGAAAAAACCGAAATCGAGAAACATGTCCACATGCTTAGAGAGAGAGGTGCTGATAAAAACAAAATACGGATGCTACTTCTTGAGCTTGCGTTGGTTTTTCCCTTGAAGAGGAAAGGGTGATGCAGCAAAGTAGAGATAAGCATTTCCCTCAGTTTGAGAACCAAGGTATCAATCCAGCAGGAGACAACGCACAAATCACTGAATACCTGCACAAACAATCAAACAACTTGCACCCAACGCGATAAAGGGGTTGTCAATCCCTTCACGGTTATTTGCAAAAGTGAGATCTGATAGAGATAGATAAACGACAAAGTAAATATTTTTGGTATTTTTGTTTTATAGATCAGAAAGTAAAAGATTGCAAAATAGTAGACCGGAAACTTGTATGCTGAAAAGTAGAAGCTTATATGATGGAAAATAGACCCGGGGGCCATAGGTTTCACTAGAGTCTTCTCTCAAGATAGAAAATAATACGGTGGGTGAACAAATTACTGCCGAGCAATTGATAGAAAAGCGCAAAGTTATGACGATATCTAAGGCAATGATCATGAATATAGGCATCACGTCCGTGTCAAGTAGACCAAAACGATTCTGCATCTACTACTATTACTCCACACATCGACCGCTATCCAGCATGCATCTAGAGTATTAAATTCATAAAGAACGGAGTAATGCATTAGGTAAGATGACATGATGTAGAGGAATTAACTCAAGCAATATGATGAAAACCCCATCTTTTTATCCTCGATGGCAACAATACAATATGTGCCTTGCTGCCCCTACTGTCACTGGGAAAGGACACCGCAAGATTGAACCCAAAGCTAAGCACTTCTCCCATTGCAAGAAAAACCAATCTAGTTGGCCAAACCAAACCGATAGTTCGAAGAGAATTACAAAGATATCAAATCATGCATATAAGAATTCAGAGAAGATTCAAATAATATTCATAGATAAGCTGATCATAAATCCACAATTCATCGGATCTCGGCAAACACACCGCAAAAAAGTATTACATCAAATAGATCTCCAAGAACATCGAGGAGAACATGGTATTGAGAATCAAAGAGAGAGAAGAAGCCATCTAGCTACTAGCTATGGACCCATAGGTCTGTGGTAAACTACTCAGGCTTCATCGGAAGGGCAATGGTGTTGACGTAGAAGCCCTCCGTGATCAAATCCCCCTCCGACAGGGTGCCGGAAATGGTCCCTAGATGGGATCTCACGGGTAGAGAAGGTTGCAGCGGTGGAAAAGTCTTTTCGTGGATGCCTCTGTTGGTTTGGGGATATATGAGTATATATAAGAGAAAGAATTAGGTCAAGAGGTGCACGAGGGGCCCACAAGGGTGGGGGGTGCGCCCTCCGTCCTTGTGGCCCCCTCGTGGCTCCTCCGACTTCATCTCCAAGTCTCCTGGTTTCCTTCTGGTCCAAGAAAAATCATCGCGAAAGTTTTATTCCGTTTGGACTCCGTTTGGTATTCCTTTTCTGCGAAACTCAAAAACAAGGAAAAAACAGAAACTGGCACTGGGCTCTAGGTTAATAGGTTAGTCCCAAAAATAATATAAAATAGCATATTAATGCATATAAAATATCCAAAATAGATAATATAATAGCATGGAACAATCAAAAATTATAGATACGTTGGAGACGTATCAAGCATCCCCAAGCTTAATTCTTGCTCGTCCTCGAGTAGGTAAATGATAAAAACAGAATTTTTTATGTGAAATGCTACCTAACATATTTATCCATGTAATTTTCTTTATTGTGGCATGAATGTTTAGATCCGTAAGATTCAAAACAAAAGTTTAATATTGACATAAAAACAATAATACTTCAAGCATACTAACAAGGCAATTATGTCTTCTCAAAATAACATGGCCAAAGAAAGCTTATCCCTACAAAATCATATAGTCTGGCTATGCTCCATCTTCATCACACAAAATATTCAAATCATGCACAACCCCGATGACAAGCCAAGCAATTGTTTCATATTTTTGATATTCTCAAACTTTTTCAACTTTCACGCAATACATGAGCGTGAGCCATGGACATAGCACTATAGGTGGAATAGAAGGTGGTTGTGAAGAAGACAAAAAGAGGGAGATAGTCTCACATCAATTAGGCGTATCAACGGGCTATGGAGATGCCCATCAATAGATATCAATGTGAGTGAGTAGGGATTGCCATGCAACGGATGCACTAGAGCTATAAGTTTATGAAAGCTCAAAAAGAAACTAAGTGGGTGTGCATCCAACTCGCTTGCTCACGAAGACCTAGAGCAATTTGAGGAAGCCCATCATTGGAATATACAAGCCAAGTTCTATAATGAAAAATTCCCACTAGTATATGGAAGTGACAACATAGGAGACTCTCTATCATGAAGATCACGGTGCTACTTTGAAGCACAAGTGTGGTAAAAGGATAGTAACATTGCCCCTTCTCTCTTTTCTCTCATTTTTTTGGGCCTTTTCTCATTTTTTTGGCCTCTTTTTTTTTGTTCGGAGTCTCATCCCAACTTGTGGGGGAATCATAGTCTCCATCATCCTTTCCTCACAAGGCACAATGCTCAAATAATGAAGATCATCACACTTTTATTTACTTACAACTCAAGAATTACAACTCGATTCTTAGAACAAAATATGACTCTATATGAATGCCTCCGGCGGTGCACCGGGATGTGCAATGGATAAAGATTGACATGTATGAAAGAATTATGAACGGTGGCTTTGCCACAAATACGATGTCAACTACATGATCAAGCAAAGCAATATGACAATGATGAAGCGTGTCATAATAAAACGGAACGGTGGAAAGTTGCATGGCAATATATCTCGGAATGGCTATGGAAATGCCATAATAGGTAGGTATGGTGGCTGATTTGAGGAAGGTATATGGTGGGTGTATGGTATCGGCGAAAGTTGCACGGTACAAGAGAGGCTAGCAATGGTGGAAGGGTGAGAGTGCGTATAATCCATGGACTCAACATTAGTCATAAAGAACTCACATACTTATTGCAAAAATCTATTAGTTGTCAAAACAAAGTACTACACGCATGCTCCTAGGGGGATAGATTGGTAGGAAAAGACCATCGCTCATCCCCGACCGCCACTCATAAGGAAGACAATCAATAAATAAATTATGCTCCGACTTCATCACGTAACGGTTCACCATACGTGCATGCTACGGGAATCACAAACTTTAACACAAGTATTTGTCAAATCCACAATTACTCACTAGCATGACTCTAATATCACCATCTTTATATCTCAAAACAATCATAAGGAATCAAAACTTCTCATAGTATTCAATGCACTTTATATGAAAGTTTTTATTATATCCCTCTTGGATGCCTATCATATTAGGACTAAATTTATAACCAAAGCAAATTACCATGCTGTTTAAAGACTCTCAAAATAATATAAGTGAAGCATGAGAGTTCAATAATTTCTATAAAATAAAGACACCACCGTGCTCTAAAAAGATATAAGTGAAGCACTAGAGCAAAATTGCCAAGCTCAAAAGATATAAGTGAAGCACAAAGAGTATTCTAATAAATCATGATTCATGTGTGTCCCTCTCAAAAGGTGTGTACAGAAAGGATGATTGTGGCAAACTAAAAATCAAAGACTCAAATTATACAAGACGCTCCACCCAAAACACATATCATGTGGTGAATAAAAATATAGCCTCAAGTAAAGTTACCGATAGACGAAGACGAAAGAGGGGATGCCTTCCGGGGCATCCCCAAGCTTAGGCTCTTGGTTGTCCTTGAATATTACTGTAACACCCCATGTATTAAGCTACAGTGATCACCCTTTTGATAATGCCATGTCATCATGATCAACAGTGCTTAATCATCATTAGTATCATATCTCTTTTCAAATTCAAATTCAAATGGAATTTCAAACTAAAAGTGAAAATAAAAGTTGTTCAAATATAGGAACTAAAATGTTCATAATATTGTAAATAATCCAGATACAATTGTAAAATTATAATCAACTTTTACTAAATTAATTATGTGCCTCAAACAACAACAAAATAGAGATATTTAATACAATTTCATTTAATTAAAATTCAAATGACATCATTTTGGCTCCAAACCATTTTCTGGCAGTGGTAAATATTGTACAGGAATTATTGGGCTAAGTCACATATTTTTACAAAAGTCATTAAGTGGCTTAACAGTTTTGCAAATAGAAAAGAAATAAATAAAACAAAAGCAAAACAAAAATAAAGAGTAAACCCCCCCCCCCCCCAACTGGGCCTCGGCCCAGCTGACCACCGAGCCGCCAGGCCGGCCCCGCTCCACCCCCGCCCCGCTAAACCCATGCCACCTAACCCAAACCCTACCTGATCCCCTTTCTCCCCATCGCCTTCCCCCCCCCCCCCCCTCGCGCCCTCGCGCGCCGTTGCCGCACGCCGCCGCCTGGTGCCGCCCCGGACCGCCGTCGCCGCTCGCCAGACCTCGCCGCCGCCTCCTCACCGCCTCCCCGACCCGGCCTCCCTGAGCCTCGCCGGCCCCGTTCGACAACAAACGGGGTGAGCCCCGTTCGTCCTCCTCTCTCTCCCCCGTCGCCGGTCCCGTGGCCACCGCCGCCTGGCCGCGCACCCGCCTCACTGGACCGCGCCCTGCCCCTGCTTGCCCACGCCTTGCGCTAGCCTCTGCCCCCTGCGCCGCTGCGGCCTCGCCGCGAGCAGCCCGCCTCGGCTGCCCCTGCCCCGCATTCGCCTCCAGCCACCGCTGCCGCCGCGTCCGTCCACGCCTCGCAACGTCGGGCCTCGCACGCGCGCGCGCTCGCCCGCTCGCTCCCGCGCGCTCTGCCTCCCCTCCGCCCGCGCATCCCCGTCCGCGCCGCGCCGCCTCTGCCCGGCCTCGCCCGCTGCCGCCGCTCTACGCCCGCGCCGGTCGGCCCCTGTCCTCGCACCCGCCTACGCGCGACATCGCCCCCGCTCGCCTCGCTCGCCGCAGCCGCCGGCCAGTTCGGCCTCCGCCCCGTCCGGCTCCACCACCCGCACGAGACCATGCCGGTGCCCGCGCCCGTTAAGCCGCCCAGCGCCCGGGTGGCTCCTGGGCAACTTACGCGTGGGGCCCGCCCCTGGAGAGTTTTTTAAAAAAAAAGAAGAAAAAGAAAAATAAAAATAATAATAAATGAAAATAAAAAATAATTAGTTAAATAATTAATTAATTTAATTAATACTGTTTAAATAACTAGTTAAGTTTAATTAACTTAATGACTTAATTAACCTAATTAACTACTGATAATTAACTAAACAGATTGCTGATGTCATGATGACATCAGCATACACTGTTTCGGATAATTCTGATTTAATTAATTAAATAATTCAAAATGATTAATAAAACTTTAGAATTTAATATAAAATAAACCATAGCCCGTTCGTCCATCACACGTCCCTAACTATCCGAACATGGAACCGTTCCCCTCCGATCATCTGTCTGACAAATGTCCGGAACCAGGAAAACATTCCCGGATGGATTCCCCCTTCCTCGGTGGCGTGCAACCATACGTTAGGCCACACCCGGCACTGCATATTGTCATGTCATACATTGTGTTGCTCATGTTTGCTGTGTATTTATACTGTTTCCTCCCCCTCCTCTCTCTCGTTAGACCCCGACGCAGTTCCCGGTACCGACACAGCTCAGGAGCCCGACGACACCGTTGACGACCTTGCCTTTGCCGCCGAGCAACCAGGAAAGCACCCCCCCTTTGAGCATACCAATATCGCCTATTCTATCTCTCTCATGCTTGCATTAGAAATGCTGCTGCTGCTGCTTTACCTATTCTGATGCATAGCCTGTTTATTGTAACCTGCTATTGATACCTTACCTGCTTATCCTAAACTGCTTAGTATAGGCTGGGTAGAGACCTATCAATGACCCCACTTATCCCGACTGCCCCGCTGGATTATCCGAAGACCCGATCAACGGGATTGAAGACCAGGCCCCGGCACCGCACATCACCCCCCTTAGTTGTAACGACACTGTAGCGTTACTATCGAGTGCCGAGGGTGATACCTCGTGTAGCAATTCAGATGTTAACTCTGTAGAGTAGCTATTCGGTCATGGTCATCGAGGGTAATTCCTCCTTCACCACTTCCGGTAACGACGCTGTCGTGCAAAACATCAAGTGTGAACCCATCGAGGGTGATTCCTCCGAGTTCACCCTGACGGATACATCGAGTAGGAATCCAACAAGGGTGATACCTCGGATTCCCCTGATGTTATGGACACACGGATACTTGGATTTTACACTATTACTTGGAAAGGCGGGTCGACCCTGAGGGGTACCCGCGTGAGCCTAAGTAGCGAGTGTTGTGGAGACGGGTTGACCTGGAGTTTGCCCGAGATATGAATACGAGGCGCGGTCGGGCATTCTTGGCCCTTGCCGCAAGTCCTCGAGACGGGGCGACGGGGTCACATCGATCGTGAGTCTCAGCTCATTACCGCAAGCCCCTAGTCCACTAACGAATTGGATATTTGATCCGAGCAGGCCTCTGGTCTGATAGCACTAACCATCACGTGGGAAGAGTTATGGGCACTCTGCATCGTCGCATCAGCCGAAGGCTCTGTCAGACGTCCAGTTCAGCCTCGTGGCCGGGCCGGGCCAGTGCCATCCAGGACTGAGGTGGTGCTCATCCCGACCCTGCACACACCGACCCGGAGTGCACAGGGCGATGGCCCAAGACCCCTGAGCACTTAGGATATAGACCGACAGGGACCTCTCTGCTGAGCTGTAGGTAGGGTTGCGATGTATCGTTTGGCCGAGGCCGGGCATGACCCAGGAAAGTGTGTCCGGCCGGAGTGAAGCGAGCGTGGTGGGTAAGTTGGTGCACCCCTGCAGGGAAGAACACATCTATCGATAGCCGGTCCTACAGTAAAGGACACTCGGAGTTGTATCACGATCGACACAACTAGACCGTGAGATGATACCTGGATATATGGCTCTGGGATTGCTTCTCGCAGGGTGTCGAGAAGGGATCTTAGGATGAGGTTGATGACTGTATGGCTCTGGGATTACTTTCTCGCAGGGAGTCGAGAGAGAATATATGGGTGAGGTTGAGACTTAATAATGCTACTACATTATACTGTGCTGATCTACACTCTTCTAATGCTGCAAGACCTCTGAAGATGCTAGTCTTCAATAGGACTAGGCCTTCTCTCTATTCTGGCATTTCTGCAGCCCAGTCCACATATACAGCCTTCCTTTGATAATGATTGCATATGTAGTGTAGATCCTTGCTTGCTGAGTACTTCGGATGAGAACTCACGGTTGCTTTGCTTTCTTTTTCCCCATATACCCCTTTTGATGCAACCAGATGACGGAGCCCCGGATACAGCTGCCCACGCCGACAATCGCTACCACTACCCCGAGGATGGATGCTGCTACGAGCTGGCCGACGACCAGGAGTAGGTTAGGAGGGTCCCAGGCAGGAGGCCTGCGCCTTTTGATCGTAGTGTTTTATTTTGCCCCTCCTTTCTAAAGGCCTTTCTTTGTTTTCTTTTATATCTGCACTCAGATATCTGATGCTTCCGCTGACGCTTGTATGCGAGCTTTTGTATTCGAGCCCTCGAGGCCCCTGGCTTGTAATATAAAGCTTGTATGACTTTATTTATGTTTTAGAGTTGTGTTGTGATATCTTCCCATGAGTCCTTAGGCTTGATCGTGTGCATTTGCGTGTGTGATTAGTGCACGATTGAGCCGAGGGCGTCACAAGTTGGTATCAGAGCCGACTGACTGTAGGAACCCTGCTTTCCAACTCCTTGGCCGAAGTTGAGTCTAGTAACCAAAAACTGTTTTTCTAACTTGGCTGTATGGCTTACGGGCCCACATCGCCAATTGGGTGGTATTAGGATCTTTTACTCCTCGACCTTTACTCTGGGACTCTGATCTCTCTCCTATTCGGGTTAAAATTTTACTAACTCCAACATTAGGTTCTCGCGATCACATCCACCCGGTGTTCTGAAATTTCCCCCCTTCCTTCAAGATTGCGGGTCAGATTCTGCTTACAGGATCCTTTTATCGAGGGCACCCTGTGTTGTCACTTGCAGATTCCTCGCTCCAACAGTTTTCTCCGACATTGATGTAGCCTTTGCTATGTCTCGTTGTGTACTTCCCTACCGCGTGCCTGCGCGCCGCCTAGATGTCTAGCTCTTCCCTTTCAACTGTCGTAATGCCGGATTGTAACCGAGGCTATTTGTGGCTTTGAATGTCTGGTGCGGATATGATGAAGTATCTATTGCACTTCCTTCTGTTGTGTGTGTTACTTCATGAATCATTCCATACACATGCAGTTTTACTTGCTAAACTGCCCCTGTTGATTTGGCAGGATGGCTGACGATCCCCCACCTCCACCTTATATTGCCGAAATGATGCAGCAGTTTGAACTGAACCGTCAGGTTATGACCGGGATATTGGCTCAATTCCCAAACCAGAATGCTCATCAACAGCCTACACCAATAACTCTGCCGGAATTCATGCGCCTCAATCCGTCCACTTTTCACAGCTCGACTGATCCAATGGATGCTGATGATTGGCTCTATGACATTGCCTTCCAGATGAAGTCGGCCAATGTTATCCCTGACAGTTACGTCACCTATGCGACGTATTACCTGAGGGGATCAGCTGCTTAATGGTGGGAAAGCCACAAGGGTATGTTACCTGCTGAAACAGTAACCACTTGGCAGGAATTTCAGTCAGCTTTTCATGCACGGTACATTCCTCAAGGTCTGATCGACCAGAAGAAGCAGGAGTTCCGCAAACTCACCCAGGGAATAATGACTGTGGATGAATATCAGAGGAAATTCCTTGAATTGTCCCGCTATGCTGAAGATGACGTCTGCACCGACGCACGCAAGCAGGAGAAATTCCATGAAGGACTGCGTACTGATATAAACCTTGCACTTGATGTCCATGATTGCACAGACTTCGCAACGCTTGTCAACAAATCTTTCCAAGTTGAAACAGCTCTGACTAAATGCCAGGAGTCGCTCAGGCATACCAGAGATGTTGGTCCATCTTCGAGTCAGTCTGCTCAGAAACGTCGAGTCTGGATCCCACACAACGTTCATCACCGACCTGCTCCAACACCAAGGCCGTCTTATGTTGCACCTCGTCTGCCTCCGCCGCCGAGACAGCTAGTGACTCAGGGTGGACAGTCCAATGCTGTAGCTCCTCCCCATAATGATCGGAATTGCTTCATGTGTGGTCAACCAGGGCACCGCGCTACCAATTGCTGTCCGAACCAAAATCGAGATGCCCGAGCTCGTCAGCCCAGGAATCCCAATGCCAGACCTTCTGCTGTTGTACTGGGCCATGCTAACCATGTCAATACAGAAGAGGCTCAGAAAGAACCAACCATTGTGATGAGTACCCTCCCGATTAATTCAGTTGCAGCTTCTGTCCTTTTCGACTCGGGAGCATCACATTCCTTTGTGTCTCAACAATTTGCTCAGCTGCATGAACTACATCTAGAGATGTTACCCACACCATTAGAGATTATCACTCCCTGTTCCAGGTGGCAAACCAAGATGGTAAGTCACAACAATCAGATCAAAATTGAAGGGTTGATGTTCTCTGCTACCCTTATTGCTCTTGGACCTTCCGACGTAGACATTATTCTCGGTATGGACTGGTTGACAGCCCATAATGCTTTGATTGACTGTGCTACTAAGACAGTCCAGCTCACACACCCTTCTGGTCAGGTGATCAACTACTCAGCCAAGATAATACAGAATGCCGAGAGCCAGATATATGCTCTGAATGCATTGAATGCTTCACCTCTTGAAGGCATCGAGAACATTCCAGTTGTTCATGATTTTCAAGATGTCTTTCCAGAAGAACTTCCAGGAATACCCCCTGCTAGAGATGTCGAGTTTGTCATCGACTTGAAGCCTGGCACAACACCTATTGCGAAGCGCCCTTATAAGATGCCTCCGCACCACCTTCTCGAGCTTAAGGAAGAAATCAACAAGTCACTTAAGATAGGTTTCATCCGCCCCAGTTCCTCTGCTTGGGGAGCACCTTCACTCTTCGTTAAGAAGAAGGATGGAACTAACCGATTGGTTCAGGATTACCGGCCCATTAACCAGGCCACAATCCAGAACAAATATCTGCTTCCTCGAATCAATGATTTGTATGATCAACTTGCTGGATCATCGGTGTTTTCTAAACTCGACTTGAGGTTGGGTTATCATCAGATCCGAGTCCGCGAAGAGGATATTCCCAAGACAGCATTCGTTACTCGCTATGGTTCTTATGAGTACACTGTCATGTCATTTGGCTTAACCAATGCTCCTGCAACTTTCTCCCGTCTGATGAATTACATCTTCATGGATTACCTCGACAAATTTGTCGTGGTATATCTGGATGATATTCTGGTTTATTCGAAGAATAAAGAAGAACATGCTGAACACCTCCGTCTGGTACTGGAAAGGCTCCGAGAACACCAGTTGTATGACAAATACACCAAATGTGAATTTTGGCTTTCTGAAGTAACTTACCTTGGTCATGTGATTTCCATGGATGTAATTGCTGTTAACCCGGAACGAGTTCAGGCTATTCTGGACTGGACTCCTCCGAAGAACGTCAAGCAAGTGAGAAGTTTTCTCGGCCTTGCAAGCTATTGCCGTCGATTTGTCAAGAACTTTTCCAAGATTGCTAAGCCTTTGACTGATCTGCTTCACAAGGGCGTTAAGTTTGAATGGACAGACAAATGTCAAGAAAGTTTTCAAACACTCAAGGACAAGCTAACATCTGCCCCGGTACTTGCTCCTCCAAATTCCCGCAAAGACTTTGTGATTTATTGTGACGTATCCCGCGAAGGATTAGGCTGTGTCCTAATGCAAGAGCGTAAAGTGATTGCCTATGGCTCTCGTCAGTTGCGCCCATTTGAAGAGAATTATCCGGTACATGATCTAGAACTAGCTGTTGTCATCTATGCACTGCAATTGTGGCGACATTACCTTCTCGGTAATCGTTGCAAGATCTACACAGATCATAAAAGTCTGAAGTACTTGTTCACTCAGCCATCTCTAAACCTCCGTCAGCAAAGATGGATGGAGGCCATTGCGGACTATGATTTGGGTATTTCCTATACCCCTGGCAAGGCTAACGTGATGGCTGATGCCTTAAGCCTCAAGTCCTATTGCGACAACCTCATGGTTAGGCGAGCTCAACCTCGTCTTTTTGAAGAACTGCGCAAGCTGAATCTGCATATTATTCCACAGGGTTCTCTTAATAACCTTGTGATACAACCAGATCTTGAGAAAGCTGTTAAGAATGCGCAAACTAAAGATGCTGAAGTTGATCTGATGAACAAAAAATCTTCACCTTGAAAAGTACAGGGATTTCTCGCTATCTGAAGATGGAACCTTGTATTTCAGAGACCGCATCGTGGTACCTCGCTTCGAGCTTATGACTGACAAAGTCATGAAGGAGGCACATGATACCCTGCTGTCTATTCATCCGGGTAGCACCAAGATGTATCGTGATCTCCGTCAAAGGTACTGGTGGTCTAGAATGAAGCAGGACATTGCTCATTATGTTGCTGAATGTGATGTTTGCCATCATGTTAAAGCAGAACATCAAAAGCCTGCTGGAATTCTGCAACCACTTCCCATTCCACTATGGAAATGGGATAAGGTTCAGATGGATTTCATTACTGGCCTTCCCAAGTCACAGAAGGGTCACGATGCTATTCTTGTCGTCGTCGACCAACTTTCTAAAGTTGCACACTTTCCGCCTGTCAAGGAGACGATCACTGCTAGTCAGTTAGCAGAATTATATATCTCCAGAATCGTTTCACTCCACGGTATTCCGAAGGAGATCAGTTCGGACCGTGGCGGTCTTTTCACCTCAAAGTTCTGGGAAAGTTTGCAAGAAGCTATGGGTACTCATATTACCTGGAGTTCAGCTTATCACCCTCAGTCCCAAGGCCAAGTCGAGCGAGTCAATCAGGTGCTTGAAGACATGCTTCGGGCTTGTGTTATTTCTTTCGGCAAGAAGTGGGAAGAATCTCTCCCGTACGCCGAGTTCTCTTATAACAACAGCTATCAAGCCAGCTTGAAAATGGCCCCCTTCGAAGTACTATATGGACGTAAGTGTCGAACCCCTTTAAATTGGTCAGAAATTGGGGAACGACCGCTTGTGGGTCCGGATATTATTCAACACGCCGAAGAGCAAGTTCGTATTGTCCGGGAAAATCTCAAGGCGGCTTAGGACCGCCAGAAGAGCAACTACGATCACAAACAATGGGGTTATCAACCTGGTGATCAAGCTTATCTACGTGTCACTCCTATAAAGGGCACTCACCGTTTTGGAATCAAGGGCAAACTAGCTCCGCGCTACATTGGTCCTTTCCGCATTGTTGCTAGACGTGGTCAGGTGGCATATAAATTGGAGTTGCCGCCGCAATTCTCTCATATCCACGACGTCCTCCATGTGTCGCAACTTCGTCGTTGCTTCAAGGAATCTCCGCATCGTGCAATGGATCACGAGATGCTCGAATTGCATGATGATCTTTCATATAAGGAACATCCGATCCGCATTGTCGATGAAGCTGAACGTCGGACCCGTCAGAAGATTACCAAGTTCCTCAAAGTGCAGTGGTCAAATCATACTGAGGATGAAGCCACTTGGGAACGAGAGGATAATCTTCGTGCGGAATACCCCGAACTTTTTCCTTCTACCTCTTAATTCTCGGGACGAGAATTCTTGTTAGTGGAGGAGAGTTGTAACACCCCATGTATTAAGCTACAGTGATCACCCTTTTGATAATGCCATGTCATCATGATCAACAGTGCTTAATCATCATTAGTATCATATCTCTTTTCAATTTCAAATTCAAATGGAATTTCAAACTAAAAGTGAAAATAAAAGTTGTTCAAATCTAGGAACTAAAATGTTCATAATATTGTAAATAATCCAGAGACAATTGTAAAATTATAATCAACTTTTACTAAATTAATTATATGCCTCAAACAGCAACAAAACAGAGATATTTAATCCAATTTCATTTAATTAAAATTCAAATGAAATCATTTTGGCTCCAAACCATTTTCTGGCAGTGGTAAATATTGCATTGGAATTATTGGGCTAAGTCACATATTTTTACAAAAGTCATTAAGTGGCCTAACAGTTTTGCAAACAGAAAAGAAATAAATAAAACCAAAGCCAAACGAACAGAATAAAAGAGTAAACCTCCCCCCCCCCCCAACTGGGCCTCCCCAGCTGACCACCGAGCCCCAGGCCGCCAGCTCCACCCCCGCCCGCCTATAACCCCAGGCCGACCTACCCCTAACCCTACTCGATCCCCTTTCTCCCCCTCGCCTCCCCCCCCCCTCGCGCCCTCGCGCACCGTTGCCGCACACCGCCGCCTGGTGCCGCCCCGGAATGTCGTCGCCGCTCGCGAGACCTCGCCATCGTACATGAAAGTTGCTCAGAATTTCGAGACGAATCCGAATACGCGGCCCGTTCTTCCTTCACATGTCCCTAACTATCCGAACATGGAACCGTTCCCCTCCGATCATCTGTCTGACAAATGTCTGGAACCAGGAAAACATTCCCGGATGGATTCCCCCTTCCTCGGTGGCGTGCAACCATACGTTAGGACACACCCGGCACTGCATATTGTCATGTCATACATTGTGTTGCTCATGTTTGATGTGTATTTATACTGTTTCCTCCCCCTCTTATCTCTCGTTAGACCCCGGCGCAGTTCCCGGTACCGACACAGCTCAGGAGCCCGACGACACCGTTGACGACCTTGCCTTTGCCGCCGAGCAACCAGGCAAGCACCCCCCCCCCCCCTTGCGCATACCGATATCTCCTATTCTTTCTCTCTCATGCTTGCATTAGAAATGTTGCTGCTGCTGCTTTACCTATTCTGATGCATAGCCTGTTTATTGTAACCTGCTATTGATACCTTACCTGCTTATCCTAAACTACTTAGTATAGGCTGGGTAGAGACCTATCAGTGACCCCACTTATCCCGACTGCCCCGCTGGATTATCCGAAGACCCGATCAACGGGATTGAAGACCAGGCCCCGGCACCGCACATCACCCCCCTTAGTTGTAACGACACTGTAGCGTTACTATCGAGTGCCGAGGGTGATACCTCGTGTAGCACTTCAGATGTTAACTCTGTAGAGTAGCTATTCAGTCATGGTCATCGAGGGTGATTCCTCCTTCACCACTTCCGGTAACGACGCTGTCATGCAACACATCAAGTGTGAACCCATCGAGGGTGATTCCTCCGAGTTCACCTTGACGGATACATCGAGTAGGAATCCAACGAGGGTGATACCTCGGAATCCCCTGATGTTATGGACACACGGATACTTGGATTTTACACTGTTACTTGGAAAGGCGGGTCGACCCTGAGGGGTACCCGTGTGAGCCTAAGTGGCGAGTGTTGTGGAGACGGGTTGACATGGAGTTTGCCCGAGATATGAATACGAGGCGAGGTCGGGCATTCTTGGCCCTTGCCGCAAGTCCTCGAGACGGGGCGACGGGGTCACATCGATCGTGAGTCTCTGCTCGTTACCGCAAGCCCCTAGTCCACTAACGAATTGGATATTTGATCCTAGCAGGCCTCTGGTCTGATAGCACTAACCATCACGTGGGAAGAGTTATGGGCACTCTGCATCGTCGCATCAGCCGAAGGCTCTGTCAGACGTCTAGTTCAGCCTCGTGGCCGGGCCGGGCCAGTGCCATCCTAGACTGAGGTGGTGCTCGTCCCGACCCTATACACCGACCCGGAGTGCACAGGGCGATGGCCCAAGACCCCTGAGCGCTTACGATATAGACCGACGGGGACCTCTCTGCTGAGCTGTAGGTAGGGTTGCGATGTATCGTTTGGCCGAGGCCGGGCATGACCCAGGAAAGTGTGTCCGGCCGGAGTGAAGCGAGCGTGGTGGGTAAGTTGGTGCACCCCTGCAGGGAAGAACACATCTATCGATAGCCGGTCCTATGGTAAAGGACACTCGGAGTTGTATCACGATCGACACAACTAGACCGTGAGATGATACCTGGGTATATGGCTCTGGGATTGCTTCTCGCAGGGAGTCGAGAAGGGATCTCAGGACGAGGTTGATGACTGTATGACTCTGGGATTACTTTCTCGCAGGGAGTCGAGAGAGGATCTCTGGGTGAGGTTGAGACTTAATAATGCTACTACATTATACTGTGCTGATCTACATTCTTCTAATGTTGCAAGACCTCTGAAGATGCTAGTCTTCGATAGGACTAGGCCTTCTCTCTATTCTGGCATTTCTGCAGCCCAGTCCACATATACAGCCTTCCTTTGGTAATGATTGCATATGTAGTGTAGATCCTTGCTAGCTGAGTACTTCGGATGAGTACTCACGGTTGCTTTGCTTTCTTTTTCCCCATATACCCCTTTTGATGCAACCAGATGACGGAGCCCCAGATACAGCTGCCCACGCCGACGATCGCTACCACTACCCCGAGGATGGATGCTGCCACGAGCTGGCCGACGACCAGGAGTAGGTTAGGAGGGTCCCAGGCAGGAGGCCTGCGCCTTTTGATCGTAGTGTTTTATTTTGCCCGCCTTTCTAAAGGCCTTTCTTTGTTTTCTTTTATATCTGTACTCAGATATCTGATGCTTCCACTGACGCTTGCATGCGATCTTATATATTCGAGCCCTCGAGGCCCCTGGCTTGTAATATAAAGCTTGTATGACTTTATTTATGTTTTAGAGTTGTGTTGTGATATCTTCCTGTGAGTCCTTAGGCTTGATCGTGTGCATTTGCGTGTGTGATTAGTGCACGATTGAGCCGGGGGCGTCACAATTACCTTGGGGTGCCTTGGGCATCCCCAAGCTTAGGCTCTTGCCACTCCTTATTCCATAGTCCGTCAAATCCTTACCCAAAACTTGAAAACTTCACAACACAAAACTCAACAGAAAATCTCATAAGCTCCGTTAGTATAAGAAAATAAATCACCACTTTGGTACTGTTGTGAACTCATTCTTTATTTATATTGGTGTAATATATAATGTATTTCAACTTTTCCATGGTTCATACCCCCCGATACTACCCATAGATTCATCAAAATAAGCAAACAACACAAAGAAAACAGATTCTGTGAAAAACAGAATAGTCTGCGAAAATCCGAATTGTTCTAATACTTCTGTAACTCCAACAATTCTTAAAAATTAGGATAACAGAGAAAATTTGTATATAAATCTCGTATAACAAATTCAGGGTTTTTTAGTACTCCAGTGAATTATTAAAATTCTGAGACTGGACGCAAAATTTTCTGTTTTTCAGCAAAATCAAATCAACTATCACCGTAAGCCATCCCAAAGGTCTTACTTGGCACAAACATTAATTAAAACATAAAACCACATCTAACCAGAGGCTAGATGAATTATTCAAAGAAAACAGGAATAAAAAAGCAAAAACAAAAATAAAATTGGGTTGCCTCCCAACAAGCGCTATTGTTTAACGCCCTTAGCTAGGCATAAAAACACGAATAGATCTAGGTATTGTCATCTTTGGTATGCAATCCATAAGTAGCTCTCATAATAGATTCATTTGGCAATTCAATTTTATTTATAGGAAAGTGCTCCATTTCCTTCCTTAACGGAAATTGAAATCTAATGTTTCCTTCTTTCATATCAATAATTGCACCAATCGTTCTAAGGAAAGGTCTATCAAGAATAATTGGACATGTAGGATTGCAATCTATATGAAGAACAATGAAATCTACGGGCACATAATTCCTATTTTCAACAACAAAAACATCATTAATCCTTCCCATAGGTTTCTTAATAGTGGAACCCGCGGGATGCAAATTTAAAGAACAATCATCAAATTCACGAAAACCTAACACATCACATAAAGTTTTTGGAATCGTGGAAACACTAGCACCCAAATCACACAAAGCATAACACTCATAATCTTTATTCTTAATCTTAATAGTAGGTTCCCAATCATCATAAAGTTTTCGAGGGATAGAAACTTCCAATTCAAGCTTTTCTTCAAAAGATTGCATCATAGCATCAACGATATGTTTAGTAAAAGCTTTGTTTTGATTATAAGCATGAGGAGAATTCAACATGGATTGCAACAAGGAAATACAATCTATTAAAGAACAATTATCATAATTAAATTCCTTGAAATCCTAAAGAGTGGGTTCATTGCTACTTAAAGTTTTGACCTCTCCAATCCCACTTTTATCAATTTTTGCATCAAGATCTAAAAACTCCGAATCATTGGGACGCCTTTTAACTAAAGTTGACACATCTCCAGTCCCATATTTATCAAGATTTATATTGGAAAACAAAGATTCAATAGGAGTTACATCAATCACTTTAAGATCTTCATCATTATTTTCACGAAAACTAGAAGAACATGTTTTTACAAACCAATCTTTTTTAGCACCCATCTTAGTGGTTCTTTCTTTGCACTCATCAATGGAAATTCTCATAGCTTTGAGAGACTCATTGATATCATGCTTGGGTGGAATAGATCTAGGTTTCAAAGAGCCAACATCAAGAGAAATTCTATCCACGTTTCTAGCCAAATCATCAATCTTAAGCAAATTATCTTCAATCAAAGCATTGAAATTCTTTTGCGAACTCATAAATTCTTTAACACTATTTTCAAAATCAGAGGGCATCTTATTATAATTTCCATAAGAATTGTTGTAGGAATTACCATAATTATTAGAGGAATTACTAGGAAACGGCCTAGGATTGAAATTGCCTCTATACGCGTTATTACCAAAATTGTTCCTACCAACAAAATTCACATCCATAGATTCATTATTATTTTCAATCAAAGTGGACAAAGGCATATCATTAGGATCCAAATAAGCACTCTTGCTAGCAAATAATTTCATAAGTTCATCCATCTTTCCACTCAAAACATTAATCTCTTCAATCGCATGCACTTTTTTATTAGTGGAAGATCTTTTGGTATGCCATTGAGAATAATTAACCATAATATTATCTAAAAGTTTAGTAGCTTGTCCTAGAGTAATTTCCATAAAAGTGCCTCCCGCAGCCGAATCTAAAAGATTTCTAGAAGCAAAATTCAATCCGGCATAAAAATTTTGTATAATCATCCATAAATTCAAACCATGAGTAGGGCAATTTCGTATCATCAATTTCATTCTTTCCCAAGATTGCGCAACATGCTCATGATCAAGTTGCTTAAAATTCATAATATCATTCCTAAGGGAGATGATCTTAGCGGGAGGAAAATACTTGGAAATAAAAGCATCTTTACACTTATTCCATGAATCAATACTATTTTTAGGCAAAGATGAAAACCAAGTTTTAGCACGATCTCATAGTGAGAACGAAAATAGCTTCAATTTAACAATATCATTATCCACATCTTTTTTCTTTTGCATATCACACAAATCAACGAAATTGTTTAGATGGGATGCGGCATCTTCACTAGGAAGGCCAGAAAATTGATCTTTCATAACAAGATTCAACAAAGCGGCATTAATTTCACAAGATTCCGCACTAGTGGCGGGGGCAATCGGAGTAAAAATAAAATCATTGTTATTGGTGTTGGAAAAATCACACAATTTGGTATTCTCTTGAGCCATCATGACAAAGCAAGCAATCCAACACACAAGCACACAAAAAGCAAACGAAGAAGACGATTGGAAGAGAGATGAAGAAAAGGCAAAGAGAGGGGTGAAGAAAAAGGCAAATCTTTTTGAAAATCATTTTAGAAGTGGGGGAGAGGAAAACGAGAGGCAAATGGCGAATAATGTAATGCAAGAGATGAGATTTTATGATGGGTACTTGGTATGTCTTGACTTGGCGTAGATCTCCCCGGCAACGGCGCCAGAAATTCTTCCTGCTACTTCTTGAGCTTGCGTTGGTTTTTCCCTTGAAGAGGAAAGGGTGATGCAGCAAAGTAGAGATAAGTATTTCCCTCAGTTTGAGAACCAAGGTATCAATCTAGTAGGAGACAACGCACAAATCACCGAATACCTGCACAAACAATCAAACAACTTGCACCCAACGCGATAAAGGGGTTGTCAATCCCTTCACGGTTATTTGCAAAAGTGATATCTGATAGAGATAGATAAACGATAAAGTAAATATTTTTGGTATTTTTGTTTTATAGATCGGAAAGTAAAAGATTGCAAAATAGTAGATCGGAAACTTGTATGCTGAAAAGTAGAAGATTATATGATGGAAAATAGACCCAGGGCCATAGGTTTCACTAGAGGCTTCTCTCAAGATAGGAAATAATACGGTGGGTGAACAAATTACTGCTGAGCAATTGATAGAAAAGCGCAAAGTTGTGACGATATCTAAGGCAATGATCATGAATATAGGCTTCACGTCCGTGTCAAGTAGACCGAAACGATTCTGCATCTACTACTATTACTCCACACATCGACCGCTATCCAGCATGCATCTAGAGTATTAAGTTCATAAAGAATGGAGTAATGCATTAAGTAAAATGACATGATGTAGAGGAATTAACTCAAGCAATATGATGAAAACCCCATCTTTTTATCCTCGATGGCAACAATACAATACGTGCCTTGCTGCCCCTACTGTCATTGGGAAAGGACACCGCAAGATTGAACCCAAAGCTAAGCACTTCTCCCATTGCAAGAAAAACCAATCTAGTTGGCCAAACCAAACCGATAGTTCGAAGAGAATTACAAAGATGTCAAATCATGCATATAAGAATTCAGAGAAGATTCAAATAATATTCATAGATAAGCGGATCATAAATCCACAATTCATCGAATCTCGGCAAACACACCGCAAAAAAGTATTACATCAAATAGATCTCTAAGAACATCGAGGAGAACATGGTATTGAGAATCAAAGAGAGAGAAGAAGCCATCTAGCTACTAGCTATGGACCCGTAGGTCTGTGGTAAACTACTCACGCTTCATCGGAAGGGCAATGGTGTTAACATAGAAGCCCTCCATGATTGAATCCCCCTCTGGCAGGGTGCCAGAAAAGGTCCCTAGATGGGATCTCATAGGTACAAAAGGTTGCGGCGGTGGAAAAGTCTTTTCGTGGATGCCTCTGTTGGTTTGGGGATCTATGAGTATATATAGGCAAAAGAATTAGGTCAGGAGGTGCACGAGGGGCCCACAAGGGTGGGGGGTGCACCCTCCGTCCTTGTGGCCGGCTTGTGGCTCCTCCGACTTCATCTCCAGGTCTCCTGGTTTCCTTCTGGTCCAAGAAAAATCATCGCGAAAGTTTTATTCCATTTGGACTCCGTTTGGTATTCCTTTTCTGCGAAACTCAAAAACAAGGAAAAAACAGAAACTGGCACTGGCACTGGGCTCTAGGTTAATAGGTTAGTCCCAAAAATAATATAAAATAGCATATTAATCCATATAAAACATCCAAAACAGATAATATAATAGCAAGGAACAATCAAAATTTATAGATACGTTGGAGACGTATCAACGGACATAGAAGCATCATGCATATTATTATAACAGCAAGGAACTTTAACATAAAACTTTATTAAATAACTTTTATCATATAGCTTCTCATGAACAAGTAACAATTCACCACAACATCGAAGTATAAAGCATAAACCTTATTGGAAACCAACAAACTATATTCTCAGTCAACTTTGCAACTACAATTCATCATATTTTCAGGAAGGGTCACGTATTGGAGCCTTTAGGCAAGTCCACATACTCAACCATCAATTAATCTTCTATGATTGCTAACACTCACAGCATACTCATGAACAAAAAGTTTCAACCGGAAACGTAGAAAGATAGGGGCTTATAGTTTCGCCTCCCAACGTATTCACCTCAAGGGTGATGTTAACAATAATAACTCATGCCCACCCATATCCAACTGGATATATGTGCCTAGATCTTTCCTCACCACATGATGCTTGCAAAAAGAGAACATAAAAAGGAATAGGGAAGAAAACTTTGACTCTACATAAAAGAAAATGCATAAAAGTAAAAGATAGGCCCTTCGCAGAGGGAAGCAATGGTTGTCATGCGCTTGTTTGTTTGTATGCCAAATCCCTTAATGCAAAAGAATGTCACCTTATATTGCCCCTTATGATAGCAACCTTTATTATGCAGTCTGTCGCTTTTATTACTTTGCCATCACAAGTTCGTACAATGCTCAATTTTCCCTTACAATAAAAGATCAAACATATTTAGGAGCAATTTTTATTGCTTTATGCACCGATGACAACTTACTTGAAGGATCTTACTCAATCCATAGGTAGGTATGGTGGACTCTCAAAATAAGATTTGGGCTAAGGGCTTTTGGATGCACAAGTAGTATCTCTACTTAGTGTGGAATTTTTGGCTAGAAAGGATATTGAGCAAGCACCACATGCTAAAGGATCTATGACAATATAACTTCTATGTGATTATGAACAAACATAAATCATTACGTTGTCTTCCTTGTCCAACATCAACTATTTTGACACAAAATATTTAATGGGGGCTCACAATCATAAAAGATGTCCAAGATAGTGTATTTGCATGAGAATCTTCTCTTCCCTTATTAATTCTTTCATGAATTGCATCATTGACCAATGCTATGTTTGTCAATCTCCAATAAATTTTACCACTTATATTTTCCTTATGTGATGTCATTACTTACCATAAGATTAGCATATGATCTTTTCATTTATTTTCCTTTCCTTTTATTGAAACATTAAAGTAAAGAAACAAAAATCAAACTACTCTTTATTATATATCTTGCACACGATTACATCGATAGATAGATCACTAAGCAAACACTCGAAAAGAAAGGATCGAACTAAACTTTTATTCAACTAAATTATAGGAAAACTAAAGATCGAACTAAAATAGATGAAAGCAAAGATAGTGTTGGTGATATGATACCGGGACACCTCCCCCAAGCTTTGCACAAGCCAAGGGGAGTGTCCATACCATGAACTCAAGTCTCCTTTGGTGATGAAGAAGGTGGTGGTGGTGATGAGGTAGTAGCGATCTTATCCCTTTTCTCCAGCTTGCGTCGGAGAGTAAAATTATCTATCCTCAACTCATTGTTCTCCATCTCAAGCTTTATTATCCTCTAGCATAATGCCTCCTTGCTTTCTTCTTCGAACCGAGGAGGGACTGGCTCATCTTCATCTTCCTCATCGGTGAACCATATATAGGGATATGTGTCCTTGAAGATATTTTTATCCAAGGGTTGATAAGAAACTGGGCAATCCTCTTCCGAATCTTGAGATGACATATTTTCAGATCTGCCAAAAAAGAGCAAGAAAGAAGAACAGAAGATTTCTCCGCGATAGTGGTCAATAAGTTCGGGGGGTATATAAAGATTTTTTATCTTGAGAAACAAGCAAACGGGAGGAAAACAGAGTCGAGAAGGTTCCCGAGGTGGGCATAACCCACCTAGGCGTGCCCTGGTGTCTTGTGCCCCCTCGGGTACCTTCCTAGTTGTGTCTTATTTTCCTAATTTTTAAAATATTCCAAAACTGACAGAAAATATTTTTACGGATTTTTTGGAGTCCGTTTACTTACTGTATCACGTACCTCCTCTTTTTTAATTATTCTAGAGTGTTCCGGAAGGTCTTTTTTATGTGTTCCTCAGGTGTCATGGTTTGAATAATATTGCTTTCAACATTAATAGGCATACCTGAGATAGAGTGTTTAATCCTTTGCCCATTGACCACCTTCGGATTAGTACCTTCAGCATTATTTATTTTAATAGCTCCAGAGCGGTAGACCTCCTCGATGATATATGGTCCTTCCCATTTAGAGAGAAGTTTACCTGCAAAGAACCTAAATTGAGAGTTGTACAAAAGAACATATTCTCCAACTTTGAATTCCCGCTTTTGAATTCTTTTGTCGTGCCATCTTTTAACTTTTTCTTTAAATAACTTGGCATTTTCATAGGCTTGGGTTCTCCATTCATCTAGTGAGCTAATATCAAATAACCTCTTTTCACCGGCAAGTTTGAAATCATAGTTGAGTTCTTTAATTACCCAATATGATTTGTGTTCTAATTCTAGAGGCAAATGACAAGCTTTTCCATAAACCATTTTATAAGGAGACATACCCATAGGATTTTTATATGCTGTTCTGTAGGCCCAAAGTGCATCATCCAATTTCTTACACCAATTCTTTCGGGACCTGATACGTCTCCAACGTATCTATAATTTATGAAGTATTCATGCCATGTTCACAACAATTTTATATGGTTTTGGTATGATTTGCATGGAACTAACCCGGACTGACGCTGTTTTCAGCAGAACTACTGTGGTGTTGTTTTTTGTGCAGAAATAAAAGTTCTCCAAATGAGCTGAAACTTTTTGACAATTTTTTTTGGAACAAAAGAGACCCCAGAAGCTTCATGGAAGAACCAGAAGGTGAAAGAGTAGGGCACAAGACACCGGGGCGTGCCAGGGGGCCCGGGCGCGCCCCGGTGGGTTGTGCTCATCTCGAGTCCCATCTTAGCGTGAAACCAACGCCAAAAATTCCTATAAATAGAGAAACCATCAGGGGTAACCCTAGATCAGAACTTCCGCCACTGCAAGCCTCTATAGCCACGAAAAACCAATCTAGACCCCGTTCTGGCACCCTACCGGAGGGGGAGATCATCACCGGTGGCCATCTTCATCATCCCAGTGGCCACCATGATGAGGAGGGAGTAGTCCACCCTCGGGGCTGAGGGTTTGTACCAGTAGCTATGTGTTTAATCTCTCTCTCTCTCTCGTGTTCTTGAGATGTCACGATCTTGATGTATCGCGGGCTTTGTTAATATAGTTGGATCATATGGTGTTTTTGCCTCTCTATCTTGTTGTGATGAATTGAGTTTTCCCTTTGAGATTTCGTTTTATCGGATTGAATACTTTTATGGATTTGAGAGTACTTGATCTATGTCTTGGCACTCAAATCGCGGGTTCCCGAGGTGACATTGGGGTAATCTATGCATAGGGGTTGATGCACGTTCTTGTCTTTGTTTCTCCGGTAGAAATCTTTGGGCACTCTTTGAGGTTCTTTATGTTGGATCGAGTATTATGAATCTGAAATTGTTTGATGCATATCGCATAATCAACTCATGGATACTCATGGTGACATTGGAGTATCTAGGTGACATTAGAGTTGGTTGATGTGTATCATATGGTGTTATTTTAGTACGACCTCTTGGTTAGATCGATCGAAAAGAATAGCTTGGTGTTATTTTAGTACGAACTCTAGGATAGATTTATCAGAAAGAATAGCTTTGAGGTGGTTTCGTACCCTACAAACAATTTCTTCTTATGTTCTCCGCTAGATAAGAACTTTGGAGTGATTCTTCATCGCACGTTGAGGGAAGGTTATATGATCCAATTAGATTAGCATTGTTGAGAGATTGCACTAGCGAAAGTACGGACCCTAGGCCTCATTTTCAAGCATTGCAATATCGTTTGTGCTCCGTTTTATCAATTGCTACCTTGCTGTTTTTTATTGTTCCTATTACAAAAATCAATATCTACTATCATTACTACACTTTTATTACCATCTCTTCGCCGAACTAGTGCACCTATACAAATTAAAGTTGTATTTGGTGTGTTGGGGACACAAGAGACTCTTTGTTATTTGGTTGCAGGGTTGTTTGAGAGAGACCATCTTCATCCTACACCTCCCACGGATTGATAAACCTTAGGTCATCAACTTGAGGGAAAATTGCTACTGTTCTACAAAACTCTGCGCTTGGAGGCCCAACACATGTCTACAAGAATAAAGTTCGTAGTAGACATCAAGCTCTTTTCTGGCGCCGTTGCCGAGGAGGTGAGTGCTTAAAGGTATATCTTTAGATCTTGCAATTGAATCTTTTAGTTTCTTATTTTATCACTAGTTTGGTTTATAAAAAGGAAACTACAAAAAAATGGAATTGAGGTTGCATCATATTGTTCATCTTTATAATGTCTTTCGTGAAAATTATGGAAAGGAAAATTGTGCTCAATTGATAGAGGAAGAATTCTATAAAATGTTTGACAATAAATCTTTCAATGATGAGCATGATTGCAATGTTGTTGGTATGAACTCTTGAATATCCATGATGCTAATGATATGCAAAGCCATAAGCTTGGGGATGCTATGTTTGATGAAGATGATATTTTTAGTCCCCCAAGTTTTGATGAGAAAATTTATTATGATGAAAGCATGCCTCCTATCTATGATGATTATGGTGATGACATGTATTCTATAAAGAATAATGATAACCATGAAACTTGTCATCATGATTTTAATTTTCAATCCCATGATAGTTATTTTGTTGAGTTTGCTCCCACTACTATTGATGAGAATAAATTTGCTTATGTGGAGAGTGATAAAATTTCTATGCTTGTGGATCATGAAAAGAATGCTTTATGTGATAGTTATATTGTTGAATTCATTCATGATTCTACTGAAAATTATTATGAGAGAGGAACATATGCATCTACATATCTCAATAATATCAAGTTTCCTCTCTATGTGTTGAAATTTTCGAAGTTATGCATGTTTTGCCTTCCTATGCTAGTTGATTCTTGTTCCCATAATTTGTTTGCTCACAAAATCCCTATTCATAGGAATTGGGTTAGGCTTAAATGTGCTAGTCATATGCTTCATGATGCTCTCTTTGTGTTTCAATTCTTATCTTTTATGCGAGCATCATTGAAATCATCATGCCTAGCTAAAAGGCATCAAAGAAAAGCGCTTGTTGGGAGACAACCCAACACTTTTACCTACTGTTTTTGTGTGTTCACATGGTTAGGCTACTGTAGTGATCTTGTTTTATAGCTTTTGTTTCAATAAAGTGCCAAGTAAAGCCTTTGGGATAGTGTGGATGATAGTTGACTTGATTCTGTGCAAAAACAGAAACATTTGCGTCCAGTGCAGAAATTCGTTTATTTTACTGCAATGTGGAAAAAATCTGAAATTTTTACAGTTGATGTGTATACAAATTTTCTACGATTTCCTAATTTTTAAGAATTTTTCGAGTTACATAAGTATGACCTTAATTCATATCTTTATGTACTGTTCTATTTTTGACAGATTCTGTTTTCAATGCATAGTTTGCTTGTTTTATGGTTTCTATGGCTTATATTGCTTAATATAAATTGTGAAAATTGTAGAGTACAGTAGGCATTTTGTGAGAACATTTATGAATCTTGTCTTTGACAGTGCCAAAGCGAATGATTTGTCTTTATCATAATAACCCATCTCACGAAGTTCCGTTAAGTTTTGTGTGATTGAAGTTTTCAAGTTTCGGGTGAGATATCGATATGAGGAGAATAAGGAGTGACAAGACCCTAAGCTTGGGGATTCCCAAGGCACCCCCAAGGTAATATTCAAGGAAGATCCAAGCAACTAAGCTTGGGGATGCCCCGGAAGGCATCCCCTCTTTCATCTCTGACATTATCGGTAACCTCACTTGGAGCTATAATTTTATTCGTCACATGATATGTGTTTGGCTTGGAGCGTCATTTTATTTTATTTGTATTTGCTTTCTGTTATTTAGAATAATGTTTTGCATCTCTTACTTCAATAAAAGTGGCAAGGATAGCCTTCACCATGCTTATTTTGCAATTATTTGAGTTGCTGTTTCAAACCAGAAAGTTTATCGCTGTTGCAATAATTCTAAAGAAATGTCAGAATGTGATAAAATGTTGAAACTTTTTGCACAATAAGTTCTGATAAATTTATATAGTGTGGTAAATTTTCAGAATTTTTTGAGTTAGGTAAGTATGCTTACAATTGCACTCTTTACAGACTGTCCTGTTTAGACAGATTGCTGTTATGTTAGCATTGTGTGCATATGTTTGCTTGTTTAATGATTCTATTTGAGGATGAAGTATTAAATATGCAGAGGCATTTAGTATGCAATGTTAAATTATAATTTTAGTGATTTGTTACAGTAGAGAATGATAAGGTGTTGCATTGATTTATACTAACGTATCTCACGAGTTCTTGTTGAGTTTTGTGTGGTTGCAGTTTTTAAGATTTAGGGAAACCGTGATATAAAAGGTAAGGAGACACAAAAGCTCAAGCTTGGGGATGCCCAAGGCATCCCAAGATAATATTTCAAGAAGTCTCAATCATCTAAGCTTGGGGATGCCCCAGTAGGCATCCCACCTTTCTTCATGAACAAATATCGGTTAGTATCAGTTGAGCCTAAGTTTTTGCTTCTTCACATGAATTGTGCTTTTCTTAGAATGTCATTTTATTTTGTTTTGCTTGCTGTTTTAATAAAATATTTAGATCTGAAGATTTTAAATAAGAGAGTCCTCAAATAGCCACCCATTTACTTAACTACTCGCTTGATCTTCACTTATATCTTTTTGGAGTAGTTTGTCATTTACTCTTGTGCTTCACTTATATCCTATGAGTAAATTGTTGAATGAATTGAATATCATGAAGTTGAAATTATATGTTCATATCATGCCTAGTGGTAGCTTCACATTGGGTTTAGAAAGTGAAATCTTTTGAAGCTTGACAATCACAATATTGGTCATACAAGCAATTCATGAATGATTAGTATAAGGAAGAGAACTTTCACATACAAATATATTATCTTGGACATCTTCTATGATTGTGAATACCCATTAATTATTTTCAAACTTGAGAAAATTAGTTGAAGTTGGACAAGGAAGACAACATAATGAGTTATGGTTGTGTATATTTGCATAGAAGTTATATTGTTATGGATCCTCCAACATGTGGTGTTTCCCTAGGATCTTTTGCTAGCCAAAAATTCGTACTAAGTAGAGATACTACTTGTGCATCCAAAAACCCTTAAACCCAGTTTCTTGCCATGAGTGTCCACCGTACCTACCAATGGATTGAATAAGATCCTTCACGTAAGTTGTCATCGGTGCATAAAGCAATAAAAATTGCTCCTAAATATGTTTGATCTTTTACTGTAAGGGAAAATTGAGCGTTGTATGAACTTGTCATGGCAAAGTAATAAAAGCGACGGACTGCATAATAAAGGTTGCTATCATAAGGGGCAATATAATGTGACGTTCCTTTGCATTAAGAGTTTGGGCATCCAAATAAAAAGTGCATGACAACCTCTGCTTCCCTCTGCAAAGGGCATATCTTTTACTTTTCAGTATTTACTTTTATGCAAAGAGTCAATAGTATGAATTCTCATTTCAACCTCAATTATTCTCTATTTGGCAAGCATCATGTGGTGGGGAAAGATCTAGGCACATATGACCAGTCAAATATATTTGATCATGATTTATTATTGTTGACAATTATCTCTATGATAAATGAGTTGGGAGGCGAAACATTAAGCCCCTATCTTTCTCTGTGTTCGATGGATGTCATTTGTTCTAAGAATATGCTTTGAGTACTAGCAATCATGGAAGACTATATGATGATTGAGTATGTGGAGCTCTTACTTAGACTCTGTTGAATAAGTTGAATTGCAATTGTTGGGTGACTAAGAATATAGGTTGTTGAGTTTCAAGAGAATTCATTGTTTGAACCTTAACATGTGAATTGATTGCTACTTTGTCATGATGAGTTTTATGAGAAAGAGTTACTGTTATGATGCTAGGAAAAGTGATTGAAATTATCATTGATCAAACTTATGCACTATGTTAGCATTCACACTTCATAAATTATTTCTTTTATCATTTACCTACTCGAGGACGAGTAGGAACCAAGCTTGGGGATGCTGATACGTCTCCAACGTATCTATAATTTATGAAGTATGCATGCCATGTTTACAACAATTTTATATGGTTTTGGTATGATTTGCATGGAACTAACCCGGACTGACGCTGTTTTCAGCAGAACTACCGTGGTGTTGTTTTTTGTGCAGAAATGAAAGTTCTCCAAATGAGCTGAAAGTTTTTGATGATTTTTTTTGGAACAAAAGAGACCCCAGAAGCTTCGTGGAAGGACTAGAAGGCGAAGGAGTAGGGCACAAGACACCGGGGCGCTACAGGGGGCCCGGGCGCGCCCCGGTGGGTTGTGCTCACCTCGAGGCCCATCTTAGCGTGAAACCAACGCCAAAAATTCCTATAAATAGAGAAACCATCAGGGGTAACCCTAGATCAGAAGTTCCGCCGCCGCAAGCCTCTGTAGCCACGAAAAACCAATCTTAACCCCATTCCGGCACCCTGCCGGATGGGGAGATCATCACCGGTGGCCATCTTCATCATCCCGGCGGCCACCATGATGAGGAGGGAGTAGTCCACCCTCGGGGCTGAGGGTTTGTACCAGTAGCTATGTGTTTAATCTCTCTCTCTCGTGTTCTTGAGATGTCACGATCTTGATATATCGCAGGCTTTGTTAATATAGTTGGATCATATGGTGTTTTCCCTCTCTATCTTGTTGTGATGAATTGAGTTTTCCCTTTGATATTTCATTTTATCGGATTGAATACTTTTATGGATTTGAGAGCACTTGATCTATGTCTTGGCACTCAACTCACGGATTCCCGAGGTGACATTGGGGTAATCTATGCATAGGGGTTGATGCACGTTCTTGTCTTTGTTTCTCCGGTAGAAATCTTTGGGCACTCTTTGAGGTTCTTTGTGTTGGATCGAGTATTATGAATCTGAAATTGTTTGATGCATATTGCATAATCAACTCACGGATACTCGTGGTGACATTGGAGTATCTAGGTGACATTAGAGTTGGTTGATGTGTATCATATGGTGTTATTTTAGTACGAACTCTTGGTTAGATCGATCGGAAAGAATAGCTTGGTGTTATTTTAGTACGAACTCTAGGATATATAGATTGATCGGAAAGAATAGCTTTGAGGTGGTTTCGTACCCTACAAACAATTTCTTCTTATGTTCTCTACTAGATAAGAACTTTGGAGTGATTCTTCATCGCACGTTGAGGGAAGGTTATATGATCCAATTAGATTAGCATTGTTGAGAGATTGCACTAGCGAAAGTACGGACCCTAGGCCTCATTTTCAAGCATTGCAATATCGTTTGTGCTCCGTTTTATCAATTGCTACCTTGCTGTTTTTTATTGTTCCTATTACAAAAATCAATATCTACTATCATTACTACGCTTTTATTACCATCTCTTCGCCGAACTAGTGCACCTATACAAATTACCATTGTATTTTGTGTGTTGGGGACACAAGAGACTCTTTGTTATTTGGTTGCAGGGTTGTTTGAGAGAGACCATCTTCATCCTACACCTCCCACGGATTGATAAACCTTAGGTCATCCACTTGAGGGAAAATTGCTACTGTCCTACAAAACTCTGCGCTTGGAGGCCCAACACATGTCTACAAGAATAAAGTTGCGTAGTGGACATCAGGACCTATTAACAATTTTTTGTAATATTAATTTTATTTCTCTATTGCTAAGTTCAACTTGACCACTAGATTGAGGGTGATAGGGTGATGCAATTCTATGGTTAACATCATATTTAGCAAGCATTTTACGGAAAGCTCCATGAATAAAGTGTGAACCACCATCAGTCATTAAATATCTAGGAACTCCAAACCTCGGGAAAATAACTTCTTTAAGCATTTTGATGGAAGTGTTATGATCAGCACTACTAGTTGGAATAGCTTCTACCCACTTAGTAACATAATCAACAGGAACCAAAATATGTGTATACCCATTAGAGGAAGGAAAAGGTCCCATATAATCAAAACCCCAAACATCAAATGGTTCAATAGAAAGTGAATAATTCATAGGCATTTCCTAACGCTTACCAATATTACCAATTCGTTGACATTCATCACAAGGTAAAACAAACTTACGGGTATCCTTGAGGAGAGTAGGCCAATAAAAACCAGATTGCAATACCTTGTGAGCAGTTCTATCTCCCGCATGATGCCCTCCATAAGCTTCGGAGTGACATTTCCGTAGGATTTGTTCCTGTTCAAGCTCAGGTACACAACGTCTAATAATACCATCTACTCCTTCTTTGTAAAGATGTGGGTCATCCCAAAAGTAATGTCTTAAATCATAGAAGAATTTTTTCTTTTGTTGGTATGTGAAACTAGGTGGTATGTATTTAGCAATAATATAATTAGCATAGTCAGCATACCAAGGAGTATTATGAGAAACATTTATTGCAGCTAGTTGTTCATCAGGAAAGCTATCATCAATAGATAGTGGGTCATCAAGGATATTCTCTAACCTAGATAAGTTATCAGCTACGGGGTTCTCAGCTCCTTTTCTATCAGCTGCAGTGATATGTAATCATGCGAATTTGGTATTCGTTCGATATTTTGATGAGATGTATGTTGTCTTTCCTCTAGTGGTGTTATGTGAACGTCAACTACATGACACTTCACCAGGATTGGGCCTAGGGGAAGGCATTGGGAAGTAATAAGTAGATGATGGGTTGCTAGAGTGACAGAAGCTTAAACCCTAGTTTATGCGTTGCTTCGTAAGGGGTTGATTTGGATCCACATGTTTCATGCTATATTTAGATTTATCTTAATTCTTCTTTCATAATTGCGGATGCTTGCAAGAGGGGTTAATCATAAGTGGGAGGCCTGTCCAAGTAAGGACAGAACCCAAGCACCGGTCCACCCACATATCAAATTATCAAAGTAACGAACACGAATCATATGAGCATGATGAAAACTAACTTGATGATAATTCCCATGTGTCCTCAGGAGCGCTTTGCTTTATATAAGAGTTCGTCCAGCATTATCCTTTGCTACAAAAAGGATTGGGCCACCTTGCTGCACCTTTTTTACACTTGTCACTTGTTACCCATTACGAATTATCTTACTACCAACTATATGTTACCGATAATTTCAGTGCCTGCAGAAAATACCTTACTGAAAACCGCTTGTCATTTCGTTCTGCTCCTCCTTGGGTTCGACACTCTTACTTATCGAAAGGACTACGATTGACCCCCTATACTTGTGGGTCATTAGTCTACATCATGTCATCTTGCTTAAGGCGTTACTCCGTTCTTTATGAACTTAATACTCTAGATGCATGCTGGATAGTGGTCTACTTGTCTCGGACGCGATTCCTATATATGATCATTGCCTTGGATATTGTCATAATTATTTGCTTTTATATCAATTGCCCAATAGTAATTTGTTTACCCACCGTATGCGATTTTCAAGAGAGAAGCCTCTAGTGAAAACTATGGCCCCGGGGTCTATCTTTTGTCATATATTAAAACCCAAAAATACCTTGCTGTGTTTTTAGTTTATTTATTTTATTTTGTATTTTTGTCTGATCTATATATCAAAAACTATACAATTTAATCTTGCTCGTAACCATCAAGGAATTGACAACCCCTTGTTCGTGTTGGGTTGCAAGGATTTGTTGTTTGTGTGCAGGTGTTGCTAACAAGGTGTTGCTTGGTTCTCCTACTGGATTGATAACATTGGTTCTTAACTGAGGGAAATACTTATCTCTACTGTACTGCATCATCCTCTCCTATTCGGGGAAATCCCAACGCAGTTCACAAGTAGCAGGAATAATTTCTGGCGCCGTTATCGGGGAGACATCATCCATATCTATCAAGTACCTACGCATAAACTTTCATCTCCTTGCATTTACATTATTTATATTTTCCTCTCGTTTTCATCTCCCCCACTTCTAAAAGGTTTTTACAAAAATTACAAAAATATTTTTTGTTTGCCTTTTTCTTGTTTGCTTCTTTGCTTGCTTGTTATCTTGTTTGCGTAGCCACTATGTCTCAAGAAACTACAAAATTGGGTAATTTTTTCAATACTAATAATAATGATTTCATTAGTACTCATATTGCTCCTCCCACCGCTAGTGCGGAGACTTGTGATATTAATGCCGTTTTGCTAAATCTTGTTATGAAAGAACAATTTTCTGGTAGTCCTAGTGAAGATGTTGCATCCCATCTTAACACTTTCCTAGAATTGTGTGATGTGCAAAAGAAAAAAGATGTGGATAATGATAATGTGAAATTAAAATTATTCTCGTTCTCATTGCGGAATCGTGCAAAAATTTGGTTTTCATTTTTTACCACAAAATAGCATTGAATCTTGGGATAGGTGCAAAGATGCTTTTATTACCAAGTATTTTCCTCCCGCGAAAATTATTTCCCTTAGAAATCAAATTATGAATTTCAAGCAACTTTATCATGAACATGTTGCCCAATCTTGGGAAGGGATGAAATTGATGATAAGAAATTGCCCTACTCATGGTTTAAATTTGTGGATGATCATACAAAAATTTTACGCAGGATTAAATTTTCTTTCTAGAAATCTTTTGGATTCCGCAGCGGGTGGTACTTTTATGGAGATTACTTTGGGTCAAGCTACGAAATTGCTTGATAGTTTTATGGCAAATTATTCACAATGGCATACTGAAAGAGCTCCTACTAGTAAAAAAGTAAATTATGTTGAAGAAATTAGTACTTTGAGTAAAAATGATCCTATTGATCTTAATGATGTGCCTTTGTCTACTTTGATTGAGCAAAATAATGATCCCGTAGATGTGAATTTCGTCTCACAAAACAATTTTAATAGTAGTGCTTCTAGAGGTAATTTTAATCCTAGGTCGTTTCCAGGAAATTCCTCTAATATTCATGGCAAATCCTATGGTAATTATATTAATGATAATAATAGGATGCGCTCTGATCTTGAAAGTAATATCAAAGAATTTATTAATGCTCAAAAAAGTTTTCAACACTACGATAGAAGAAAAATTGAGTAAACTTGATGATATGTCTGGGAGCATTGATAGAATTATTCATGATGTGGAAAATCTTAAGACTAAAATTTTGCCACCCAAAATTGATATTAATGAATCAATTAAAGCCTTATATATCTCCATGTATGAGAGTAAGAAAAGAACCGCTATGCTAAGAGATAAACGAGATTTTTTAGAAAAAGTGATTACTCCTGATTTCTATCGTAGTAATGATGAGGATATTAAAATGATTGGTGTTTCATGTATTGATTCCTTTTTTAGCAATATAAAACTTGATGAAAAGGGGACTGAAGAAGAGTCAACTTTAGCTAGAAGGCATCCCCATAATTCAGAGGGCGGTGAAAATCTTGATGAAAAAATTGATAAAAGTGGGTTTGGAGAGGTAAAAACTTTAACTAGTGATGTGCCCACTCTCTTGCATTACAAAGACTTTAACAATGATAGTTGTCCTTTGATTGAATGTATTTCTTAGTTGCAATCCATGCTATCCACCCAACACTTATGAACCAAATAAGGCTTTTACTAAACATCTTGTAGAAGCGATGATGAAAGCTTTAGAAGAAAAGCTAGAATTAGAGATTTCTATTCCTAGAAAATTATATGATGAATGGGAACCTACCACTAAAGTTAAAATTAAAAATTATGAGTGCAATGCTTTATGTGATTTGGGTGCTAGTGTTTCCACAATTCCAAAATCTCTATGTGATGTGCTAGGTTTTACCAATATGGATGAATGTTCTCTTAATTTGCACTTCGCAGATTCTACTATTAAAAAGCCTTTGGGTAGAATTAATGATGTTCTTATTCTTGCAAATAGGAACTATGTGCCCGTTGATTTTATTGTACTTGACTTTTTTATTGCAATCCGTCTTGTCCCATAATACTTGGTAGACCGTTTTTACGAACCATAGGTGCCGTTATTGACATGAAAGCAGGGAATATAAAACTTCAGTTTTCATTAAAGAAGGGCATGGAACACTTCCCTAAAACTAGAATTAAGCTACCATATGATTCAATCATGAGGGACACTTATGGAACCAAAACCAAAGATGACAACACTTGAAACTTTGCATTATGCCTAGCTAGGAGCGTAAAATAATAGCGCTAGTTGGGAGGCAACCCAATAGTTATCTTAATGTTTGTGCTTATTTTTCTGTTTTCTTGTGTGCATACAATTATGCTACTGTTATGATTGTGTTTTTATGTTTTAATTAGTGTTTGTGCCAAGCAAAGCCTTTGGGATGATTTGGATGATAGTTGCTTTGATTCTGTGCAAGAACAGAAACTTTTATGCCTATTAGAAGAATTGTTAAAATTTGCTAGAGCGTGTAAAACTTCTTAAATTTTGTACACATGATTGATATACAAATTGCCTACGTGTCCTAATTTTTTAGAATTTTTGGAGTCACAGAAGTATAGTCAATATTCAGATTGCTACAGATTGTTCTGTTTTTTTACAGATTCTGTTTTTGATGCATTGTTTTGCTTGTTTTGATGAAACTATGGATTGTATCAGGGGGTATAAGCCATGGAGAAGTTAGAATACAGTAGGTATAATGCAAAAATAAAATATTAATGGGTTTGCAATAGTACTTAAAGTAGTGATTTGTGTTGTTATACTAACGGATCTCACGAGGGTTTTGTTAAGTTTTGTGTAATTGAAGTTTTCAAGTTTTTGGTGAGATCATGATGGATGAAGGAATAAGGAGTGGCAAGAGCTTAGGCTTGGGGATGCCCGAGGCACCCCAAGGTAATATTCAAGGACTCCCAAGCAACTAAGCTTGGGGATGCCTCGGAAGGCATCCCCTCTTTCTTTTAGCGACCATCGGTAATTTTACTTGCAGCTGTATTTTTATTCGTCACATATCATGAGTTTTTCTTGGAGCATCGTGTATTATATGAGTCTTTGTTTTGTTTGCTTTTTAGTTTGTCACAATCATCTTTGTTGGACACACTCATTTGAGAGAGCCACACGTTTATCATGATTTGTTAGAATTCTCTAAGTGCTTCACTTAAATTTTTTGAGCTACGCAGTTGCTCTAGTGCTTCACTTAAATCTTTTTTAGCACGGCGGTGATGAAATTTTGAAGAAATACTTGCACTCTCATGCTTCAGTTATATCTTTTTGAGAGTTGATAAATTTTAAAGAAATATTTGCACTCTCATATGCTTCACTTATATCTTTTTGAGAGTTGATAATAGTAATGGTAATTTGCACAAGATATGAATTTGGTCCCAAAGTGATGAATATCCAAGAGGGATATAATAAAAACTTTCCTGAAAAGATCATTGGATATAATAAGTTTGATTCCTTGCAATAGTTTTGCGATATGGAGGTGATAATATGTGAGTCATTTTAGTGGGTAATTGTGCTTTAGTAAGAATATTGGTGTTAAGGTTTGTGATTCCCTATGCATGCACATAAAGTCAATAGTTATGCAACGAAGTTATATCCTACTTATGGTGCATTATTCAGTGTTAGTTATGTTCAATGCGTGTTTATGACCATTTTTTTTTTGGTTGGTCGCTTCTAAATCTATTTGCTAACCTTCATTTGTACTAAGCTGGAATCCTATATGCGGTATTTCCATGCTGTTCTAAGTAAATTTGCATGTCCCAACTCTAATTTTTCAAAATAAATTTCCGTTTTGTGTGCCCATACCGCTCATGAAGTGGCAGGGGGTGGCCAATGTTTTCTATGCTAGGTGGGTCATTCTCACGATGAGTGTTTATTCACTTGTCACTGCACGAGAGTGTGGCAGGTAATAGGGAAGCGCAGTCCAAAAATGATTTTTTTTAATATGATGTTAATAATAAATTCCTTGGAAAGTGTTGGTATGAAAGGCACCCGTGGATACGGCTAGCCATGGATTGTGAAAGAATGGTGGAAAGGAAATAAACTTTATTTTATGTTTGGGAACCGCCTATAATTTGTCTAGCATGGAAGATATTGGGAATTCTCGGTCGTTTTGGTTGACAGGAAAAGCATGCCTCTCAAAATTATTTTTTATCTCTCAATTTAAGCCTTGAGCTCTGGCACCTCTGGAAATCTCTGCTTCCCTCTGTGAAGGGCCTATCTATTTACTTTTTAGGCAAAAAAAATATTTTGAGTCTCCATCTTCTCTTACAAAGCACCAACTAGAGAACACTATTGTCATACTTGTGCATTAGATGTAGCTAATATTTGAGTGTGTTTCGTGAATGGATCAATGATTGAGCATAATGGGCTAGGGATAAGTTTCTTTAGCGTTGATATTTTGAAAGACATGGTTGCTTGTTAGTATGCTTGAGTATTGATGTCTTCATGTCAAATTATAGACTATTGCTTTGAATCATTCAAGTCCAAATGTCCATGCTACAAAAGAAAAGGGAATATGATAGGTAGCATTCCACATCAAAAATTCTGTTTTAATCATTTACCTACTCGAGGACGAGCAGGAATTAAGCTTGGGGATGCTTGATATGTCTCCAACGTATCTATAATTTTTTATTGTTCCATACTATTATAGTATCAATCTTGGATCTTTTATATGCATTTACAAGCAACATTATATCATTTTTTTGGGACTAACGTATTAACTTAGTGCCTAGTGCCAGTTGCTATTTTTGCCTGTTTTTAGTTTTTCGAAATATCAGTACCAAACGAAGTCCAAATGCCACGAAACTTTTTGGAGATTTTTTTCTGGTAATAAGAGACCCTGGAAGCTTCGGGAGGGGACGAGAAGATGGAGCAGTGGCCCACGAGGCACCAGGGCGTGCCCAGGGGGTAGGGCCTGCCCTGGTGGCTTGTGGGGCCCAGGTGGCTCCGTTTGACCTAACTCCGCCTCTATAAATTCTCTAAAATCGGGAAACCAATAGAAGAGTCCACGAAATACTCTTTCTGCCGCCGGAAGCTCCTGTTCTCGCGAGATCCCATCTAGAGGCCTTTTCCGGCACTCTGCCGTAGGGGGATTCGATCACAGAGGGGCTCTACATCATCATTGCTGCCCTTCTCTCTATAGACCTACGGGTCCATAGTTAGTAGCTAGATGGCTTCTTCTCTCTATTTGGTCTTCAATACAATCTTCTCCTCGATGTTCTTGGAGTTCTATTCGATGTAATCTCTTTTTGCGGTGTATTTGTTGGGATCCAATGAATTGTGAATTTATGATCAGATCTATCCATGAATATTATTTGAATTTTCTCCGAACTCTTTTATGCATGATTACTATAGCTTCGTATTTCTCTCCGATCTATTGATTTGGTTTGGCCAACTAGATTGATTTATCTTGTAATGGGAGAGGTGCTTTGTAATGGGTTCGATCCTACGGTGCTCAATCCCAGTGACAGAAGGGGACATGACACGTATGTATCGTTGCTATTGAGGATAAAAAGATGGGGTTTATTCATACATGAGTTTATCTTGTCTACATCATGTCATCTTGCTTAAGGCATTACTCCGTTCTTTATGAACTTAATACTCTAGATGCATGCTAGATAGCAGTCGATGTTTGGAGTAATAATAGTAGATGCAGGCAGGAGTCGGTCTACTTGTCTCGGACATGATGCCTATATATGATCATTGCCTTGGATATCGTCATAATTATTTGCTTTTCTATCAATTGCCCAACAGTAATTTGTTTACCCACTGTATGCTATTTTCAAGAGAGAAGGCTCTAGTGAAAACTATGGCCACCGGGTCTATCTTTTATCATATATTAAAACCCAAAAAATACCTTTAATTTATTTATTTTATTTTTTATTTTTGTCTGATCTATTTATCAAAAACTATACAATTTAATCTTGCTCATAACCGTCGAGGGATTGACAACCCCTTGTTCGCGTTGGGTTGCAAGGATTTGTTGTTTGTGTGCAGGCGCTACTAACGAGGTGTTGCTTTGTTCTACTACTGGATTGATAACATTGGTTCTTAAATGAGGGAAATACTTATCTCTACTGTACTGCATCATCCTCTCCTCTTTGGGGAAATCCCAACGCAATTCACAAGTAGCAGACAACTAGATTGATTTGTCTTGCAATGAGAGAGGTGCTTTGTAATGGGTTCGATCTTGCGGTGCTTAATCCTAGTGACAGAAGGGGAGATGACACATATGACTCGTTTCTATTAAGGATAAAAAGATGGGGTTTATTCATGCATGAGTTTACTTTTTCTACATCATGTCATCTTGCTTAAGGCATTACTCCGTTCTTTATGAACTTAATACTCTAGATGCATGCTGGATAACGGTCGATGTGTGGAGTAATAGTAGTAGATGCAAGCAGGAGTCGGTCAACTTGTCTCGGACATGATGCCTATATACATGATCAGTGGCTTGGATATCGTCATGATTATTTGCTTTTCTGTCAATTGCCCAACAGTAATTTGTTTACCCACCATATGCTATTTTCAAGACCGAAGCCTCTAGTGAAAACTATGGCCCCCGGGTCTACTTCTATCATATATTAAAAATCCTAAAAATACCTTGCTGCAATTTTACTTTATTTATTTAATTTTGTATTTTTATTCGATCTACCTATCTATCACCATACAATTTAATCATGCAATTAACCGCCAAGGGACTGACAACCCCTTGTTCGCGTTCGGTGCAAGGATTTGTTATTTTGTGTGCAGGTGTTGTTAATGAGTTGTTGCGTGATTCTCCTACTGGATTGATAACCTTGGTTTCATAACTGAGGGAAATACTTATCTCTACTACACTGCGTCATCATCTCCTCTTCGGGGAAATCCCAACGCAGCTCACAAGTAGCAACTGCATCCATCAAAGCATCCATTACATGGTTGTTGCACCATATGGTACCAAAAGATATGGCAATGTACATGATAGTGTTCCTATTTAAGCATGAGAATATATATGGAACATAATGATCATAACTTGCAACAAAGTCATATTCCACACCTGAGTCCAAGTAAGGCGTAAAACATAGTTGTTGGTAGGTTCATACTAGCATATACCACATACCCAATGCACAGAAGTTTTGCATTTAGCCGGAATAGCTTTTGATATGCTATGTTTATATCAACATACGCCACATGCGTACGTGATGGGCACATGGTTCGCACTTAGTTGGAAACTTCTTTTTCAATGTAGTTGAAACCAAAAGACATCATGAGACATGTAAGTATCAAGATCTCCTACTGTACTAGCTTGACTCCTATACGGAGCAACATTCACCAAGTAGCTAGCTTGAGAAGGACTCTTCTTCATGGTAACATTGTAGGACCAGGACACTTCGTTGGGTTAGTACAAAACATTACCATGTGTAACTATTGTATGTTGCAGCATTTTCTCCTTATTTTCCCACTGGGTTTACAGGTGTTTTGGCAACATATCAAACACTATACTCCTCATATTTTTTCCATAGAGTTTTTGGAGGAGACTCTTTTCATGATGATAATACTACACTAACAAGCATAGACTAGGGGAGTGTTTGGATCTAATTAATCTTATTATTAATCCATGCTTAAGGGAACGGACATATGATGGTTCCAAACTTGGTAACTGCTAGCGAATCTCCCACTCGCTGATAGGCGCCTTTCCAGAGATGTCTTGTGTACTTGTATATAAATGAGATGATCAATAAAAATTTACACTTGTTTCATTTTGTTGTCTCTCGATTCTCTCTCGATCTTCACTTTAATTCGGCCCTAATCAACATACCGTGCTCCATTGTTTGAGGTTTGCTCCATGTATTAGGCTTGGACAAAAATGAGCTTGACCGCAGGCACATCAACGCAACCATATGAGAGTTTATGGACTAAAGTGAGCTCAAGTGTGAAGCTCAAGAGACCCACGTGTTTGCTCTCTCGTAAGAGTGGTAGGGCAACTCCCAAGTGTATGGGTGAATTAACCTAGCAATAAGTGTTTCTCTTGATTTGAGAACCAAGGTTTATTGGAATGCACCACTCCCTCTACAGATCTAGCAATCAAACTTGGAAAAAGAAGACAAATAGAACGGAGAGCATACAAAGCTATTCAATTCGAAGGAACTTCAGAAGATTGAATTGATTTCTATTAACACTAGTAGAAAACAGGGCTTTGGTCATAGCTCAATATACACATTAGTCCCGGTTGCATTACGAACCGGGACTAATGTGAGCATTAGTCCCGGTTCGAGCGGCTAAAGGCATTAGTCCCGGTTCAAATGAGATCTTTAGTCCCGGTTTGAGATACAAACCGAGGGAATCTTAAAGGTGCGATTTGCCCTTGTCTATTTGTCCCGGTTCGTATCTCAAACCGGGACTAAAGATTAGACTTTAGTCCGGTTTGAGACACGAACCGGGACTAAAGGTGGCGATGCCCTTTAGTCCCGGTTCGTGTCTCAAACCGGGACTAAAGGGGGTCGTGTGTCTCAAACTCTACCCGCCCCCCCCCCCTGTGTATCGCCATTTCAGCTTTGAAAAAAACAAAAGAAAATGATAAAAACTTCAAAAAATAAAATCCTTCGAGATGTAGTTATATTACTACATCTAATTGTTAGGAAAATTTAAAAACTTAAATTTGGACATGTTTTGCAAAAAAGTGTTATGAAAAAGTAAAACGGCTATAATTTTTGCATACGATGTCGGAAAAAAACGTATAATATATCAAAATGTTCAGCACGAAAATCCGCATCCGATTTTGACGCCATAGGCCATTTTGCAATTTTTTAGAATCCTCAAATTCTAAAAGGAAAAAAAGTTATGCTCAAATTTCAGTTTTTTTGAATTTTGGTTAAATCTGGTCAAACTACTTATTCAAGAAATATTAGTGTTACTAAATAATTATTCAAGAATATTAGTGTTACTAAATAATTATTTCAGTTTTTTTGAATTTTGGTCAAATCTAGTCAAACTATGGTCAAACTACTTAGTCAAGAAATATTAGTGTTACTAAATAATTATTGGTTTTAAGAATAATAGTTTCAAACTCAAACGGTGTAACGTGTGACTTCATGCTCAACTTCAACTCCAAAGGGTTAATAGGATTGACAGCTTACTATTGTCAGGAAAACAACAAGTGCAGACTTGGAAAAAGGGGGAATAGAACTCGAAAGTTAAGCGTGCTCAGGCTGGAGTAGTGAGAGGATGGGTGACCAGCCGGGAAGTTAGACGATTTGGAATGATGAGGGATGATTAGAGATTAAATTGAGCAGTGATGAGGGGTGATTAGAGATTAAATGCAAATAATTCAGAAATTTAAAAATTCCAAAAAACATTCAAATTCCAAAAAAAATCAAAAAAAAATCAAAAAAATTCCTTTAGTCCCGGTTGGAGCTCTAGACAGCGGCCACGTGGAGGGACTTTAATCCCGGTTCTGGAACCGGGACTAAAGCCCCCCCCCCCCCCCCCCTTTAGTCCCGGTTGTCCCGACCCTTTAGTCAGGGTCGGGACTAAAGGCCCCCCCCCTTTAGTCCCGGTTGTCCCGACCCTTTAGTCCCGGTTCCAGAACCGGGACTGAAGGCTCGTTTTCTACTAGTGTAATAATCTAATCATCAAGTGACAATTCATCATATCCAAACAAACACGCCATCATTTACATTAGATTAATCTTGATCATGTGAGGCAGCTCACGGGAACTTGGTATTAAAGAACAAGAGAGAGAATGACATCTAGCTACTACTATATGTGGACCCTAAGGTCCTAAGGGAACTACTCACACATGGTC
Organism: Thinopyrum elongatum; assembly: GCA_011799875.1. Classification (NCBI taxonomy): domain Eukaryota; kingdom Viridiplantae; phylum Streptophyta; class Magnoliopsida; order Poales; family Poaceae; genus Thinopyrum; species Thinopyrum elongatum. Next base: position 30,061,122 of record CM022303.1, on the reverse strand, counting down.
ATGGAAGAAGCAAGGTTGATGAAGATGCCTCCCGTGGTAGATTCCCCCTCCGCAGAGTGCCAGAACAGGCCTCCAGATTGGATCTCCTCAGAACAGAAACTTGCGGCGGCAAAAAAAAAGAGAAAAATGGTACTGAGAGTGTCGCTAAATATGGGATTTATAGCCGGAAGAATGGGCGTAAGGTGGTGGATAGGGGGGCCCCACGTTCAAGGAGCACGGGCCAGGCCCTGGCCACGCCGGTGGCCGCGTGGAGCCGCTGTGGCTCCTCTCGTCTGCCTCCGATACTTTCTGAACCCTTTCCGTGGATAAAAATCATATTAAATCCCTGTGGCATTTTGACCCCCGTAGATATTAATTTCCTGGAAACAAAAACCATGCAGAAAACAACAACTGACATTGGGCACTAGATTAATAGGTTGGTCTAGAAAAATAATATAAATTGCTATAAAAAGTTCACAAAAATGGTATTATAATAGCATGAAACAATCAAAAATTATAGATACGTTTGAGACGTATGACCCCACGACATGCACTCAATCAGAAATGCGTTTGCTAGTAACACAAACAGGTAGGAAAAAATCCAATTTGTAGGAGGTACAATAATTAGTTAAAGTGAGGTCAATCCAAAATTTTCTTGAGAGATCTTAGTAAAGAAACATTGATTCTGTACTTTGGTTTCTAATAAGTCAGGCAAAATTTTCTGGGGACCAAAAAAAGAAGACTACACCTTCACTTAGAGAATAGTATGTTTTTATACAGAGATCCACCAATCGTACCCCTTCCCTCATCACGTGACACACACGAGAGAAAGGGCTTCCTGCTCCCGTCGACGCTGCCACTGGTCTGCCTCGTCTTCTGTGGCCTTAGGGCCATGGAGACGCAGTGGATGCTGGCCTATGCCGGTGGTAGGGCTCTGCTTTTAGATGTGTTTTAGTTTGGTTAAAGTTTGTGTCCTATTCAGCAGCGTGAGGCAAATGCGGCTCCCAGGACATGGAATAAAGTTTGCCCTATCTAGCCCCTGTCTCTGCGGTGCATCTAGCGTCGTCGGAGGGCGTGTGAAGGTGTGTCTCCAGTGGATCTTGCGGGATTCGGTATGTGTTTGTCTTCGGTGGATCCATTTGGATCATGTCTTCGTTCGGGCGTCTATAGGTTGGATCTTTCCGATTTATAATTCACTTCATCGGCGATAGTTGTTGTTCTTTTGTGCTGGTCCTGTGGGACCTTAACATAATGGCATCCCGACTATCTACTACAACAAGATTTGCCTAGCTCCCCCTGGGTGAGGGAGGGCGATGATGGCGCCGCACTTTCAGCTCGTTCTAGGGCTTGTAGTCATCGCTAGGTGGTCTACAGACCTTCATGCAATTTATGTTACTTCTGATGTTCTTTGTATTGCCTTAACAGCTAATGAATAGATTGGAAGTTCCCAATCTAGATGCAACAAAGAAGTGGTTTTAATATAGCAGTAAGTATTCCCGCATGTCACACCGGTGACATGGGTTTGATCCCCGAAAAATGCGCATTTATTTTTCTTGCATAAAATGTACCATTTTGCTTACGAAATTCTATGCATTTTACCATATGCTTTTCATCCCCAGCAAAGTAAATCCCCCCTTTCCATTTTCTCCTGTCATTTTTGTAGATTCACGGAAAAAGAACAAACTAATCATTGGCATTATTATTATCATTATTCAATGCATTCATCACTGACTGTATTAGTCAGTGTCACACATAATGTTAGAGTTAACCTTGTTGTTTAGGTGTTCATCATGTTTATTCCTAGTTCATGCTTGTAGTTAAGTCATGAAGTATGAGGCTGCGGTGATGTGTGCACATAGAGATGTGATCATGTGTACACATTCAAGCTGATTATTGTGTTTAGTTTAGGCTGCGTAAGAGTGGCAGCATGCATGCACGTGTGGAGCTGCAAGTACCAAGTCATGAGGTGGACATCGAAGATAAGCAGGCGTAGTTAGTTGCGGCATGCGCTAGGAGCTTTTAGTGGTCTGCATGTGTGGACTAGGCACTGGCTAACGTGTGTGCGTGGCCGGTGGGGTGATTAGTGGATCAAGCCGTTAGTGGCATGTGTTGAAATATTAGGGTGGGCCTAAGGTCCATCTAAGAATTTCTGAAAATCTCTAAGGGTCCATGTGGGTTCAATTGGCACTAGATGTAGTGGGAAATTTAGTCTCAACCCGGAAGTTGGAGAGGGGTTGGACCTCCTTATAAGGGTTTCTCTTCCACATGCTATTGGAGCTTGAGAATAGAAGAGGCCCTCGCGCACTCCTCCTCCACCGCCCGACGCGCGATGCGGAAAATGAGCCGAGCCGAGCTCACACCTATGTGCTTATTTTTGCCGGTCAGTAACGGAGAGTTTCTAACAGCTGGGCCACGATCTAAGACGTCGAATCGTGGGATGTCACCGATTCGGACGTGGGTCAAGCCCACGTCTCTCCACACGGCCGCACATATATAAGTGAGCCGTCTGCTAAACCCTAGCCTCCACGAACAGATCGCATCTACTCCACGCGCACCGCCCATTGCCGTTCCTTTGCTGCTGCTGCCACCGGCGACTCCATCCCATTCACCGCGTACACGGTTGACGGGAGAGCAGGTCTCCGAAACCCCGCCTCTCCGGATCCTATATGGGAGAGGGGCGATTAGGTTTTTGGGAAGCGACTACGCAGCTGCTCGCCTCCGTTCGTCTGCTTCCTCTACGTCTGTGTCGCCTTCATCGTCATCATGTCTCAGACCGACGTCGACCGTCTCGCCGCCGAGAAGCTCGAGGCCGACAAGAAGGCCGCCGAGGACGCCGCCGCTGTTTCTGCATGGCCTACTGGAGGGTATAACGCGTTTATCCCTCTCTTGCTTATTTCCGTATTAGCAGTACTAGCATTATGTGTAGATGTGTCTACTGTTTGCATAGTACGTGCTTGTCTAGATCAGAATCAGTATGTCGTTAATTTTATCAATGCCATGCTAGTGATTTATTTATGGATTAAATTAGTCGAAAAATTGCCTATTTACTCAACAGCATGACCATGTGAACGTGCGTCTGTGTATGAGAGAGGCTGCGTGGTGGCCGGGTGATTCTGGCTATTTAAGCCCTCCATGTAATTGCATTGTGAGTTGAGAGAAGAACTACAAGAAAAGGCACTGTGTGTGCGTGGTGCCAAGTCTGTGTGTGTCTCTTCTTCCTACTTGGGTGCGTGTCTTCTTTTTCCTCCTGGGCAAACCCAACACATAACATAAGGACGAACAGTAACTTGTCAGTCCTGCCTGCTGACCCCGTAGTTGCTACTTTCCCAGCAGCAGTACTACTACCAAGAGTCACTTCAGCCTACATCCAAAGTTAAGCTTCCCTTGCAAGCCACAGCCCTGCCTAGCCACCTAGCTACCTGTTAAATAAACTAATCACCATCAGCCATGTGATGGATTGGATCACAACATAAGCCTCTATCTCTATTTCTGTGTCACACACCAACCAGCTTAGGGCATTTCTAACCGACCCCCTAAAAATAGTGGAGGATCCGGCAGATTAAACCCTTAGTGGAGTATATTTAGTCCACTAAGATTTGGCCGGACCTAACCAATTCTTCATATATATAATGGAGTAAAAACCAAATCTGCAAAAAGTTCAACATAGATTTGATTTAAACAACCGACATTTGACATAATATCCACCAACTTACCGTTCCCGGCGGCAGCGGTTGGAGCTCGAGGGGCGTCATCCCGAACGGGAAGTTGAGGCGCTCCTCGGCACCGTGCAGCCGGACATCCCACCGGTCATACTCGAGTGCGGCGAGTTCGGCAGTGTGGAAGGAGCCGAGCAATGGCGTTGGCCGGTTTCTCTATCCCGGATCTCGGCCACCCAAGTCCTCCACCCCCGCTGCCGGACACCGTGGTACCTCCTCTAGGCGACCGCGGCGCGGGGACGTCGGTGAAGCCGGAGAGGCAGGCCGGAGGGGCGGCGGCGGCGACGACTGCTTGAGGAGGATCCGCCGGAGGAGGACGCGAGGCTCGCGTGGCGGCGCGGATCGAAGCTGCGGCTTGGCGGCAGGGAACTCCGGCCATCGCGTCTGGCCATTGGGAGGAGAGGGGCGGCAGGAGAGGCGCCGGCAGTGGGGCAGGGGGGGAGCGGCAGAGGAGGGGAAGAGAGTGTTAAATTTTTGTACTCCACCGCCGAGCGGTGTAGTAAATATAGGCGGTCGAGGCGGCCGGAGGATAATTTTTTTCTTCTTTACGGCGGACTGAGGTTCGGCTAGGTGCGGCGCAAGGAAGGATAACTGAATTTATCCTCCCTTACAGCCTTATTGAGGATCGGTTAGAAACGCCCTTACAACTCAACCTGAGGACTGACTTTTCTTTCAGATAAGAACATTTCTTTTTTTCCGAGGTTCAGACAGGAACCTGCAGGCATTACTGTTGCTAGTCAGCCATGGATATGCATCACTGTCATGTCACTCATTTCTGGCTTTCCCATGCTTCTCAACCATGCCTTTGACCCCCAATCCACAAACAATTGTGCAAGTTGATGCTTGCTAAATTGGCTACATGTTTACAAACAATTGTGGCTACATGCCTATTGTCTTCAAATATAAATTAGGGCAAAGAACAGGATTTGTTCTGTATACTATATTTTGTGACCTGCGGGTCACATCCGTGTCATGCGGACACGCTAGTATTGCTGAGGTACTAGTGCAGTACATTCAGTTGATAAAATTCTATCGACAGTAGGAGCACTACACTAGATTCCAGTTATCTGAGTTTAGCAAACAATTAACCGTGCGTAAGCTACTAGCAGTTGAAGTTTCAACTCCGTAATCCCCTATACTCAAGATTAAGCAAGTAGTTAATAGTATTTTTTAGCGATAGATAACTACAAGATAGATAAAATAACTGAATATCTAAGGACAGATTCAGTTTCATATACTGTTGCTTGTTGGTTTGCTTTAGACAGCAGGTGATAGCTTGTGCCTGTTTTTCAGGTGCAGACACGGACACACAGGTTCAGGGTTGAATTCCTTCCATGCTAGGAGTATATATAAACAACTCCTGCTGCCAATAGCACAGACATGCTCTGAGACAGATTGGTTAACAAGAAGGGGTCAATCTCAGCAGCAAAGTCAAACAGATGCTATAATGCAACATGGTCCGCTTTCTCCTAACTAACTGCTTTAGATTAATGCAACAAACTAAGATTGTACAAGTTTTCGAGACGCGGCTCTTGTCGGGTTTATTGCTACGGCATGACACAGTGGAAACCACGTATGCATTGAAATATATGTCGTTATTTACACAAATGGATTTTTTTTATTTATTTTTATTTATTTACCTGACATCTTACCTGAAACCCATGGTAATTGCAGATTTATATTTTTGAACAAATATAATTACCGATATGGTTTTTTCTTGTATATGATGCCTTCACATCGGAGTAACAAAATTTTCTGTTTATGTAACTGATGACGTGGACGAGAAGAGCAAATCGGCCGAGGCCTGGAGCATCAAATTCAATCTTGATATAGTCTTTGTCAACTCACTCAAATTATCACCATCTCATACTAATGGAGCCTTTCTGCACGTCGGGCGATTAGGACAGTGAACCTATTGACTTGAGAATGCCTAGGCCAATAAGCATAGCTTAGCATTGATTAACAAAACCTTGTCTTGCAAGTAAACTGCCACATTTAACTTATCTTACATAGATCGATGCCCAAATTGCGATCAGTCCTAGTATAGGTTGTTAATATAGCGCCTAGTATAAGTGCGGAGATACAAGTGAAGTAGTACAAACTTGGACACAATCCTCACCAAACTGTAACAAACTACAGGCTTAACAGTGACATGCGATGAGCAAATGGATCAGGCAAAAATTTGGTTCTATTTCTTTATCAGATTCTGTTTACTAAGTATACTCTTTAACAGATGCAGTCCAGGGCATGTCATGGCAGATCATGTTGTTAATCCTTGTTGATTCAGAAAATTCTTAAGCAATGCAGTATCATATGAAAGGCATGAGAACAAGTGGTTTCATGCATGTTAAGGTTGCACTAGACTAAGTTGAGACCCTAATTAACCGAAATACCCCACAAGGCTGTCTGACTGTGTAAACATTTAGGCTTGACTTATCCGTCTGGATCGTTACTTTATTCATCAACTGAACAGCATGTGAAGTTTGAGTTGCTTATATTACTGCAATTAAAGAAAATATATTAAAGGTGAGAATAAATTCTTTGCCTGCCATATTGAAGCTTCATATGTGATCCAGTACTCCTTAGTAAGTATATGATGCATATCGTTTTCAGGATGATAGCAAAATGCAGCAATAACTTATATATCTTTCTCTATTACGCATGTGTACTTTTTTTTTTGCGGGGAACGCATGTGTACATTTTGGTTATGATTTGGAACAAACCATATACTAAATTAACTTTCCAAATATAGAACAGAAGCAAACAGCCAGAAGATAGCAATACATTCTTCAGATAATGATAGAAATTATTAACTCGGCGTGTGACATACATAATTGGAAGCTGTTCTGTCATACTTGCAGCGCTGTTGCTTCCAGTGATACACAATAATGATGGGCTGAAAAGGATTGCCTCCTAAAATTAGCACATCGTTATATAAGATGTCCATATCAGATTTCTTATCACAATGAGTTGCTCTTCGTTTGTGGCTGTCACACGCGTCAGAAATCTGATTAGTGCAAATATACATAATTTGTATTATCTGTTCACCATTGTGTAGGAGGACATGGCATTGCCAATCAGAAATATTCAGTAATATTTTCTGGAGTGTACACTGACATATACTACATCCTACAATCTTATGGATTATTTTAACTGCCCAATAGCATTCAAATTCATCATGTCACCCTCATACTCTATAATCAAAGCTGCAGATAACGGTGTATTGGCGTCTCAATGCTACTAACAGGCACAAAACTGTTAGATGTGTATAGTCCCCTTTCTGTATATCTCCATTGTATAAGGGGTCTCCTGCACTTTACCACACATGTATATGTATTGGCCTTTGGCCCTTAGTGAATACCAGATGCTCATTATCCAACATGGTATCAGATGCTAGGCTAGCCTCTCTCCCTCGCACGATGCAACTCCGTGCCGTACCTAGTCTGCCTTGTCCTCACCCGCCGCCGGCCATCTCGTCCTCGTCTCTCTGGCCGTCGCCTCTTCTTCGTCAGGTCGCTGCAGTCCCTGGCCTCTCTGGTCGCTGCCGCCCCTGGCTCGTGCGCCGTCGCTCCCGGCCTGCCTCCTCTCCGTCAGGCCGCCGTCGCTCCCGGCCTGCCTCCTCCCCGTCAGGCCGCCTCCGCTCCCGGCCCGCCTCCTCTCCGTCCGGCCACCGCCGCCCCTGGCCCGTCCAGCCGTCGCCGTCCCTAGCCCGTCCGGCTGACGCCACCCCCCGGCCCGTCCCGCTGACGCCGCTGGTTCCGGTCGGTTCCTGCTGGTTCCCGCTCGTGCTCTTGCCTCGAGCGAGCGAGCCGCGAGCGAGCGAGCCTCTGCCCGATCCAGAATCGGGGGTCCTGCCTCGAGCGCGTGAGCCTCCTGCCCGATCCACCCGATCCAGATCTGTTGACTTCCAAAAAAACAGAGAGCTCCTCATGTCTTCTTCGGGCTATGTTGTTGTTCCTCGGTGCTCGGTGATTTTCGATGGCACCAACTATGCTGAGTTTGCGGGTTTCATGCGTATCCATATGCGCGGACTTCTGCTGTGGGGCGTTCTCTCTGGCGAGGTCCCCTGTCCGCCATGCCCCAGTGCTCCAGTGGCTCCTACCCCGCCGTCACCGCCGGTTATTGCTGCTGATGCATCTCAGGCTGATCGGGATGCAGCCAAGGCTCTCGATGATGCTGCGGTTGATGCTTATGATCAACAGGTATCAGCCTATTCTGATGCTCTTTCCGTCTACCGAGATGATCTGTCTGCTTACACTCAGTGGTGCAATGATGATGCTCGAGCTGCTGCTGTTCTCACTGCGAGTGTCCTCCCTCAGTTTGCTTCCGAGTTCATGGGCCTCGGCACCGTTGCAGTGATGTGGTCTTATCTCTGTCAGCGCTATCAGCCCTCCGGTGATGCTCTCTACTTATCTGTGGTGCGTCAGGAGCATGCTCTTCAGTAGGGTGACTCTTCTGTTGATGAGTTCTACACGCAGAGTTCTGCCATCTGGCGTCAGCTTGACTCTCTTCGGACAGTTGTTTGTGGACCTTGCCGATGCTGCCAGACTATGCAGTCCGACTTGGAGTTTCAGCGTGTCCATGAGTTCTTATCGCGCCTCCGTTCCGAGTTTGAGCCTCGCCGTGCTCACTTGCTTGCTCGTGGTCGTGTTCCTATCTCGGAGGTACTTGCTGAGCTTCGTGCTGAGGAGACCCGCCTTCGTTCTGCTGGGTTGCATGCAGTTCCTTCTGTGTTGGCTGCCCGAGCCCTTGTGTCATCTGCTCGTCTCACTACTCCACCGCTCCTGCCCACACCTTCAGGGGGGTGGGTCGCCCTCCTTATGTTGAGAAGGGCCGGTCGTGCTGTGACACCTTCTGTGACTACTGCTCCAGGCCAGGTCACCCAGAGTCTGATTGTCGCCAGAAGCAGTGAAACCAGAGGCGCTCCTCTTCCAGCGGGACTCCTGTGTCGTCATCGACTCAGTCACTCACTGACCAGGACATTGTGCGGCTCAAGCGCCTTCTGGCTTCCTCCGGTTCTTCATCGACGGTTATGTGGGAACCAATATGGACATCCAGGTCCCACTATTGGTTATTGACCGTAGAGGTGTCTCGGTCATGTCTGCATAGTTCTCGAACCCGCAGGGTCTACACACTTAACGTTTGGTGACGATATAAGTATAGTTGAGTCATTATGGTGGTTACCAAAGGTTGTTCGGAGTCCCGGATGAGATCTCGGACATGACGAGGAACTCCGGAATGGTCCGGAGGTGAAAATTGATATATTGCACGAAGGGTATTGGAGTCTGGAATTATTCCGGGGGTACCGGGTGATGACCAGCATGACCGAAAGGGGTTTCGGGAGGCCCCGGCAAGTGTTGGGGGGGCCTCATGGGCCTAGAGGAGGGGTCACACCAGCCCACTAAGGGGTTGTGCACCCCCAAGCCCCCTTCCCATGTTGCTTGAGGAGGTGGGGCACCTCCCTAGGGTTTCCTCCACTTGCCTTGGGGGCCAAGGCACCTAGGAGGAGGCGCCTAAACCCATCTAGGGTTTCCCCTTGGTGGCCGCCACCCCTAGATGGGATCTAGGGGCGCCCCTCCCTCCACCCTTCCCCCTATATATAGAGGAGGGAAGAGAGGGCAGCCGCACCCATACGGATCTATTCGTGCCACGGCGCTGCTCCTCCTCTCCCTCATAGCCATCTTCTTCTCCGTAGTGCTTAGCGAAGCTCTGCTGAGATTTCTCCACCACCACCGCCACCACGCCGTCGTGCTGCCGGAGGACTCGAGCTACTACTTCACCATCGCTCGCTGGATCGAGGAGGTGAAGGCATCATCAAGCCGTACATGTGTTGAACGCGGAGGTGCCGTCCGTTCGGCACTTGGATCGGGATTTCGTGGGACGGATCGTGATTGGATCACGAAGACGTTCGACTACATCAATCATGTTTCTTAACGCTTCAGCTTAGCGATCTACAAGGGTATGTAGATCCAATCTGTTCTCTCGTAGATGGTCATCTCCTAGATTGGATCTTGGTGAGCGAAGGAAAATTTTAGTTTCCCATGCAACGTTCCCCAATAGTGGTATCAGAGCTAGGTCTATGCGTAGATGACATCATGAGTAGAACACAAAAGAGTTTGTGGGCGTTGATATTCAGATTGCTTCCTTCCTTGGTCTTTTCTTGATTCGGCGGTATTGTGGGATGAAGCGGCCCGGACCAACTTTACATGTCCACGTACATGAGACCGGTTCCATCGACAGGCATGTGACTTTGTTGCATAAAGATGGCTAGTGGATGTCTGTCTCTCCCACCTTAGTTGAATCGGATTCGACAAAGACAGTCCTTGTAGAAGGTTAAATAGCAACTTGCATATCACCGTTGTGGCTTTGCATAGGTAAGAATCGTTCTTGCTAGATACCCATAGCAGCCACGTAAAACATGCAACAACAATTAGAGGACGTCTAACTTGTTTTTGCAGGGTATGTTATGATATGATATGGCCAAAGACATGATGTAATATATTTGATGTATGAGATGATCATGTTTGTAATAGTTTATATCGACTTGCATGTCGATGCATACGGCAACTGGCAGGAGCCATAGGGTTGTCTTTAATTATTGTATGACTTGCGTGTCAATCATTAAGCGCTATGTAATGCTTTATTTTATCGCAAAGCGATAGCAATAGTAGTAGAAGCATGGTTGGCGTGACAACCCCGATGGCGACACGATGATGGAGATCATGGTGTCATGCCGGTGACGATGGAGATCATGCCGGTGCTTTGGAGATGGAGATCAAAAGCACAAGTTGATGGCCATAATATGTCACTTATGATTTGCATGTGATGTTAATCCTTTTATGCATCTTATTTTGCTTAGGACGACGGTAGCATTATAAGGTGATCCCTCACTAAAATTTCAAGATAAAATTGTGTTCTCTCCAAGTCTGCACCGTTGCGAAAGTTCATCGTTTCGAAGCACCACGTGATGATCGAGTGTGATAGACTCTACGTTCACATACAATGGGTGCAAGCCATTGTTGCACATGCTGAACAATTGGGTTAAACTTGACGAGCCTAGCATGTACAGACATGGCCTCGGAACACAAGAGACCAAAAGGTCGAACACGAGTCATATAGTAGATATGATCAACATGGAGATGTTCACCATTGAAACCACCTCATCTCACGTGATGATCGGACTTGGATTGGTGAATTTGGATCGTGTTACACTCGGACAACCGGAGGGATGTTGATTTGAGTGGGAGTTCTTAGGTAATATGATTAATTGAACTCATTTGCCATGAACAATAGTCTAAGTTACCTTTGCAAATTTATGTTGTAGATCAAAGGCTCGCGTTGTAGCTCCCTGTTTCAATACGTTCCTAGAGAAAGACTAAGTTGAAAGATATTGTAAGCAATTATGCGGACTAGGGCAGTAGTCTGAGGATTATCCTCACTGCTGCACAGAAGGCTTATGTCCTTGATGCACCGCTAGGTGTGCCAACCCCTCTAGAGTCCTCTGTGGATGTTGTGAACATCTGGCAAACACGTTCAGATGACTACTTGATAGTTTAGTGCGCCATACTGAAAGTGCAATCATGCCCTTAATCTTATTTTGATGTTGATGACAACATGCATATAGGGGACTAATCATGTTTATCAAGTATATCTTAGGATTAAGTCTCAAGGGCCATGTGTGGATCATGACTACGGACAAATGTATATCACTCAAGAGCGGAGATACAAGACAATAGCTTTGGCTCTTTTACGGTTTGTTCTTGAGTATAGGGATCCCGCACTATTAAGAGGGGATCGTCGGATTTCGTGAAAGACTTGCTCAAAACCCACAAAGTATCCTCTCACAACATCTCTGTTTCATCTCTAGTTCTTCCACTACCTTGTGCACAATGTCTGTTGTGATCCTGAGCTAGTGTGCTCTGTTATCACCGGACATCCGAAATTCTACGGACGTCCGACCCCTCATAGCTGACCGGGCATCTGGTTCTCTCCGGATGTCCGGTGCATCTTCACAGAAAGAAAATTGCGGAAATCCGGTCCTCTCTGGACGACCGGTCACCGGACGTCCATTTCTCTCCGGAAATCCGGTACATCCTCAGCAGAACACTTTTAACGGATTTCCGGTCCTCACCGGACGACCGGTCACCGGATGACCGGCACATTCCGGACGACCGGTGGCTGTGCGTCTCGTGCTTCTTTGTGGCCTGGTGGATTCCCAGCGACCGGACGACCGGCGGTCTGGTCGGATGTCCGGTCCAATCTGTGCCACCGGACATCCGGTATTATCCGGACATCCGACAACTCCAGTATGTTAAGTGGCTCAACGGTCAGTTTGTACACTACTACTATATATAGCCTCCTCCCTCCACGGGATAAGGTTGACCATTCACTTTGAGCTTTCTAAGAACACATTTCACTTTCTCTCTTGATCCCCTACACCAAATCCTAGATCCCTAAGGGATTTGGGAACATTTGAGAGAAGTTCTCCAATCAAGTGATAGATCCACTCCTTCCCCTTCTTCTCACCAAAGGAATTCATGATTTGAGCAAGTTCTTGAGCTTTTCCCATCGTTCTTGTTACTCTTGGAGGTTGGAGACTCCTAGGCGGTAGGAGTCTTTCGGTGAGGAATCGATCATTGTGATTACTCCCGGAAAGTTTGTGAGGGTTTGGAGACCACCTCAAGGTCTACCACTAGTGGTTGAGAAACGCCTTCGTGGTGTTGTCTCAAAGGGAGAATAGGGTGAGCCTTCGTGGCGTTGGTGTGCCTTCGTGGTAACATCCACCTCTCTAACGGTGACGTAGCTTCCCTCCAAGGAAGTGAACATCGGCATACATCCTCGTCTCTCGGAGTTGCGGTTATTCCTAACCCTAACTCTCTACTTGTGGTTACTTGTCTCTTAGCACTTACTTATATCATTTGTACTTGCTTACCCACATATTTGTGTTACTTGTCTACCTTGCTTTGCTCTTAGCATCATTCTTGCAATTGTTAGGCTCACTTTCATATTCCGCATTATTGCCTAAAATTGCTAAGTAATAATTAAAATTTGTAATTGTACCTATTCACACCCCCCCCCCCTCTAGGTCCATCTCGATCCTTTCACATACTTTATGGCTTAGAATCAGGGCTCCTAAGGCGTTTTGAACACCATGGAACATATGAGATGTTCTAAGAGCTGAAATTGGTATTTCAGGCTCATGCCCGTGTTGAGAGGTATGAGACCTCTGACAAGTTCTTTGCCTACAAGATGGAGGAGAATAGCTCAGTCAGTAAGCATGTGCTCAGAATGTCTGGGTGCTACAATCGCTTGAATCAAGTGGGAGTTAATCTTCCAGATAAGATAGTGATTGAAAGGGTTCTCTAGTCACTATCACCAAGCTGCTAGAACCTCGTGATGAACTATAACATGAAAGGGATGGAGATGATCCCGAAGATGTTCGCGGTGCTTAAGGCCGCGAAGGTAGAAATCAAGAAGGAGCATCAAGTGTTGATGGTTAACAAGACCACTGGTTTCAAGAAGGACAAGGGCAAGAAGGGAAACTTCATGAATGGCAAGCCAGTTGCCGCTCCAGTGAAGAAACCCAAGGTTGAACCTAAACCCGAGACTAAGTGCTTCTATTGTAAGGGGAACAGTCACTGATAGCGGAACTACCCCAATAGATAAGAAGGCTGGCAACTTTAACAATAGTATATTTGATATACGTGTTATTGATGTGTACCTTACTAGTACTCCTAGTAGCACCTGGGTATTAGATACCGGTTCAGTTGCTAATATTGGTAACTTGAAACAAAAGCTATGGAATAAACGGAGACTAGCTAAGGGCGAGGTGATGATGTGTGTTGGAAGTGTTTCCAAGGTTGATGTGATCACCATCGCACACTCCCTCTACCTTCGAAATTAATGTTGAACCTAGATAAATGTTATTTGGTGTATGTGTTGAGCATGAACATGATTAGATCATGTTTATTGCAATACGGTTATTCATTTAAGTCAAAGAATAATGGTTATTCTGTTTACATGAATAATACCTTCTATGGTCATGCACCCAAGGTGAATGGTTTATTGAATCTCGATTGTAGTGATACACATGTTCATAACATTGAGGCCAAAAGATGTAGAGTTGATAATGATAATACCACTTTCTTGTGGCGCTGTCGCTTAGGTCATGTTGGTGTAAAGCGCATGAAGAAACTCCATGATGATGGACTTTTGGAGTCACTTGATTTTGAATCCCTTGACACATGCGAACCATGCCTCATGGGCAAGATGACTAAAACCCCGTTTTCCGGAACAATGGAACGGACAATTGACTTGTTGGAAATCATACATACTGATGTGTGCGGCCCGATGAGTGTTGACGCGCGCGGTGGATATCGTTACTTTATCACCTTCACCGATGATTTGAGTAGATATGGGTATATTTACTTGATGAAGCATAAGTCTGAAACGTCTGAAAAGTTCAAGAAATTTCAGAGTGAAGTTGAGAATCATCGTAACAAGAAGATCAAATTCCTACGATATGATCGAAGGGGAGAGTATCTAAGTTATGAGTTTGGCAATCACTTAAGACAATGTGGAATTGTTTCACAACTGACGCCGCCTGGAACACCACAGCGTAATGGTGTGTCCAAACGTTGTAATCGTACCTTATTGGATATGGTGCGTTCTATGATGTCTCTTGCCGATCTATCACTATCGTTTTGGGGTTATGCATTAGAGACAACTACATTCACTTTAAATAGGGCACCGTCTAAATCCGTTCAGACGACACCGTATGAATTACGGTTTGGCAAGAAACCTAAGTTGTCGTTTCTTAAGATTTGGGGCTGCGACGCTTATGTGAAAAGGCTTCTGCCTCATAAGCTCGAACCCAAAGCGGACAAAAGGATCTTCATAGGATACCCAAAGGAGACGATTGGGCATACCTTCTATCTCAGATCCGAGGGCAAAGTGTTTGTCGCTAAGAACGGGTCCTTTCTCGAGAAAGAGTTTCTCTCGAAAGAATTGAGTGGGAGGAAGATAGAACTTGATAAGGTTGTTGAACCTTTACTTCAACCAGAGAGTAGAGTAGCACTGAAAGATGTTTCTGTGGCACCTACGTTAGTTGAAGAGGAAGCTAATGATGATGATCATGAAGCTTCAGATCAAGTTACTGTCGAACCTCGTAGGTCGACAAGGGTGCATACAACTTCTGAGTGGTACGGTAACCCTGTCTTAAAGGTCATGTTGTTGGACAACGGTGAACCTACGAGCTATGGAGAAGCAATGGTGGGCCCGGATTCCAACAAATGGCTAGGAGCCATGAAATCCAAGATAGGATCCATGTATGAGAACAAAGTATGGACTTTACTGGACTTGCCCGATGATCAGCAAGCCATTGAGAATAAATGGATCTTTAAGAAGAAGACAGACGCTGATGGTAATGTCACCATTTATGAAGCTCGACTTGTCGCAAAGAAGTTTTCGACAAGTTCAAGGAGTTGACTATGATGAGACTTTCTCACTCATAGCGATGCTAAAGTCTGTTGGAATTATGTTAGCAGTTGCTGCATTTTCATTTACGAAATCTGGCAGATGGATGTCAAAACAAAATTTCCTTGACGGTTTCCGTGAGGAAAGGTTGTATGTGATACAACCAGAAGGTTTTGTCGATCCTAAGGATGCTAAAAGGTATGCAAGCCCCAGCGATCCTTCTATGGACTGGAGCAAGCAGTTGGAACATACGCTTTGATGAGGTGATCAAAGTTTTTGGGTTTATACAAAGTTTGCAAGAAACTTGTATTTACAAGAAAGTGAGTGGGAGCTCAACAACATTTCTGATAAGTATATGTGGTTGACATATTGTTGATCGGAAATGATGTAGAATTTCTGGAAAGCATAAAGGGTTGTTTGAAAGGAGTTTTTCAAACGAAGACCTGGGTAAAGCTGCTTATATGTTGGGCATCAAGATCTATAGAGATAGATCAAGATGCCTGATAAGATTTTCACAGAGCACATTCCTTGACATGATTTTGAAGAAGTTCAAAATGGATCAGTCCAAGAAGGGGTTGTTGCCTGAGTTGTAAGGTGTGAAGTTGAGTGAGACTCAAAGCTCGACCACGGCAGAAGAAAGAGAAAGGACAAAGGTCGTCCCCTATGCCTTAGCCATAGGCTCTATACGATATGCCATGCTGTGTACCGCACCTGATGTGTGCCTTGCCGCGTGTCTGGCAAGGGGGTACAAGAGTGATCCAGGAGTGGATCACTAGACAGTGGTCAAAATTATCCTTCGAAGAATAAGGAAATGTTTCTCGGTTATGGAGGTGATAAAGAGTTCGGCGTAAAGGGTTACGTCGATGCAAGCTTTAACACTAATCCGGATGACTCTGAGTAGAGTTTCTCGGTTATGGAGGTGATAAAGAGTTCGCCGTAAAGGGTTACGTCGATGCAAGCTTTAACACCAATCCAGATGACTCTGAGTAGCAAACCGGATACGTATAGTGGAGCAGCCGTTTGGAATAGCTCCAAGTGGAGCATGGTAGCAGTTTCTACAGTATGACATAAAAATTTACGAAGTACACGCGGATCTGAATTTTGCAGACCCGTTGACTAAAACCTCTCTCACAAGCAAAACTTGATCAAACCCCAGAACTAATTGGGTGTTAATCACTTGGTGATGTGAACTAGATTATTGACTCTAGTGCAAGTGGGAGACTGTTGGAAATATGCCGTAGAGGCAATAATAAATTAGTTATTATCATATTTCCCTGTTCATGATAATCGTTTATTATCCATGCTAGAATTGTATTGATCGGAAACTCAAATACATGTGTGGATACATAGACAACAACATGTCCCTAGTAAGCCTCTATCGGACTAGCTCGTTGATCAAAGATGGCTATGGTTTCCTAGCCATGGACATGAGTTGTCATTTGATAACGGGATCACATCATTAGGAGAATGATGTGATGGACAAGACCCAAACTATAAACGTAGCATGTGATCGTATCAAGTTTGTTGCTATCGTTTTCTGCATGTCAAGTATATGTTCCTATGACCATGAGATCATGCAACTCACTGACACCGGAGGAGTACCTTGTGTGTACCAAACGTCGCAACGTAACTGGGTGACTATAAAGGTGCTCTATAGGTATCTCTGAGGGTGTCTGTTGAGTTGGCATGGATCAAGACTGGGATTTGTCACTCCGTATGACAGAGAGGTATCTCAGGGCCCACTCGGTAATACAACATCACAAGAAGCTTGCAAGCAATGTTACTAATGAGTTAGCCACGGGATCTTGTATTACTGAACGAGTAAAGAGACTTGCCGGTAACGAGATTGAACTAGGTATGGTGATACCGACGATCGAATCTCGGGCAAGTAACATACCGATAGACAAAGGGAACTACATACGGGATTAACTGAATCCTTGACATCGAGGTTCGACCAATAAGATCTTCGTAGAATATGTGGGAACCAATATGGACATCCAGGTCCCGCTATTGGTTATTGACCGTAGAGGTGTCTCGGTCATGTCTGCATAGTTCTCGAACCCGCAGGGTCTACACACTTAATGTTTGGTGACGATATAAGTATAGTTGAGTCATTATGGTGGTTACCGAAGGTTGTTCGGAGTCCAGGATGAGAGCCCGGACGTGACGAGGAACTCCGAAATGGTCCGAAGGTGAAGATTGATATATTGGACGAAGGGTATTGGAGTCTGGAAGTGTTCCGGGGGTACCGGGTGATGACCAGCATGACCGAAAGGGGTTTATCGGGAGGCCCCGGCAAGTGTTGGGGGGCCTCATGGGCCTAGAGGAGGGGGCACACCAGCCCACTAAGGGGTTGTGCGCCCCCAAGCCCCCTTCCCACATTGCTTGAGGAGGTGGGGCGCCTCCCTAGGGTTTCCTCCACTTGCCTTGGGGGCCAAGGCACCTAGGAGGAGGCGCCTAAACCCATCTAGTGTTTCCCCTTGTTGGCCGCCACCCCTAGATGGGATCTAGGGGCGCCCCTCCCTCCACCCTTCCCCCTATATATAGAGGAGGGGGGAGAGGGCAGCCGCACCCATACGGATCTATTCGTGCCACGGCGCTGCTCCTCCTTTCCCTCATAGCCATATTCTTCTCCGTAGTGCTTAGCGAACCTCTGCTGAGAATTCTCCACCACCACCGCCACCATGCCGTCGTGCTGCTAGAGGACTCGAGCTACTACTTCACCATCGCTCGCTGGATCGAGGAGGTGAAGGCGTCATCAAGCCGTACGTGTGTTGAACGCGAAGGTGCCGTCCGTTCGGCACTTGGATCGGGAGTTCGCGGGACGGATTGTGATTGGATCGCGAAGATGTTCGACTACATCAACCGTGTTTCTTAACGCTTCCGCCTAGCGATCTACAAGGGTATGTAGATCCAATCTCTCCTCTCGTAGATGGTCATCTCCTAAATTGGATCTTGGTGAACGTAGGAAAATTTTTGTTTCCCATGCAACGTTCCCCAACAGCTAGACGAGGAAATTTACATGCAATAGCCGGATGGCTTTGTAATAAATGGTCAGGAAAGAAAGGTGTGCAAGCTAGTGAAATCTTTGTATGGCCTGAAACAAGCGCCTAAGCAATGGCATGAGAAGTTTAATACAACTTTGACATCTGATGGCTTTGTTGTTAATGAAGCTGACAAATGTGTATACTATCGCTATGGTGGGGGCGAAGGAGTAATACTGTGTCTATATGTCGATGACATACTGCTATTTGGGACCCACCTCAAAGTCATTGAGGAGATCAAGGCTTTTCTATCTCATAACTTTGAGATGAAAGATCTGGGCGTGGCTGGTGTTATCTTGAACATCAAGCTACTGAAAGATACTGAGGGTGGAATTACACTTTTGCAATCCCACTATGTTGAGAAGATTTTGAGCCGTTTTGGATATTCAGACTGCAAACCTTCTGCAACACCATATGATCCTAGCGTGCGGATTCGAAAGTTCGAAGGCACGGCTGTAGATCAATTGAGATATTCTCAAGTGGTTGGTTCACTGATGTACCTAGCTTGTGCTACTCGTCCTGACATCTCATTTGCTGTGTGCAAGCTGAGCCGATTTGTTTCGAATCCGGGAGATGTGCATTGGCATGATGTTGAGCGAGTGATGCGTTATTTGCAAGGTACTGTGAACTATGGAATTCACTATTCTGGGTACCCGACGGTACTTGAGGGGTATAGTGATTCAAATTGGATGTCTGATGCTGATGAGATGAAAGCCACAAGTGGATATGTCTTCACACTTGGTGGTGGTGCTGTTTCCTGGAAGTCTTGCAAGCAGACGATCTTAACGAGATCGACTATGGAAGCAGAACTCACAGCACTAGACACATCATGCGTCGAAGCAGAATGGCTTCGAGAGCTTTTGATGGATTTGCCAGTGGTTGATAAACCAGTCCCAGCTGTCCTTATGAACTGTGACAATCAAACTGTGATGTCCAAGGCTAAGAGTTTAAAGGATAATATGAAATCCACAAAGCACATAAGAAGAAGATTGAAATCTGTCAGAAAATCAAGAAACTCCGGAGTGATAGCGTTGGATTATATCCAGACTGCTAAAAATCTGGCAGACCCTTTTAGGAAAGGGCTATCACGGATTGTGATAGAAAATGCATCGAGAGAGATGGGTATGAGACCCACGTAAGTTGCCATGGGGGTAACCCAACCTATGTGATCGGAGATCCCGTGAATTAGGACCTAGGAAAAAAATTCAGCGGTCAACTGAGGAGAGTATCCTTTATTAACCCACTCCATTGGAGATGCATAATACTCTCAATTCTGTAAGGCAGGCTGACTTTTGTCTTAATGTGTTCCAAAGCTTATGTAAGCAAGATGCTAACCTACAGAGCATTCTTTGAAGGAACACACCTATGTGAGCCCGACTGCTGGTCACAGTCTATGAGATTGGGTGACCTCTAGGAAGCTCATGAGACGGTATGGAGTATGACTAATAAGCTCCACCCGTGGGGTTTAGCCTTCGGCAGCCACGTATCAGCTGACAATAGGCGAAACTTCTGCACGCCAAACTGACAATTCAAGGCATAGTCCATTGTTCAATTGTGAAGAAGTATAATCCTATTGCTCTAGGTAGAAGTTCAACTTAACAGTCTCCATTGAAAATTCTGGTATATCAAACATTGTTTGGAACAGTTGACAAACACTTATATGGCTCGAGATCTGGTGGGGGATTGTTGGATGATGGATGGGCTTAGGCCCATATTAGACAATAATCCCTGGTTAATCTCTAAGGCCCATTAATGTGTACGGCAAGTGGTGGGATGTGTGGGGAAGTTTAGTACCATACTGCTACAATAAGAAGAGTGAGACCTCTTTATAAGGGTTGCTCCACCACTTGCTACTCGGAGCTTGGGAATAGGAGTTGTACACGCGCGCTCCTCCTCCTTCGCCGTCCGCCTCGCCTCGCCACGCCTCGCCTTGTCACGATGCGCGCGCGCCGCGGGTTGCGGGAATGAGCCGAGCCGAAGCTTATTTTTGCCGGTCAGGAATGGTTAATTAATCTCAGATTAATTAACGAGTCGCTTACGGAAGTGCCACTGTCCGAGACGTTGGACCGTGGGCTGTTCGTGGACTCGGTCGTGGGCCTGAGCCCAGGCCCATCTACCCGACGGCCTATATAAGAAGGCGCTGGCTAGTGGAGTGAACCCTAACTCAGTTCACTCACTCCCTCTCGCACAACCCTAGCCGTCATCTACTGTTCCTCTCACTGTGCTGCTTCCGGCAATCCCATCCCGACGACCGCGTGCACGGTTGGTCGGGAGAGCAGGTGCCTCCGGAACCCTGTCGTTCGAGATCCTGCCCGGGAGAACGACAATAAGGTTTTTGGGGAGCGTCTCGACGCGACTGCTCCCGATTCGTCCCCGTCTCCGTTCGCCTCTGCTTCCACTACTTCCCCTGCATCGACTCCATGGCTGACGACGAAGCCGCCAAGAAGAAGGCCTCGGCCAATGCCGAGGCTGCCGCTGCCGCCGCCACGTTGGCTTGGCCAACCGGAGGGTATGACTCGTTCATCCCCTATCTGCTCGTACATATGCTGGCCGTATATATGCTGTTCATAGATGTTTTGGTTCTATGTACTGTACGTGCTTACATACTTAGGTATCGGTATGAGATGCATACCGTATTTGCCATGTTTACTGCTTACTCGTGGATTAGATTAGTCAGAAAAGTGATAATATTTCTAACATTAATTACTAGGTTTGTTTAAACCAGAGAAAACCAATTTAGAAAGCGGGTTGGCTTTTTTTTTTGCGGGTGAGAAAGCGGGTTGGCAGAAGGGGAACGTCTAATTAATTGACCAATAAGCTAGTCTGCTGAATGGAAACTAGTTTAATAAGCCCTCTGACAGTGGTTGTGTGGTGAGGGCATCGAATTTAGAGCAGATTGTGATTTAAGTATGCATGGCTGGTTCATACTGACTGAAACCTGCAGGCTGCAATGAGGTGAACCTGAAGCTTCTACATAAGAGCGTGCGTGTGGGTGTTCATCCACCCACCATAACCGATTTGGTTAACCATATTAGGTGGCTGATGATGGTGAAGGCACATACTCCCAGATAATAGGGATAGTCTATGTATCTATCTATGTCAGCATTAGTGTTAATTAGACTCTAAACATGCTGCTAATTTGTAGGAGTGAAATTAAGCTGTAAATTTAGTCGTTTGCGTCTTCCAGGCTTTTTTTGTAATACAAAATGGTGCACATTTACGTGCCTGCTCGAGAAAAATAGACAGAGATGTATCTTGTTAATTCTGTTCTCCTGTCTTGCTTGCAGTTCAGAGTATTAAAAACACATGTCGTGCCTTACCAGAGTGGGGGTTTTTTTTTCGCTTTTTATCTTTGATTTTTCTTATTTAATAAACCTGCAAATTACAAAGTAATAAGTATTTATTGAACATGCAAATTAAATATCTGTGCACTAATGCATTAAGAAAGAAAAGAGATGAGATGACCTGACAGAACCGACAAGAGTGTTCAACTATATGACTGAATGGACAACCCATGGAACTAACTACTCATCTTTTCTGGGGAGACACACATACATATTGGATTTGTGTGCCTGCATTTGTCAGTGATGACAGTAGCAATCAAGGGTTGACAGGAAGCTTCCAATGAGCAAGGTGTGATAGCTATTAGTATATCACAATTCAAACATCAAAGTGCGCAATTTTACAGGAAGGTCTCTGCTCCGTGTGATGTGAGAGATCAAGGTGGTTGCATGTTTGGTAAAAGTTTAACCAACTGTTTGAATTGCATGCATTGCACCGCCATTATTATATAATGTGTTCTACTGGCTTCTTCAGTAAACGACTTAGATAAATTAAGCATCCTTCATGCACTGCAACTAAACCACCAGAACACACTCAATGTAATTTTGTAATTCTCCTATAGACAGAATTAACCATTTAGTTACATCCGGTTAATTAATTAAGTAGCCATGCATTGACCCACATAATTAAGCATATATACCTGTCAAGGAGGGGGCCTGGCTGGATTGCAGAAACCACACTTTCATGCAATCAATGCCCTGCCCTTGATACTCTCTTCATTGCTTGCACATATGGGTGTCTTGCATTACACAGTGATCAACAGTGTTGTGATGTGCACATGACCTACATGTCAACATGTGTTCCTTTTCTGCTTCTGTATTTTTGCCAGTGCCGACAACATGGATATACCTTTTCTGTAATCGTAGGACCACAAGATCATTAATTCCAACTAGTTGCACAATTGCTTTCCTCAAATGGCTTTGATTAGTGCCCACAAGTAGTACACCTTGGCTCAACACAGGAGATTAACTAAGAGTTTCAGCAAGTTATAAATGGACAAAACTGAGACCACGGGGCATGCACGTATGGTTTAGATAATTCAGCGACATGCACTTGACAATTGTAAAATGTTTTGTGTCCAGGTACTGTCTAATCAACCTTTGACAGGGATCCATACTGAGTAATTTAATAAGTGAGTGGGATTAGCTAGGCAATTATGTCTAAAAAGTTCAGTTGTGTCATGCATGCATGAGTGGGTGAACGTGTGGGCCAAAAAGATGCACGCACGCACGCATGGTGGGATCAAGGCATATCAACTCCAAGATCGACACATCTAAGCAACTTCTTCTCATGACAACACACCTACAACATGAAAAATTGCAATCTCTAAGTCGAATATTGTAAGCCATTGAGCATCCATAGAGTGGTACTATAATGTGGATTTTTTTTCTTCCTATGTATAGAATGTAAACTACAATGTTCTCAGAAAATTGGAACATAAAGAGGAAGGCTCCGAACAACGATGTTATAGACATGTGCTCCGTAACAGTTGGAAAACGGCTACCTAACAAAACACAGAACACACAAAAAAAAACAAATAAAAAAAAAAAAAAAAAAAAAAAAAATCCCAAAAAAAAAAAACAAAAAATTAAAAAAAAAAAAAAAAAAAAAAAAAACAAAAAAAAAAAACACAAAAAAACAAAAAAAAAAAAAAAAAATAAAAAAAAAAAATAAAAAAAACCTCACAAAAACAACCAATAAAAAAAAAACATAAAAAAAAAAAAAAAACAGAAAAAAAAAAAAATAAAAAAAAAAAAAAATGAAAAAGAAAAAAACCAAAAAGAAAAAAAAAAAAAAAAAAAACAAAAAAAAAAAAAAAAAAAAAAACAAAAAAAAAAAAAAAAAAAAAAAAAAAAAAAAAAAAAAAAACAAAAAAAAAAAAAAAAAAAAAAAAAAAAAAAAAAACAAATAAAAAAGAAACAAAAAAAAAAAAAAAAAAAAAAAAAACAATAAAAAACAAAAACAAAAAAAAAAAAAAAACACAAAAAAAAAACAAAAAAAAAAGAAAAAAAAAAAAAATAAACACACAAACCACCCCCCACCCACCAAACAACCACCCACCCCCACCCCCCCCCCCCCCCCCCCCCCCCCCCCCCCCCCCCCCCCCCCCCCCCCCCCCCCCCCCCCCCCCCCACCCCCCCCCCCCCCGCGCGCTTTATAAAAAAACCCAAACTGCTGAACCGATACAAAGTGGTGAGGAAATCCTCATACGTCAAATAAAAAAGGATATCATAAAGAGTAGCTAAAATGCCACCACCACAATGTCGAGCAAGGTAACAGGAGTCGACACACCTAATACGAAGCGACCGAGACTACCAAACAGGAACTAAACCGCAACGCCTTGGGAAACCAGGGAACGCCTTTACACAGAATGTCTGATACAATTCCGGATCCATTGGTATGGTATCCCACCTAGGCGATTAGGTTGGATGGTAACAGGAGGCAAGGATTTACCCAGGTTCAGGCCCTCACGGTCGAGGTAATACACTACTCCTGCTCGTGTACAAAGTATAGATGAATACAAAGGGATTATGTGTATGATATCGACGAGCTCAGCCCCCGGCTTATATAACATACATATCCTATTCCGTCACGTCGGTGGAGGTAGAGTCCTCCACGGCCCCGGTATCTTCGGCTTGTACGACAAGTCTTCCGGAGCCTCCGTATAATCGTCATGGGCCGCCCAATGTGGCTCAGGGCGCAACAAACATAAGGGTCCTAAGCCGGCCCACCAAGCCGGTAACCGACGTAGTGAAAGACCCCTGGGTCGGGACACCATCAGTAGTCCCTAAATTGGTCTCCAAGCTTGGCTGCACCTCGGCTATGTCCGAGTTGCACGTCGTCTTCGGTCACCGAGGTTGAAATGGATTCAATGAAGCTTTCCCAACAATGCCTTCATGCAGCCGACGTCTGGCTACTGGGCTGCCTCCAAAGTGGTGCAAACCACCTCGGCCTTGTCTCATCAAAGTAGATAGCCGACCTACGTAGAAAATCTTTCCCGCATAGTCAGCTCTTCATGGGTCGAATTCATGCGCTTCGCCTTCAAAGATTCAATCTGCCTGGCATTGACTGACTAGGCCGGTCTCATCAAGTGGTCCTACCAGACCACGTGTCAGACATGACCCGACGGTCAACAAGATGTGTGGGAGTGGGCTGACGGCCCACCTATGCCACGTCCCATCCATAGTGGATGTGTGCCTCAATCCCCGCACAAGGTTAATTGGGGTCCCCTTGATCCACTCGTGCAATTAACACCAGTGTGGGGATGCAAAGCGATTTGCTGCCATGCGGCAGGGTTAACATGTCACCGTTTCGCATTTCCCTTCCCCTATATAAGGGAGAGATCGGAGCAAGAGAGGGCTTTACACTCTCATTCTCCTCACCCACATCTTCTTACTCCTCACGCCCAGAGGTCCGCTGCACCAGCGCCTCACTACTGCTCCACCGCAACACTGTCGTAGCGCTCCTCCAACACTCCACCACATCAGCATGGGTCGCGCCTTCGGACACTGACTGATGATGGGCGGCGAGCCCATCAATGGCAAGAGCATCATCAGCAAAGGAGAAGGTGGCCTCCAAGCCAAAGGGGAAGTGGATGTCCTCAACGGCTATGTGTGGTCAGCTAGACCGCCTCTCCAACACCAGATACCTTCCGAGGTCGCAGGTCGCCTTCGCACGTTCACCCGTCACCATGACTAGCAACGGTGATGTTTGGGCCGAGGCGGTGCCGTAGCCAAGGCCCAACGAACGTGTTTGTTTTGTTCCCTTTCTCATTCATGGGTTGGGGTTTCCGATTCATCGCTTTTCCAGGGTTTGTTGCACTTCTACTGTCTACAACTCCATCATCTTGCCCCCAACTCCATTCTCCACATCGCGTGCTTTATCATGGTTTATGAGGCCTTCCTCTCCATCGAGCCGCACTTTGGCATGTGGAGGAAGTACTTCTAGATCAAGATCCAAACCAACATCGACAAGACCTGCAAGTGTGACAGAGCGGCCATTAGCAGGCAACCCGGCTTCCAGTACCTACCTGGTGAGTGGTTTTAAATCATGTATGTAGAACTCAAAAATCCTCCTCGGACCGGCATCATCACACCATTCATCCTAGCTCCCCCGGTCAGGCGACACTCCTGTATCCCGAAGAACAACAAAGTGGAGTCCAAGTCAACCCAGAAGTTGAGAGATGGTGATCGAGCTGTCCGACAGAGGCCAAACCCTGGTGCGCGTAATGCATGTAGCCCTTAGCCGAGGAATCCAGTTGCTACAAGCTCAGGTGCACCCGATGTGAAAGTACACCGAGGAAAATGACCCTATCCTGGCAATCCAGGGAGGCTTCTTTGAGAACAAGCCGATGGGACAGATGCTCTCCCTTATGTTCAAGGGAAAGATGATAGGCTCCCCCAATGAAGCAGCCAACGCCTACTTCTCAACCGACATGCTTGTGGTCGAGATGTGTATTTACTTCAGGTTTCTCAAATTCTGCCAACTCTGGTAACTTGAACTGACCCTTTGTTTGATGTTGTAGCCGTATCGCTCGTGAGCATTGTAGGTCGTCTCCCACACCCCTAAACGCGAAGATCACCAGCCAGACGGTTGGATTTGGTTGTAATCTAAGGATCCTGCTAGGACCTTTATGCGCAGAACTCACGTCGAGGGGGGCCTCGTGGAGATCGATGTCGATGACCTTCTCGAGGAGACCATGGGACAATCAACCAGCGAGACCGAGGAGGCCAACGCAGGTGCCTTTGATTTTGTCAAACATGGACGAGGCGATGGGAGTTCCCCCTCTGGCACCAGTGAGCAAGACCCTTCCTCAGACGCTGGGCAAGAAAAACACCACAAGGTGTGCCAAGACTCAGCATCCAACGCAGTCGCACGGCCCTCCTCCAGCCACCCAGCTTCTCATCTGCTGAAGAAAGCTGCCGAGTTGCTGCCTACAGCTTGAAAGACCTGCATCAAGCATGTGGCTACTCTGTAAGTATCTTCATAGATGAACGGCTAACTTCAAGTGCCTTTAGGTTTTATTCTTCAGGATGTCTTATACTGCACGTCGTCACGCGATCTAACTACGAGCCTGACCGGACCCTTGGCTCCCTGAACGTGTCTCTCGACACCACTCCGCGTACCGAGACAGGGGCATTGATGGCCGTGCCGGTCACTCAGGCTCCTTCGCCCACTTTGGACTTCAGCTCCATCTTTGTAGCCAAGGAGGAGGAGCACATCAGAGAAGCCAACCATCCCACCACCAATGAGTTGACACTGATGCATGGCATCAATTCACCTGACCTGTCTGTCATTGATGCCTTCCTGCTACATCTAAACAACAGGTAGCCAAGCTGGAAGCAGAACTTGGAGCTATCCAGCATTAGGCCTAGGCTGCCTGGGAAGAAGCCCAGAAGACAGTCACCCAACTTTCACAAGAGTAAGAGGCGAGCTAGGTTGCCTGAGACGCGACTGCTCTCCTCTAGCAAGACTTCAGCAAACTTCATGACCTATATGACAAGCTGAAGGATGAGAATGCTAGCTTGGTTGAGGGCCTTAAAAAGGTTGTATAGGATTGCAAGGAGGCCAAGCTGCGCCAGCAGAATGCCGAGGAGGAGGATAGCCAAGCCGGTGATATTGTAGCTGGTAAGGCGTATCTTCTTGAATGCATTTTTGGATGTCAAGGTTATGCGGATCAAACTCAAGTTTTCCTTGCCTCCAACTTCTCTACCGATCTCCCCCAAAGTGCAGTTCGTGCTCGTCAGTTCTTCCAAGGGGGATATGATTTGAAACATGGGAAAGATTGGACCTTCTGGGCGCAGTTCTGGGCATCACCCACCATGTCATCCATGGAGATCGAAATAAGCAAAGTGGCAAGCTACAGGTGCTCGTGAGTCCGGATATGTGTCAAATGGATATAGGTCATTCTCATAAAGATTTATGTAAACCAGATGCTTGACTACTCTATCGACCAATGAGAAACAAGTTAGATGATGCGCTGATAGACGCACACAAGAAGCAATTCCCAATCAATGAGATGCAAGCGCAAATCAACAAGATGCATGCCTAGATAAAGAAATTTAAGAAGTTGTGCCTTGCACTTATGGCTGTTGTTATGATTTGGTTCATATTCTCTGGATCAGCAGCATGTTCTTGTGGGATCCATTGCATGTATAATGTTCTTAGTTTATGCAATTAGCTAGAGGAACAATTAGAAGTGATGGTTTAGCCTTGCACTAATATGTTATTCGTAATATGTACCCTAGATCAGTAACAACAATTCTTATTGTGCAATGTTGAATTTGATTTGTATCTTGGATCAAGTTTCGTATTAATATGTTATGAAAAGTAAGTTCAGAGTAAGTTTGTATACAAGCATTTGAAAAGGAAATAGCAAAAGAAAATCTGGGGGTGGGGAATTAAGTTTTGAAGGATGGGCTAGATGGACAAAAGTTTAATATCTCAAATATGGGGAATTAAGTTATGGGGATGTGCTGGAGATGCTCTTACCCATGCAAATTTGGGCTTAGTTTGGAGTCATTGAAGCTGTGTTGTGACATGCTTCTTTTAGGTCGAACAAGCACAAAATAGGCACAAACATGTTGTCGAATTTATCACAAAATTCGCACACTCCATGTAAGGAAAAACCAGTGGCTTCCCTACCCAAACCGAAGTAATCCTCTGGGCGGGTTCCTTATCTTTACTTAATACGGAATTGAGACCTTGACTTCTTCTTATAAGAGGGGAACCTCATGACCCAGGATACAAGCACTATTATCTTATTATAAGGGAAGTGAGGTGATTGTAAGCAAAAGGAGGAGGAGTTTCTAGATATATAAAAACTCAAGCGCCATCCGTTTCCTATTTGATTTCAGAACAGCGGAATATCATGTGAATGTTCACTTTTCTTCGGCATTGCGTGCCAAATAGCAACATGAGCCATTATTCTTTCATATTAAAAAACAATTCATGTATGCAATTGGCTTCCTACTTTCTTATAGCCAAATCAATTATATGTAGAAATTGAGTTTTATCATAAAAAATGGGTCAACAACATCTGAGCTAATTTTAACAGAAAAGCTATTCATCTATGTGTTGGCCTTGTGGACACATATGTGACCGCTCACTAGACTGTCCACTCAACACACCCTCACCCCATGCGAAGCTAAACTAATGGAACCAAATCACCAAATCCATTTCCCAAGTCAAC
Source organism: Thinopyrum elongatum (assembly GCA_011799875.1). Classification (NCBI taxonomy): domain Eukaryota; kingdom Viridiplantae; phylum Streptophyta; class Magnoliopsida; order Poales; family Poaceae; genus Thinopyrum; species Thinopyrum elongatum. The sequence continues at coordinate 30,032,374 of CM022303.1, read as the reverse complement.
CATTCACATACACATGTGCATACCACTAGTATGTTCTTCTAATTAATTAATCCCAGTAAACTACCTAATTAGCTGGTCATCGTCCGGCAAGCTTAGGCCAGCTGGGCCACTGACAGTCATCAGACAGTATCCATCCATCCAGCAAGCTAGGTGGCTGCAAGGTGGGGCCCACTGCTTGTAGAGGTAGCTAAGACGGGGCCCACCAGGCCACCCTATAGGCCTATGATGAGGCGGCGGCTGATGAGGTGCACCAAATAGATTTATGTGACACGAGGGAAAATGAAGGGAGGGGAACAGGCAGGTAGTTCCTTCTTCGTTGCTCCTTGTTTGGAGCCCAAAGTCCACACGTGTCAGGTCATCCGGACCTAACTCCCCTCTGCCTCCTGCACACGTGCCACCCGCGCACAAGGCCTCTTTTTTTAACAATGCACCTGTTGTTTCAGATATATTTGGTACTTCGATCTATGAGCATAATTTACCCCTCAAAAAAAAAGATATCAATATCGTACGTGGATATATTCATGATGATGGTGATCATCTGTCGTTTCATATCAATATCGTACGTGCAAAAACCGATATGGTGTGCTTTCTTATAGAAGAAATTAACATGCTAGTACATGTCTTTTTTTCTTTTGAAATGACCCGACTTTAATTCCTTATGAGAACATTTACACTAGAGCGAAGAAACTGAAACACACACACGCCTACGGACCACATAGATCTTTCGTAAAAGAAAAGGTTACATCAAAACACCTCGGAGGTTGTCACCTCCGTGATCTCTTGCAACCAGACTTTTCTCCAAATCATGCGACGAAGAATTAAACTTGGCCCCGCACAGGCGCGCGTGCACACACACACACACACACACTTGCTTTAGTTGTGGGCTCTATAGATCCATGAATGCCGCTATATTGCACAGGCTAGCTGCACTGTGGGCCTAGGACCACGGTCATCGTCGATCTTCTTCCTCCACATACCCGCCCCATTGTTGTCGCCAATGCCCTTTTGCCTCCTCGATCTACCTCTCACAATAATCCTCTACCCCGCCCGCCCAACCCCTCCTTGTTCCTCCATTTTTTTTCCTTCTACTTTCTTCCCCGCTCCTTCCTCCTCTTGTATTCATCCCGCAACTCAGCTCCTCTGCATGTAAACATGTTAAAAAAAGTGTAGCTTCCTTGTATTTGATTGGTACGGAATATTTGACCACAAGATATTCATTTAGAACATAACTTATACAATTGTGTGATTCTCATACATCCTATCACCCAGGGGTAGTTACCCCACGTCTTATATACTATCATTTGGTAGTATATATACTATTTTATCATTCTACATATGTTTATATACTATATGTAAGATACTTCAAAATGAGTTACAAGAAAAATTGCAAGTTGACCTATGGTTTTTTATTATATTTATAAAATACATATATATTTGTACGTAAAAAAAGAGCATACTCACACACACGTATAGCGTGTCTCGAATTTCCACGCACGCATGCATGCATATACGCAATACGTATACTTGATCCATCCACTTGCTCGTGCACTACGCTGGAAAACAACAAGAGGCAACAAGACAGCACACACGTACGCCAGCATATATCTAACTAAACAACGTACCTGCTTAAGCAAACTGCTGATTCGGTCCATTGCCAAAAAAAGTCAGAGAGGGACAGACGGAGAGAGAGATTTAGAGAGAGAAACAGAGAGGCCCCTAGAGAGAGAAACAGAGGTCGCTAGAGAGAGAAAGAGAGAGTGAGAAACAGAGAGGGTAGAGAGAGGAGGCTGCGTCTCCCGCACACAAAGACTTCCTTTTAGCTAGCATCCCAACATGCCGCCATGCACGCATCATCGTCCACCTCCCACCCGGCCCCTCTAAACCCTCCTCTATAAAACCCGCTCCTATCCACCCCCAACGAAACCTCAAAAACCCAACTCCTCCGCCGGCCATTGCTAGCTACACCTCTCTCCGGCAAGCTAATTAAGCCTCGCATACAAAGAAAGACAAGAAGCTAGTCGCGATGGGGCGGTCGCCGTGCTGCGACGGGGAGGCCGGCGTGAAGAAGGGCCCGTGGACGCCCGAGGAGGACAAGCTGCTGGTCGACTACATCCAGGAGAAGGGCCACGGCAGCTGGCGCCGCCTGCCCAAGCTCGCCGGCCTCAACCGCTGCGGCAAGAGCTGCCGCCTCCGCTGGACCAACTACCTCCGCCCAGACATCAAGCGCGGCCGCTTCACCGACGACGAGGAGAAGCTCATCATCCACCTCCACTCCCTCCTCGGCAACAAGTAAGTCACGTTCACGTATATATTGTTTGTATCTTCTTCTCCGACTCCGGCGCCGGTGACTGATGGATTGGGGTTGGTTGGTTCAGGTGGTCGTCGATTGCTACGAAGCTGCCGGGGAGGACGGACAACGAGATCAAGAACTACTGGAACACGCACCTGCGCAAGAAGCTGCTGGGCATGGGCATCGACCCCGTCACGCACCGCCCGCGCACCGACCTCAGCCTGCTGGCCGGGCTCCCGGGCCTCCTCGCCGCAGCCAGTAACTTCGGCGGCTCCGGCTCGGCCACGGGCGCCTGGGACATGAACGCGCTAAGGCTGCAGGCCGACGCCGCCAAGTTCCAGCTGCTTCAGGGGCTCGTGCGCGCGCTCACCACTGCCGCGGTGCCCGCGCCCGCACCTGGCATGGACAACCTCATGGCACTCCTCGCCGCCAGCAACGGTGGGCAGAGCGGCATGAATAACGGTGGGCAGCACGGCGTTGACCAGAGCATGCTGCTACAGCAGTGCCAGTGGGACGGCATGAACAACCTGCCGGCGCTGACCGGCTCCGCGCCGGCGAGCGGCATGCAAAACATCAGCGGCATGTTCGACGGCTTGGGCGCCATGGATGGGCTGAGCTCGACGGAGCTCGGGGGCCACGGTGGGGCCAGCGGGAGCAACGTGACCGTGGACGCGGTGGCGCCGCCGCGCCCAATGGTGGCGGGCGACCAGGAGTGCAACAACAATGGCGGCAGCTGCGGCGTGTTGCGCGAGGAGACACCGGCGTCGAGCCCATTCGACGGGCTAGAGAGCCTGAACCTGATGGATGAGCTCAACACGGACGGTGGTTGGAAGGATTTGCTAGAGTGAGTACCTGCTCCCATTCCATCAACTTTCTGTCAAAAAGGAAAGAAAAAAAATAAACACCCATGCATGCATGCATGTCTCTTTTCCATCCACCCAAATAATTTTGCTCGTAAATAATCTCTATGATTTTTCCTTAATCCTAATTTATAGTTGAACTAGCTAGTCATTTTTATCAGGAAATTAATTCACATAATGCTTAGCTGACATGATTAATTTTCTTTTTTTATGCAGGCAAATGTCATGGCTGAACTCAAGTGAGCTGTGATGGGTAGATAGAAGAGATACGAAAAATAATCAGGAAGGAGATTGAGACTATTAATTGTTGGATTGGATGCATATTTCGGTGGATCGATACCGAAGATGTGAAGTTTGTTTGTTGATAGGGGGAAAAGGTGGTTTAGTCCACACTTTTAGTCATGTACAAAAGAGGAACAGAAGGACATACATATATGTACACACTCACAGCAATTAATGTTCATTTTTGTTTAATTAGTTTCTTTGTTGTTTCCTTTTTTATGAGAGGTGGGGAGTATATGTAATTACTAGCTTGTGAAATAAATTGAAAGCACCTTCTTCTTTTTTTCCAGACAGCAAAGTATGTGTGTGTGTGTGAGTGTGACTATATAATCATCGTCTTTATTTCTTGAGTCTTGCATAATGACGCACGGTTTAGTTAATTTGTTTGAACTTTCTCTTGCGTGAAGAAGCTAAACTCAGGTCGTCATTTGAGTGGATTGTGATTATATTTTAATCCCACGATGTTGGTCTTGTGAGTCCAACATTAGTCTTCACTGCGATCAATCTCCATATGTACTTTGAGACAATAATTCTATGGCTATCACATATGTTGATAGTCGAATTTGCATCATATGGACTACTGTATTTTATTATCTAATTAGAGAACATGTAGTCTACACCGTGGGCCTTCCATTTCGCATTAGGGTACGGTACGTATATAGTAGAAGATAAGTTTACTTTCATGTTTTTATTAAACCATATATATGTTCTAACTAAGAAAGACAATTGCATGCATAATATATAGCTTCAAGGAATGTTTGCTCGAAAAATATTATAGCTAGCTTTGATTAATTCCTCTGTGTGTGGGGTCTTCTCAGTCAGAACGAGGTTACTTGTTGGATGAGAATTGACACACATCACTTGTAGTACTGAAATTAACCAGCAGGGGACATGCATGCATATATATGATAGCATGCAAACGGTATAATACTATAAAATGAGTTAGTTGGAGTTTGACAAGGACGGGTAGCGCTCAAGCTTTAGCTTGTCAAAGTGGAGAAAGTTACCTTATTAATCTTCTAGAATTTCTCCACATTATCACTGACGACCCGGCACGAAAATCAAGGCAAAAAAAACACTATCTTCATCAATCTATCTAGCTAACCCATGGTTAACGAGATTCAACTTGATACTAGGAGTCTAGGAAATATGGTACTCTAATTGATCAAGCATAACCAATCCATTACCAATATCAACGCTAAGCAATCAATTCATTTAGATTTACACGGCAGCAGTTTCGACGCACAAATCAATCAATTAAAGCAAAAAGAAGAACTAACTAAACATCCATGTCGATCTCCGGTGCGTGTCCTCGGGGCTGTTTCTGACATGTCTTGTTCATGTGTGTACGTTCCTGTCTAATTAGCTAGCTTAGTTAGATTCCTTTTTGTGATAGATGATGGGGGCAGTGGATGCAAAAATATCCATCATCGGCAGCTGCTTGAGTGCACTTTTAGTTAAAACCGCAGCTACTTGGTGTGACCCTGATCGATGCCTGCCTCACATATAACTTGACAATATGATTTTCTATGCGTGTCTATGAATATACTTTTTTCCCTTGGTCATGGACCATATAAGTCACAGAATTGGTTAGACAGTAGGTAGAGGGCTCGTTTCCGGGCGCCACAAGCCATTGACTGCCTCAGCCTGCACCTGCGTATATGCACTGCTCTGACTAGTCTGTCCTCTATGCTCACAACCTAGCTTGATTATCATATGGCATGCTTTTGATTAGCAGCTAAGCTCGCTTTATCCTCGAAAAGCTCGCGGGCTTTTCCCATTTGACACAGTGGTTAGAGCTGTTAGAGCGCTTAAACCTGTTTTCTTGCAATGTCTATCCCTTTTTACCATGAACAGTTTGGGCAGTTTTAATTTCTCTTTCAAGGAAAGCAAAAGGCCGGGGCCATGTCAATAAACGTAAAATCAATATTATCGTTAGCTTAAATGATAAGTTGCTGCAAAGAAAAAAGAATTAGTTTCCAAGTGCATGTATGCAGCGGCGAATCTAGGGGGGAGGGGCTTCGACAGGCTCGAGCCCCTCCTCCAAAAACTGGGGGAAAAAAATACTGGTATTCATCCCGAATTATATCTGCGCGTGCATTCGTGATCCTGGATCTCGCTTCCTGGTCGGGTGAGATTTCGACATGACCATGCATGCATGCGTTCATGGCAGATGACAAATGGACCACGGATAATTTGTTCAACACCAAGTCCACGGTGGCTTTCACTTCATACGTATGTATGTATCTACCCCTTACCCACTAATTAATTGAACTAGCCAACGAACCAATTGCATGAAGAGGAAAGAGGAAGAAGAGATGGAACACTTCAGCTTGGCCCTAGAAAGGCCCTTCATTATACAAGAAAAAAAGAATTTGTTGCCGAGATTTATTAGGCATGATCAGATTTAGGTGGCGTTGCATATCAATCACTGCTTAATAATATATAAATGGTCATTATTTCCAGATTCTCCTAAACTTTATGCCTCAGCTAAACCAGCATTCATGTAGGCATAAAGCAAAGTATAAGAATCAAATAGTCTATGCTTCACCACAAACTAATTTAACTAGGATTAAGCTAACCCTGCTTCCTCCTGAAAAGATTGACGTACGTGTGCCAGGAGAGACCTGGATCCCAAGAACTCTTTAGCAACGGCCCTAGCATGGCCACCTATGCAATGCTGTGCACAAGTATACGGTGACATGCACAGAGATTTACCTAACCATGAAAAGAGAACCCATGGAGAACAACCCATACGATGGCTGCAGCGCATGGTGGTCAACTCGGCATTTTGAGTCTGACTAGGCACCAATGCATGTCAAACTGGGACTTGTGCTGCACAAAACTAATGAACACATTAAATTAATCAGTTTATTAAAACATGTGAGACCCCTGAAACTGTGCAGCTTTTGGGAGGTGTGTAAAGGAGAGGGACCTAATCAATTCCTACTCATCAGGAAAACACTGTTCCTGGACACAGGCTGACCAACCAGACAAGGTTTTGATTTTGACCAATTAACTATCTCAGTGAGACTAGCTGCTCCGTGGTCTCAAAGCTCCCAAATGTTATACAGTATATGGATTGCATTGGTCACATGCAGATCATGTGGTGAACTTCTTGTCTCAGACGAACTGACAGGCACATGGACGGCAGTGATTCAGAGGAAGAGGCAAAGTTTACCTCTGCTCCAGATCGCACATATGTCGTCTTCGATAGCGACACGTTGGCCATCCATGTGGGCAATTGCGAAAATCGTACTGTAGTTGCTGATAGACTATCTGGTACTCCTTCCGCAACATAATTTACAACGTTTTTTGATACCAAGTAGTAGTAATTAAGCAGCATTCCCCATTTGGTCAGCTGTGTAAGTTAATTAGCAATGGTGGCACGAGCCGATGGAGGTGATTACCCGTGCGGATGTACTGCTTTGACCTGGTCAGGGCCTTCCTTTCTACAGTCTAAACTCCAAAGCCACTTTTTGGTGCTCTTGTCAGATCAGTAAGAAAAACGTGGGTAAGTAGATAATCGGTTTGTCCCGCTTGATCACCACACAATCTGAAGTAGTACTTCGAGGACCAGTTAATTGAGCATACGGTCTGCTTAATAGCAATAATAGCAAGTGGCAGACCGATCATTACAAAGTCCCCAGTTCCATGAGGTTGTCTCTGCTTTGTCTCTCTGCCAGAATCAACAAACATTTGTCTGCAAATCTAGCAAGAAAAAAAGGGAAATTATTGATTTTACTACATCATACAATCCGGGATTCATACGATCGAGTGGTAATCCTATCTGTTGAGCAATTAAATTTAGGAATGCATGAGTGGTCGGGAGGATAACAAAGCGGAAACAAAGCCTTGCCCCACAAGGGATGGCAAGATACTTAGTAGGTAAACCATGGACCTAGAAAGGAACAACCACATACCTACCTAGCGATGGATGCGGGAATAATGCCCTGTTCCAACCTAAAGCCCCTCTGGCTAGATCTCCCTCTCAATCACCTTGCATCATCCGTCGAGAAAAAATTAAAGGGGGGCGAATGTCACTCTTTGAAAAATGCCATCTATTGGTCGACACATCAAATTCACACTTTCTATAAGCCTGACAAACAGTTCCTGCAGAGAAAACATGTAGTTGATCTGCTTCTTAATTTGTAAGAAGAATAAATGTACTAGGGAATGAAAGGAACACATAAAAAGTTTAAGCGCCAACTTAATTAACCAACTCGTCCTCTATGGAAAGTACAGAACCATGCAGGCACCTAGCTTTCCTAATTACACTTCCTATTCTTACAGAAGAACCACGAAAGTAAATACAAATTCACCACATATTCTTTTGACAAAGAATGGAAAAAAAACATCAGGGACTACAAATACAGTCGCAAACAGCATCGCCGTAACCTTAATTAGTTAGCACTCATCGAAGTAAAAGGAAAGGTCTCATACAAAGAAAAAAGGATAAGTGCCATAGTTCCTCGTGGGGTAGAAACGCATGGTTCGGGTAATTGAACAGTAACAACGGATAACGATCAAACAGTCATCATCATCGATCACTCAGCACAGATCATGATCTTGATGGATCAAAAAGGTGTTCTAATCCTTCACGTGGTAAAACGGCCAGTCAGTTGTAAGTTACGACCCCTAGTTTGTTAGTTAGCCTGATCATGCATGCACATTTACCGAACCTTTTCTTTTTACGACTCCGATCAAAAGGTAGTGTTATTCAGCAGAAATTTTACCAAAGAGAGAGTAGGATCGACCGGCTGCATACAGGGACAAACAAATACAGTCGATTCGATCGGTCGAACCAGTTGAATGATGTGTCCAGGATTGTCAAGTTGTGCATGCTTGGGTGTGCATGTTGACTTGATAAAACTGTTTGTTGCTTATCTTGCCGGCAAGCGTTTGCTTGCAGAGAAGCATCAGCCTGCAAAACTTCGCAGCAACTGTTTACATATTTTTCTTTGGGTGATGTGGGGGTGAACTCTATGATATGTAAATCAGCCTGTCTCTTTCTATTAGTAGCTTCTGTTTGGTTAGGCAGTTCCTGTCTTGCAATGATGTATATTCAGCTACTCTTTACAGCATGCTTAGGAGTAGGACCAGTTGGTTCATGTTAACTTTGCAAGCCTGCCAGAGTAGTGAGTACTACATACATATGTAGTGCTGAATTAAGGACAAGTTGTGCTAGGATGTTCACCTTTTGGGTGGTGAACCATAAGGCATGACGATGACACAAGAATGCCTTGTCAATGTCGATCAACACACGCAGTAGCTCATCGTGGTCCAGCCGTGTTTCTGATTAGGCAGATACACATGTATGTATCTTGTGGTCAGCATACCATCAAGACCTGGTGTAGAACTGTAGATATACACGGAGACAGCAATTATTTAATACTCCCTCCCTCCCAAAAAGCTTGTTTTAGATTTGTCTAAATACGGATGTAAAATGTGTCTAGATACATCCGTATCTAGATAAATCTAAGACAAGAGGTAATAGTTCTTCTAGCATATGTTCTCATTCATGAGTACTGCATATTTATACAGGTGTAAGAGAATTATACGTTAATTAAGACTGGAGCAAGCTAAATAATCATGGGAGCCGCTGACCTTGTGAAAGTAACAAGGTAGCCAAGCACCAGGTGGTCCTGAACTGTGAGCCACAGTAGTTGACCACGCAACTGAAGCTTACGACGGAGGAGACGGTCTCTTGTGATCAAGTGGCCAATGCAACAAGAGGCATATGGGTTGTATGTAATTCAAGCACTAACGATATACAGGGAATGTTGTGAGCACTCATTCCCCAAGGAAGCCAGGCCATGTTGACAGAAGTCACCCCAAGTTCAACTGCCTGTCAGTAGAAATCTAACAGAAATAAGGGAGATGGGCAATGTAAAAATGTAATAGAAACAGCGTCAAACTCAAGAGTTAGCCACTAGTTTACTCGAACTGTGATTACTACTACTACCAGGCGACACAAATCACCAGAGGATCCAAATTACATACAGATACAGTAACTCAAAACTACAAGCGAGAGGCGAATGAATATTCACACATCTAAGCCTGCATTAGCTCATTGTCCACGAGCGATAAGTGACTTAGCATCCAAGTACTCTCAGGGCGTTATGTACATATGTTGTTCGAACCTAGTGTGTGCCTAGTCAACTCCAGCAATGTACAACAAAAACACGCGCAGAAGGTGGAGGGAGATCTCCAGACCACGGCTTCTCATGACTCCTGGTTCGCCTTGTTCCCCGCCAGGATGAGGGAGATCTCCAGACCACGGCTGAAGGCCTGGTTGAACAGGATGCGCGACTGGAAGGTGGACACGAAGGGGAACCACGAGAAGAACACGATGGGCGCAAAGATGACGGCGCCCATCCCAGCGTCGTACATACGGGAGATCTCGCGGACGGAGTCCCACAGCCCCAGAGTCTTCACCACAGGCTTCCATGCGATTGCCAGCTGCCACGAGAAGCAACAAGTTAGGAGGCATGTGGCGAAATGCACCAAGGCAGAAGGTACAGGCAATGTCGAAAATGAAAAAGGAAGACTGTTGTACTTACACATAAAATACACCATCCAGTTGCTAAGAAAGCAAGTGCACTTGCAAATAAATCAGCAACTGTGAACGTCGTAAATCCAATAAGGCATGCAATTGCTGCAATGATGCCAATTGCAAGGAGGCCCTGTAGAAACCGAATAAATATCGGCAAGGCAGTTGACTTCCTTGGAGTTGCGGTGAAAAGCTGAAGCACAATAACGAAATAGATTTGTCATAACTCATGAATAATATAACGCAGAATACAAAATAGATGAAAGATCATGAATAATATAACAAACCTTGAACAGGAGGACCATAACAAGAAGTACAATCCACGAGAAGCCATAAATCTGACCAGTTACAGAAGGCATTAAGATTTGTCAGAGAATAGAACTGGCAGACTTGGTAGGGACATCAGGAACCTGTTATACTATTATCTCTTGCTTTATTTGAAGATGAAAATACATGTACTCAACTTCAAGCTTTTTTTTATTCAACTTGCACATGAAAACAAAACTAAAGAGTATAAAAACTATGAAGTAAACTGGTAAATTTTTGTACCCAACCACATTGTTATGCTCATGGCAGAAGGCAGACCTAACACACTACTGCTCGGTTACGGTTATGCAACCAATGTAAACATAAGAATGGATAAGTGGCCAACATGAAGAGATGAAAAAGGAATGCATACGATGTACTCCCTCCGTTCCTAAATATTTGTCTTTCTAGATATTTCAACAAGTGACTACATATGGAGCAAAATGGGTGAATCTACACTCTAAAATGTGTCTATATACATCCTTACGTGGTAGTCTATTTGAAATCTCTAAAAAGACAAATATTTAGGAACGGAGGGAGTAATTGAACTATAGGAAAATATTATATTTGGTGTAAAGAAGCATCCAAAGAGTCAGCTAACAAAGCAAGTGAAAATTTGTACTGTACAGAACTACTAAAGGAGAGAGCTCTTCACTTACTGCCAGAGATGTATTATGTGCAGTAATTTTAAGCTTGTACACAATGCCATACTGGAACAAGAGAAATCTGAGGCTCAGGATAGTCTCAAGGATTCGTCCCCTAAAAGTCTGGATATGAGCCTGTATGAACACATTACAGAAGTAACAAGAACATGTATAAGTCAAAAGAGCAAGAAGCACAGGGCTTAAACAAATAAATTTTCACACGCAACGTCATGGTTACTGACCTGCTCCTCCTCCCACCAAGATTCCCAACTATTTTCGCCCTTTACACCAACTCCACCTTTATAAAATAACCAATTTGTCCAGTCATCAAAGTCCTCAACAGTTCTGACATTCAAAATGCAAATCAGTAAAGGTACATCCAAAAACCCAATTATATCGATGCAACGTGCAATAGCCAAATGCATCTTATATTTATATTTCTAGGACTAGAATGACGAGTGAGCAGGTAGTATAAAAGCGTACATATACAATTATCCTATATTTCTATATGCTTGATCACAGTAGTGACTGTTCTATTTTCTACAAAGGGAAAAAAAGTAAACAAGCTCAGTTTCCCAATCAGTGGTCATCCTGCTTGAATGACAACAAATCTAAAGGGAAAAGGTAGGATTGGTGAACATACTTTTGCCACTCGAAACCAGAAGGGTTGAAAATGTACGGCGCAAAAAGCCAGGATATAACCATGATCCAACTACTGATTGTCAACAGAATAAAGGACGATGACCCTCCCTTCGTGTAGCCATACGCAATGTAGACAATAAGCAGGAGAGCAACCTCAAGCCTGCAATAATATAGCCATCAGATTGATCACCAAGTACTGCTAGCAAGAACACTATAGCTGGAATTGAAGATTCAATGCGTTGCGTTGAGTCAGATCCCTGCATGGGGGGATGGTGTTTTGGCTCTGGGGAGCATATGCTCCTGGATGAACAGTGAATTAAAAAATAGTAAATAATTTTTTTTAAATCTGATTTTCTTTTTATAGATGTTCATGTTAGTGTAACAAGCGTGCTTGACAAATTTCATGTGAAACGCGATAGCAGTGCGTCATCGGTGAAAAAACAAGAGTAGGTGTAACATTTGGAGGTAACATGTTGCATTCGTCTTGTTATTTTATTTTATTTTGCACAGGTCAAAATGCTTAAGCTTTGCCCCTAAAAATTTGTAGGTAGCATTTGGTGTGACAATGAACAAATCTAATTTTTTCAAAAAAAATTGGCATTTGTAAAAAACATTTTTAACAGAGGAGCATATACTCCCAAGAGGCGAATTAGATTTCTGGGGAAGAACCGACTCTTTAAGACATTATTACAATTGGTTGGCGTTTGCTGAAGCAAATCATGAAACAACAGTATTTGCCAATGCAAACTGCACAATTGCCGCCACTTGGTGCAGCAAACTAGAACAATTATAATGTTAATATTTCGAAATTTAGAAGGGAGGGGTTGTGAGCAGTTTTATTTGTACTTGGAGAGGAACAAGAGAACATAGGATTGAGCAATAACAGTTGGGCTCGGTTAATTTCCAAAGGCAAATAGGATTTCTTCCCTTTTAACTCCTAATTTTCCAAACAAGAAAATTTAACTACTCCAGTAATTCCCAGCACAATTTTGCAGAGCCCGACAACAGATTACTTATTTTATGGCGTTTTGCAGCAAATGCTAACCAATTTTGCCTTCAAAAGGAGTTTCAGTTTGATCACCAATGACCAGTGTCAACAATCAGGTTATACAATGCAAAAATTATGTCTGATAATTGCAATTGGATGGGGAAACCGTATTATCGCAATACTACCATGGATTATGAGTCCAAGGACTAGTTAAGACTAGTCTATAGACTAGTCAATGAGTTTCAACTCCAAGGCCGAACTACACTTCAGTGTCGACTAGTCTATGAGTCGCAACTTCAGTGTCGCCTAGTATCGATTAGTCACACACTCACACTTAGTCTATGAGTCTCAACCTCAGAACGACTCGTAAACCTTGAATACTACAAAAGGAATATGGCAACACTACAGCTGTGTGCTATTCTGTTTGGTATAGATGGATTTGTGTGTCCATTACTCATGCAGATGAACTTGTTGTAACGATTCACTTTATTGCTTGAAAGTAGCAACTTACGCTTTCACAAAGTGGCTTCGAGAATAGAGCCTATAATTGTCAGCAAACTTTATGTGGCGAACAACAAAACCTCTTCCAGTAGCACGATACTGCATAGAGGATCATGGATCAGCAGAGTTCAAACAAATAATATTTGTAAAAAGGAACACATCATATGTACCTTTGCACCACCATGAAGGATAGTTCTCCCAAAATAATGTGTTCTAGTTCCAAGTGAAAAGGTGAAAAATACTGAGCAGAACTGCAGTTGCATTGTGATGAAACTGAAAATAGCCTGCACAGGATTAAAAATTATAACATGAATACATGATCATGGGTGACCCTGTAAAAGTAGGTTTCTAAAGAAACAAAGAGCACCACCTTCATTAGCCCTAATTCCAAAATGAAACCCATTATCATTGGTACGGCTGTAAAAACTCCAATCTGAACCAAAAATTGAGCGTTCAGAGCAGCATCAAGGGCAGTGTTCCCCAGAAACCTAGCTTGACGAGATATCGAATGGTCGAGTCCAGAGAGTGCCTAAAAGTTTCAAATGTAATTTACGGTTTAATACAGCACAGAAGCAACATTCAGCAAAAAGAAGCATAACAAAATAGGGATCCTGATACTTACCAGATACACTCTCCCATACAAGAAGATATACACAGTTAGAACAGTCATCTGCAAACACACGTAAACATAGAAACTATTACATATATGCATGTGGCCGAAATCATATATGCAGCCAGTCAAGAAACATATACAAATTATCCAATTCTCAAGAAAATGCTTATATCAGGTTCACCGTTGCAGTCTTTTCTATAGGCATGCCTTAAGCTATCAAATGATTGAAATTGAGAACCTAGTAGCAGCAAGACACGATGTTTAAGTAGCAACCAATAAACCATACCCATAAGTCAATCAACACGATCTAGGTTTTTGGTGAAGGACTTGGCATATCAATCTTAAAGAAGTTGAATTAGAAGTTTGTATAAACCCTAAGTTGGGAATAGCCGACAAGGATGCATTTATTTTATGACATTCTGGTATCTATAACCATCTTTATAGCCTCAAGCAGATATGGGCGGTTTCAGGACAACGTAATGCAACCAAAACCAATTCATGATATATAATCAACTAATGGCACTATGCATATCAAAGCTCACGTAGCAGCAACACACAATAAATAACTTACTTGGATGCATCTATTCAAATGAGTTGGTTGAGATTATTATCCAGGCACAACCAATCAACAACAATACGGTAAACTTATTATGAAGGGGGGAGAGAGGGATACCATTGTGCAGACATAATAACCAACAGTGGTGTAAAAGAAGGTTAGCATCCTAAAGAAGTCAAACAGCTGCCCCAAGCGGTACACGTCTCGACTCAGAACTTGCTCGCCGTTACCTCCAGCAACTTTCCCCTCAAACAGGGCAATCTGGTTTAAACCAACATCACGTCCTTTTCCAACCTAGAAAGAAGCAAAGATTTTATTACATTTTGGGGAAAAGAAGCATATCATTATTACATTTTATGGGCAACATACAAATAATGGCATGTGCACTCACTAAGCAAAATGTAGACATATCGGCACTGAATTGTAAAGCATGTTACATGTTAGCTTGTGTGCACAGAAAGAATAGAAACTGATGTGTGTGCTGCAGTGTCATTTACTCACTCATGTTTCGCTTAATGCACATAATTACATCTGTCAACAGAACTTTTCACACATGTCATATCATGTCTGTCTTGTTCAAATCATAATGGGTATGCATACAGTATGCACCTAAATGTATCCATGCTGCAGACTATGTAATACAAGTGAACAGAATAGATAACCTGGATATATTCATGGTGTGTGATATTACCCTGGCGCAGAGTTGAATTGAATCCTGCAAATTGTTAACACTTAAAGTCAAGCTTTCAAGAATAAAGTAATATCTAGGTATGCACACCGCTGGTGATCTTAAACTAATATTTAGTTATCGACACGTCACCTATCAACCTATCTATTGTGAGACAATTAACAGAGATGGTGACATCAGGCATTTTAGCTTCTTAAAAAATATAACATGGTAAATAACTTCAGAATGACTAGTTATCTCAAGACTTGAAACCTCGAAAAATACTGGGTGGGGTGTGGGGAGGTCCAACAAGGAAAAGGTCCCGGTGCAACCTAAATAGCCATGAGCTGGCAAGCACTGCAGCCCACCATGTCACATTCATGATGTAACATAACTGTAGATAACACAAAGTACCAACCAGCGTATATATCTTCACTTATATTGATCACCCGGGATGCCTTGCTAATACCACCCCTGGTTATATGAAATATCCGATCAAAGACATCAGGATGCCCGTAGTGCATTCGAACCCTACACAAGGACAACAGAATGCAATTAAGTTGTGCCGAAATGAAACTATTGTCAGGTTCATTGGTAGAAAGAGAAAATTAGTAAGAATGTGCACGGATATTCCCTACAGGCCACGGTACATTTACTCACTTGAGGTAAGCAAGAACACGTTGCCCCAAAGTAACGAAACTGGTTTCCTGTTTAGACATAAATGATGCCAGCGAAGACACACTGTAGCAAAATAAAATAGAACAGGTTCATACAGAAAAGATACAAAACATGTCAATAGTTGGTAAAATAACTGAGTAGTCGAAGAATAACCTTCCCGTAAACACATGCTCCCGCACACCAAGAATTGTGGGATAATGTATTCCATGGTTACTACGAAATTCTTCAAGTAAATTCCTCACTTTCATTGCCTCCTCCAAGTAGTTATCCTATGTGAGAACTTGTATCCATCAGGGCTATTTGGGGTACACGGGGGCATCATAACACATCTAATGTGTACCATGCATATGAGAAAAGAGAAGCATCTGAAACTAAGCCTAGCACAGTTTGTGGGAGTTATACACCCCCACCACCCAAGCTCAAGTCATCTACTTGAATTTGGGTGCCTATTTCTTTTTGAATGAACACCTAGTCCCTCCTCATCTCGTTTGCTAAGGGAAGTATCTAGTGCGACTTCGTATTTTGTTGTATAAATTCCCCTTACGCCCTTGTACATAATGAACTCCTTTCTATTCAAGAAAAATGCAAGCAAATTGAAAGCAATGGAACATCCATCTGTATGGCAAATTTTACCAAGAACGGTGCAGGATGCGACACTATCAGAATCATGCATAGATTAGCATCCAGGATTTAAAATATTCTTAAAAATGGAATGGACAAACTAGAAACAGACAATATGTTCTATGACTAGATTTTTACTGGGATCTAAATTCAATCCAACAAAATACACGTAAGAATCTAGACTAGTGATACTTCATGAGGAATTGACAAATGATAAGGTTAATGATTAAATATTTAAGGGCTGTTGTTACTATTGAAGAAGAAAAGTATACCTGATTCATATCGATCGTCTGTATTGCATCTCCACGAGTAAAAATTATAGCATGATTTTGGTTTTCAGGTTTCCCCTCACCAAGCTTGGGGTTCCCAGGCAGTTTAATGGAGTATATTTCCTATTTATACAACAGTATGAAAAAAGATGAAGCATAAGAGGTCAATTAATATTAATGTTGGTAAAATTCTAAGATACATTATGGCTGGCAAGAACCAAAACTTTCTTCTGTTTTTTGGTTAATAAAATTCCATACTACCAGAGCTAAGGCTACAACAGCATTTGTGATCTCTTCCAAAAGTGGAGTTAGTTTGGTAGATCAGCAAATGATAAAGGGGCATCAATAGAAGAGGTGGTGCAGTAGCAGAAAACCGAGAAATGATGATAAGAGCAATAATTTCATATTCTCTTACTCAATATATAACATGAGAGAACAGTATTATCAGTTTTATTCGAGAAGGTGATATTACGGCCCCGTTCGGAAGCTCGCTGGCTTCCCAAACGAGCCAGCTTCTGGTGAAGCCAGCGCTAGCTAGCTTCTCGGGGAGCCAGCGAGCGTTCGGCACGCTCGAGCCAGGCTGTAGCCGCAGAAAACGATTCGTATTGGGGTGTAGCGAGAAAACGTTTCGTCTGTGGCACTTCGGAAGGGCAGTCGTCTGTAATTTTGAGCAACTCCTACTTCACGTTTTCGTGAAGCTCGGCTTCAGCTGCTCCAGAAAATTACGCTGCAGCGCTCTTGTTCTCCCGGAGCTGGCTTCTCGGAGCTGAAGCGTTCGGTTGGCTTCACTCAGCTATTTTCAGGAAGCTGGCCGTGGAGAGCTTCCGAACGGGGCCTACGAGACTACCAAAAACATGTGAACTAAAGGAAAGCGGGGAATAAGGCTCAGGTACTACACATGGTTTGTGGGTTACATGGAGAGGGAAAAGGATGGAACATGACCATCAGTTTCTTCACCTATTGTTGCTTTTGGAGTCAGAAAACAGTTAATAATAACTGAGATAGCTCAATTGCTGCTAATACAGAACAAACTATTGTCCACGTACTACAGATCTTATAATGTGAAAAGTGGAGTGTTACAGGTTTATTGTTGATTTCAAGGAGGCAAGAAAAATGGAGCAAATCATTCGTAAAAGATTAATCAAATTAATACAGAACTGCAGTACTGCGCTTACTTGATCTTTTCCGTGAATATCAGCCTTCACGAGCTTGGAATGATACTCTTTTATAGCTTGCCCATCACTCGATACACCATCCTCTTCATGTATGAAAGCAACCCGAAGGGCCTCATTTCTACAAGTTATAACAAAAGTTAATCAGGATTATGCAATGGAAGGTTTAAAAATTATATAGCAGAAACCAAAATCAGAAACATATTAACTTAAGATAATGAAAACTAAAGCAAGAATGACCTCATCTAACAGACAAAAAATCAACTGATGAGCCAAAAGACAAGAAATTAAGGACTTCTTTTAATCTTTTTCATATCCTCTATATTTTTTAGTTAATTATAGAGTGCATCCCACTTTGAATCACACAAGTGTTGCATCATGACAATTAGAAGATTGCTATTTTTGTATTGAACCAGATTTTAAGCACCGAAATCCATATTTGTACCAGACTTAACATCCACTTCTGATCCTGGTTGGTTTGGCCTAACTGTCAGCTGACTAGACAGTGAGTTGGCACACATCTGTTGACAATTCAATGAAAAAAATACGCTATTAGCGTGCTATAGCGTGCTATTAGCGAGACATTTCTGAGAACTCTATAGCACGCTATTATTTTTCACTGGTTGACATGGACATCAAGAATGATGCAGCTTTCTAAAGACATGTCTAGTGTTGCCTTGGAAAAAATAGATTAGGAACAAAAGTCTATTACCCCTTCTTAGCTACAAAACGACTAATTTATCCTATTATTAATGGAAGGCCAGAATTACCGAAAAAGGCTTTCGCCCCGCTTTATAGATAAAGCACCACAACCAGACAACAGTATCCAACACAAAAAGCAAGTCCAAAAAAAACACACCACACGCACACAGACTAGAAGTACAACAGGTTCTGCTGAGGGCACAGCTCAACAAGCCCAAAGAAAAGGAAAAAAGGCCAGAATTAACCAGTGCTCCCACCACTCTGGCAGAAGCGCCTATGTACTGTAAAAATGCTTAAAATTAAATCTGTTCCAAAATGTCAGTGTGAGAAATATGTGGTTCGAAGTGGGGTTTACTCTTTATTAAATTAGTTCGGGTATAATTATAATTTTTGACGGAAATAAGGTGGACTATTTACAATGAAGTGAGTTGCAAAGCAAGCCATTGTCCTAGTAATCTAGAATAGATCTTACAAAAGAAATAAAAGTCAAGCAAATTAACCTCTGCAATAAAAGAGCAATATCCGCAGCCTCTGGAGCCTTCCTTTGCTTCTGCTGTCCATATATTTGACATGAAACAACGTATGTAAATTTTAGATCTGCCTGGGCCCGTGCATCAGGAGATAACTGATACCCTTGAGTGTCAATATATTCAAGTGCAGAATACCCATCTTCAATGCCTGGTGGAACAAACAAAATGATGAAAATCTCTCAGAAAACAAAATGAGAAAAATAAACTATGTTATTTCATTTTCTACAACAGAGAACTATAAACACACCTCCAAGATATCGCTTCTCCAGGTAACTCTGCAACATCAACGCTCGTCTGTAGTACATCATACCCCTCACTGCTCCAGCAAATACAAAGCCAAGGAATATATCAAATAAAAGGAAGGAAAAAAT
This sequence comes from Thinopyrum elongatum, assembly GCA_011799875.1. Classification (NCBI taxonomy): domain Eukaryota; kingdom Viridiplantae; phylum Streptophyta; class Magnoliopsida; order Poales; family Poaceae; genus Thinopyrum; species Thinopyrum elongatum. The sequence continues at coordinate 30,013,129 of CM022303.1, read as the reverse complement.
ATGTACTTGGCATCAGATTGAAGCTTATGGACCATTTGAGTATGGAACATGTATTAGTTGCATACATTCCGCTACACATGAGCATTTAGTAAACAGAAATAAAAGAAAATTCACCTGTCCTTGCCAAAGTTTGGCCACGGTATGACACCCAAAACCGCAGTTCTAAGGTGTCACTTGGACTTTCCTTAAAATCCTCTTCTGATGATTCTCCACGACCAATTCGTTCTAAGAAGTTGGCCCACTCATCTACAAACCAAATAAAAATCCAGGCCACATACTTAAAGAAAATTAAGGGCATGTTTTGTATAAAACGACAATCTGATTGCAAAAAAACAAATGAGATACTAATTACATTTCTGGTATAAAACAAACAACTTAATCAGTATTCTGGTACAAGGAACATCTTCTTCCTTTGTGGTGAACTGTGATCCAACAGAAATGTTTCGCTAATAAGCAACACGTTGACATGTAGGAATTTTGTGATAATTAATTGAAGCTGTATTTACAATGCTCAACTCTACATGACTTATTCTGCCGAACACTTTCCTCTGCAACACATGCTGACATGTAGGAATTTTGTGATAATTAATTGAAGTTGCATTTACAATGTTCTACTCTACATGACTTATTCTGCAGAACACTTTCCTCTGCCATACAGCATGTGTAAAAACTCCAAATACTTTATAGTCCAAAGTACAACATAAAAAGGGGAATGCTACCACGAGAAATGAAAAACCTCAACCTGTGAAGTTGTTTAATAAACTATGGACGAAAAGAAAAAACTCGGGATGGGAGGAAAGAGTATTGGTTTAAAATTTTGATGTCTACAAACACAACTTTGGCACCAGATTTGGTAACTACGAAAGAGTTCAAAATATGATATCAGTGCGACAACGACTTGTATGCACTCTGTCATTTAGGTGGAACAGATGAACCAGGCTTGGAGTACGTCCAAACAGTAAACGAAACATTCGATAAAAAATGGCAGCATTGACACAAGATGCATCTACCATTTGTCCTTTTTCTCGATTGTCAATCGCATTTGGATTTGAAATTTTGTAACTCATAATAGTCGCATTGTGTTGTGTCGATTTTGGCAAAATCAGAATTTTTGTTTCCAAAGGCTTCATGGAATATACAAATTGCAGCAATCCCACTCAAAGGGGGTGAGTGCACCTCCCTATCTATACATACTTTCCCTGGCAAAACAGCCAGAACAACATCTACATAAACCAAGCCTTGAGAAATAAAATATCATCAAGAAGTAATAATTTGCAAGAGAAAGCATCGTAATATTACCAGGAAAGATTTTTTGAAGATAGAAAAGTATAGAAATGCCATCTTCATTGTCAACACACAGCTCAGACATGCTATAAAGTACAGTCTCACTGTAGTATGGGGTAAATACACTGTTGCACAAGAAAAGTATGTGTCAAAAGGATCATATTCCTTTAGATAAGCATGAAGTTCATAAGCATTTATAGTACCAGAATGGGATCATCTCAGAGACGGGCTTTGCTTCCGGCATGTCCATGAACAAAGAGTTGGTGAAAAATTGTAGTCTTCTCTGAGCTTCTAAATTTTTTGGAATGTTTGCAGCAGAGTCTTTGACAGTCAGAAGTAAGTGTAAACGCTTAACTTGTTCTTTCTACAAGCACAAATAGACCCGGTGTAAGCAATGAGAGAATGCCATGCCCTATAGGGATGCTGCTATGGTACCAGCGAAGCAACAGAGAAAGTCACGAAAAACCCAAAAAAAATGGAATTTTTCTTAACATTTTGAGTGGCAATAGCATACATTGGTAGCACCACAAGAGATGGTACGACAAGAACTCTTTCCAGTAAGAAATTTTCAAATAGTTGTGCAGATGAAGTAGAAGTACCATTTCCAGATCATTTGGCCACAAAATGTTAGAGAATAGACGCCCATCATTCCTAGCTCTTAACAGTAATTGCCAGGTGTCAAATTCTTCCCTGCAGCAAGAAAAAAACATTTGTAGGAAATAAAGTAGAACTGTGTAACTGATATCTTTCACCAATCAAAACAGTGATTGTTCTCATGGCATACCTCAGATTTGGTGCAAGAAACTCATGGGTAACAACCTCATAGAGCTCACGGAGAGCTTTTGTAACACCAGCTTTACGATCAGCAGTCTCGTCACGTATCTAATACATATTGTATTGTCATTTAAAACGCCTTCATGATATATTTAAGAAACATACATGAAATAGGAAACAGTTAACAATTACTAACACGTATACTGCTCCATTAAATGTTCATCAAAGAAAACTATGCAGAGGCATCAACGAAAGCACGATCTTACCAGAAGTCCTGTCAAACCAGTAAGACGTGACTGGACCAACTGCAACTTCTTCAGATTTATAGTAACCAAAAGTGAATTTCGTCCTATGCTGTCATTGAGATTTTGGAAAAGGCGTTCAACCCTGTACATGTATCAGGACAAAGCAGAGAAAAGTGAAGAGATAATTTAGGAAAACCATCTAATGATGGTGAGTAAGGTACTTCATCTTTTAGTACGGAATCATACCAGAGCTTCCCTTCACCATCAACTATAGACTTAAGAATTCTTTCTGCACTATAGTAGCATTCCTTGACCGCATAGGCCATGTATTCATCTTTTGATATTCTGTGCCATAATTCCTTCTGGGAGTCTTTGCAGTCAGATGCATAGTCATTCGCCAACATGATCTACAAATAAAGCAACAGAGTCATGACACCCTAATTCACTGATACAGATCAATTCTTGCAACAGAAGTTGGATATAGTTAGTTTCAATTAGGATACCTTACTAGTAAGAAGAAACAATGGCCATTGTACGAGTCTTAAAGTTCCACAGTTACTTGGCATCATAAGCAGATCCATCTCCCTGAAACAAAATTCATTTATGGTATTGAAGCAAATGGTTTTTATAGAATGGTAAACATATATAGTGTTCAATGTACCTGTTACTAATGTAGTCCTCTTCACGCAAGCTCTTGATAATCTCATTCCAAAACGGGGAGAATATCGAGGCATACATCTTAGTAGCTTCTGAATCCTAGTGTTGAGCATGATCAAAGGTCAGTACTTTCAGGTATTTAACTTGTCGAGATTTTGAAAAATGAAACTGGAATCAACTAGCTTGATTTTTTAAGATAAATAAAAAGAAGCCATTAATAAAAACAATAATATGTCCAGCCAACATCACTTCATCAGGGTTTAGGATATTGGCCAGATAAAGAGGTAATATAACAAGGATGAAATAAGAATACAGGAAAGCCAGCTTTACAAGTTGAAAGTGGACTTGGTAGTTTGAGAAACAACAAGTTTAAATAGAGTGACATGCTTGGCTAAATTGAGTTGAACAGAACTTGTTTGCATAAAACTAATCGCGAACACTTAGTTTAAGAAACTAGATGTGTGTGTGCTGGGGGGTGCGGAGGTAGACATCTTGAGATCCAATCATCTAAAGGAAGTCACAAACACAGTATGTGATAAACAGGCGTTTGTTTACCTGAGGAACTGGCCTGCTAGATATCCTACAACATCAAATGAAAACATTATGAAAATTGGAAAATAAATCAAATTAAACTAGATAGCTGCTCAAAATGACACAATTTTAAATAGTAGGATTAAGGACCTTTGCGGGGAAAGGGTTTTTGCAAAAGCTTCTGGAAAGCTCTCAAAACGTTTATGAAGCATTTCAATTGAACGAATCTGCATTAAATTGGCACATGTAAGAGTGATATCCAGTTTACAGATCACAACAAATGCATACGTGGTTGATAGTACCTCCCCAAGGCGACCTCTAGCACCCATAACGCCACCAACAAGAGCAGATAGAAGAGTGTACCAAATGTGTATGTCCATCAGGTATATCTGAACATACAAATATAGTGAAGCAGTGCACATTTCGAAAGTTCACTTCTTTTCTCTCCAAGAATTTGAAGGTCAACACAGGAAACTTACAGCTACGACTGGTGCCCATAGGCTGAGAATGGTCAAAGCATTTCTATTTCCTATAAAAGCATCATCAGCATGGTAGTGTCATTGTTAGTGTAAAGTAAATAAGAAGATAATCGTTTTCTCCTTAATAAAGATGTTGAGCAAATTACTGCCTCAAAGAAAATGTGGAGTAAATGAAACAATGCTACTAGTGCGATATGTACAAATTTACTAACCCTTTGATACAAAATCATGCCAAGAATACTGCAAATCATGGAGTTCCACGATTATATTGGTTGGTACAACTAAAGGGCGAATCTGCAAAAGGGAATGGCATGATGAGGAAGAGTAACTTTTGAAGTTCTGGTCACACAGAAAATATCGGTAAGCATCTGAGTTCTGAAAGAAATAGTTATACCCACCTGGAGATAATAAGCAAAAGTAAATTTGCATGCAAATATGACCAACCAAAAGATCACGTATCTGCATCAGAAAATTTGTCAAAGGTAAATAACACACCACGACCATACCAGCACTCAAGTAGTGAAGACTGAAGACCAGTTAGGATGCTGGTGAATTAATAACTAAACATGACCAACTGGCAAGTACTAGTAAAGAAACTAGAGAAATGTCTCAGACTGATGCTAACAACTCCTAATGTCAGGTAGCGATTACATCATCACATATGTCTTCTTTGGCTATTTCCTAATAAGTGGCTCCCTGCACTTTATATTAAGTGCATACACATATCTGACAGTAAAATACCGCAAGCAGCACTACAGATATCATAACTAAAGTTCGGCAGGAAACGTGATTGGCCTGACCAGAAGAATAGGTAGCATGTCTCGCAAATAACATCCCACAAAATTTTAACACAACTGGACATTAGTATCTTGGTGATATGTCAATAAAGAAGTACAAAAACTAAGGGTGCCTCAGATTACAATGTTCAAAACTCCTGAAAATGAGAAGAAAAGAACCTGGCATAGTTGCCTATACTCTCATAGAGTCCCCGTCCAATATAGTATCGTTCCTAGGTACAAAAAAGAGAAAGAAGATGAATACGTGATTTCATAATGAAGATATGTTCCCAAAACACGACGTAGAGTGAAAACATGCATACTTGGTATATCCACTTGAAAAACTGGAAAAACTGTGAACGGTCAGAGTAATTGGATAGCCTGTGGCAAGCTGGGATCTTGGCCAACAATGCGAACACAAGCCTAACCGCAGCATAACCACCCAGAACAAGAACATAAATCCGGAAATAAGTTGAATCATTGTTTCTTGCATTTTTCTCATCCAAGACTTTCCTGTTCAATATTCAACATTCAAAGTGAATAGGTAACTTAGTGCTCAAAGTGAATAGGTAACTTAGTGCACACTGAGAGAGGTAAAATCTAAGAACAACATGTAATCAAATACTCACACATAAAGATAGGTCACAAATGTTGAAATTGCAGCCAACCAAAGGAATCGGATTACTAATCGTGAGATGGCAAAACCTCTGGCTGTTTTATATGCACCAAACATGAGTAGCACATCCAAGCAGCCTACAAAAGATAAGAGGCACATGCAAATGGAGAATGTTAAAGATACTGGTCCAGGTAACACTTTCGTAAAATGTATAAGTAACAACACGTGCAAAACCATTATAGGAAAAGTGAGATCATGAAGAACAAATTAGAGAGCGTACACTCAATGAAGTTCAGTATGAAAAAGGCTGGCCCAGCGCTAAGTACTACTTTAATAGTACTAATGTTTATCTTCCCACGGTGAAAGGCTATAATAGTTAAGCACTGCAGCACCATTGAGAGAAGAGAGAAGGCATCTTTAGCACAATATAAATTATTGATATATTTATTCACATAATTATTACAATAGTATCAAACAGCTGACCTGAAACATTAATATGAGGAAAATCCACAACCGATGAAAACTGCGGTATAGGTGCAGAAAAGTTCGATGCTCAACAAAGTTGGTCTTTCCCGTCTGCAATGGAATTTTTTAATCAGAAGGCGCATAGGTAAAGAAAAAATAATTATTATGTAAAACAGGGTACGCATGAATATTTCATAAAAAATGGATTTATTTCATTCAAGTCAAAGAACACCCATTAGCCCCCTTAATCACTAGTACTGCCAAATATTTCATATCAAAAATAAATAAAGTGATGACGAACGGCCAATGTTTGCTTCAAACACTCCACGCTTTTGTAATACGTTTTCACAAAATTTAATGATTCAAAGATAATGGTAGTTCTGCATAAGAAATGTAAGCATAACATCATAAATTCTGTCTCTGTTTTCATTCCTCTTTGCAGATACTCTAAAACACCAATAAAAAGGATAATCACAAATTCACAATAGTATCCAGATGTAGCTGGCTTTAGTATTAAATGTAATTGGTTTTTTTACAATCTATTGCCAAGTTCTAATGTGGAGTAAAACAGCAACTACTTACAAAAAAAATCATGCAGCTCGATGAAGTTTCTTAAATATTGCTCTTAATACTCCCTCTATCCGGAATTACTTGTCGCAGAAATGGATAGAAATGGATAACTAAAATATGTCTAAGATACATCCATTTCTCTGACAAGTATTTCCAGATGGAGGGAGAAGTAAGAACTGTATTTCATAGTCAAAAATCAAGTGTGAACCAAGTTGTTTACACTCTGTGAACTGAAATGAGACCAAGGTCTGCAACCAATATTGAAATAATGCAACAAGAATGCTGACTAGAAACTAAAAATGATAGGATGGTAAACCTCCTGTAACTTAAAGGAGATTGCAGGTAGTTAAATAATGTGGAAGACTCCCAAAATCCTATGAATACGAAGGTGGATGGACAGTGTGACTTAGAATAGGGAGTCTGTACAAATGGGGTAATAATGAGGAAGATGACTTTTGATGAGAACTATTCTCCTTGCTTGATGTCAGAAGTTACAACAGTTGTAGCGCTTTATAAGGCAGGCTCTCCTTGTTACCTAGAAGTCCAAACTCTTATGTTTAACGCCCGATAAAAACAAACCTAGTCCTACTTTGCTGATTTGAACTCAAACTCTTGAGGATAACTTCCTAATCAAACAAACAGATCAAAACTGAAACAAACTAATAGACAACAAGCAATCCAATTTGCACCTTTTTTTCTATTACTGGAGCCCCTGCCCATGACATACACTGAGGAAACAACAGATAAGGGCTAGGTACAAGAAAAGGAGACTTAAACAATTTATTCTACGGACTATGTTTCTCAACAGTGTTTAGCTGTTTGCACCACACGTACCATCAAACTACTACTGTCTTTAAAAAATATATTCATGATCAACTTACACGCTTCCTCTTAGCAGGTTTGCGCAAAAATTTGGAATTCTCGGCAGGTGGCCAACTCAGCTCAAAGCATGAGCGCGACCTACACATATGAAACAAAACAGAGTAAGAGACAGTAAGCGAAGGGTAAAAGGGAAACAGCACAAAGGCAATGGTTTAGAGAATGGACCAGAAATATTCATTGAAATCATCATAATTCCGCCATGCAGAATGTGCTGCTTTCCCATCATTGTTACTGTTAGCCTCCTGTGAAAGATATAAAATGCATTAAACCTAAATACAGCAGAAAGGATAAAAAGACAGCAAGTCAATTCCTATGTAAATAGCTAAAAGCTTACACTGGAAAAAGAATTTACGATTCTAAGTAAAAATAAATCAGAACAATGAAACCCACATGGCTCACAAGAACCATCTAATTTCAAGATAGCCAACCAAGAGATTGAGCGAACAATTTCGAGTTTTCAACAAAATCAAGGAAGTGAGTAATGCTAAAATATTGAAGCACCAAACTGTAGTGGCAGAATATAGGACTTTATTTTGAATTCAAGAAAGATCCATATCAATCCAAAGAAAGCCAGATCCACAAGTAGGAAAGCGATAACGATTCTGATCTAATTGATGTAACAGTTGGACAAAATTGTAAACCAAGCTAGAACTTCCATGATGAACCTACCGCGGACATCGTTAGATATATAGGAGTAATTATTTTCTCTAGATATGAGGTTGAACCATCATTGGTGACACAGCTCTTTGCAGGCTCAGCTTCAGATGAATCAAGAATCCCGTCAAGTTCCTTTGCCATCTGAAGACATGCCAAAAAGGATCAGTAACACATTGTACAAAAGAACTACAGAGGAACTAAGAACATATTCAAACACGACAAGGAACCAATCTTATGTTTGCCATCAATCAGAATTTGATTTCTCAAGGACATAGTGTTTTGTTCCATTGAATCATCAAATACAGGGTCTACTTTTCTAGTACAAAGTGAAGATCTACAAAAAAAAGCTACTTCGCGATCTTTTTTGGCATAAAGCAAACTGCTGTGAGTGTCATAGCATAACAACTGTTTGCATGATACATTAGAGTTCCTTGAAACAAGTCAGTGCAGCAAAAAGGTAGATACACCATCAGGGACAGATGCGCAGATCATTTTGTTTACTACTACTCCCTCCTTTCATCTATACAAGACCACCTCGTAATTTGGGTCTAACTTTGACCATCGGCTTGACCCATAAAATATATGTTATATGGCACAAAAAGTATGACAATGGATTCGTTTGTGAAAGAAGTTTCCAATGCTATATTTATTGTGGCATATAACATATATTTTGTTGGTCAAATTGGTGGTCAAAGTTAGACCCAAATTACGAGGTTGCCTAAACAGAGTACCTTGTCAAGAAGCTAAGATAACTAGCTGTCAAATGGCTGCTGCAATTAACAGTTTTGGTCATTGCCACAAACTGACTAGACCATCTACAAAACGGAAGAGCCTACCCTCAACTGATTTCGCGACTTCTAGTGTTTCACATGGCATCCCTTGAAAACAAATTAACGGATGACAAGAAAGGACTCACGTTGTGGAAAATGTAGCATAGGCATTCTGGAAGAAAGCGAACATTTGCAGCTTCGCCCCAAATTAGAAAGTAGAGAGCAACCAATATGATTTTTCTGTTCTTGTTTACTGCTTCAAGGCTACCAAAAAAGTAAGTGATATAACAGGTAAGCGTCGATGAGTTAATAGCATGCAAAAAGAAAGCTGTTCAAAAGCAGTTAATATACCTGGTCCATGCAACACGCTTGCCCAAGAACCTGCACCATTTTATGTAGTTGTCCAGAACTTTGCAGAAAACTTCTGTAACAGCCTTCTCATCGATTTTCTACAAGAGTTGTGTCCATGTTTATTTTATAGTGAGTTTAGCTAAGAAATTATTAATATGCAAAGCTAAAACTTACTGACAAATGGCCACCAGAAAGAATAATAAAAGAGGTCAGATATTTCATATTTGTCAGGTGCCTCAAATTTATTGACAATAGATGGAACAACAGCAGCAAGCCTAGGCATTGCTAATAAACAGTTAGTTATACTTCTTCCAATCCTTAAAAGTTTCAGTTTATTTAGACAAAACCATCATTCCCTCGGGCAATCGTAGAAGACGACCAAGGTAAATAGGCTTCTAATTTGGCATAGATAGATTAGCATACACACACACACACACACACAATCAGATGTATATTCTATAAAGAAATCTTACTTTTCATAAAGTGTAAGTCGACAACAAGGCGAGTGAAGTGACTAGACAAGCATAGACTATTTGGACAGTAAAGCTAAGGGTGGCGACAATCTCAAGAGTGAGCTTGCTGTAAACACATTACTTTTGCATAAATGTACAAGTAGAAAACAAGGCGAATGAAGTGAAATAGATCAGCATAGGCTATCTGGACAGTCAAGCTAAGGGTTTTAAACCAAGGTGGCTGGAGGCTTGCACTCTTGCAAGACCAACCAACCAAGATAAAGTCAGTTCCTGAAATGTGTGGTTTAAAAACTTTATTACTGGGTGCTCAAATATTCTATCCTACATTGAAGACCGTGTGAATGCCCAAGACAACATATAATTAGTAACAAATGAAGTATTATATCAGTAGGAATAAGGATCTAACTTAACTCCACACCCATATGCCTAAATGTTCTTTTGTTCAGATGTATCCAGATAAGAGGGGGAGAACTAACCGGTTCTGTCTCATTAGGCAAGCTCAGACGGGACTGGGCATTGGCTAAGGTAAGTGCAACATTTTCACGCTGATTCCGAACATTATCATCCTGAAACATGAACAAAATTCGACCGCATTAGATATACGACGCAGGTAGAATAGATAATAGTAATGAAACCAAGGGTACTAGCAACCCCCATACATTGTAAAGAAGATAAGGAGATACTAGTTTATTAGTCCCGCAAAATAAATGAACAAGAACTAATCCGCCCCACAGGGGTCGAACCCAGGTCGGCAAGGAGACACCAGTGTGCTCCCACAACTGGGCTAGTGCCCAGTTCTACAATACAGAATAGCATGAATCCTAAGTAGATAAGAAACAACTGGAGCGGCAGCAAAAAATAAAGAAACAACTTGCCACATTGTTGCTTGATGGATAACTAAGCCAAAGAACATAAGATCATCGAACTAAGCACACCAAAAAAACTATACAGATATCTACTTTTTCACTTAATAGAGAAGGATCTAATATAATATGACCCAAACCATGAAAATATGGCAGAGAAAGGTTACCTGGAAGCCAAATACGTACTGCAGAAGGTCAAAAATATCTTTCTGTCTCAGCTGTGGTGTGTCATAAGGAAAGCGTGGCAGATCCTCACAGTTTTGAATTGCGGCTATTGCAGCCCTGACCTAATAGGGTTGTAAGACATAGTCAAGACAACTACAGAGACTAATATCTGGCAAGGTATGAGAAGGTAATATTGTAACAAAAACAGAAAACATGGATACCTCAGGGAAAAAACCGACAACATTTCCCACTGATGATGCATCAAGGGGTATAATATTGTAAGGCATAAGTTCACCTCTCAGAGCTGCATCAGATCTTTTTATTTTCTTTATCTGAAAGGGCCAATGAGTACCAGTTCAATAAAGCATAAATGTCAAGCAAACCACATCAGCAAACCATGCTTTAAAATAATGGATTAGTATATTTAGCAATTACCTCCTCTAGAATCTGTCTACCAAGCCTATCACTCGGTGCTTGTCCAACAAGAATTTCTAAAACATCAAGCAGAGCCCTCAAAGTAGCATAGATCTTTTTCATTTCCATAGCCCTAGCTCCCATCCTGGTCATAGCGTAAAAAATGGAAAACTCATGAGCAATGTCGTATAGTACATAAGATGAGTTGCCACCATAGCATCATCTAGTGCAACAGGGATAAGATAATGTAGTACTTCAGCAAACAATTGTGCTCAGAGACCTTAAGAAAGAAGGTCAACTTAGCACTTAGTGTATAACAGACACATCCAGACCAGAGATCAAAGATGCATGGACAAACAAGAGTAGGGCATATAAATACAACAAATCCAAGTCCAACTCCGGTGTATCAATATCAACTAATTGATAGCCAAAAACATGCAGCACAGGAGCAGCAAAGCAATGAGCAAATGTAAAACTAAATACGAGATTTAACATTATTAGTTAACCAAGATACACAAGCTTTACTTGCTGGTTGTTTTGAGCAGAGTGTTTCAGCGAGTATCTCGCAGGATATGCTGGCCAAAACTCAAGTCACAGAAAATGAGACTACCCTGGTGTTTTATGGAGCAAATAATACCACAACTATAACCAAAGAGAAAGACATACTCGGTGCTAAAAGTTCCTGATTCCCTCATTATCTCCTGCTCCCGTTGCATGTCATCAACTCGACGACGCTTCTTGTACTCCAAATAGAAATTCCACAGCACCTCGATGTCATTCTGACGGTCAATTGAACCCCCGTCCTTCTTAGCAAGCTTTTGCTGCAGAATACCATGACACACAATAAGAAGTTAGGCACCAAAGTGATTAACTGGAGGAAAGATTGAACCACAATAGGGATGATTAGTGGTGCAAGACAGGGAGCACTAGCATACCTTGATCACGGATGCTAAACCAGTTTTGAACTGTAGAACACCTCTCCCATCGCTGCTTGGATCCAGATTTTGAGCCATGCTGTACGCTTGTTCACAAACTGTAGGGCGACAATAACAGAAGCTTAGAGAACAAATTCACATATAAACTAATGCAAGGGTGCATAAGTACCCTGCCACACCAATATTCTTCTCCGCATGATCATTCAACGGAGTAAAGGCGTAAAAATGGGGGCTAACATGTTACGGGTTCAACTGTGTCTTCTGGACCTAACCACAGGTCAGTGGCAAGCATAAGAGACTGAGAGCACACAGAACCCTAAACCCCACGGCGTGGACAATGAATCACCTGGAGATTTTTCACGCCCGCAGGCTGTACACGCGCGTTTCAGCCAGACCAAGGGTTTGAGTTGCATTCAGCGTGAATAAAGTTATCAGAGCTCTCTTCAAGTCACTAGAAAACCCTAGACGGGACATTTCTGCGCCAATTCACCCTATACTATATTAGATTAGAACCCTTTGTAACCTCCCACAGGCCCCTGATTGGCCACAGAATCAGACAATCTGAAGCGAGTAGCACCTGCGCCATACAGCAAAATTCGCCCCCAATTCAGCCCAAGCAGGCAACGCTAAGAGTTGTAAAACCTGCTACTACTCCGTCCCAGGTCGAGGTGGGGCGGCAAGCATCCGAGAGGCCTAGAGCAGCAGCAGAGGAGCACACGCGAAACCCTGAGCCCCGCCGCGTGGGCACGGGATTACCCAGAGTGGCATTTCCCCCACATCCGCGGGCCACACGCTACTCGGTAAACCCCCGCAAGCAACCACAAGGTAAAAACAGGCTCGCTCGCGGTGACAAGCAGCGAGCGAAGCGGACTAGCGGAGGGGAAGGGGAGGGGGAGGGGGCGCTTACGGATCCGCGCGACGTTGGGGTCGTCGTCCTCGATGTCGTCGGCGGCCTGCAGGATCTGCTCGATGTTGGTGGTGCGGCCGAGCGAGGGCGGCACGGCGAAGGCGAGCCCGGCGCCCGCCCCGGCGTGCGCGGCGGCGGCCGAGGCCCCCGCGCCACCCGCCCGGTCCCGCTTCAGCGCCGCCCGCACCAGCCGCTCCCAGTTCTCCGCCGCCGCCCCCGGGCCCCCGCCCCCCCGGCTCGGCCTCCGCCTCATGGACGACGCCATCTCCGCGCCCCCCGCCGCCCCACCGGCTACTGCAGTCGGCGGGCGATCTGAGCTGGCTGCCTACTTTGGTGGTGGTGGTGGTTTTGGTTTCTGGGGGTTGGGGGTTGGGGGAGACGAGACGGGTTTCAAAAGCGAGCGAGGTGGGGGTGGAGGTGGAAGTGGTAGATCCGGGGAGAAGGGTTCGGCCTTGGCCAGTCGGGGTCTCGGGGACGCGGTAACGTGCGACGCGGGGGCGACCCGACCGACCGGTGCGGCGCGGTCTGGGCTTTTGGCTCTCACGTGTCGCTGCCTTTCTCGACCGGGCTACCGCGTCGGGTCGGGGAGGAGTACAGTTCGTGCCAATTTCAACGAATTCTCGACGCGTTCACAAAACAGCCTCCATCCGTGTATATGTATGGAGATAACAGGAATAGGATTTTAATTCTAAACTAGTACAAATGGCCGTGCGTTGCACCGGGCGAAAAAATAGAACAACCAGCTTCATGTGCCATTGTGCATCATTTTTTATATTCAATTTTAATAAACATCCATAATAAGGTTAAACCTGGAAAATTCTTTATTTTTAATAAAAGTTAACGTTTTCGTAAAAATCGAAACTCTTTTTAAGAATAGTTAACATTTTTGAAAATTGGAACATTTCTCTAGAAAAGCACATTTTTTACGGGAAAAAGAACATTTTTTTGAACACATGTGTTTTAATGAAAAGAATGTTTTGCTTTTTAGATGGACATTGTTTAACTCGATCAGGAACTGGTGGCGAAGGAAAGCAGCAAATGGGCCAACTGCAATACTTTAACTCGATCAGGAACAAGGACCGTGCTCTGCAATGAAAAAAGGCCAGCTAATGGCCATGTTAAACTCAACACGGACGCGTCCTTCCTTCCGAGCACAGGCCAGAGGACTGCTGGTGCCGTGGCTTGAAACAACTCGGCACAAGTGTTGTTCTTGAACGACAGTGCTCGGACGCCGAGGAAGCGGAATCTGAGGCTGTTACTCCTCTACATGAGTGGTACCCTGTCACAGTAATCTTGGAAACCGACTGCTTAACAGTTCTTGAGGCGCTGCAATTCACTGCGGCCTGCACATACAGACTGTTTGTTGTGTATATGGACATAATGTAGCATATGAATCACGTTCAGAGGGTGTCTTACAGCTAAAGCTTTAGCTAGTTCAGCAAAATCCATTACTGGAGCGTCAGGAAAACGGGGCCATCTGCATCCTGATCTGCTGCGTGATACTCCGATTAGAGCAGATCGGTGATGGTTGTAGGCGGCGGGAGTTAGCCGAGTAGAGGATGTGTGCAGCGCAGGAGCAGTCGGTCAGTGAAAGTCCCGAATTCTTGACAACTCGTCTCAGGTCGCACCTGCTGTGAAGTGGGGATTGCGGCTCGTCTGCAACTGCCTGCCTTCCTACTGCTGCGGGCTTCAACGGGGCCCAGACCTCGCCGGCCTCGTCGTCCCTTCGGCTTGGTCGCCGCCCTGACGGGATCGTCGATTCCGCAAATCCCCACTCGATTGCTCCCACATAGAGCCTCCTTTGCTCCCACCCGACCCCGTTGCACTTTGTGCCGTTGTGCGACACCAACGACCATGGGAACTGCCGCACTGCCTGACATGGGAACTGCGGCATGAGGCAGGAACCGAGGCGAGCGCCGTCGCCACCGCGTGCGAGCTCCTCTCGATCGCTCCGCGGCGTGAGGGCTTGGACATTGGCGTGCCAGCCCGGCGAGCCGCGCCGCAGCGAGCGAGGGTGGGGCGACGGCGGATCCGCTCGCGAGGAGGAGGGGACAGAGGAGACAGCGACCGCTAGCTCGGGACAAAGGTGCAGCGCTCGGGCGCGTACGCTCGAGCTATTGATTACTGCGGGTCGATTCTTAAAGAGGTCAGGGACTTTTTTACAAAAATTACATGACGGTGAACCCGACTGAATCAATCCGTGCTTTATTATTACTAGCACAAGACCCGTGCGTTGCTACGGGCAAAAGTATTCAACACAGTAAAGGAAAGCTAGTCACGGAGCTAATAAGAAAGTGCAGCCTGCATTCTTTTGACCAAAAGTATTCAACACACTTTTGGCTCTCACGTGTCGCTGCCTTTCCCGACCGGGCGACCGCGTCGGGTCGGGGAAGAGTACAGTTCGTGCCAATTTCAACGAATTCTCGACGCGATTCTCAAAAAAAAAAAAACGAATTCTCGACGCGTTCACAAAACAGCCTCCATCCGTGTATATGTATGGAGATAACGGGAATAGGATTTTAATTCTAAACTAGTACAAATGGCCGTGCGTTGCACCGGGCGAAGAAATGGAACAACCAGCTTCATGTGCCATTGTGCATCATTTTTTATATTCAATTTTAATAAACATCCATAATAAGGTTAAACCTGGAAAATTCTTTATTTTTAATAAAAGTTAACGTTTTCGTAAAAATCGAAACTCTTTTTAAGAATAGTTAACATTTTTGAAAATTGGAACATTTCTCTAGAAAAGCACATTTTTTGAACACATGTTTTTAATGAAAAGAATGTTTTGTTTTTTAGTTGTACATTTTTAGATGGACATTGTTTAACTCGATCAGGAACTGGTGGCGAAGGAAAGCAGCAAATGGGCCAACTGCAATACTTTAACTCGATCAGGAACAAGGACCGTGCTCTGCAACGACAAAAGGCCAGCTAATGGCCACGTTAAACTCAACACGGACGCGTCCTTCCTTCCGAGCACAGGCCAGAGGACTGCTGGTGCCGTGGCTTGAAACAACTCGGTGTCGTGGTTATAAGTCTGACAGTAGAATAGGGGGTAGGTATGAGGAGGCAAGATCCTATCTACGGTGAGGTTGTGCACGCAAGATTTACGAGTTCAGGCCCTTCTCGGAGGAAGTAACAGCCCTACGTCGCGGTGCCCGGGGGCTCGGTCGATTGGATTATGCGTGAAGTTACAGGGGGTGCGAACCCTTGTGCCTGAGGAGGGGGGTGGCTTATATAGAGTTCACCAGACCCCTCCAGCCCTCAGTTACACAGGATTCAATGTACATAAAGATAGGACGTTACTGGTAACGCCAGCAATAAAGGCATATAAATGATCATTAAGACTATGGAGTGAACGCCTGACCGTTGCCGTTCTGAGTGACTTTAGATCTTCTGTCTTCCGAGTGATTTCTGATGTGGTCGAGTGAGTACACTCCGGTCGAATGGAATTGGGTTTTCCGAGTGGAATACTTCTGGTCGAGTGAATGGTATTGTCCTTTGAATATCCCTGACTTTAAGGTAATGTCCTTGGGAAGAGTGTCTAGGTCAGGCCTATTACCCTACCCCAGGTACATGTCATCGTCATTAGCCCCCGAATGGTTCAGGGTTCGAGTGGAAAAAGGAGTTGAAGATGGTTCCGACCCAGTTTTCACGCTTCGGGAGCGTTTTGCTTAGATTAATGAACCACGTAACGACTTCGACTTCATTTTCAGTCGCCTTGATCCATTCCTAAATTGTCGAGTGAATTTTGTTGATAAGCTTCAATTGTGGACATGGTATGAGATCTTTGCTCTGCAGATATATACTGAGATGTACTCGATGCCCAACGGGGAGTAGATCCAGGAAGGAGAGGAGAGCGGAGGCGACAGCGGCGATTGGAACTCTGATGACGAGAGTGATGAAGAGCGCGAAGACTCGAGCAGTGGTGAGGAGGTCGATTCTCCACCTCGCGTGGAAAAGCGTTCCAAGCAGAAGCACGACCCAGCAAGTATCCGGGGTAAAGTGGCGGCACCGACTGGACAAACTTCGAAGCGCACTCGGACATCTTCTCCGGTGCCGACTGAGAAGGCTCCGAAGCAGCTCAAGACTGCGCCGTCAAAGCCACGGAAGGCCTTGCCCAAGATCAAGGTTGATGTTCCCGTCGCCTCTGCGTAAGTGTTTCGTTTTCACCCTTTGCTCCAAGAATCTTATATCAGTTGTCGACCCATTCTCTTGCTTGACCGAGTGAACCTTGAATTTTGCAGTGCTGCTACCTCTGGGACTTCTGCTTACAAAGATGATGATGACGAGGAGATAGAGGACGCGGTCACATCCAAAGCGGGTATGACTCCTGTTATCTTGTCTTTTCTTTGCTAACCACTTCTACAGTCGACTGAACTCTTGTGGTCGATTCTTTTGCAGCTCCGCAAAATGTTATTGAACTTCCAGATGACGATGAAGATGTGCCACAGAAGCTCGTGGGAAGGAGGAGCAGGACCTCGGGCAAAAAGGCACCAGCTAGCAAGACGCCTCAGTCGACGCCGGCGGCAGAACCAGCTATCCAGCAGCCCGGGGACCTCAACCGTGCTTCTGTTACTTTTGCGATTCCCTTGTCGAGTGGTCGTCCTTCAGCGTCGACTGCACAGGCCCCTGCTTCATCTATGCAACTTCATGCCTCAAGCTCTCAAGCTACTGCAGCTGATCCACCGTCTCCACTTTTCACTGCCCATCACGTCCCAGAGGACCAAGTGAGTGCTGCCAAGGAAGCCATACGCCAGGCAGGCATTATGATGGAGCAGATGAAAGTGGTGCGCGAGGCCAGTCAAGCTGCCTATGATGCCAGCTCAGCACTCCAGGCCAATGTCCAGGTTAGCTTACTTCCGACTGAACTCCATCTTGACGCTTGTTTTGTTAGGATATGATATTTAGAAACTGCTGCTTTATTATCCGTGGATGAGCGTTTTGGAACCTTAATTGCACACCCATTGTCAGTCTGTACACCCACTAGGTGTTTTAATTTCTGTTGAGTAGTTTTTCCACTTGAGTCGACTAGGTTGTGTCGATTGAATCTCTGAACCAATGGGGGCACGCTGAGTGCACCCACTGGGTGTAGTCCCCGGGACCGCCGTCGAATGTTTGATTCGGCAGGGGTCTTTGAACAGAACTTTTCCACTCGGTCTGAGCAGATCATGTCGAGTGGAACCTGGACCAGTGGGGGCACGCTGAGTGCACCCACTGGGTGTAGTCCCCGAGACCGCCGTCGAATGTTTGATTCGGCGGGGGTCTTTGAACAGAACTTTTCCACTCGGTCTGAGCAGATCATGTCGAGTGGAACCTGGACCAGTGGGGGCACGCTGAGTGCACCCACTGGGTGTAGTCCCCGAGACCGTAGTCGACTGCGGGCAGTCGGCTATGGTCTGAGTTTTTTTTTCTGACTGGACGGACCAAGTCAATTGAAAAGTCGAACCAGTGGGGGCACGCTGAGTGCACCCACTGGGTGTAGTCCCCGAGACTATTGTTGAATGTTTGATTCGGCAGTAGTCTTAGAACTCTTTGAACTTGTTACTTTATTGCTCGGAAGCAACCAATCTTTGTGTCTGCCGACTGACTATCTTCTGAACACAGAAATCTTGTGAACATGGAGCCCGGTTCGCTGACTTAGAGCAGAAGCAGATCCAGCTCAATCTTGATCTGGAGTTGGCTCAGAATAACTTGCAGAAGGCTAAGGATGACGCTGCTGGTAAGGAAAGCTTGTCGACTGGTTCTCTTGCCATCTTTTCTCCTCCTTTTTCTAATTCGAATGTTATTCTTTCTAGAAACAATGAGACGGGCTTTGAAGAAGAAGGACCTTGACCTTGCGGCTGCGAAGAAAACAGCAGAAGAAAAAACGGCACTCGCTGACCAAAAGCTGGCCTAAGTCGGAAAGTTGGAGGAAGAGAATACCAAGCTGAAGGCTGCTCTCGATGAAGCCAACAAAGAGGTAACTCGACTGAAGAAGGATAAAGGGACCCTGACTGACAAAGTGGAAGACATCACCCGCAAGAGGGACGAGCTAGAGAATTATCTGAGAGGACTCGCCAAGAAGTTATTCCTCATGCTTGAAGGTACTTTTCCCTGTCCGATTGATTTGCTTTTGTTGACTCATCATATAACTGTCGACTCATTATTTCTCTGTGAGTGCAGAATTCTGTCAAAACTTCGAGGAAGAGACTGGACGAGTCGAGACAAGCTTGGACCCCATCAACTCCCCTGTTAAAGATGAAGCTGCCATGAACGTGCTCCGACTGGAGTCTCGCCTTGCCAGCGCCATGAATTACCTTGCTCGACTGAAGGTTGCGGTGTCGCGGATCGACACGGCGCTCTGGCCAAGGAAAACGCTCCAAAATGACCTCGAGTCTTTGATGACTCGATTCAATGAGATTCCTGGTCGAGTGCAGGAATGGAAGAAGTCCTCTGCTCGATGCGGTGCCGACGTAGCTCTGTCCCTGGTTCGTGTTCATTGCAAGGAAGTCAAAGAAGAGAAGCTAGCAGCAATCAAGGTTGCCAATACCAAGAAACTTGACTTCCAGTCCTTCATGGAGACTTTTATTGCTGCTGCTACTCGAATTGCAGATGGAATCGACCTGGATGAGTTCGTCGAGCCTGCCAGCCCTCCTGCGGAGTGAACAAAAATTTTATGATCCGATTAAATTTGCCTCGGTATGCCGAGTGGTTTTGTAACCGTTAAACTCCTTCGGGCCTGATGCCCGAGTACTGTAATCTGCGGTCCGGAACCTCATGGGATTTGTCCGAACTTAGTTTTTCCTTAAATATGCTTGTTTTTATTTCCGAGTGGAACTTGTATCTTCACTCGGAACAGACTTTTGTTCTTGTGATGCAATTCTGAGGAGAGGATCGCGGACGACCTGCACCTCGTCATCCTTGTAGATCAGGATGGAGCACACATTGTACTTGTGGCGTAGCTCTGAAGAGAAGGTCGCAGTCGACCTGCACCTCGTCGTCCTTGCGGATCAGGATGGAGCGCACATTGTATTTGTGGCGTAGCTCTGAAGAGAAGGTCGCAGACGACCGGCACTTCATTGTCCTGACGGATCAGGATGGAGCGTGTTTTAACTTAGGCGAGTACAGAACTACAGCTAAGCCCCTGAGCGAGAGGGTTACTCTTCACTCGGTGGGATTTTTCAAACTTAGGCGAGTACGGAACTGCAGCTAAGCCCCCGAGTGAGAGGGTTGCTCTTCACTCGGCGGGATTTTACAAACTTAGGCGAGTACAGGACTGCAGCTAAGCCTCCGAGTGAGAGGGTTGCTAATCACTCAGTAGGATTTTTTAAACTTAGGCGAGTACAGGATTGCAGCTAAGCCCCCGAGTGAGAGGGTTGCTCATCACTCGGGAGGATTTTACAAACTTAGGCGAGTACAGGACTGCAGCTAAGCCCCCGGAGTGAGAGGGTTGCTCATCACTTGGTAGGATTTTTTGAACTTAGGCGAATCGGATTCGCGGCTAAGCCACCCACTGGGGGATTTTGGACACATGTATTAGTAACAACAATCATTTAGGAGACTGTAAAACCATGTCTTTGATAAACGACTGAAAGGTACTCCTATTACATCTCATCAGTCTGAACACTTAAGTATAAAAACGGCGGAGTAGCTCCGCATTCCAGCGCGTGACTCGTCTTTATTCTGCTCCACATTGTGAGGTGATACGCTCCGTTGTGGAGCACCTTGGTGACGATGAAGGGACCTTCCCAAGCGGGGGCAAGTTTGTGAGGCCGTTGCTGGTCCACTCGAAGCACAGGTCCCCTTCCTGAAATGCTCGACCCTTCACATTCTGGCATTATCATGAAGGTCTTGCTGATAAATGGTCGATCGGATCAAGGCCATTTCTCTTTCTTCTTCTTCCAAAAATCAACAGCGTCTTCTCGAGCCCGTTCTGCTTCGGCTTCTGAAAAAAGTTCTACTCGGGGTGCATTGTGAAGCAAGTCACTCGGCAGCACAGCCTCAGCCCCATAGACCATGAAGAAGGGGGTTCGACCGGTCGACCGATTTGGTGTTGTTCTCAATCCCCAAAGGACTGACGGTAGCTCATCTACCCAAGCGTCGGCTGCATGCTTGAGGTCGCGCATCAATCGAGGTTTCACAGCCCTTTGAGAATCAAACCGTTTGCTCTTTCTGCTTGTCCATTCGACTGAGGGTGGGCGACTGAAGCATAGTCGACCCGAGTACCTTGGGAAGCGCAGAAAGCTCGGAACTCATCTGAATCAAAGTTTGACCCATTATCCGTGATGATGCTGTGCGGAACTCCATATCTAAATGTTAACCCTCTGATGAAGCTGACAGCAGTACTTGCTTCCGTTTTTGATAGGTTTAGCTTCAATCCATTTATTGAACTTGTCGACTGCTACAAGCACATGGGTGAAGCCACTCCTGCCAGTCCTCAGAGGTCCGACCATATCTAATCCCCAAACAGCAAATGGCCAGGCAAGTGGAATAGTCTTCAAGGCTGAAGCAGGTTTGTGGGCCATGTTGGAGTAGAACTGACAGCCCTCGCACTTGTCAACTATTTCCTTTGCCATCTCATTGCCCGTGCCCAGTAAAACCCTGCTCGGTATACTTTGGCCACGATGGTCCGAGAGGACGCATGGTGACCACAGGTCCCTGAGTGGATACATTGAGGATCATTCGGCCTTCTTCTGGAGTGATGCATTTCTGAACGACCCCAGTAACACTCTCTCTGTAGAGCTGTCCACCCATTACCGGTGAAGCTTGGATCGACGACAATCTGACGAGCCTCTTCTTCATCCTCTGGAAGCTCTTTCCTGAGAATAATGCAATATATGGCACTGTCCAATCGGGAATGACGACCAAAACCTCCATGATCAGTCGACCACAGCTGGATTTCAACTTCAGTCGGATCAGTGGAGCTCTTAGGCTGTGGGGCTCTTGAGTGAAGGGATCTTCTTGAACTGATGGTGCGTGAATATGCTCCAAAACACATTGCTCGGGAATAGGCTCCCCGCTTGGAACCTATTTTCGCCAAGTCATCAGCTGCTTGATTCTTCAGTCGGGTATATGTTGGAGCTCTAGCCCTTAAAACTTCTTTTCTAACTTTCTCACTGCATTGCAATAGCCAGTCTATCTGGGCTCCTGATGTCCCCCTCCTTCATCACTTGATTAACCACTAAATCTGAGTCGCCGTAAACCATTAGGCGACGGACGCCGAGTGAAATGGCCATACGCAACCCGTCAGAAGTGCCTCATATTCAGCTTCATTGTTGGAGGATCAAAGTGAATCTGGAGAACATAACTGAGGCTGTCGCCTCGTGGAGATACCAGGACTACCTCAGCGCCTGAACCATTCAACACTCTTGGACCCGTCGAAGAACATAGTCCAATGTTCCGACTGTATCTGGTCGGTAGCTGCTGTTAAACCCACTCGACGAGGAAATATGCTATTGCTTGAGATTTGATCGCTTTCTTTGCCTCAAACTTGATACCCAGCGGAAGGAGTTCAATCGCCCACTTTGCCACTTGACCAGTTGCATCTCTGTGTTTCAAAATTTCTGACACACGTCGCTGACGACTGTAATCGAATGATCTGAGAAGTAATGTGCAACCTTCTTTGTGGTCAAGTAAATTCCATAGACAACTTCTGATAATGTGGATATCTCTGCTTGGATGGGGTTAAGACTTCAGAAATATAGTACACTGGGCATTGAACCTTGTAGGTTTTACCTTCTTCTTCCCGCTCGACCGTGAGTACTGTACTGACAACCTGTCCAGTGGCTGCTACATAAAGCAGTAAAGGCTCTTTGCTGATTGGAGCAGCAAGCACGCCGCTGGGTGGAAAGCAGGACTTTGAGCTCTTCAAACGCTGGCGTCAGCTTCAGGAGTCCACTCGAACTTATCAGACTTCTTCATCATTCGGTAAAGAGGCAATTTTGGGGGTTTCTAGTGCTTTGTGTTGTCCTGTTCAAAAAGGTCATTTTTGGTCAATTTTGATGTGATGAATTAGCTTTGTTGTTGCAGGAGCAAGAAGTGGGAAGTTCTCAGTGCAGTTTCATCACGGTGGTTTTTTCATGGGTGAAGGAAGCAATAGAGCTTATGTTGATGACATCAAGTTTGGTATGACAGTTTGGATAAGCTCACCTGGTCTCCAATAATGGTGGAACATCTAGTAGAAGAGACTGGCTGGGAGATGGCAGGCAGGTTGAAGGCATATTATCAAATCCCAATACTTGACATTACTAGGAATTCTTTGAGACTTATCAGTTCTGAGGAAGATACTGATCAAGTGATGAAATTTCTGTCTTTGGGCATCATTTCTTCAGTTTTATCTTGATCATGATGACACCTTGATTACTAAGAAGGTTGTTGATGATGTGATCCAATTTCCAAGGCTCAACTTCCACCAGTGTTTAGCCCTTCAAAAGATGGTACTAATCCTTAGAGTAGCAAGCCTGGAAATTCAGAAGAAGACTGCCCTATACCAATTCTGGTTGTCTATCCAAATAATGTGCTAGACAGGGAAGAAGATGGCAATCCATTCATTTTTGTAAGAAGGCAGTGCACATTTGGTGAAGGAGCAGAGGAGAATGCAGAGCAACAAGGACAACAGGGCAACATGAAGATGTAGAGCAACATGAAGATGCAGAGCGTAGGGCAAGAAGGAGAAGCAGAGCCACTGAAGATGCACAGCAGTAGAGCAACAAAGAGAAGCAGAGCAACATGCAGTAGAGAAAGATGCAAAGCACATCAATTGAGGAGCACCGAGAGCAAAGAGAGATGTTTTGAAGGCAATGTAGGAACAGATAGTGACTCAGATGACAGTGACTTTGATCCTGGTGACATGGTAGATAGTGACTTTGAAATCAGTGATGGAGATGATGACCTTTATGCTGACGACGTGGATGAGGATGAACCAGTTCAGAGGAAGGAAGGTGAAGCAGAAAACACAACTATTGCAAAAGATAAAGGTTTGGTGCCAACCCAACAGATACTTTCGGAGATACCCGTAGTGCACCTTTATAGCCACCCAGTTACGTTGTGACGTTTGGTGCACCCAAAGCACTCCTACGGTATCCGGGAGTTGCACAATCTCATGGTCCAAGGAAAAGTTACTTGACATTGGAAAAGCTTTAGCAAACGAACTACACGATCTAGTGCTAGGCTTAGGATTGGGTCTTGTCCATCACATCATTCTCCTAATGATGTGATCCCGTTATCAATGACATCCAATGTCCATGGTCAGGAAACCGTAACCATCTATTGATCAACGAGCTAGTCAACTAGAGGCTTACTAGGGACATGTTGTGGTCTATGTATTCACACATGTATTACGATTTCCGGATAACACAATTATAGCATGAATAACAGACAATTATCATGAACAAGGAAATATAATAATAACCATTTTATTATTGCCTCTAGGGCATATTTCCAACACTAAGCCCCCGAGTGAGAGGGTTGCTCATCACTCGGTAGGATTTTACAAACTTAGGCGAGTACAGGACTGCAGCTAAGCCTCCGAGTGAGAGGGTTGCTCATCACTCGGTAGGATTTTTTAAACTTAGGCAAGTACAGCACTGCAGCTAAGCCCCCGAGTGAGAGGGTTGCTCATCACTCGGTAGGATTTTACAAACTTAGGCGAGTACAGGACTGCAGCTAAGCCTCCGAGTGAGAGGGTTGCTCATCACTCGGTAGGGTTTTACAAACTTAGGCGAGTACAGGACCTGCATGCTCAGCCCTCCGGTTGAGAGGGTTGCTCATCACTCGGTAGGATTTTTTAAACTTAGGCGAGTACAGACTGCAGCTAGCCCCAGTGAGAGGGTTTGCTCATCACTCGGTAGGATTTTAAACTTAGGCGAGTACAGGACTGCAGCTAAGCCTCCGAGTGAGAGGGTTGCTAATCACTCGTAGATTTTTTAAACTTAGGCGAGTACAGGATTGCAGCTAAGCCCCCGAGTGAGAGGTTGCTCATCACTCGGGAGATTTTACAAACTTAGGCGAGTACAGGACTGCAGCTAAGCCCCCGATGATGAGGGTTGCTCATCACTTGGTAGGATTTTTTGAACTTAGGCGAATCGGATTCGCGGCTAAGCCACCCACTGGGGGATTTTGGACACATGTATTAGTAACAACAATCATTTAGGAGACTGTAAAACCATGTCTTTGATAAACGAACTGAAAGGTACTCCTTATTACATCTCATCAGTCTGAACACTTAAGTATAAAAACGGCGGAGTAGCTCCGCATTCCAAGCGCGTGACTCGTCTTTATTCTGCTCCACATTGTAGAGGTGATACGCTCCGTTGTGGAGCACCTTGGTGACGATGAAGGGACCTTCCCAAGCGGGGGCAAGTTTGTGAGGCCGTTGCTGGTCCACTCGAAGCACAAGGTCCCCTTCCTGAAATGCTCGACCCTTCACATTTCTGGCATATAATCGATGAAGGTCTTGCTGATAAATGGTCGATCGGATCAAGGCCATTTCTCTTTCTTCTTCCAAAAGATCAACAGCGTCTTCTCGAGCCCGTTCTGCTTCGGCTTCTGAAAAAAGTTCTACTCGGGGTGCATTGTGAAGCAAGTCACTCGGCAGCACAGCCTCAGCCCCATAGACCATGAAGAAGGGGGTTCGACCGGTCGACCGATTTGGTGTTGTTCTCAATCCCCAAAGGACTGACGGTAGCTCATCTACCCAAGCGTCGGCTGCATGCTTGAGGTCGCGCATCAATCGAGGTTTCAGCCCTTTGAGAATCAAACCGTTTGCTCTTTCTGCTTGTCCATTCGACTGAGGGTGGGCGACTGAAGCATAGTCGACCCGAGTACCTTGGGAAGCGCAGAAAGCTCGGAACTCATCTGAATCAAAGTTTGACCCATTATCCGTGATGATGCTGTGCGGAACTCCATATCTAAATGTTAACCCTCTGATGAAGCTGACAGCAGTACTTGCTTCCAGGTTTTTGATAGGTTTAGCTTCAATCCATTTAGTGAACTTGTCGACTGCTACAAGCACATGGGTGAAGCCACTCCTGCCAGTCCTCAGAGGTCCGACCATATCTAATCCCCAAACAGCAAATGGCCAGGCAAGTGGAATAGTCTTCAAGGCTGAAGCAGGTTTGTGGGACATGTTGGAGTAGAACTGACAGCCCTCGCACTTGTCAACTATTTCCTTTGCCATCTCATTTGCCCGTGCCCAGTAAAACCCTGCTCGGTATACTTTGGCCACGATGGTCCGAGAGGACGCATGGTGACCACAGGTCCCTGAGTGGATATCATTGAGGATCATTCGGCCTTCTTCTGGAGTGATGCATTTCTGAACGACCCCAGTAACACTCTCTCTGTAGAGCTGTCCACCCATTACCGTGAAGGCTTTGGATCGACGGACAATCTGACGAGCCTCTTCTTCATCCTCTGGAAGCTCTTTCCTGAGAATATATGCAATATATGGCACTGTCCAATCGGGAATGACGACCAAAACCTCCATGATCAAGTCGACCACAGCTGGGATTTCAACTTCAGTCGGATCAGTGGAGCTCTTAGGCTGTGGGGGCTCTTGAGTGAAGGGATCTTCTTGAACTGATGGTGCGTGAATATGCTCCAAAAACACATTGCTGGGAATAGGCTCCCGCTTGGAACCTATTTTCGCCAAGTCATCAGCTGCTTGATTCTTCAGTCGGGGTATATGTTGGAGCTCTAGCCCTTAAAACTTCTTTTCTAACTTTCTCACTGCATTGCAATAGCCAGTCATAGCTGGGCTCCTGATGTCCCACTCCTTCATCACTTGATTAACCACTAAATCTGAGTCGCCGTAAACCATTAGGCGACGGACGCCGAGTGAAATGGCCATACGCAACCCGTACAGAAGTGCCTCATATTCAGCTTCATTGTTGGAGGAATCAAAGTGAATCTGGAGAACATAACTGAGGCTGTCGCCTCGTGGAGATACCAGGACTACCTCAGCGCCTGAACCATTCAACATCTTGGACCCGTCGAAGAACATAGTCCAATGTTCCGACTGTATCTGGGTCGGTAGCTGCTGTTCAACCCACTCGACGAGGAAATATGCTATTGCTTGAGATTTGATCGCTTTCTTTGCCTCAAACTTGATATCCAGCGGAAGGAGTTCAATCGCCCACTTTGCCACTTGACCAGTTGCATCTCTGTTGTTCAAAATTTCTGACAACGGAGCGTCGCTGACGACTGTAATCGAATGATCTGAGAAGTAATGTGCAACCTTCTTTGTGGTCAAGTAAATTCCATAGACAAGCTTCTGATAATGTGGATATCTCTGCTTGGATGGGGTTAAGACTTCAGAAATATAGTACACTGGGCATTGAACCTTGTAGGTTTTACCTTCTTCTTCCCGCTCGACCGTGAGTACTGTACTGACAACCTGTCCAGTGGCTGCTACATAAAGCAGTAAAGGCTCTTTGCTGATTGGAGCAGCAAGCACCGGCTGGGTGGAAAGCAGGACTTTGAGCTCTTCAAACGCTGCGTCAGCTTCAGGAGTCCACTCGAACTTATCAGACTTCTTCATCAGTCGGTAAAGAGGCAATTTTGGGGGTTTCTAGTGCTTTGTGTTGTCCTGTTCAAAAAGGTCATTTTTTGGTCAATTTTGATGTGATGAATTATGCTTTGTTGTTGCAGGAGCAAGAAGTGGGAAGTTCTCAGTGCAGTTTCATCACGGTGGTTTTTTCATGGGTGAAGGAAGCAATAGAGCTTATGTTGATGGACATCAAGTTTGGTATGACAGTTTGGATAAGCTCACCTGGTCTCCAATAATGGTGGAACATCTAGTAGAAGAGACTGGCTGGGAGATGGCAGGCAGGTTGAAGGCATATTATCAAATCCCAATACTTGACATTACTAGGAATTCTTTGAGACTTATCAGTTCTGAGGAAGATACTGATCAAGTGATGAAATTTCTGTCTATTGGGCATCATTTCTTCAGTATTTATCTTGATCATGATGACACCTTGATTACTAAGAAGGTTGTTGATGATGTGATCCAATTTCCAAGGGCTCAACTTCCACCAGTGTTTAGCCCTTCAAAAGATGGTACTAATCCTTAGAGTAGCAAGCCTGGAAATTCAGAAGAAGACTGCCCTATACCAATTCTGGTTGTCTATCCAAATAATGTGCTAGACAGGGAAGAAGATGGCAATCCATTCATGTTTGTAAGAAGGCAGTGCACATTTGGTGAAGGAGCAGAGGAGAATGCAGAGCAACAAGGACAAGCAGGGCAACATGAAGATGTAGAGCAACATGAAGATGCAGAGCATGTAGGGCAAGAAGGAGAAGCAGAGCCACATGAAGATGCACAGCAAGTAGAGCAACAAAGAGAAGCAGAGCAACATGCAGTAGAGAAAGATGCAGAAGCACATCAATTGAGGAGCACCAGAGCAAAGAAGAGATGTTTTGAAGGCAATGTAGGAACAGATAGTGACTCAGATGACAGTGACTTTGATCCTGGTGACATGGTAGATAGTGACTTTGAAATCAGTGATGGAGATGATGACCTTTATGCTGACGACGTGGATGAGGATGAACCAGTTCAGAGGAAGGAGAAGGTGAAGCAGAAAACAGCAACTATTGCAAAAGATAAAGGAGTTGTAGGGGAAGGAAAGGAAGAAAACATGTCAGATTATGAATCTGTAGGTGAAGATCTTTGGGCACCTGATTCAGATGATGAAATACAAACCAAATTTAGAGCTTTTAGAAAGGAGGATTTGACTTGTCCAAAATTTCATGTTGGACAAGTGTTTGAAAATGTTGATTTGCTTAGGAAAGCAATTAAGGAATACAGCTGCAAGAACAGAGTTGATGTCAAGTTACCAGTGAATGACAGGAAGAGAGTCAAAGCAGTCTATGATGATGATTGTACTTGGTATTTGTGGGCTTCTTATGGCAGCAGGACAAAATGTTTCATGGTGAATAAATATGTTGAAGAACATAGTTGCTGCAAAAAATGGAAAATCAAGGCTTTCATAGCACCTTTTCTAGCCAGGAAGTACCTTGAGAGTTGCAGTAGGAATAGATCCAAATAATTGCATATTCCCCATAGCAATAGGTGTTGTGGAAGTGGAGGACAAGCCTAACTGGGTTTGGTTTCTTGAGAGGCTGAAGAGGGATCTTGGTATTATCAACACATCCCCATGGACAGTAATGTCTGACAAGCAAAAGGTATATGCAACCACATTGCCTGATGGTCTAATTAAATTTGTGTACTTGAGTACATTTGTTTAACACTTTCTGTATTGGTCTATATTGTTTTTAGGGCCTGATAAATGCTGTCACTGAAGTATTCCCTGAGTCAGAACATAGGTTCTGTGTCAGGCATATGTGGAAGAATTTCCAACAGCTGTACAAAGGTGATGCTTTGAAAAATCAATTGTGGAAGATAGCTAGGAGCACAACAATTATTAAGTATGAGCAGTACATGGTTGAGATGAAGGTGCTGAATGACGGTGCATACAACTGGTTGAAAGAGTTGGAGCCAAACACTTGGGTGAGGGCTTTCCAAAGTGACATACCTAAGTGTGACATTCTGCTCAACAATTTGTGTGAGGTGTTGAACAAGTAAGTTCCAATGCTTTCCTCTCACTCTTTTTAACATAAGATGCAATGCTTTCCTATCACTGTTGTTAACATAACATGCAATGCTTGTGCAGATATATCTTGGAGGCAAGAGAATTGCCAATTCTTTCAATGTTTGAGAGGATCAAGTAACAGTGGACTGCAAGGCACTACACTAAGCATTGTGAGGGTGGGAAGATGAAAGGAGTAATGTGCCCTAAGATTAAGAAACTTGTTGACAAGCTGACAGAGTTGGCCAACACATGTTATGTGTATGAATCAGGAGATGGAGTGTTTCAAGTGGGGGATAGAGGAACAGATTACATAGTAGACTGGCACACCAAGTCCTGTAGCTGCATGAGATGGCAAAAAAGTGGAGTGACTTGCATACATGTTATAGCATGCTGTAGGAATGAGAGAGTAGATCCACTAAACTTAGTGGATCAATGCTACTCAGTGTCCATGTTCAAGAAGGCTTATAGCAACATCATCCACCCTTGCAAGGACATCACTGAGTGGGAGAAGATGAATGGGCCTGAAATTAATCCACCAGACTACCAGAAGCATGTTGGAAGGCCTTGCAAAAGTAGAAGGAAGGGACCAGAAGAGATTATTTGTAGTAATGGAGGCAGGAGGATGTCAAGGCATGGTGTCATCATGGACTACAGTTACTGTGGTGAGCCTGACCACAACATCAAGGGATGCAAATATATGAAAGCTGGTCTACCACCTCCCAATGCACAAGCTCCTCCACCCCAATCTGATGCCAATTTGGAAGCTTCACAAGCTACTATGGAGCAACAGCCACCTCCAGAACAAGCCCAGGTAACTGTCTTTTGTTCTACACAACCTCTAGAAGATCTTATGGAGCAGTAGACTCTAACAAGCTTTTTGTTTGATGAGCAGCAGGCCAACACAAGTGCAGAGACCTATACAGTAGTTAAAGATCTTATGGTGGATCACATGCTTCAACAGGTAATTTAAACATGAGTACTCTTTAAACATATTGTACTTGTTGCATTACTTGCTCTGTTTCAGTCATGCTTTAGTGACATAGTTACTTTCCATTTGTTGACACTTGACATGTGTATGTACAGAGGCCATTGCCTAGAGTGCTTCAGCAGACACCAATCCCAGAATCAACATTCTTAACAAATGCACAGGCAATGCTGAAGCAGGCCCAAACAAGCACTAACACAATCAGGCAGGGAGAGCTAGCTAAGAAGATGCTGGCCATGAAGCAGCAAAGAGAGAAGGAACTTGAAGACAGGAAGCAAGCTATACCAGGGGCAAGGATAGAAGCAGAGTTGAAGAAAGCAGAAGAGGCTGCTAGAAGAAGGCATGACAAAGCAGAAAAGAAGGCTAGAGAAGCTGAGAAGAAGAGAGAGGCAGCTGCACAGAAGAAGGAAGCAATGGCAATCCTGAGGCAGGCAAGAGCATAAACAAGGCAGATAATAGTGGAGGCACAAAGAGAGCTTTCTGCTGAGAGGATGGAGAAACTAGCTACTGAGAAGAAGGCACAAAAGGAGGCTGCTGCTGCAAAGAAACTAGAAGAGAAGAAAGCCAGTGCTGCACAGAAGGAAGCAGAGAGACAAGCACTTCTAGCAAAGAAGCAGGAAGAGAAACAAGCCCTTGCTGCAAAGAAAGAAGCAGAGAGACAAGCCCTTGCATCAAAGAAGGAGCAGCTGAGGAAACAAGCACAAAAAAGGGCATTTCCAAACATGGAGGAAGCTGGGCATGTGCCACAAAGATCAAGCATGTTTGACATCTTTAGATGATCTATGAGACTGTTTGTCTTGTTTTAGCAAGAGTACTCTTTTAGCAATGTAAAATATGACTGTTTTCCCTTTCTTGTTATCTCAAGATCTTATGGTACTCTATTTTGAGTAGTGCTAATGCTGATGCACTACAGAATCTATATTTTGGTATGAAAACTGTCTTGTCTGTCTACCCATTCTTGTCATTTTATTGTTGAAGTCAATACTGCTTCCACATTACATTCTTGCTGCCATTCTTTCCATTTCATAAAGATGATATGATACAGTACCCATTCTCATTTCACAATTATCATGTCAGAAAGATAACAGAATATAAAGACAATGTTTCCATTAAAGATAGATCACTTCATACATTTCTGGCCTTTACAACCATAACATTTGATACAACCAAACTGACTTCATAGCTATGTACTAACATTAAACTACTGAAAGTACTGAACATACTAATGCTACTGAAAGTACTTAACATACTATTGCTACTGAAGCTGGTCTTCACTTCTCCACTACCAAAATGAGCACTTGTCTTCATCACTTCTTCTTCTTCTTCTACAGTACTCCTTCATCACTTCTTCTGTTGTAGAGAGCACTTGTCCTCACTTCTTCATCAACATAAGAACACAAAGGGCACACAACAGCATCACACTACCTAACAGAAGCTTCAGCAGCACCAAGATCTTTGCACCTAATCCAATCAATGCACTATCTTGGTGCCTGCTCATGTTCTGCTGCAGAGAGCCAGGCCTTGCCAAAGCAGCTCTATTAGTTGCCAGTTGAGCTGCAATCCTTCTCCTTTCATTCCTAGCCCTGATGAGTTCTTCCCTCCTCTCCTCTGTTGCTCCAACGACATCAACAACTTGGTTCCCAACCAAGAAATGAGCATCCGCTAGGTACGCAACATATTCCATCTCCCAAAACCAGAAATCACACCCAGTAGGCTGCAAACCAAGAGCAAAAATGTGAACTTTGACCACCGAGAGGGGAAAACTGCTACCAAGAACAAAATCAACTCAAGTTACTTACGGAGTGATTGGGACATCTGTAGAACACCCAGCCCTCGTGATCCTGTGTGTTCGAAACGTGGTACCCCACCGTCGCCTGGCAGTGAGGACATGGGATGAGTGGCACCACCACTGTCCGGCTGCGGAGACCTGACCGGGCAAAACTAGCAGAAGACATGGCCAAGTCATCGTCGGGGGCGAGGGCAGGATGGGCGCGCGGCGGCGAGGACAGGATGGGCACGCGGCGGCGAGGACTAGGGATAGGTGTGAACTAGGGATTTGGACTAGAATTGGGGATTTCTATCTGAACGGCTTTTTTGCAAACACGCCCTCCCGCAAAAGGGCACTTTAACATAAATCCTCTGCCCGCCTACGTGGAGCTCGTGGACTAGTCAAATATGCGGCGTACGAGCGGTCTACGGCGCACAGTGACCGTATTTTCACTGTTCACCATACACAGTGACCGTATTGCGTGAGTTCTTGTGTACAGTGACCAAAGTGACCGCGCGATGCAAGTCGAGGTACCGCCGATGAATTTTACTCTTCTAAATACATGCCTTGCACTACGTTTTGAAAGTGATTCCGGTCAACCTCGACGCCAGACCAGTTTGCCGCGTCGGGCTCAACCCAGGAAAAATAAGCTTAGTTTGCTGGTAAGGAACGGATATGCTAAATTGAATGTGGATGTTGGATTTGATATGGATACACTTGAAGGATTGGTGGGAGCGGTCCTTCGCGATCACAACGGCGCGTCCATTGTTGCTGCAAATGAAAAAAAATAGACATATGCCTTGAGCAGAATCTGTTGCGGTTAGATTTGGAATGAATCTAGCCCGTGCTGTTGGTCGTAGCAAGATTGGAATCAACTCCGATGGTGTACATGTGGTTGAAGCTCTAAAGGAGCGCAATTATTCTTTGGTTGTTAGTGCTATATTCGATGATTGTTAATTCATGTCATTAGATTTCAATCAGGGAAACCTTTCTGTACGACACGCTGACCGAGTGATTCGGCCGGTCGCACGCCGCGCGTTCGATCCAACTGCCCACGCGCATTCTCTGCCACACATTGCTTTCTCCCATCTCAACCTTATCTCCTCCGCATCACTCTGCCCCGCCTCCCCGGCCATAGCCCCAACAGCTCCGAGCACTCTTCCCTTTCGCACCTCGCGCTGCACCTCCTCCATGGGGTGCTGCTCCCATGCGCCGCAGGTCCTCGACTGCGAGCTCACATGTCAGGGCGGCCATGGATTATGAGCTTTTTGGGGCAGATGGCGATTGAGGGCGACTCGAGCTGCTATGGGCGATGCCGTTGCGTATTGCTACGGGGAGAAATCTCATCGGTGCTACCACGGCTGTCATCGGAGCTGCCACGGCTGCGGTGGTGGGGGAAGTTTCCAGCGATGTGCACGACCGGCGGTGCTACAACAACCGGCACAGAAGCTGCAACCGGTAGCACGAGTTGCTAGGACCGGTGGCAGAATTTGCTACCTGGGAGCATGATGGTAATGGATAAGACAGGGCCGGACACCGTGGTGCTACAACCAGGATCCGGCGTTGCTGGAATGGGTACCGCCATTTGCTACAATCGACAATCATGCATCATCGGAGACGACGACGCCGCATGCTAGAATCGTCCACCTCCGATTTTACAACCAGCATTCAAGGAAGCTACAACCGCTTCTGTCAAAAGCTTCAACCAGTGACGACAGATGCTGGGGCTAGCCACTGCCAGCAGCAAAAAAGCGACAACCGACAGAGAAGAAAGCTACAACTGGCGTCAAAAAAAGCTTCAATCAATGTAGACGGAAGTTGGGGCCGATGACTGCCAAGCAAAATAGCTACAGCCAATGTAGAAAAAGCTACAACCAGCCACGGAAAAGTTTCAACCAGAGACGCCGGAAAGCAACGGGGCGACGGCGAAAGCTGCAAGCAGCTACGGAAAAAGCTTCAACCAGTGGGCGTGCCAACAATGGTGCCAGCAGCGCGGGCGTGGAGCGGCGGATGATGCTCGGGCAGTGCTGCGACCAATCGGTGGGAGAAGTTGTGCCCGGCCGATGACAAAACTGCAGCCCCCCACCCGTCGGTGCTTCGAACGGCAAGCATGAGCGGCGTGAGGCCGACGAGGTTAGCATGGGTGGCCATCGAAGAAAAGCGGCGAAGGGCGAGCTCGATTGACACGGGGCGGCCGGCGAGCATGGGAGGGCGAGCGCGAACGCCGGTGGTGCGAGCGGCCAGCGAGCATGGGAGGGCGAGCGTGAACGCCGTTGGTGCGAGCGGTCGGCAAGCGAGGGTGGCCACCGAACGCGGGATTCCGTTTTATGCGTCTGCGTTGACGAAGAGAGATGAATCGGAGGGTGTTGCGTGATTCAATCATAGGGCTGGTAGCAGACCGGCCGAAAGTTTCGGCCGGCGCACCGGCGCCCAGTAGTGGCCTTTCAATCATGTCATTTGTGAACATTGTAATAGAGAGAGCAATCAAGTAGCTCACGAATTGGTTAGTTTAGCTAAGTTTTCTCCCCCTGGCTGTTGGATGGATACTGCCCCTAGTGCGGTTATTCCCTTTCTTGTAAGTGATGCCACTATTTTGATCAATGAATAAAGGAGGAGATAGTTGTAAAAAAACATGTAACTGTATTATGTCCATCGTATGATTGTCAGGGCTCCTCAAGGCCAACCAAACGTTGCGGGTGTGCCGACCGTCATCGTTCTGGAGCGGGGGGGGGGGGGGGCGACGGTGAAGCGGTGGAGCTGGTGCCAGGGCGCAGAAGCCAGGTGCCGTACTATGTCCATCATTCTGGACGACGGCGATGATGAGGAGATGGTGGGTAATGTGGTCGGGCCGGAGTTGGATGGCTACAAGGCCAAGGGTCGCCGCGGCTAGGATGTAGCGGCTTTGTAAGCTTGATTTACCCCGGCCCCAACCCCTTGTATGCAAACCCCGTTTGAACCCTAAAATCAATCGGTATTACCTAAATCCAGATGTGGTTGTGAATTCCCTTTCGACCCCCCACATTCAATCAGACCCCTAGCACATGAATCGAATGTGGAAATGGAATCAAATACGCGAATTGAATGCGAAAATTGAGAGCGAGGAGGTGAAACAGAGAGCTTACCGCCATAGCCAAACTCCTGCAGGTGAGGTGAGCCTTCTGGTGATTGGCGCTGATACTCGCCTTGCAGTTCTTCGCTTTGCTGATCGTAGTTGCCGGTGTGATAGTGGGGAGAGAGAGGGGGTGAGCATAATTATGTCGGCGCTTCGAGAAACAACGTGACGTCTCGAACCTGCTCGTCGCGTGCAGCCACCACCGACCACGTGTCTGGAGTTGCATCCCGTGGGCTTGGCTGTGAAAAAACTACCGATTCAGCCGTTCCTGGTGGGTCTGGCTCGGGAGTGCTTTAAGATTTGTGCTATGCAGACTAAACAGTGAATGCAGCCGTACGAGATAGCCAACTGGGACTAGTTGGAATGTATGTGATACGTCCATTTTGCATCATGTTTACCTACTGTTATTTATAATGTTTTTATGCATAATAATGCTTTTTGGAGTAATTCTAATGCCTTTTCTCTCATAATATGCAAGGTTCACATAAAGAGGGAGAATTCCGGCAGCTGAAAATCTGGACCTGAAAAAGCTACGTTAGGCCACCTATTCTACACAACTCCAAATGAGCTGAAACTTCACGAGGAATTTTTATGGAATAAATAAGAAATACTGGAGCAAATAACTACCGGAGGGGGGCCACCTGGTGAGCACAAGAAACCAGGGCGCGTCAGGCCCCCCGAGCGCGCCCTGGTGGGTTGTGCTCAGCCCAGCCCACCTCCGGTGCCCATCTTCTGGTATATAAGTCATTTTGACCTAGAAAAAAAATAAGGGAAGGACTTTTGGGATGAAGCGTCGCCGTCTCGAGGCGGAACTTGGGCAGGAGCACTTTTGCCCTCCGGCGGAGCGGTTCCGCCGGGGGAACTTCCCTCCTGGAGGGGGAAATCATCGTCATCATCATCACCAAAAACTCTCCCATCTTGGGGAGGGCAATCTCCATCAACATCTTCAACAGCACCATCTCCTCTCAAACCCTAGTTCATCTCTTGTGTTCAATCTTTGTATCGGAACTATAGATTGGTACTTGTGGGTGACTAGTAGTGTTGATTACATCTTGTAGTTGATTACTATATGGTTTATTTGGTGGAAGATTATATGTTCAGATCCAATATGCTATTTAATACCCCTCTGATCATGAGCATGTTTATCACTTGTGAGTAGTTACTTTTGTTCTTGAGGTCACGGGAGAAATCATATTGCAAGTAATCAAGTGAACTTTATATGTGTTCGATATTTTGATAGTATGTATGTTGTGATTCCCTTAGTGGTGTCATGTGAACGTCAACTACATGACACTTCACCATATTTGAGCCTAAGGGAATGCATTGTGGGGTAGTTATTCGATGATGGGTTGCGAGAGTGACAGAAGCTTAAACCCTAGTTTATGCGCTATTCCGTAAGGGACCGATTGGATCCAAAAGTTTAATGCTATGGTTAGAATTTATTCTTAATACTTTTCTCATAGTTGTGGATGCTTGCGAGGGGGTTAATCATAAGTAGGATGTTTGTTCAAGTAAGAACAGCACCTAAGCACCGGTCCACCCACATATCAAATTATCAAAGTAGCGAACACAAATCAAACCAACATGGTGAAAGTGACTAGATGAAATTCCCGTGTACCCTCAAGAACGCTTTGCTTATCATAAGAGACCGTTTTGGCCTGTCCTTTGCCTCAAAAGGATTGGGCTACCTTGCTGCACTTTTGTTACTATTACCGTTACTTGCTCGTTACAAATTATCTTGCTACCAAACTACTCGCTACTTATAATTTCAGTGCTTGCAGAGAATACCTTGCTGAAAACCACTTGTCAATTCCCTCTGCTCCTCGTTGGGTTCGACACTCTTACTTATCGAAAGGACTACGATTGATTCCATATACTTGTGGGTCATCAAGGCTCTTTTCTGGCGCTGTTGCCGGGGAGTGAAGTGCTCTTGGTAAGTGGAAATTGCTAAGGAAAAATTATTACTACGTGCTGAAATTTATTATCACTTGTTACTATGGAGAACAATCCTTTGAGGGGTTTGTTCGGGGTATCTTCACCTCGAGCGGAACCACAATTAGTTGCCCCTCAACCTACGACACCTACTGAAAATATTGAATATGAAATTCCTTCGGGTATGATAGAACAACTGCTAGCTAATCCTTATGCAGGAGATGGAACCACTAGTAGAAAACAGGGCTTTGGTCCAGGCCTGCCCAGCCCATTAGTCCCGGTTCAGTCATGAACCAGGACCCATGGGGGCATACGTCATGGTTCGTGCGCCCAGGGGGCCGGCCGGGCCTCGTGGGGCATTGGTCCCGGTTCGTCTGGACCCTTTTGTCCCGGTTCCAGACACGAACCGGGACCAATGGGCCTCGCTCCTAGCCCACATCCATTGGTCCCGGTTCGTGACTGGAACCGGGACCAAAGGGTGGCCTTTGGTCCCGGTTCCAACCACGAACCGGGACCAATGTTGTGCCTATATATACCCCTCGCCCGTGAGCAGAGCACTCCACTGCTCTGTTTTTTTCTGGCTGGCGAGGGGAGGGGTTTGTGGTGCTCTAGCTCACCTCCTATGCACATGACGTGTTCGATGAAATGCCCGAGCAACACTACTAAAGCTTTCTCCTCTCCAAACTCGACCTTCAAGCTCCATTTTCCTCAAGATTTGTCTAGGTTTAGCGGTCCGTCACGTCCCGTCCCCGTCTTCACCGCCGTCGATCGCCCGCGCCGATCTCGTTGCCGGCATAACCGTGGTGAGCCTCTTGTTCTTATCTTCTTTCTAAAAGAAAAAATTCTTACTTGTATGATTTAGATAGATACTTGTCTAATTTTCTTACTTTTATTATTGTTTGTTATTATATAGTGCGATGGTTTTGGTATCCGCCCCCGTCGGCCCTCGTCCTGTCTATGATTCGGATGTGGTATATATTATATTTTATAACTATTTGGTTCATTTATTGTTTATGACAATTATGCCGACCAACGTGACATAGATTTTTTTATCTAGGAGGTATGTGAACCGGAAATTCCAACCGACCCTATTGTCGAGAGGTTAAATTTAGTTGAAGAAGAAAACAATTACTTGAAGGAAAAATTGAAAAAAATTGAGGAGGAGAAGATGATATTGGAGTTGCATGTTGCGGATGTCGTCGATGATCACAAGATCAAGATGGATGCAATGCGCTTCAAGATTAGAAAGTATAGAAAATATGCCATTCATACCGAGGCTTGGTATCATTATGCCGTTGGATCAATTGTTACCTTGGTTGCGATTATGATTGCATTTGTTGTTGCATTGAAATGTTTTACATAGTTTCAATGTATGGTTTAATTAGATGCTCTGGAGAGCTATATGTTGTTCAATGAGAACTATGTATGTACTTTGGTTTTAATGTGATGATGAACTTCTATTAAGTTGGTCACTTATCTATTCATGATGTTTTGTAATGGTTTTTGACACACTTAATTATATATAATGCACGCAGATGAACCGGCAATGGATGTACGGTGACAGACGCACCTCCGAGTACATTAAGGGCGTGCATAATTTTCTCGAAGTGGCTGAGGCAAACAAGCAGAATGGTTTTATGTGTTGTCCATGCCCTATATGTGGGAATATGAAGTCTTACTCTGACCGGAAAATCCTTCACACCCACCTGCTTTATAAGGGTTTCATGACACACTATAATGTTTGGACCAGGCACGGAGAAATAGGGGTTATGATGGAAGACAACGAAGAAGAAGAGGACGATGACAACTATGTGCCCCCTGAATACGATGATGCTGCAACGGGGGAAGCTGATGATCAAGAGGAACCAGACGATGTGCCCGATGATGATCTCCGCCGGGTCATTGTTGATTGAAGGAGACAGTGAGAAAGTGAAAAGGAGAAGCTGAAATTCGATCGCATGTTAGAGGATCACGAAAAAGGGTTGTACCCCAATTGCGAAGATGGCAACACAAAGCTCGGTACCGTACTGGAATTGCTGCAGTGGAAGGCAGAGAATGTTGT
Source organism: Thinopyrum elongatum (assembly GCA_011799875.1). NCBI lineage: Eukaryota > Viridiplantae > Streptophyta > Magnoliopsida > Poales > Poaceae > Thinopyrum > Thinopyrum elongatum. Next base: position 29,973,882 of record CM022303.1, on the reverse strand, counting down.
GCCTGACAAAGGATTTGAGAAGCTACTGAAAATATTGAAGAAGAAGCTTCCAAAGGATAACGAATTGCCCGACAGTACGTACGCAGCAAAGAAGGTCATATGCCATCTAGGATTGGAGGTGCAGAAGATACATGCATGCCCTAATGACTGCATCCTGTACCGCGGTGCGTACGAGGATTTGAACGCATGCCCGGTATGCGGTGCATTGCGGTATAAGATCAGACGAGATGACCCTGGTGATGTTGACGGCGAGCCCCCCAGGAAGAGGGTTCCTGCCAAGGTGATGTGGTATGCTCCTATAATACCACGGTTGAAACGTCTATTCAGAAACAAAGAGCATGCCAAGTTGATGCGATGGCACAGAGAGGACCGTAAGAAAGACGGGAAGTTGAGAGCACCCGCTGACGGGTCGCAGTGGAGAAAAATCGAGAGAAAGTACCGGACTGAGTTTGCAGGTGACCCAAGGAACATATGGTTTGGTTTAAGCGCGGATGGCATTAATCCTTTCGGGAAGCAGAGCAGCAATCACAGCACCTGGCCCGTGACTCTATGTATCTATAACCTTCCTCCTTGGCTGTGCATGAAGCGGAAGTTCATTATGATGCCAGTACTCATCCAAGGCCCTAAGCAACCCGGCAACGACATTGATGTGTACCTAAGGCCATTAGTTGAAGAACTTTTACAGCTGTGGAATGGAAACGGTGTACGTGTGTGGGATGAGCACAGACAGGAGGAATTTGACCTGCATGCGTTGCTGTTTGTAACCATCAATGATTGGCCTGCTCTCAGTAACCTTTCAGGACAGACAAACAAGGGATACCACGCATGCACGCACTGTTTAGCTGACACCGAAAGTATATACCTGGACAAATGCAGGAAGAATGTGTACCTGGGGCATCGTCGATTTCTTCCGACCAACCATCAATGTCGAAAGAAAGGCAAGCATTTCAAAGGCAAGGCAGATCACTGGAAGAAGCCAGCCATGCGTACCGGTGATCACGTACTTGCTATGGTCAATGATTTACACGTAATCTTTGGAAAGGGTCCCGGCGGACTATCTGTTCCGAATGACACTGAGGGACGCGCTCCCATGTGGAAGAAGAAATCTATATTTTGGGACCTACCCTACTGGAAAGACCTAGAGGTCCGCTCTTCAATCGACGTGATGCACATGACAAAGAACCTTTGCGTGAACCTGCTAGGCTACTTGGGCGTGTATGGAAAGACAAAAGATACACCGGAGGCACGGGAGGACCTGCAACGTTGGCACGAAAAAGACGGCATGCCTCCAAAGCAGTATGAAGGTCCTGCCAGCTATGCTCTTACCAAAGAAGAGAAGGAAATCTTCTTTGAATGCCTGCTCAGTATGAAGGTCCCGTCTGGCTTCTCGTCGAATATAAAGGGAATAATAAATATGGCGAAGAAATCCAGAACCTAAAGTCTCATGACTGCCACGTGATTATGACGCAACTGCTTCCGGTTGCATTGAGGGGGCTTCTACCGGAAAACGTTCGATTAGCCATTGTGAAGCTATGTGCATTCCTCATTGCAATCTCTCAGAAGGTGATCGATCCAGAAATCATACCAAGGCTAAGGAGTGATGTGGCGCAATGTCTTGTCAGTTTCGAGCTGGTGTTCCCACCATCCTTCTTCAATATCATGACGCACGTCCTAGTTCATCTAGTCGACGAGATTGTCGTTCTGGGCCCCGTATTTCTACACAATATGTTCCCCTTTGAGAGGTTCATGGGAGTCCTAAAGAAATATGTCCATAACCGCGCTAGGCCAGAAGGAAGCATCTCCATGGGCCATCAAACAAAGGATGTCATTGGGTTTTGTGTTGACTTCATTCCTGACCTTAAGAAGATTGGTCTCCCTCAATCGCGGTATGAGGGGAGACTGACTGGAAAAGGCACGCTAGGAGGGGACTCAATAATATGCAGGGACGGGCATTCTTGGTCTCAAGCACACTACACAGTTCTACAGAACTCTACCTTGGTGACCCCGTATGTCGATGAACACAAGAACATTCTGCGCTCCAAACACCCGGAGCAGTGTGACGACTGGATTACATGTGAACACATCAGGACTTTTGGCAGTTGGTTGGAAACACGTCTCAGAGGTAACAACACTGTTTCTGATGGGCTGTACTCGTTGTCCAGGGGACCATCTTCGACTGTATTGACTTACAAAGGATACGAGATAAATGGGAATACATTTTACACGATCGCCCAAGATCAAAAGAGCACCAACCAAAACAGCGGTGTCTGCTTTGATGCAGCAACCAAGAGGGGAAAGGACACATATTATGGTTACATAGTGGACATATGGGAACTTGACTACGGACATGATTTTAAGGTCCCTTTGTTTAAGTGCAAATGGGTCAATCTGTTAGGAGGCGGGGTACAGGTAGAGCCACATTACGGAATGACAACAGTGGATCTGAACAATCTTGGGTACACAGACGAACCATTCGTCCTAGCCAATGATGTGGCGTAGGTTTTCCATGTGAAGGACATGTCTACCAAACCGAGAAAAAGAAAAGATAAGGAAGCGAATACATCATACGATGAGCCAAAGCGCCACATAGTTCTTTCAGGGAAAAGAGACATCGTGGGAGTGGAGGGTAAGACAGATATGTCTGAAGATTATGAAAAGTTTCATGAAATTCCTCCCTTCAAAGTCAAGGCTGACCCAAGCACCCTGTTAAGCGATGAAGAATATCCATGGTTACGGCGCAATAAGCAAAGGACACAAGCGAAGAAAAGGTGAAGACAGATGAAGTCAGAAAGGGTTGAAAATTGATGATGTGGCTTTGAATGGTTCATTTTGAGCACATAAAAAGTCTGGAGTTCAAATAAGTTCAAAAAAATGAAATCCCTTTGTAACAGATGAGTTTTTGTCCGAAACCCTGATACTTCGAAAGAGATTGTCCATTTTGTACATGAAGTGCATCCAGTTTTTGCCGTAACCCTCTCAACTTTTTAGCACATGCTATGTGGGTGAAATGGTGATATCATGCCAATTTTCAACCTCTTCAGAGTTCATTTGAAGTGCTTTTCAATTTCAGGGTCATTTAGCTCAAAAAAATCAGTAAATGCAAGAAAAATAACAGATGAACTCAGAAAGGGTTGAAAATTGATGATGTGGCTTTGAATGGTTCATTTTGAGCACACAAAAAGTCTGGAGTTCAAATAAGTTCAAAAAAATGAAATCCCTTTGTAACAGATGAGTTTTCGTACGAAACCCTGAAACTTCGAAAGAGATTGTCCATTTTGTACACGAAGTGCATTCAGTTTTTGCCGTAACCCTCTCAACTTTTTAGCACATGCTATGTGGGTGAAATGATGATATCATGCCAATTTTCAACCTCTTCAGAGTTCATTTGAAGAACTTTTTTTGTTAGAAACTTTAATAGCAAAAAGAATTATCATAAAGATTTTTTTGTTAGAAACTAAAATAACAAAAACTGTTTTTGAATATAATGATAAAACACAGTAATACTAAATAGCAGTAAAAAGAATCACTCAAAAATCTATTTTTATAGTAAAGTTAATCACAAACTAGTGATTCACACAAATTTCAAAGAATTCAAATTTAAACTATTCGAATTGGAAAACTAATGGCACTAATAGAAAGTTTATAATATTTATTATCTAAAAGCAAAAAGAATTAAAAAATAAAAGAAAATAAATAAAGCAAAAAACAAAACAGAAAAACTGGAAAAAAATAGAAAAAAAATGCCACCTACTGGGCCACCACGGCCTGAATACGACTAGAAACCCAACCACGGGCCAGGATTCAGGCCCGCAGAAGGCCCAGTAGGCCCATAGGCAGAGGAGAGTCAGGTTAGGCCCGTAAGCCTGCATTTGAGAGGAGCTCGAGAGGGCAGCGGCAGTGGGGGTTTATAAACCACTCCGCGCCCCTCTCAACTAGCGAGGTGGGACTAAACTTTTGGCCGCGGGCAGCACAAGGCCTTTGGTCCCGGTTGGTGGCACGAACCGGGACCAAAGGTTTGTGCTTCCCGCCCTTTCGCCTAGCCAAAACAGACCTTTGGTCCCGGTTGGTGGCACGAACCGGGACTAAAGGAGGCATTGGTCCCGGTTGATGCCGCTAACCGGGACCAAAGGCTTTCCTATATAAGTGGCACTTAGGAATTTTTCAGCAAGTTCTCACATTCTCCCCGAAGCCGCCGCCCAGCGCCCCGACGCCGACGCCCTGCTTCTCGTAGCTATCGCCGTCGCCACGCCCTGCCCCGTCGTCGCCCGCTCCTCGTCGCCGTCGCCGGCCCTACCTCCTCGTCGCCATCGCCGTGCCCTGCACCGACACCGTCGCCGCGCCCTGCCCCGAGCCCGTCCTTGTCATCGCCGCCACCGAGCCCGCTCCTCGTCGCCGACGCGTCCTCGCTGTAAGCGCCGCCCCGATCCCCTCCTCCTCCTCCTATTCCTCCCTGTACTGGCCGCCGTCGCCGCGCCCTGCCGCCGATTCCCCCCTCTGTCCAAATTTTTGTGGTGCACATCAAGTGTATGATGAAATGCAAAAGGGCTCTAGGAATTTTAAGAATTTTTGAGAATTTTTGTGGTGAGGTGTTGATGCACAAAAGAGAGTCTGGCAAAGTTTGAGAATTTTTTGTCCAATTTAAATTGCACTTTGACCATGGAGTTTGAATCTGGTCCAAATTTAAACTGAATGATATTTGAAAATTTTGAACTATAGAACCAAATGTTTTTGGCGGAATGGGTTGTGGGTACTGTCAAATAGATGGAGTAATTTTTGTGTGTGCAAAAGAATTGGGGAGAATATAGCTCCTTTGCAAATCAAAGGAAATATGAATAATTGAAATTCCAACTTTGGAATTTATTAAATATAAGAAAAATATTTACATAGTTAGAGATATTTGCACAGTTAGAGATATTCATGATCAAAGTCAGTTTTTTAGAGAAATTTGCATAGAGAATTTTTTTAGAGAAATGGTGGAGTTCACATATAATGTATATATGTTGATATTTTTAATATGATGAAAATTGTTTTGTTCATATATAATGCATATATATATATATGTATGTGGCTATGTATGTATGGATGTTCATAAAATTGTTTTGTTCATATATGTATTAATTGTTTTGTTCATGCCCCATTTTTTTAATATGATGAATTTTTTTCATAGCATTTTCATAGCCATATATATGGATGTGGCTATATGTATGTATGGATTCATAGAATTTTTTATATTGTATGTGGCTATATGTATATGTCATTGTCGATATAGCCCCTCCCCGATAACTTCGACATGAGGGGGGGGGGTCGATATACCCCCTCCCCGAAACATATTTTTTATATGATGAATTTTTTTCTAGCCATCCATATATGTATGTGGCTATGTATGTATGGATGTTCAAGAATTTTTTTATATGTACTGTGGCTATATGTATGTCGTTGTCGATATAGCCCCTCCCCGAGAACTTCGACATGAGGGGGGGGGGGGTCGATATACGTACCCCCTCCCCGATAACATTTTTTTTCTAAGTTACTAAGGTAAAATGTTCACCCCCCTCTCGATATACCGGGCGACCAACTCTCGAGGCCACCCAAACCCTAGAAAAAAAGCGTTGTCAATCTCCTACCCCCTCCCGCCCCTACCCGACAAACTCTCGAGGCCACCCAAACCGCTAGAAGATAACTCCGGTAACTTTGACATGAGGGGGGACGTCGATCAACCCCCTCTCGCCCGAACAAGTCTATGTATTATTTTATATCGCGGTGGACATATATCAAAGTTTGATCATATGTCAAAGTTTGAATTTTGACATATATAGATTTATCAAGAATGCCCCCATTATGGATGTGCACAAGTTGATCCAATTTTTTTTCTGATCTCATATATATATATATATTCTTCTATATGTCATGTTGTCTGTCAAAGTATTGAAGAAATCCATGGCTTCATCATTAGTCGGAAGTAACAGGCGTATGATGCTACGAAGCTCTTCAAAGTTGTTTTGGAATGGAGTTCTGGATAGAATTCTTCGCCTTTTGGTACGAATTTCAGCAAAGGCCTTCTAAATAGCGATATTCGGAAGGCTCTTGCTGAACTTTGTACCAAAAAGCGAATTATTCTATCGGGAACTCTGTTCCAAAACAACTTTGAAGAGCTTCGTACCATTATACGCCTGTCATTTCCGGCTAATGATGAAGTCATGGTTTTCTTGAATTCTTTGACACTAGACAACGTGACATATAGAAGGGTAGATGAGATCAGGAAAAATATGGACCATTTTCTGCACATCCAGAATGGCGTCATTTTGTTAAATCCCTTGTCGGTCCGGACGTCGGACATTCATGAGAGAGGCGGTCCGACCCAAACCCTAGAAGCGTTGTCGAGGCCACCCCAAACCCTAGAAGCGTTGCCTAGGCCACCCCAAACCCTAGAAGAGTTGTCGAGGCCACCCCAAACCGTAGAAGCGTCGAGCTAGCTAGGTCTACGTTTGCACTAATTTATCCATCTGTCATGTTTGTATATTAATTGCCATGTTGTAATATTTGCAGAAACTATGGAGCACCGAGACATCGAAGCAGAACAGTTGTTGGGGGACATAATCCTCGGCGGAGGTGATATCTTGTCGTATCTCAACGACACCGATGGTCTGGAAGGAGAGGGTGAAGCAGGCTCCGGTGATCGAACAATGGAGGTGGAAGGACATGATTATGATGGCTCCGGTGAGCGAACGGAGGAAGGAGCTGTTGCAAAGTCCGGCGAGGTATATATATTAATTAAGCCTGTGCTGACTAGCTAATTGATGCATTAATTGTTTTGGTATGTACACATATTAACTCTCTTCTTTCTTCTTTTCTAGCCCTCCGGATCGAGCCAAACTTCGGTAACAAGACGAGGCCCGAAGAAAAGGTTGTGCCAGGATGAAAGGTTCACGATCACAGCAATCAAGGGCGATGGCCAACCGATTGAACCCAGCCGGACCAAGGAAGCATTTTCTGCTCAGTGCGGGGTTCTTGTTAGGGACATGATCCCGATTAGCATCCACCAATGGAATAAGCCTAAGAGTGAAGACCCTCAAGTGTCTTTTGTCAACGATAGACAGAAAGATGATCTTTGGACCGCGCTGAAGGCAAATTTCACCCTACCGTCAGAGGAGGATCCGGATAAGCCAGTTATAGAGCCATTGGTCAAGGCTCATGCTCTTAAGAAGATGGCAGATCTATTCAGGAGGTGGAAGAATGAGTTGAAATCAACGTTTGTCGACAAAGGGAAGACTCCAGAATTCACCGGCCAATTTGAGAAGATAAGAGATCACTGGCCCGCATTTGTGGCCCACAAGGCATCGGAGAAGAGTAAGAAGATGTCAGCGACAAACAAAAAAAAATGCTGCAAAGGAGTATCACCATCGCACGGGGTCAGGTGGCTACCTCAAAGCCCGGCCGTTGTGGGACAAGGCTGAGAAGGACCTGCTTGATAAAGGGGTCGAACCAGAGACATTGAACTGGCCAGACCGTTCAAGGACTTGGTTCTTCGGGGTTGGGGGAACCTTGGACCCTGAAACAGGGAAGTGCTGTTGGACGAAGGAGCAACTTGAAATACCCGTCAAGAAGCTTCAGAAGTGTATCGCCGCAGCACGGGAAGGGACGTTCGTTCCCGACAGAGAGAACGACAAGCTCACACAGGCCCTCGGGAATCCTGAGCACCCAGGACGAACACGAGGCACGACAGGCTCCGTTGCGTGAAAGGTTGGGTTTCCCAGTGCAGGCGGTTACAAAACCCGGGAGAGGAGGAGGAAAGTGGAGCAGACCGAACTGCAGTCGCTGAATGCAAGGGTACGAGCGCTAGAGGAACAAGCTCTACTAGTTCAGAGCCTGCGACCTACCGAAGCTACCCCAGAAGCTACCCGTCCATCTCAGTGGAGAAGCAGCGTGGCTTCCACCGAGGTCCTTCAGCAGCCTGACTTCACGGCTCCCAGCTACCCCGTGGATGCTATCACGGAGGCTCAAGATTGCCACCTTATGACGCAATGGTAGCACCTCAAAGTCAAGGCGGCTGTCGGCTCTGTTGCACCTCCTCAACCCGACGCAACTTTTCACTGCCTTCCGATTCCACAAGGCTATGCTGTTGTGATGGTCGATGAAATAACGGAGGGATTTGAGGAGCTCCAGCTTGACCACCCTACCGGTGAAGGGGAGACTTAGCTGGGTCTTGCTCTGAAGACTCCATTTCTATGGCGGAAGGAGCTCATCAACCTTCCGAACTGGACGCCTCCGCCTCCTCCTCCGGCGAGTCAGGGCACTCCGCCTTCTCCTCCGCCTCCTCCTCTAGCGAGTGATCAGGGCACTCCGCCTCCTTCTCCGGCTGCTCCGGCGCGTGGCGGCACTCCGCCTCCTTCTCCAGCTGCTCCGGCGCGTGGCGGCACTCCGCCTCCTTCTCCGCCTGCGCCAGCGCGTCCGAGCAGCCCGCCTCCTTCTCCGCCTCGTCAGCAACAACGGAAGACAGCCGCCGCCGCTCCGGCTGCTCCGGCGCGTCGTAGCACTCCGCCTCCTTCTTCGCCTCGTAAGCAATGAAGGAAGACAGCCGCAGCCGCTCTGGCTGCTCCGGCGTCTAGCAGTACAGCCAGAGGCGAGAGGCAATACATATTTGGTCCATCTCTCAAGCCTCTAGAGAAGTTACCATACGAGATGACCGAGGAGGAAAACACGGAGATCTGTCAAGCCCAAGTGAAGGACTTTTTTGCAAAGAAAAATCCACCTCTGGAGGAGAAGATAGATCCGATGAAATTGAAGCGCACTTTGAAGAACCTGAAGCAACCACCACCGCCTCCGCCGGATGACAACCATGTCCGCGCTCTTAAAAAGGCAATGGGCAAAGCGCGCTGGTTGGGAACTACTTCAAGTGACAAAAGGTTACAAGAACGAAGAAGTGGGAACAAAATTCCCCAGCTCGGTGAACAGGCAAACCAATCGTGCCCCCCGCTCAAGGTGTCTACCGATATCGTCGCAAATCTGCCGGGGATGCTGCCCGGTACCAATCCTGGTGATTACCTGCCCGACGATGCACATTTTGATACAATGGAGGTGGACGAACACAAATACCAGTACGGGAAGCCTCTCGTCAGACCTGGTGATCCTCCTCTAACAACGATGATGCGAAGATTCCATAAGTGGTACATGGACACCTGCAAGTCTGGGAAGGATATTTTGACGCTGAGAGTTAAAGAGGAGCACGACCTCGTTGGAATTGATCTGTTGTCTGTTCCATTTGAGGAGTTCTTCCAGTTTTACAATCAAAAGGACCTCGATAAAATAATCATCACTTGCTACTGTCTGTAAGTACTATACTTCTGTAATTAAGTCTCTATATATATCTCAGCTCTTTCATTGCATGTATATATAATTATCCTCACTATATTATGCAGATTGAAGATCGTCGAATGCAGAAATGCACAAATCTATGATATTGGGTTCATTAACACAAATCTCATAGATGAATGGACGGTTAAATATAATGCGAAAGAAACCGAGGCCAACTTGCTACAATCGTTGATTAAAAATCAAAACAAAGATAAAATACTCTTTCCTTACAACTTCAAGTGAGTGTTACTGTCTTCTGCATATTCGGTTTCCATTATTACTCAAGGTTATAGTAATGTAATTGATGAGTTATGCATGCGTGCGCAGCTTCCACTTTATTCTCCTAGAGATTAAGCTTGAGCAGGGACTAGTAACCGTCTTGGACTCAAAACGAAAAGATCCCAAGGAGTATGCGGCCATGACTGAAATGCTCCAGATGTAAGTTCAATCGATCATTATCGCACCATATCGGCAACTTTGTTCATTTCCTGATATCAAGTAATTATTTTCTTTGTCTCGCAGGGTTTGGAAAGTGTTCACCGCAGAAGTTCCGGGACTACGGGGGGAGCTGCGATTTACACACACGAAAGTAAGTACTACTAGCTAGTTCCGCGCATCTCCCATTGATTCTAGCTAGTTTCATCAATACCATTTATAATGCTTGATTATCAGTTTGATTGACCTCTATTTCTCGTAAAGTGGTTGTGGCAGGAAGGCGGGAATAATTTTTGTGGATACTACGTTTGCGAGTACATCTACAACGCGACGACCTCTAAGCGGGGCTACTCTGAAAAACAATATGAAGTGCGTAAGCAAAAATATTCACAATTTTATTTTATTACCATCATTTGTGTTGAGTTTCATTCATATATATGTATTGACCCCCTTCTTCAAATTAGATTTGGCAGATGCGGGATGAACTCCTACCACAAGATCGCATAAAAGCAATTCAAGAGGAATTGGTGGGATTCTTTCTTGACCACGTCATCAATCTAGCCGGAGAATACCATGTGAAACTTGACATCAGATGTTAGGGATTGTAAGAGATCTTATATTGTATATATGTAGCTAGTAGCGTCGGATAGATATACGAAAACTTGTTGTTCGACCAATCTCTCGGAGAAGGAGGAGGTCGATCACTTCTCTCTGTATATGTTCATGACGATCTTGTGTACTTAATGGTTTCCTTCATTTGCTTACTAGCTAGCGTGTCGAGTCCTCTCTATACGTATAGTACGTAGCGTCGACCAAGCACGGAGATAAGAGAGGACACTTCTCTCTATTAGCTAGCTAACACAATATATGAAACCCCTAAATTAACCCTACAAAACCATCAAACCCCCCCTTTCAAAAAAAAACCCCAGCTCCTGAGCTGCTGACGCGTGGATGCTCTTTGGTCCCGGTTGGTGTTACCAACCGGGACTAAAGGCCCTCCTGCCTGGGCTCGCCGCAGTGGCCACGTGGAGCCACATCTGTCCCGGTTCGTAAGCGAATCGAGACTAAAGGTGTTGGGCTTTAGTCCCGGTTCCAGAACCGGGACAAATGGGCCTCTGGAACCGGGACAAATGGGCCTTTTTCTACTAGTGAACCGAACACCTTGATATGCACTTGATATATGTGGATGAAATTTGTGGATTGTTTAAGCTTGTAGGTTTACCCGGAGATGAAGCTATGAAGAAGGTTTTCCCTTTATCTTTGAAGGGAAAGGCATTGACATGGTATAGGCCATGCGGTGATATAGGATCTTGGAATTGGAATCGATTGAAATTGGAGTTTCACCAAAAAAATTATCCTATGCATCTAGTTCATCGTGATCGGAATTATATATATAATTTTTGGCCTCGTGAAAGAGAAACTATCGCTCTAGCTTGGGGGAGGCTTAAGTCAATGTTATATTCATGCCCCAATCATGAGCTCCTGAGAGAAATTATCATTCAGAACTTCTATGCTTGGCTTTCTCGTAATGATCAATCCATGCTTGATACTTCTTGTGCCGGTTCTTTTATGAAGAAGACTATTGAATTCCGGTGGGATCTTTTAGAAAGAATTAAACGCAACTCTGAAGATTGGGAACTCGATGAAGGTAAAGAGTCAGGTATTAAGCTTAAGTTTGATTGTGTTAAATCTTTTATGAATACCGATGCTTTTCAAATGTTTAGTACTAAATATGGACTTGACTATGAGATAGTAGCCTCCTTTTGTGAATCATTTGCTACTCATGTTGATCTCCCTAAGGAGAAGTGGTTTAAATATCACCCACCTATTAAAGAAGAAACTAAAGAACCGGTAATAGCTAAAGATGAAACTATTATTTATAATGTTGATCCAGTTGTTCCTACTGCTTATATTGAAAAACCACCCTTCCCTGTTTGGAGGAAGGAACATGCTAAAGCTTCAACTGTGGTCAATAAAAGTTATATTAGAACTTCTAAACCTGTTGAACAAATCAAAGTAGAACCTAGTGTTGCTATGGTTAAGGATCTCCTGGTTGAAAATATAGATGGGCATGTTATTTACTTCTGTGATGAAGCTGCTAGAATTGCTAAACCCGATGAAAAAGATAAACATAGACCTGTGGTTGGCATGCCTGTTGTCTCGGTTAAAATAGGAGATCACTGTTATCATGGTTTATGCGACATAGGTGCTAGCGTGAGTGCTATTCCTTTTACTTTATATCAATAAATTATGAATGACATAGCACCCGCTGAAATAGAAGACATAGATGTTACTATTAAACTTGCTAATAGAGACACCATCACACCACTTGGGATTGTTAGAGATGTTGAAGTCTTGTGTAGGAAAATAAAATACCCTATTGATTTTTTTGTTCTTGGTTCCCCACAAGATGACTTTTGTCCCATTATCTTTGGTAGACCTTTCTTGAACACCGTTAATGCTAAAATAGATTGTGAGAAACAAACTGTCGGTGTTAGTTTTGGTGATGAGTCTCATGAGTTTAATTTTTCTAAGTTTAGTAGAAAGCATCATAAAAAAGAATTGCCAAGTAAGGATGAAATAATTGGTCTTGCTTCTATTGTTGTACCTCCTACTAATCCACTAGAACAATATCTGCTAGACCATGAGAATGATATACATATGCATGAAAGAAACGAAATAGATAAGATTTTCTTTGAACAATGTCCTCTGCTTAAACACAATTTGCCTATTGAAACTCTAGGAGGTCCTCCTCCACCTAAAGATGATCCTGTGTTTGATTTAAAACAGTTACCTGACACTTTGAAATATGCTTATCTCGATGAGAAAAAGATATATCCTGTTATTATTAGTGCTAACCTTTCAGAACATGAAGAAGAAAGGTTATTGAAAGTTCTAAGGAAGCACCGAGCTGCTATTGGGTATACTCTTGATGATCTTAAGGGCATTAGTCCCACTCTATCTCAGCACAAGATTAATATGGAACCTGATGCTAAACCCGTTGTTGATCACCAATGTCGGTTAAATCCGAAGATGAAAGAAGTGGTAAGAACGGAAATATTAAAACTTCTGGAAGCAGGTATAATCTATCCTATAGCTGATAGTAGATGGGTAAGTCCTGTCCATTGTGTCCCTAAGAAAGGAGGTATTACTGTTGTTCCTAATGATAAGAATGAACTTATTCCATAAAGAATTGTTTTAGGCTATAGAATGGTAATTGATTTTAGAAAATTAAACAAAGCAACTAGAAAAGATCATTACCCTCTGCCTTTTATTGATCAAATGCTAGAAAGATTATCTAAGCACACACATTTTTGCTTCCTTGATGGATATTATGGTTTTTCACAAATACTTGTTTCTCAACCTGATCAAGAAAAGACCATTTTTACTTGTCCCTTTGGAACTTATGCTTATAGACGTATGCCTTTTGGTCTATGCAATGCACCTGCTACCTTTCAAAGATGTATGACTGCTATATTCTATGACTTTTGTGAAAATATTGTTAAGGTTTTCATGGATGACTTTTCTGTTTATGGGAAGTCTTTTGATGATTGTTTAAGCAGTCTTGATCGAGTTTTGCAGAGATGTGAGCAAACAAATCTTGTCTTGAATTGGGCGAAGTGCCACTTCATGGTTAACGAAGGTATTGTTTTGGGCCATAAAATTTCGGAAAGAGGTATTGAGGTGGACAAAGCTAAGGTTGATGCAATTGAGAAAATGCCATGTCCTAAAGATATCAAAGGTATCCGTAGTTTACTTGGTCATGCTGGTTTCTATAGGAGATTTATCAAAGACTTTTCTAAAATTTCAAGGCCTCTTACAAATCTTTTGCAAAAGGATATTCCTTTTGTTTTTGATGATGATTGTTTAGAAGCCTTCGAAACACTCAAGAAAGCCTTAATTTCTGCACCTATTGTTCAACCACCTGATTGGAACTTGCCTTTTGAAATTATGTGTGATGCTAGTGATTATGCTGTTGGTGCTGTTTTAGGACAAAGAGTTGATAAGAAACTAAATGTTATTCACTACGCAAGTAAAACTCTAGACAGTGCACAAAGAAATTATGCTACTACTGAAAAAGAATTTCTAGCAGTGGTGTTTGCTTGTGATAAATTTAGATCCTATATTGTAGATTCAAAAGTAACTGTCGACACCGATCTTGCTACAATAAAGTATCTTATGAAAAAGAAAGATGCCAAACCTAGGTTTATTCGATGGGTTCTCTTACTGCAAGAATTTTATTTGCATGTCACTGATAGAAAAGGAGAGGAGAACCCCGTGGCTGATAAATTGTCTAGGCTTGAAAATGTTCTTGATGACCCACTACCTATTAATGATAGTTTTCCTGATGAGCAATTAGCTGCAATAAATGTTTCCAATACTACACCTTGGTATGCTGACTACGCTAATTATATTGTTGCTAAATATTTACCACCTAGTTTCACATATCAACAAAAGAAAAAATTCTTCAATGATTTAAGACATTACTTTTGGGATAACCCACATCTTTATAAAGAAGGAGTAGATGGTATTATTAGACGTTGTGTACCTGAGCATGAACAAGAACAAATCCTACGGAAATGTCACTTCGAAGCTTATGGAGGACATCATGTGGGAGACAGAACTGCTCATAAGGTATTGCAATCTGGGTTTTATTGGCCTACTCTCTTCAAGGATGCTTGTAAGTTTGTCTTATCTTGTGATGAATGTCAAAGAATAGGTAATATCGGTAAGCGTCAAGAAATGCGTATGAATTATTCATTTGCTGTTGAACCATTTGATGTTTGGGGATTTGATTACATGGGACCTTTTCCTTCCTCTAATGGGTATACTCATATTTTGGTTGTTGTTGATTATGTTACTAAGTGGGTAGAAGCTATTCCAACTAGTAGTGCTGATCACAACACCTCTATTAAAATGCTTAAGGAAGTTATTTTCCCAAGGTTTGGAGTCCCTAGATACTTAATGACTGATGGTGGTTCACACTTTATTCATGGTGCTTTCCGTAAAATGCTTGCCAAGTATGATGTTAACCATAGAATTGCATCACCCTATCATCCTCAGTCCAGTGGTCAAGTTGAACTTAGCAATAGAAAAATAAAATTAATTTTACAAAAGACTGTCAATAGGTCCTGGAAGAATTGGTGTAAGAAATTAGATGATGCACTTTGGGCCTATAGAACATCATATAAAAATCCTATGGGTATGTCTCCTTATAAAATGGTTTATGGAAAAGCTTGTCATTTGCCTCTTGAGTTAGAACATAAAGCTTATTGGGCAATTAAAGAACTCAACTATGATTTTAAACTTGCTGGTGAGAAGAGGTTATTTGATATTAGCTCATTAGATGAATGGAGAACCCAAGCTTACGAAAATGCCAAGTTATTTAAAGAAAAGGTTAAAAGATGGCATGATAAAAGAATCCAAAAGCGTGAGTTCAAAGTTGGAGAATATGTTCTTTTGTACAACTCTCTTTTCAGATTCTTTGCAGGAAAACTCCTCTCCAAATGGGAAGGACCCTATGTTATCGAGGAGGTTTATCGATCTGGAGCTATCAAAATAAATAATTCCAAAGGTACTAACCCGAAGGTTGTTAATGGGCAACGAATAAAACATTATATCTCAGGTACGCCCATTAATGTTGAAAGCAATATTATCCAAACTATGACACCGGAAGAACACATAAAAGAAACCTTCCGAAACACTCCAGAATCGTGAAAAAGTGGAGGTACGTGATACGGTAAGTAAACGGACTCCAAAAAATCTACAAAAATATTTTCTATCCGTTTTGGAATATAACTAAAATTAGGAAAATAAGAAACAACCAGGAAGGTACCCCTGGTGGGCACAAGACACCAGGGCGCGCCTGGCAGCCAGGCGCGCCCAGGTGGGTTGTGCCCACCTCGGGTACCTTCCGGACTCCGTTTTTCTTTCCTTTGCTTGTTTCCCAAGATAAAAAATCTTTATATATCCCCCGAACCTATTAACCACTGTATCGCGGAGAAATCTTCTGTTTTCTTTTCTCGTCGTTTTCCTGACAGGTCTGAAAATATGTCATCCCAAGACTCGGAGGGTGAGAGCTATGTTGTTGATTATATCGCAAACCCTCTGGTTTACGGGGATGTGGAGCACTATAGCTGGACTTCGGAGGAACAAGATGACTATGATCCTAAAAGAGAGGAGGAGATGAGCTCAGATGAAGATGAAGCCTCATTGCCTCAACCTGGGACTTGCACGTGGAATTCAAGAAGTCGAGTCTCCCCAACAAACCAAAGAAGCTTAAGATCCAGTTTATCCCCTTTCGTCTTTTGCAGGAAAACAAGCAAGATTTATGAAAAAAGGTATTGGAGATTGGTGAATTGAAGGAGGAGAATTCCATCCTCAAGTGTAATCTAAGGAAGAAGGACAAACCCTCTGCATCATCACCACCACCTCCTTCTTCATCACCAAAAGAAAATTGAGTATCGGGTATGGGCACTCCCCTTGGCTTGTGCCAAGCTTGTGGGAGGTGCCCCGGTATCGTATCACCTCCACTATCTTTTGCCTTTATTTACCTTGGGTCGATCCATAGTTATCTTTTGCTTTAGATGAATAAAAGATTAGTTTGATCCTTTCTTTTTGAGTGTTTGCTTAGTGATCTATTCTTGTAATCGTGTGCAAGATATATAATAAATTTAGTTTGAGTTTTGTCTTCTTTACTTTCATGTTTAATAAAAAGAAAGGAAATAAATGAAAAAGATCATATGCTAACCTTATGGTAAGTAATGACATCACATAAGGAAAAGTATAAGTAGAAAATTTTATTGGAGATTGACGAACATAGCATTGGTCAATGACGCAATTCATGAAAGAATTAATAAGGGAAGAAGAGATTTACATGCAAATATACTATCTAAGAAATTTTTTGTGATTGTGAGCCCCCATCAAATTATTATATGCCAAAATTGTTGACGTTGGACAAGGAAGACAACGTAATGATTTATGTTTGTTCATATTCACATAGAAGTTATATTGTCATAGATCCTTTAACATGTGGTGCTTGCCACCCATCTTTGCTAGCCAAAATTCCGCACCAAGTAGAGATACTACTTGTGCATCCAAAGACCCTTAAACCCCAAATCTTATTTTCAAGAGTCCACCATACCTACCTATGGATTGAGTAAGATCCTTCAAGTAAGTTGTCATCGGTGCAATAAGGCAATAAAAATTGCTTCTAAAAGTGTTAGATCATTTAGTGTAAGAGAAAATTGAGAGTAGTACGAACTTGTGATGGCAAAGAATAAAAGCGACAGACTGCATAATAAAGGTTGCTATCATAAGGGGCAATATAACGTGATGTTCTTTTGCACTAAGGGATTGAGCATACAAACAAAAAGCGCATGGCAACCTCTGCTTCCCTCTGCGAAAAGCCTATCTTTTACTTTCATGTATTTACTTTCATGCAAGAGACAAAGTTTTTCTCTCTATTCCTTTTTATTTTTCTCTTTTGGCAAGCATCATGTGGTGAGGAGATATCTAGGCACATATATCCAGTTGGATATGGGTAGCATGAGTTATTATTGTTGACATCACCCTTGAGGTGAATACGTTGGGAGGCGAAATTATAAGCCCCTATCTTTCTATGTGTCCGGTTGAAATGTTTTGCTCATGTGTATGCGGTGAGCGTTAGCAATCATAGAAGACTATATGATGGTTGAGTATGTGGACTTGCCTAAAGGCTCCGATACGTGACCCTTCCTGAAAAGATGATGAATTGTAGTTGCAAACTTGACTGAGAACATAGTTTGTTGGTTTCCAATAGAGTTTATGCTTTATACTTCGATGTTGTGATGAATTGTTACTTATTCATGAGAAGTCTATGATAAAAGTCCTATGATAAAAGTTTTATGTTAAAGTTTATTGCTATTATAATAATTTACATGATGCTTCTATGTCCATATTTTGTTTTTATCGACACCTCTCTCTCTAAGCATGTGGACATGTTTTTCGATTTCGGTTTTCGCTTGAGGACAAGTGAGGTCTAAGCTTCGGGGAGTGATACGTCGATTTTGCATCATGTTTACCTACTATTATTTATAACATTTTTATGCATAATAATGCTTTTTGGAGTAATTCTAATGCCTTTTCTCTCATAATATGCAAGGTTCACACAAAGAGGGAGAATTCCGGCAGCTGGAAATCTGGACCTGAAAAAGCTACATCAGGCCAACTATTCTGCACAACTCCAAATGAGCTGAAACTTCACGAGGAATTTTTATGGAATAAATAAGAAATAGTGGAGCAAATAACTACAGGAGGGGGGCCACCTGGTGAGCACATGACACCAGGGCGCGTCAGGCCCCCTAGGCGCGCCCTGGTGGGTTGTGCTCAGCCCAGCCCACCTCCGGTGCCCATCTTCTGGTATATAAGTCATTTTGACCTAGAAAAAATAAGGGGAGGACTTTCAGGATGAAGCGCCGCCGTCTCGAGGCGAAACTTGGGCAGGAGCACTTTTGCCCTCCGGCGGAGAGATTCCGCCGGGGGAACTTCCCTCCCGGAGGGGGAAATCATCGTCGTCATCATCACCAACAACTCTCCCATCTTGGGGAGAGCAATCTCCATCAACATGTTCAACAGCACCATCTCCTCTCAAACCCTAGTTCATCTCTTGTGTTCAATCTTTGTATCGGAACTATAGATTGGTACTTGCGGGTGACTAGTAGTGTTGATTACATCTTGTAGTTGATTACTATATGGTTTATTTGGTGGAAGATTATATGTTCAGATCCAATATGCTATTCCCTCTGATCATGAGCATGTTTATCACTTGTGAGTAGTTACTTTTGTTCTTGAGGTCACGGGAGAAATCATGTTGCAAGTAATCATGTGAACTTTATATGTGTTCGATATTTTGATAGTATGTATGTTGTGATTCCCTTAGTGGTGTCATGTGAACGTCGACTACATGGCACTTCACCATATTTGGGCCTAAGGGAATGCATTGTGGAGTAGTTATTAGATGATGGGTTGCGAGAGTGACAGAAGCTTAAACCCTTGTTTATGCGCTATTCCGTAAGGGACCGATTGGATCCAAAAGTTTAATGCTATGGTTAGAATTTATTCTTAATACTTTTCTCGTAGTTGCGAATGCTTGCGAGGGGGTTAATCATAAGTAGGATGTTTGTTCAAGTAAGAACAGCACCTAAGCACCGGTCCACCCACATATCAAATTATCAAAGTAGCGAACACAAATCAAACCAACATGGTGAAAGTGACTTGATGAAATTCCTGTGTACCCTCAAGAACGCTTTGCTTATCATAAGAAAGCGTTTTGGCCTGTCCTTTGCCTCAAAAGGATTGGGCTACCTTGTTGCACTTTTGCTACTATTACTGTTGCTTGCTTGTTACAAATTATCTTGCTATGAAACTACTCGCTAATTATAATTTCAGTGCTTGCAGAGAATACCTTGCTGAAAACCACTTGTCAATTCCTTCTGCTCCTCGTTGGGTTAGACACTCTTACTTATCAAAAGGACTACGATTGATCCCATATACTTGTGGGTCATCAGTATGCCGCAACCAAACATGCCCTAGCTTTTTTTTAGATGGAACACTCGTATTCCATTAAGACACGGCTAAATCGCCGGTTACAGCACGGGTTACATCATCTAGATAGTTAGAGAATCATTGGTTAGACATTCCAGCAGCTAACCCCGCACCAATAGCAGCCAGCACATGCTCTAGCTTGTTACATTATTGTGGCGTGTGAACTACTATAGCCTGAATAAATTGTGTGGCAAGCTTCACTTTAGTCTCTTTAACATTTGGCCTCGAGAAGACAGGTCATAATCATCCGAAGACACAGCATGTTGTAGCACTAAACAATTTGTCTCAAATTGGACCCTGGCCGCCCCCATTTGATCAGCCTAGTTAACAGCAATACAAAGGGTCACTGTCTCAGCGTGTAAAGCATCGAAGATGGACTGGGATGAGCCAGCTACAGCAAAAAGTACTTCACGGGAGGCATCTCTGCATATTAGAGCAACTCCAACGCGCCGACCCATTTCGTCCGCGCGTCCGTTTGGGTCGGCGTGGACAGAAAAGTCAGCCCAATGCGGCGACCCAAACGGACGCGTATCCACTTTTCATCCGCCTGCTGACCCATTTCCCGGCCCAATTTTGAGCCTCATTTGCGTCGGCGCGGACACGAAATAGACGCGCGCGGCGCCCACCTACTCCTTCCTCTGGCCCACTAGTCGGTGGCACATTGGCCATCCTCTCCCACCCCATATCGACAGCAAACCCTTGCCCACCTCTGCTACGTCGCCGCTGCCGCCCATTTGCTGGTGCCTCTGCCAGCAGCCGGCGCCGACACACCTCCCCCCAACGGTGCCACCTCCCACATCGCCGCCACCACCGTCTCGCCGGCGAGGCACCGAAGCTTCCCACCCCCACCTCCCTCCGCCGCCGCGAGCAGAAAGCCGCCTCGCCACCCCGGCCAGCTCCTTCGCCCTGATGCCGGCACGCTCATCCGACGCCTCTAGGAGAGCCACCTGGTCCATGGGGAGACGCGTCTTCCTTCGCCGCCAGCTCCTTCGTCGACGCTCGCAAGCTGTTCGACAGTTTGCCAAGGTACAAAATGGACTCCGCCGACGAGTTCTTTTTCCACAATTTTCTTTGCGACTCCGACGGTTCCTCGTCCGATGAGGAGGAGGAGATCTTGGCTGCCGTGTTGGTCCATCACCATCTTAATAGCCAGCAGCCATTGTTCCGTGGCTCGATCCCGGGGCACCTTCCGGCGTTGAATCGCAATCGAGAGATCGGCCATTTCCTTCTTTGGAAGGACTACTTTGACACAACCAACCCGCCGTTTAAACATCAGAAATTCCAGCGGCATTTCCGTATGAGTAGGCATCTTTTCAACCGTATTAAAGAGGGGGTGGTCGGATACGATAACTATTTCGAGTGCAAAGAGGATGCCCTTGGAAAGATTGGCTTCTCATCTTATCAGAAATGCATTGCAGCCATCCGGATGCTTGCATATGGAGTGCCCGGAGATTTGATTGATGAGTACATCCGTATGAGCGAGTCTACATGCCTAGACTCCATGTACAAGTTTTGCAAGACTGTGATTGTTGTGTTTGGTCCTGAGTACTTGATGTTAGGAAACGTTGCATGGAAAACAAAAAAATTTCTACGCACATGCAAGATCTATCTAGGAGATGCATAGCAACGAGAGGGGGAGAGTGTGTCTACGTACCCTCGTAGACCGTAAGCAGAAGCGTTTCACAACGCGGTTGATGTAGTCGAACTTTCTTCGCAATCCAACCGATCGAGTACCGAACGTACGGCACCTCCGCGTTCTGCACATGTTCAGCTCCGGTGACGTTCCTCGCCTTCTTGATCCAGCAAGACGTCGAGGTAGTAGATGAGTTCCGTCAGCACGACGGCATGTTGACGGTGATGGTGAAGTTAACTCCGCAGGGCTTCGCCTAAGCACTACGAAAATATGACCGGGGTGTAAATTGTGGAGGGGGGCGCCGCACACGGCTAAACAATTGTCTGGGGTGTGCTAGGCGCCCCCCATGTATATATAGGTGTGGGGGGGGGGAGAGAGGCAGCCAGGGGGCGCCCCAAGTAGGCCGAATCCTACTTGGGGTTCCTCCCCAATTCGGCCTCCCCCCTACCATATTTGTCGGAGGGGGAAGGAAAGAAGGGGGGAGAGAGAAGGAAGGGGGAATCCTATTCCACTCTTTCCTTTCCCTTCCCCTCTTTCTTCTCCTCTTAGGCCGATCCATATGGGAGGCGCACCAGCCCCTTGTGGCTGGTGCGTGTGTTTCCCCTCTTGGCCCATAAGGCCCATATCTTTTGCCGGGGGTGCCCGAAACCTCTTCCGGTGACTCGATAAGTACCCGTACCCCCCAAAACACTTCCGGTGTCCGAATACCATCGTCCTATATATCAATTTTACCTCTCGACCATTTCGAGACTCCTCGTCATGTCCGTGATCTCATCCGGGACTCCGAACAACATTCGGTCACCAAATCATATAACTCATATAATACTATATCGTCATCGAACGTTAAGCGTGCGGACCCTACAGGTTCGAGAACTATGTAGGCATGTGATACGTCCATTTTGTATCATGTTTACCTACTGTTATTTATAATGTTTTTATGCATAATAATGCTTTTTGGAGTAATTCTAATGCCTTTTCTCTCATAATATGCAAGGTTCACACAAAGAGGGAGAATTCCGACAGCTGGAAATCTGGACCAGAAAAAGCTACGTCATCCTACCTATTCTGCACAATTCCAAATGAGCTGAAACTTCACGAGGAATTTTTATGGAATAAATAAGAATTATTGGAGCGAATAACTACTAGAGGGGGCCCACCAGGTAGCCACAACCCACCTGGGCACGCCAGGGAGCCCAGGCGCGCACTGGTGGGTTGTGCCCTCCTCGGCCCACCTCCGGTGCCCATCTTCTGGTGTATAAGTCATTTTGACCTAGAAAAAAATAAGGAGAGGACTTTCGGGATGGAGCGCCGCCGTCTTGAGGCGGAACTTGGGCAGGAGCACTTTTGCCCTTCGGCTGAGCGATTCCG
Organism: Thinopyrum elongatum; assembly: GCA_011799875.1. NCBI lineage: Eukaryota > Viridiplantae > Streptophyta > Magnoliopsida > Poales > Poaceae > Thinopyrum > Thinopyrum elongatum. Next base: position 29,951,510 of record CM022303.1, on the reverse strand, counting down.
CCGGGGGAACTTCCGTCCCGGAGGGGGAAATCATCGCCATTATCATCACCAACAACCCTCTCATCTTGGGGAGGCCAATCTTAATCAACATCTTCACCAGCACCAACTCCTCTCAAACTCTAGTTCCTCTCTTGTTTTCAATCTTTGTACCGGAACCTCAGATTGGTACCTGTGGGTGACTAGTAGTGTTGATTACATCTTGTAGTTGATCACTATATGGTTTATTTGGTGGAAGATTATATGTTTAGATCCATTATGCTATTTAATACCCCTCTGATCATGAACATTTTTATCACTTGTGAGTAGTTACTTTTGTTCTTGAGGTCACGGGAGAAATCATGTTGCAAGTAATCATGTGAACTTGATATGTGTTCGATATTTTGATGATATGTATGTTGTGATTCCTTTAGTGGTGTCATGTGAACGTCGACTACATGACACTTCACCATATTTGGGCCTAAGGGAATGCATTGTGGAGTAGTTATTAGATGATGGGTTGCTACAGTGACAGAAGCTTAAACCCTAGTTTATGTGCTACTTCGTAAGGGACCGATTTGGATCCAAAAGTTTAATGCTATGGTTAGATTCTATCTTAATACTATTCTCGTAGTTGCGGATGCTTGCGAGGGGGTTAATCATAAGTAGGAGGTTTGTTCAAGTAAGAACAGTACCTAAGCACCGATCCACCCACATATCAAATTATCAAAGTAGGGAATACAAATCAAGCCAACATGGTGAAAGTGACTAGATGAAATTCCCGTGTGCCCTCAAGAACACTTTGCTTATTATAAGAAACCGTTTTGGCCTATCCTTTGCCACGAAAGGATTGGGCTATCTTGCTGCATATTATTTACCGTTACCGTTAGGTGCTCGTTACAAATTATCTTGCTACCAAATTATATGTTACTTACAATTTCAGCGCTTGCAGACATTACCTTGCTGAAAACCACTTGTCATTTCCTTCTGCTCCTCGTTAGGTTCGACACTCTTACTTATCGAAAGGACTATGATTGATCCCCTATAATTGTGGGTCATCAAGGCTCTTTTCTGGCGCCATTGCCGGGAGTGAAGCGCTCTTGGTAAGTGGAAATTGGTAAGGAAAAATTATTACTACGTGCTGAAATTTATTGTCACTTGTTACTATGGAGAACAATCCTTTGAGGGGTTTGGTCGGGGTATCTTCACCTTGATCGGAGCCACAATTAGTTTCCCCTCAAACCACTGCATCTACTGAATATACTGAATATGAAATTCCTTCGGGTATGATAGAACAGCTGCTAGCTAATCCTTATGCAGGAGATGGAACCGAACATCCTGATATGCACTTGATATATGTGGATTGTTTAAGCTTGCAGGTTTACCCAGAGATGAAGCTAAGAAGAAGGTTTTCCCTTTATCTTTGAAGGGAAAGGCATTGACATGGTATAGGCTATGCGATGATATTGGATCTTGGAATTGGAATCGGTTGAAATTGGAATTCCATCAAAAAAATTATCCTATGCATCTAGTTCATCGTGATCGGAATTATATATATAATTTTTGGCCTCGTGAAGGAGAAAGTATCGCTCTAGCTTGGGGGAGGCTTAAGTCAATGTTATATTCATGCCCCAATCATGAGCTCTTGAGAGAAATTATCATTCAGAACTTCTATGCTCAGCTTTCCCGTAATGATCAATTCATGCTTGATACTTCTTGTGCCGGTTCTTTTATGAAGAAGACTATTGAATTCAGGTGGGACCTCTTGGAAAGAATTAAACGCAACTCTAAAGATTGGGAACTCGATGAAGGTAAAGAGTCAGGTATTAAGCTTAAGTTTGATTGTGTTAAATCTTTTATGAATACCGATGCTTTTCAAAAGTTTAGCACTAAATATGGACTTGATTCTGAGATAGTAGCCTCTTTCTGTGAATCTTTTGCTACTCATGTTGATCTCCCTAAAGAGAAGTGGTTTAAATATCATCCCCCCTATTAAAGAAGAAATTAAAGAACTGGCAGTTGCTAAAGAAGAAACTATCATCTACAATGTTGATCCAGTTGTTCCTACTGCTTACATCGGGAAACCACCTTTTCCTGTTAAGATAAAAGAACATGCTAAGGTTTCAACTGTGGTCCGTAGAAGTAATATCAAAGCACCTAAACCCCAGAGCAAATCAAAGTAGAACCTAGTGTTGCTATGGTTAAGGATCTCTTGGTTGATAATATTGATGGGCATGTTATTTACTTCGTTGGTGAAGCTGCTGGAATTGCCAAACCCGATGGGAAAGATAAACATATACCCGTTGTTGGCAATGCCCGTTGTCTTAGTTAAAATAGGAGATCACTGTTATCATGGTTTATGAGACATAGGTGCTAGCGTGAGTGCTATTCCTTTTACCTTATATCAAGAAATTATGAATGATATAGCACCCGCTGAAATAGAAGACATAGATGTTACTATTAAACTCGCTAATAGAGACACCATCACACCACTTGGGATTGTTAGAGATGTCGAAGTCTTGTGTGGGAAAACAAAATACCCCACTGATTTTCTAGTACTTAGTTCCCCACAAGATGACTTTTGTCCCATAATTTTTGGTAGACCTTTCTTGAACACCGTCAATGCTACTATAGATTGCACTAAACAAACTGTCGGTGTTAGCTTTGGTGATGAGTCTCATGAGTTCAATTTTTCCAAGTTTAGTAGAAAACCTCATAAAAAAGAATTGCCTAGTAAGGATGAAATTATTGGTCTTGCTTCTATTGATGTACCTCCTACTGATCCTTTAGAACAATATCTGCTAGACCATGAAAATGATTTGCATATGCACGAAAGAAATGAAATAGATAGAATCTTGTTCGAACAACAACCTCTGCTTAAGCACAACTTGCCTATTGAAACTCTAGGAGGTCCCCCTCCACCTAAAGGTGATCCTGTGTTTGAATTAAAACAGTTACCTGACACTTTGAAATATGCTTATCTCGATGAGAAAAAGATATATCCTGTTATTATTAGTGCTAACCTTTCAGAACATGAAGAAGAAAGATTATTGAAAGTTCTAAGGAAGCACTGAGCTGCTATTGGATATACTCTTGATGATCTTAAGGGCATCAGTCCCACTCTATGTCAGCACAAGATTAATATGGAACCTGATGCTAAACCCGTTGTTGATCACCAACGCCGGTTAAATCCGAAGATGAAAGAAGTGGTAAGAACGGAAATATTAAAACTTCTGGAAGCAGGTATAATCTACCCTATAGCTGATGGTAGGTGGGTAAGTCCTATCCATTGTGTCCCTAAGAAAGGAGGTATTACTGTTGTTCCTAATGATAAGAATGAACTTATTCCACAAAGAATTGTTACAGGCTATAGAATGGTAATTGATTTTAGAAAATTAAACAAATCAACTAGAAAAAATCATTACCCTCTGCCTTTTATTGATCAAATGCTTGAAAGATTATCTAAGCACACACATTTTTGCTTCCTTGATGGATATTCTGGTTTTTCACAAATACCTGTCTCTCAACCTGATCAAGAAAAGACCACTTTTACTTGTCCTTTTGGAACTTATGCTTATAGATGTATGCCTTTTGGTTTATGCAATGCACCTGCTACCTTTCAAAGATGTATGACCGCTATATTCTCTGACTATTGTGAAAAGATTGTTGAGGTTTTCATGGATGACTTTTCTGTTTATGGGAAGTCTTTTGATGATTGTTTAAGCAATCTTGATCGAGTTTCGCAGAGATGTGAGCAAACAAATCTTGTCTTGAATTGGGAGAAGTGCCACTTTATGGTTAATGAAGGTATTGTTTTGGGCCATAAAATTTCTGAAAGAGGTATTGAGGTGGACAAAGCTAAGGTTGATTCAATTGAGAAAATGCCATGTCCTAAAGATATCAAAGATATTCATAGTTTCCTTGGTCATGCTGGTTTCTATAGGAGATTTATCAAAGACTTTTCTAAAATTTCTAGGCCTCTTACAAATCTTTTGCAAAAGGATATTCCTTTTGTTTTTGATGATGATTGTTTAGAAGCCTTCGAAACACTCAAGAAAGCCTTAATTTCTGCACCTATTGTTCAACCACCTGATTGGAACTTGCCTTTTGAAATTATGTGTGATGCTAGTGATTATGCTGTTGGTGCTGTTCTAGGACAAAGAGTTGATAAGAAACTAAATGTTATTCTCTACGCAAGTAAAACTCTAGACAATGCACAAAGAAATTATGCTACTACTGAAAAAGAATTTTTAGCAGTGGTGTTTGCTTATGATAAATTTAGATCCTATATTGTAGACTCAAAAGTAATTGTTCACACTGATCATGCTGCAATAAAGTATCTTATGGAAAAGAAAGATGCCAAACCTAGGCTTATTCGATGGGTTCTCTTGCTACAAGAATTTGATTTGCATATCACTGATAGAAAAGGAGCGGAGAACCCTGTAGCTGATAACCTGTATAGGTTGGTGAATGTTCTTGATGACCCACTACCTATTGATGATAGTTTTCCTGATGCAATTAGCTGCAATAAATGTTTCTAATAGTACATGTTGGTATGCTGACTATGCTAATTTTATTTTTGCTAAATACATACCCCCTAGCTTTACATACCAACAAAAGAAAAAATTCTTCTATGATTTAAGACATTACTTTTGGGATGACCCACATCTTTATAAAGAAGGAGTAGATGGTATTATTAGACGTTGTGTACCTGAGCATGAACAAGAACAAATCCTACGGAAATGTCACTCCGAAGCTTATGGAGGACATCATGCAGGAGACAGAACTACTCACAAGGAATTGCAATCTGAGTTTTATTGGCCTCTCTCTTCAATGATGCTCATAAGTTCATCTTATCTTGTGATGAATGTCAAAGAATAGGTAATATCGGTAAGCGTCAAGAAATGCCTATGAATTATTCACTTGCTGTTGAACCATTTGATGTTTGGGGATTTGATTACATGGGACCTTTTCCTTCCTCTAATGGGTATACTCATATTTTGGTTGCTGGTGATTATGTTACTAAGTGGGTAGAAGCTATTCCAACTAGTAGTGCTGATCACAACACCTCTATTAAAATGCTTAAAGAAGTTATTTTCCCAAGGTTTGGAGTCCCTAGATATTTAATGACCGATGGTGGTTCACACTTTATTCATGGTGCTTTCCGTAAAATACTTGCCAAGTATGATGTTAACCATAGAATTGCATCACCCTGTCATCCTCAGTCTAATGGTCAAGTTGAACTTAGCAATAGAGAAATAAAATTAATTTTACAAAAGACTATCAATAGGTCCCGGAAGAATTGGTCTAAGAAATTAGATGATGCACTTTGGGCTTATAGAACAGCATATAAAAATCCTATGGGTATGACTCCTTATAAAATGGTTTATGGAAAAGCTTGTCATTTGCCTCTTGAGTTAGAACATAAAGCTTATTGGGCAATTAAAGAACTCAACTATGATTTCAAACTTGCCGGTGAAAAGAGGTTATTTGATATTAGCTCATTAGATGAATGGAGAACCCAAGCTTATGAAGATGCCAAGTTATTTAAAGAAAAAGTTAAAAGATGGCATGATAAAAGAATCCAAAAGCGTGAGTTCAAAGTTGGAGAATATGTCCTTTTGTACAACTCTCATTTTAGATTCTTTATAGGAAAACTCCTCTCCAAATGGGAAGGACCCTATGTTATTGAGGAGGTTTATCGATCTGGAGCCCTTAAAATAAATAATGCCGAGGGTACTAACCCAAAGGTTGTCAATGGTCAAAGAATAAAACATTATATCTCAGGTATACCCATTAATGTTGAAAGCAATATTATCCAAACAATGACAGCGGAAGAACACATAAAAGAAACCTTCCAGAACACTCTAGAATCATGAAAAAAAAGGAGGTACGTGATACGGTAAGTAAACGGACTCCGAAAAATCTGCAAAAATATTTTTTGTCCGTTTTGGAATATAACAAAAATTAGGAAAATAAGTAACAACCAGGAAGGCACCCCTGGTGGGCACAAGACACCAGGGCTTGCCTGGCTTGCCAGGCGCGCCCAGGTGGGTTGTGCCCACCTCGGGTACCTCCCGGACTCCGTTTTTCTTCCGTTTGCTTGTTTCCCAAGATAAAAAAAATCTTTATATACCCCTCGAACCTATTGACCACCGTATCACGAAGAAATCTTCTATTTTCTTTTCTTGCTGTTTTCGGTCAGATCTGTCGAGCCAGGCATCATGTCTTCTTCTTCCTCCAACAACGTGGAAGAGGATGCTTGGTTGTTGAAGATCGAGCTGAAGAGAGAAGAGCCCGTAGAAGCCGTCAAAGGGGACAAGAGCAAGGAGGCTACCGGAGATCAAGCGCCAGTGGTTGAGCAGGCCTGGCCTGTCGAGGAAGAAGAAGAAGATATCCTTAAACCTTACTATGATCATCTCACCCCCACCGAGATCGAAGCCTTCCGGATCATCGAAATGGTTCGTGTGCAAAATAAATACCTCACCCGTGAAAATATTTTGTTGCAAGAGCACATCATCGCCCTCTGGAGCGTCATTCGTAGATTGGAGAATCTCTTGATCATGAAGGACAAGATCGCTACCACTTCATCACCACCACCGCCTTCTTCATCACCAAAAGAAAATTGAGTATCGGGTATGGGCACTCCCCTTGGCTTGCGCCAAGCTTGGGGGAGGTGCCCCGGTATCATATAACCTCCACTATCTTTTGCCTTTATTTACCTTAGTTCGATCCCTAGTTATCTTTTGCTTTAGATGAATAAAAGTTTAGTCCGATCCTTTCTTTTTGAGAGTTTGCTTAGTGATCTATCTTTGTAATCGTATGCGAGATATATAATAAAGTTTAGATGGAGTTTTGTTTTCTTTACTTTCATGTTCAACAAAAAAGGAAAGGAAATAAATGAAAAGATCATATGCTAATTTTATGGTAAGTAATGACATCACATAAGGAAGAGTATAAGTAGAAAATTTTATTGGAGATTGACAAACATCGCATTAGTCAATGATGCAATTCATGAAAGAATTAATAAGGGAAGAGAAGATTCACATGCAAATACACTATCTTGGACATCTTTTGTGATTGTGAGCCCCCATCAAAATATTATATGCCAAAATTGTTGACGTTGGACAAGGAAGACAACGTAATGATTTATGTTTGTTCATATTCACATAGAACTTATATTGTCATAGATCCTTTAACATGTGGTGCTTGCCCCCCATCTTTGCTAGCCAAAAATTCCGCACCAAGTAGAGATACTACTTGTGCATCCAAAGACCCTTAAACCCAAATCTTATTTTCAAGAGGTCACCATACCTATCTAAGGATTGAGTAAGATCCTTCAAGTAAGTTGTCATCAGTGCAATAAGGCAATAAAAATTTCTTCTAAAAGTGTTAGATCATTTAGTGTTAGAGAAAATTGAGCGTTGTACGAACTTGTGATGGCAAAGAATAAAAGCGACAGACTGCATAATAAAGGTTGCTATCATAAGGGGCAATATAACGTGATGTTCTTTTGCACTAACCGATTGAGCATACAAACAAAAAGCGCATGGCAACCTCTACTTCCCTCTGCGAAGGGCCTATTTTTTACTTTTATGTATTTACTTTTCATGCAAGAATCAAAGTTTTTCTCTCTATTCCTTTTTATTTTTCTCTTTTGGCAAGCATCATGTGGTGAGGAAAGATCTAGGCACATATATCCAGTTGGATATGGGTAGCATGAGCTATTATTGTTGACATCACCCTTGAGGTGAATACGTTGGGTGGTGAAATTATAAGCTCCTATCTTTCTATGTGTCCGGTTGAAACGTTTTGCTCATGTGTATGCGGTGAGTGTTAGCAATCATAGAAGACTATATGATGGTTGAGTATGTGGACTTGCCTAAAGGCTCCGATACGTGACCCTTCCTGAAAAGATGATGAATTGTAGTTGCAAAGTTGCCTGAGAACATAGTTTGTTGGTTTCCAATAGAGTTTATGCTTTATACTTCGATGTTGTGATGAATTGTTACTTATTCATGAGAAGTCTATGATAAAAGTTCTGTGATAAAAGTTTTGTGTTAAAGTTTGTTGCTGTTATAATAATTTACATGATGCTTCTATGTCCGTATTTTGTTTTTTATCGACACCTCTCTCTCTCTCTAAGCATGTGGACATGTTTTTCAATTTCGGTTTTCGCTTGGGGACAAGCGAGGTCTAAGCTTGGGGGAGTTGATACGTCCATTTTGCATCATGTTTACCTACTGTTATTTATAATGTTTTTATGCATAATAATGCTTTTTGGAGTAATTCTAATGCCTTTTCTCTCATAATATGCAAGGTTTACACAAAGAGGGAGAATTCTGGCAGCTGGAAATCTGGACCTGAAAAAGCTACGTCAGGCTACCTATTCTGCACAACTCTAAATGAGCTGAAACTTTACGAGGAATTTTTATGGAATAAATAAGAATTATTGGAGTGAATAACTACCAGAGGGGGCCCACCAGGTGGGCACAACTCACCTGGGCGCGCTAGGGAGCCCAGGCGGGCCCTGGTGGGTTGTGCCCTCCTCGGCCCACCTCCGGTGCCCATCTTCTGGTATATAAGTCATTTTGACCTAGAAAAAAAATAAGGAGAGGACTTTCGAGATGGAGCGCTGCCGTCTCGAGGCGGAACTTGGGCAGGAGAACTTTTGCCCTCCGGCGGAGCGATTCCGCCGAGGGAACTTCCCTCCCGGAGGGGGAAATCATCGTCATCATCATCACCAATAACCCTCTCATCTTGGGGAGGCCAATCTTCATCAACATCTTCACCAGCACCAACTCCTCTCAAACCCTAGTTCATCTCTTGTGTTCAATCTTTGTACCGGAACCTCAGATTGGTACCTGTGGGTGACTAGTATTGTTGATTACATCTTGTAGTTGATCACTATATGGTTTATTTGGTGGAAGATTATATGTTCAGATCCATTATGCTATTTAATACCCCTCTGATCATGAACATGTTTATCACTTGTGAGTAGTTACTTTTGTTCTTGAGGTCACGGGAGAAATCATGTTGCAAGTAATCATGTGAACTTGATATGTGTTCGATATTTTGATGATATGTATGTTGTGATTCCTTTACTGGTGTCATGTGAACGTCGACTACATGATACTTCACCATATTTGGGCCTAAGGGAATGCATTGTGGAGTAGTTATTAGATGATGGGTTGCTACAGTAACAGAAGTTTAAACCCTAGTTTATGCGCTACTTCGTAAGGGACCGATTTGGATCCAAAAGTTTAATGCTATGGTTAGATTCTATCTTGATACTTTTCTCGTAGTTGCGGATGCTTGCGAGGGGGTTAATCATAAGTAGGAGGTTTGTTCAAGTAAGAACAGCACCTAAGCACCGATCCACCCACATATCAAATTATCAAAGTAGTGAATACAAATCAAGCCAACATGGTGAAAGTGACTAGATGAAATTCCCGTGTGCCCTCAAGAACACTTTGCTTATTATAAGAAACCGTTTTGGCCTGTCCTTTGCCACAAAAGGATTGGGCTATCTTGCTGCATATTATTTACCGTTACTGTTACGTGCTCGTTACAAATTATCTTACTACCAAATTATCTGTTACTTACAATTTCAGTGCTTGCAGACATTACCTTGTTGAAAACCACTTGTCATTTCCTTCTGCTCCTCGTTAGGTTCGACACTTTTACTTATCGAAAGGACTATGATTGATCCCCTATACTTGTGGGTCATCAACTTGACCAAGACACCCCTCCGGTCAATAACCAATAGTGGAACCTGGATGCCCATATTGGCTCCTACATATTCTATGAAGAACCTTATCGGTCGAACCGTTATGACAACATACATACTTCCCTTTGTCCATCGGTATGTTACTTGCCCGAGATTCGATCGTCGGTATCTTCATACCTAGTTCAATCTCGTTACCGGCAAGTCTCTTTACTCGTTCCGTAATACTTCATCCTGTAACTAACTCATTAGTCACTTTGCTTGCAAGGCTTCATATGATGTGTATTACCGGGAGGGCCCAGAGATACCTCTCCGATACTCGGAGTGACAAATCCTAATCTCAATCTATGCCAACTCAACAAACACCTTTGGAGATACCTGTAGAGCATCTTTATGATCACCTAGTTACGTTGTGACATTTGATAGCACACAAGGTATTCCTCCGGTATCCGGGAGTTGCATAATCTCATAGTCGAAGGAATATGTATTCGACCTGAAGAAAGCAATAGCAATAAACTGAACGAGCATTATGCTAAGCTAACGAATGGGTCTTGTCCATCACATCATTCTCCTAATGATGTGATCCCGTTATCAAATGACAACATATGCCCATGGTTAGGAAACCTTAACCATCTTTGATCAATGAGCTAGTCTAGTAGAGGCTTACTAGGGACACGGTATTTTGTTTATGTATTCACACTTGTATTTAAGTTTCCGATCAATACAATTCTAGCATGAATAATAAACCTTTATCATGAATAAGGAAATATAAAGTAACAACTTTATTATTGCCTCTAGGGCATATTTCCTTCAGTCTCCCACTTGCACTAGAGTCAATAATCTAGTTCACATCGCCATGTGATTAACACCCATAGTTCACATCGCCATGTGACTAACACCCAAAGAGTTTACTTGAGTCAATAATCTAGTTCACATCGCCATGTGATTAACACCCAAAGAGTACCAAGGTGTGATCATGTTTTGCCTGTGAGAGAAGTTTAGTCAACGGGTCTGTCACATTCAGATCCGTAAGTTTTTTTTGTACATTTCTATGTCTACAAAGCTCTGCATGGAGCTACTCGAGCTAATTGCTCCCACTTTCAATATGTATCCAGATTGAGACTCAGAGTCATCTGGATCGGTGTTAAAGCTTGCATCGATGTAACTCTTTACGACAAACTCTTTATCACCTCCATAACCGAGAAACATTTCCTTAGTCCTCTTAGGTCACTAAGGATAATTTTGACCGCTGTCCAGTGATCTGCTCCTGGATTACTATTGTATCCCTTTGCCAAACTCATGGCAAGGCACACAACAAGTCTGGTACACAGCATGGCATACTTTATAGAACCTATGGCTGAGGCATAGGGAATGACTTTCATTCTCTCTCTATCTTCTGCCATGGTTGGGCTTTGAGTCTTACTCAACTTCACACCTTACAGGCTAGAACTCTTTCTATGACTGATCCATTTTGAACTCCTTCAAAATCTTGTCAAGGTATGTACTCATTGAAAATCTTATCAAGCATCTCGATCTATCTCTATAGATCTTGATGCCTAATATGCAAGCAGCTTCACCGAGGTTTTTCATTGAAAAATTATTATTCAAGTATACTTTTATGCTATCCAGAAATTCTACGTCATTTCCAATCAACAATATGTCATCCACATATAATATCAGAAATGCTATAGAGCTCCCACTCACTTTCTTGTAAATACAGGCTTCACCGTAAATCTGTATAAAACCATATGCTTTGATCACCTCATCAAAGCGTATATTCCAACTCCGAGATGCTTGCACCAGTCCATAGATGGATCGCTGGAGCTTGCATACCTTTTTAGCACCTTTAGGATCGACAAAACCTTCTGGTTGCATCATATACAACTCTTCTTTAAGAAATCCATTGAGGAATGCAGTTTTGATGTCCGTTTGCCAGATTTCATAATCATAAAATGTGGCAATTGCTAACATGATTTGGACAGACTTAAGCATCGCTACGGGAGAGAAAGTCTCATCATAGTCAACTCCTTGAACTTGTCGAAAACCTTTCGAAATAAGTCGAGCTTTGTAGACAGTAACATTACCATGAGCGTCAGTCTTTTTCTTAAATATGCATTTATATTCTATGGCTTGCCGATCAACGGGCAAGACCACCAAAGTCCATACTTTTTTTTCAGACATGGATCCTATCTCAGATTTCATGGCCTCAAGCCATTTATTGGAATCTGGGCTCATCATAGCTTCTTCATAGTTCGTAGGTTCGCCATGGTCTAGTAACATGACTTCCAGGACAGGATTAACGTACCACTCTGGTGCGGAACGTGCTCTATTCGACCTACGAGGTTTAGTAGTAACTTGATCTAAAGTTTCATGATCATCCTCATTAGCTTCCTCTCTAGTTGGTGTAGGCATCACGGGAACGGATTTCTCTGATGTGCTCATATCTGTAGCGACCCGACCTCAAACGGTCAAGCCTCTGTGTATCTGTGCCATCCTTGGATCAGTATGCTGGCACACACAGTACATCAATGTATATATCAAAGTGCAATCACATGTATAAAAAACGTAAAACTGATATATACCTCATAATTGTCAGCGGAAACAAATAGTCGGGTGTGGAGTCCCATCAACGCCATCGGCAGGTTGAGTGTAGACCGTAACCCTGTACCGTACTCTTACTGGTCGGAAGAAAGTATCTGCAACATGATACGTTGCAGCCGTGTAGGTCAGTACATTGAATGTACCGGCAAGATCACAACATGACAAAACAGATGATAAAACTATACTATATGCAATATGGCTTTGTAGCTCTGTGTCTGAGTTTTATTTGCGTAAAAGCTGGTTTTATTTTCTCTACATCAAAGGAATATCAGGAGTCTGTACTACAGAGTTTTCTATCATGACATGGTTCCACCAACCGATGTCTCATAGCCCAGAACAATCATAAGTTGCCCACAATTAAGTTATCAGTCCGGTGTTGAGAGTTCCGAGATAGATCCAAGTCCAGAGGCTCAAGTTGTCTGTAACCGGGGACACGGCTAATCGATTAGGTTTAAACCCTCTGCAGAGGTTTGTACACTTTACCCGCAAGATTCAATCCCTCTTTTTACGTTCTCGCACTTCAGGGTGTTTGAGAACAAGACGACCGAAACATGGTCTTCCGAAGAGTTCCCCTGACCACTGTCCGGTGCTCATCCAATCCTACCGTAGTTCTACATCTGCTAGCACCGTCCCAGCCAGAGTCACAACTAAGGTCAACCAAGCCAGAGCCCATAATGACTTGCGGTTGCACAGGTAAGCTTCCGGGCATGAAGTATTCTTCCGTCTCTTTGAGTCTAGGTGAAGCTTTCCGCAAGATGTCATGGCGCTTCTCCATGCATCCCGGCCATCCACTGGTTGCTCCAGGGTGCCCGTCAACCATCCTTCACCCAGTAGTGTGTATTGAATTCTTGTCTCGAGTCTTGAAGTCTTGAGGCCTTGAAGATGCAGTCCTTGCAGATTCCATCATGGAGTTGTTGTCATTGACGTAGAGTCCTCCTTCTTCACACCACTCTCGTGCACTCATACCAAATCCCGTCTACTAAAGCATAGCATTAAAACTATATAACGTCCCGGGCTTGGTAACAGGGAGATGGGTTCCTACCTCATGCATACTACTCAACTACAAGATTCAATAACACTACTGGAGGGATTATGAATGGTGACACTAAATGCAATAAAAACATAGGTATGAAAAGCATGGTCAAAGTGAACTTGCCTGGTAAGTTGATGAAGATAATAACGCTCTCAGAAACTTGACTTGGTAGAACTATTCGTCACTCCGTTGAAAATCTATATAAGTCAAACATAGCATTCACATAAGCAATCATTCTAGCAAGCAATACTAACACTCAAAATAACAATAAAAACAACAAATAAAAGCTCAATAATAAAACTCCAACAAATTCCAAAGAAGCTTCAAATAAAACTAGAAAGAAAAACTACTAACGAAAATCTATGACTTTGCTACAAACATCTAACATAGTTTTGCACTAAGTAAAAACTTAACAGAAATTAAAACACTAAACTAATAAGTTAACAGAAAATAAAAAGTAAAACAACTAAGTTAACAGAAAGTATTTTTCATAAAATTTTATTAGCAAAAAGAAACAAATGAAAAGCTTTTATGAAACTCTAACTATGACCTATACAAGTTTTTATACAAAACTAAAGAAAATAGATTTGTAAATAAAAATAAAATTTATTGTTGATCAACAGAAACAAACTAAATTTGTCAAAATTGAGAAAAGGTTTTAGTTTTAAAAACATTAAAACTATAAGAAAAATTAAAACAAAACTAGAACTAAAACGTACTGTTTTGCCTAAATCCCTAATTTAAAATAATCTAAAAATACTAAATATATGCTACTGGATAGACAAAACAATACAAACATAGCAAAAATAATCAATCAAAAATATTTTATAAAACTCAAACATAGCCAAAACAGTGTTTGAAGCATATTTGAAATAATACAAATTTAAACTACTCAAATTTGAAAACTAAGTACACAAACAGAAACTTCAACAAATTTGTGACACAATGCAAAAAGAATCACTCAATTTAGATCTAAAACATAAAAGTTATTAACAATCTAAAACAAAAACTATTTCTGAAAATAAAACAGAAACGAAAATAAACTAAAAAAAAAACAAACGGGCAGGTGCTACGCGTCGGGCTGCTATTGGGCCTAGAGGTTGTGCGATCCGATCTATAAAACGCTCGGCCGATACTTAACGAAACCGCACGTGCTAGTAAAGGAAAAACCGACCAGCTAAACCGCATAGATCTAAACCGTAAATAAACCGAAGCTAAACCGATCTAGTAATAAAAACCTAACTGTTCAGATTAGATCTAATCTGGGCCGTTGCTATGAGATCTAACGGACAGAGAGGGTGTGGCCGGCTTACAGTGGGCGGCGATGTCGACGGCGAGGCTCCGGCGACGGCAGCGGCTCGGGGTCGATGCAGGCGACGTCTCCCATGGGTCTCCGGTGTCGGGGAAAGCATCCGTTCGATGCGTAAGATGACGGCGAGCTCGTTGACGACCTCGGCGTGGCTCGGGGATGACGGACACGAGCAGGGCGAGCTTGTTGGCGGTGGTGGTGTTCGGTGGTGAAAGGAGGCGATGATTCCGTCGGTCGTAGGCGGCGATGGTGATGTTCAGATGACGCGGGGAAGCGAGGGGAGTGCAGAGGTGGTCTCGGGAGGCGGCGAGGGGGTCGGAGTAGCTCGGTAGGACGGCAATGGCGCGGCGGCGGCTTTGGGCTCCGGCAAGCGATTGCGGGGAGAGAGCGTGTCGAGGAAGGGGGTTTAGGGGCGGAATCGGTCGAGGGGGACGAGTATTTATAGGTAGGGGGTCAACTTGGAGAAGGGGGCGAGCGGGGATCGCGATCCCGAGATCTCCGGGATACGGCGGCGGCGGCGTTGCCCTGCGTGGCTTGCGGAGGAGGAAGATGAGGCGGGCCCCGCTCGTCAGTGGGTCCGGGGAGAGGGGGAGCGAGCGGGTGGCCGACGCGAAAGGCTTCGGCGCGGGGAGGTGGCCATGGGCCAATTCGGCCAGATGGGCCAGCCGGTGCGCGCTGCTGTCGTTGACGGCTGTTGGGCTTCGGCCTATTCGGTAGCTAGGGGAGAGAGAGAGAGTGTGGCCGCAGTGTTGGGCACGGTTGGGCCTGCTGGCTTCGGCCATTTGTTTTTTTTTATAGAAAGAAAAGGAAAAGGAAAACAAGATAAAGTAAAATATTTTATAGGCATATTATATATCAAAATTTTCAGAAAAAGATTTTCTAAAACATGAACATATTTTAAGCGGCAAATAAATTCCACAAAAATTTAAATAAAGCAAACAGTGCTACTGGTGCAAATAAACCCAATAAAAGTCATTTTTAAAATACCAAAATGATTCCAAATTTATTTTCTCCTAATTTTCCATTGAAGGGAATCATTTTACCCTTATTTCAATTTATTTATTTTTAGGAGAAAAGTAATTTGAATAAAAACCAAATAACTCCAAATTGAAAGTGGGTTTCAAAATACCTTCAAAAGGGACTTTCAATTTGATCCTTTTTAAGTTCCAACTCATATTTCATATAATTGAAGAAGTCATTTTATCTTCTCTCCTGAAAATCATTGAGTTGCATAAAGTTTCAAATTTGAAATATTTTCAGATAGAATTCAAATCTTTTCAAAACCCTTTTCATTTCAAATGGAAGAAGTCATGTCATCTTCACTCTAGGGTTTTGTGATGAAATGAATTTGAATTCATGGACATCAAGTTGCAAAGATGAAAGTTTGGGAAAGTCCTTTTATTCCCTCTCATTCAACTTTCAAAAAGTTTCAAATTCCACTCATTTTCAATCAATCAATCACACAAACATTGAAACAAACAATCATAATTATTTTTTTAATATAACATTCCAAAATTTAGAATTTTGGGATGTTACATTGGTGTAGGCATCACGGGAACGGATTTCTCTGATGTGCTACTTTCCAATTCGAGAGAAGTACAATTACCTCATCAAGTTCTACTTTCCTCCTACTCACTTCTTTCGAGAGAAACTCCTTCTCTAGAAAGGATCCATTCTTGGCAACAAAGATCTTGCCTTCGAATCTGTGGTAGAAGGTGTACCCAATAGTTTCTTTAGGGTATCCTATGAAGACGCACTTTTCCGATTTAGGTTCGAGCTTATCAGGCATAAGCGTCGCATCCCCAAACTTTAAGAAACGACAACCTAGGTTTCTTGCTAAACCACAGTTCAAACGGTGTCGTCTCAACGGATTTAGATGGTGCCTTATTTAACATGAATGCGGCTGTCTCTAATGCATAACCCCAAAACGATAGTGGTAAATCGATAAGAGACATCATGCACCATATCTTATAAAGTATGGTTACGACGTTCGGACACACCATTACGTTGTGGTGTTCCAGGTGGCGTGAGTTGTGAAACTATTCCACATTGTTTTAAATGAAGGCCAAACTCGTAACTCAAATGTTCGCCTCCGCGATCAGATCGTAGAAACTTTATTTTCTTGTTACGATGATTCTCCACTTCACTCTGAAATTCTTTGAACTTTTCAAATGTTTCAGACTTGTGTTTCATCAAGTAGATATACCCATACATACTCAAATCATCTGTGAAGGTTGGAAAACAACGATACCCGCCGCGTTCTTCAATACTCATGGGACCGCATATATCGGTATGTATTATTTCCAATAAGTCATTACCTCGCTCCATTGTTCCGAAGAACGGAGTTTTAGTCATCTTTCCCATGAGGCATGGTTCGAAAGTATCAAATGATTCATAATCAAGTGATTCCAAAAGTCCATCCGCATGGAGTTATTTCATGCGCTTTACACCAATATGACCTAAACAGCAGTGCTACAAGTATGTTGCACTATCATTATCAACTTTGCATCTTTTGGCATCAATATTATGAATATGTGTATCACTACGATCGAGATTCAATAAACCATTCATAATTGGTGTATGATCAAACCCTACCAAAACTAACTCGATTACATGATAAATCTCATCCAGCCCATCACCGTCTAGCAAGCCTACGAAGTAATTACTCACTCCCAGCGGTGAGCATCATGAAATTGGTGATGGAGGAAGGTTGATGATGATGACGGCGACGGATTCCACTCTCCGGAGCCCCGAACGGACTCCAGATCAACCCTCCCGATGAAGAACAGGAGGTGGCGGCGGCTCCGTATCGTAAAACGCGATGAATCCTTCTCTCTTATTTTTTTCTCTATGAATAGGAATATATATAGTTGGAGTTAGGGTTGCCGAAGATCCAGGGGGCCCACAAGCCTGGGAGGCACGCCCTGAGGGGGGTAGGCGCTCCCCCAGGGCTTGTGGCCTCTGGGTGGCCCCACTCTGGTATCTTTTTGCGCCAGTATTTTTTATATTTTCCAAAAATATTCTCCGTAAATTTTCAGGTAAATCCAAGAACTTTGATTTCTGCACAAAAATAACACCATGGCAATTCTGCTGAAAACATCGTCAGTCCGGGTTAGTTCCATTCAAATCATGCAAATTAGAGTCGAAAACAAGGACAAAAGAGTTTGGAAAAGTAGATACGATGGAGACGTATCAACTCCCCCAAGCTTAACCCTTTGCTTGTCCTCAAGCAATTCAGTTGACGAACTGAAAGTGATAAAGAAAAACTTTTACAAACTCTGTTTGATCTTGTTATTGCAAATATGTCTAGCCAATATTCAGGTTTTCAGCAAAGATTATGAACTAACCATACTCACAATAACATTTAGGTCTCACATTTACTCATATCAATGGCATAATCAACTAGCGAGCAATAATAAGATATCTCGGGTGACAACACTTTTTCAAAACAATCATGATACAATATGACATAATGGTATCTCGCTAGCCCTTTCTGAGACCGTAAAACATAAATGCAGAGCACCTCTGAAGATTAAGGACTGACTGAACATTGTAATTCATGGCAAAAGAGATCCAGTCACACTCATACTCAACATCAATTAAAAACAAAACATATAAATGACAATAGTGCTCTCCAGCTGGTGCTTTAATGAGAAGATGATGACTCAACAATAAAAGTAAATAGATAGGCCCTTCGCAGAGGGAAGCAGGGATTTGCAGGGGTGCCAGAGCTCGAAGCTTTTTTTAAACAGAGATGAATATAATTTTGAGAGATATGCTTTCATTGTCAACGCAACAACCAAGAGTTCTCAATATCTTCCATGACAAATACATTATGGGCGTTTCCCAAACAGAATGGTAAAGTTTTTACTCCCCCTCCACCAAGAAACACACTCCACGACTAGCCGAATCCACGGGTGCCGTCCATACCAACAACAGTCCTGGGGAGTTTTGTTTAATTATTATAATTTTTATTTAGAGCATAGGACTAGGCATCCCGATTACCAGCCATTTTCTCGTGAATGACAAGCGGATAACCACTCATCATGAGAATAACCCACCTAGCATGGAAGATGTAACACCCCTGTGTAATAGCCACTGTGATCATCTGCTAATAATGCCAAGTCACTTCATTTGCAGTGCCTAGTCATAGTGGTTAATCAAAACAATCCAACTTCTATTCTGGAAATCAACTCAAATTCAAAAGTGAAATATGAAGTTGCTCAAAACTTGTGGGAAAAATGTTCACCTTATAGCAAATAATCCAAAACTATTTGTTGTTAAGGAACACAACATCACCATCAACCACAGAAGGGTCTAAGCATTTAAATCAGAGCCAAAACAACATTTAAATGCCCTATTCATTTTTGAATAATTTCAAATGGATTCCAAAAATGCCCAAACTTTTTGTCGCAGTGCTGGAGATTGAAAGATATTAATGTGAGCTAGATTCACATTTTTGCAAATTCATTTGGCAACTCACCTAAAGCAAAACCCAACTCTGTAAAAAGAAAAAACAATAAAGCAGAAAAATAAAAAGAAAAGAGGCACTGGGCCTAAGTGCACAGTGCCCCGATTCCGGCCCACCTGGCCCAACCCCCCCTCTCTCTCCTTCGTCGTGTCGCCACCGCTGTGGCTGCGCGCGCGCGCCGGCCGTGCGTCGACACGGCGACGGCCACCGACGCCCTGCCGTCGAGGGGATAAGGATGAGGCCAGAGCCTCCCCCTAGTCCTCCTCGCTCACTCTCCCCTCGCCCGGCTCGCTCCTCTCCTTCCCCTTCCTCCTCCAGATCTGCAGCCGAGCGCCACCGTAGCCGCTCGTCGCCGTTCCCGTGGCCACCGTTGACGCCATGCCTCGCCATGATGCCGTAGATGATCGCCGTCTTCCTCCACGTCGACCGGTGCTTGCCGTTCGAGCCAGGAACCACCACGACGCTGGAATCGCCGCACCCCCTTCCGCTTCGGGCTCCGGCGATCTTCCTCGTCCCCGGCTACGACTGCAGCTCCTAAGATTCCAAGGGCCATCGGCGTGCCGCGCGGTGAGCTCCTCCGTATTCTGCTCCCCTCCTTTAGCTCCTACACGCGCTGTAGCTAGCTGCTGCCATGCCCGAGCTCTGTTCGCCGCCGACGAGCTAGTGGCCATGGCCACAGCCCCAGTCACGCTCGCCCGAGCCCACGACCGTTCTCCTGGTGCTCCCAGGAGCCTAACGAGCTCGAGCACGAGCTTCCCCGTGCCCCTAGCGCTGGAACCCCTAACTCCCGAACTCCGGCGCCGCTTTTTCTCGTCGCCAGCGCCGTTCCGGTCGATCCCGACGCCCCACACTAGCACAGTTGGACGCGGCACTCGCTGCTCGTTCGAACGCGCCCAAGCGCACGTGAAACTACCCACCGTAGGTGAAACCCGACGCGTTTCAGCGACGCACCGCCGCGTTTTGGGTCGCCGGAGCAACTCCGGCGCCGACCACCGACGTGGCATACCCGGGGCCACCCCCAGGGTCACTGCCAGTGGGGCCCCTGGTCCCAGTTGACCAGTTGACCTGGTCAACTGTGCTGACTGGGCGGTCCCAGTCGCTGACATGCGGGCCCCACCGCGTTTTTATTAACTGAAATGTTTTTTATAAATAAAAGATAGTTAATTAAGTTAATTAATCACTGACAGGTGGGGTCCAGTAGTTAATTAGATTTAGTTTAGTTTAAATTAAACTCTGTTAGTAACAGAGGCTGACTTGTGGGGCCCACTGGTCAGGTTTGACCTGGTCAGTGCGGCTGTTGACTGCTGATGTCATCCCCACGTCATGCTGACGTCATATATCCTTTCTATTAATAAAAATAATTTCTGAAAATCTTTTAAATCTTTAAAAATTCATAACTTTTAAACCGTAGCTCCGATCGAAAAACTTTATACATGAAAGTTGCTCAGAACGACGAGACGAATCTGATCATATCGTTTGTTTCCATATCGGAACACCCTACGTAGAAGAACTCGTAACTTTTAGCCCGATTTAGGTAGATGAATAGTGCATACATACCGGTTAATAATCCCACATTAATCCTAAAATAACTAAATGACCTAGATGCATCTTTAGGCAACCCTGCACTGCATCCTAGGCATAGCATGCTCTGTGTTGCATTATTTGCCGTGTATTTATTTGTTTCCTCCCCCTCTTCTCTCTCGATAGACCCCGACGTCGACGTAGCTCCCAAGACCGACGCAGCTCCGGAGTACGACTACGTCCCTGACGACCTTGCCTTTGCCGCAGAGCAACCAGGCAAGCACCCCCCTTTTGAGCATTCCGATATCGCCTATCCTCTTCTCTCTTATGCTTGCATTAGAAGTTACTGCTGTTACTGCTATCCTATATCTGCTGCATAGCCTGTTTATTGTAACCTGCTTTTTTTACCTACCTGCTTATCCTAAACTATTTAGTATAGGTTGGGTAGAGACCCATCAGAGACCTCCGCTTTATCCTGTCTGCCCCGCTGGGTTATCAGAAGACCCGATCAACGGGTTTGAAGACCAGGCCCTGGCACCGCACATCACTTCCCTCTTAGTTGCTCGACACAACTGAGTTACTATCGAGTGCCGAGGGTGATACCTCGTCAGCACTTCTGATGTTAACCTTGTAGGTTAGTTAATCGGTCGTGGTCAGCGAGGATGATTTCTCCTACACCAACCCCGATAACGACGTCGTCGTGCGACTCCTCAAGAGTGGACCTCGAGGCTGATTCCTACTTCGTTCACTTTGACGATAACATCAGGTGGAATTCCATCGAGGGTGATTCCTCAGGGTTTTCCCTTGGTGTTAGACACATGGTTACTGTTGTTACTATGACTTATCACTGAATCATGTTACTAAAGACGGGTCGGCCCTGAGGGGTACCCGCGCGAGCTTAATTGCGAGTGATGTGGAGACGGGTTGACCTGGAGGGTGCTCGCGAGTTGAACACGAGGTGTGGCCAGGCATTCTTAGCCCTTGCCGCAAGTCCTCGAGACGGGGCGACGGGGTCACATCGATTGTGAGTCTCTGCTCGTTACCGCGCGCTCCTAATCCACTAACGGTTTGGATATTTGATCCGAGGGGCCTCTGGCCTGATAGCACTAACCATCACGTGGGCATAGTATGGGCGTTCTGCGTCGTATACTTCAGCCGGAGCTTAATAGACGTCAGCGACTAAGCGGCACACGCTGGGTTGGACTGGGAACGCAATCGCGCTTGTATTAAGGGGTTGCTAGGTCTGCTCACCGACGGTGTACGCAACGTGCAGGAGCGTCCGGGGCGATGGCCCAAGACCCCTGGGGGCATAGGTTTAGTTTGGCGTGCTGACCTCTCTGTTAAGTTTTCGGTCGGGTTGCGGCGTATCGTTTGGCAGAGGCCGGGCATGACCCAGAAAAGTGTGTCCGGCCGGAGTTAAGCGAGCGTGGTGGGTAAGTTGGTGCACCCCTGCAGGGAAGAACTAATCTATCGATAGCCTGTCCTATGGTAACAGACACTCGGAGTTGTATCCTGATCGGTACAACTAGAACTGGACACTTGAGATGATAACTGGATAGTATGGCACTGGGATTGCTTTCTCGCAGGGAGTCGAGAAAGGATCTCTGGGCGAGGTTGTTGACACTACTACTACTTTACTTTATGCTAATCTACACTCTTCTAATGCTGCAAGACCGCTGAAGATGTTGAAGATGCTAGTTTTCGATAGGACTAGGTTTTCCCCTCTATTCTGGCAATTCTGCAGCCCAGTCCACATATACAGCCTCATTTGATAATGTTGCATATGTAGTGTGGATCCTTCCTTGCTGAGTACTTCGGATGAGTACTCACGTTTGCTTTGCTTTCTTTTTCCCCCATTTCCGATGGTGCAACCAGATGACGGAGCCCCTGAGACCGTTGTTCCCGCAGACGGCTACTACTATTACTACCCTCCCGGCGAGTACTACTACGAGGAGCCGTCCGACGACCAGGAGTAGGTTCGGAGGATCCCAGGCAGGAGGCCTGCGCCTTTCGGTCGTAGTATTTTATTTTTCCCCGCCCTTCTAAAGGCTTATCTCTATTTCTGTAATATATCTGTACTCAGATATCTGATGCTTCCGCTAATGCTTGTATGCCATCGAGCTATGTATTCGAGCCCTCGAGGCCCTGGCTTGTAATATTAAGCTTGTATGACTTTATTTATGTTTTAGAGTTGTGTTGTGATATCTTCAAGTGAGTCCTTAGTCTTGATCATGTGCATTTGCGTGTATGGTTAGTGCACGATTAAGACGGGGTCGTCACAGGTTGGTATCAGAGCCGACTGCCTCTTGGAATCCCCCTTTCCAACTCCTTGGTCGAAGTTGAGTCTAGTAACTAAAAACTGTTTTACTAACTTGGCTCTGTGGCTTACGGGCCCACGTCGCCAACTGGGTGGTATTAGGATCTTTTACTCCTCAATCTTTACTCTGGGACTCTGATCTCTCTTCTATTCGGGTTAAAGATTTTACTAACTCCAACATTAGGTTCTCGTGGTCACATCCACCCGGAGTTCTGCAATTTTCCCCTCCCTTTCTTCAAGATTATGGACCAGGTTTTGCTTACAGGATCCTTTTATCGAGGGCACCCTGTGTTGTCACTAGCAGAATCCTCGCTCCATCAGTTTTCTCCGACGTTGATGTAGCCTTTGCTATGTCTCGTTGTGTACTTCCTTACCGCGTGCCTGTGTGCCGCCTAGCATGTCTAGCTTATGAAATTGTGCCGTTATGCCGTCCGATTGTAATCGACTGTGTATGGATCTGTATGTCTTAAATGACTATTGTTAAGCATTTGTTACACTACTTAAATATCGTTGTGTTACATCATGTTTGTTGCTAAACCCTTGCAAAAGCTATTGCTAAACTACCCTTGTTGAATTGAGCAGGATGGCTAATAACAATCCACCACCGCCGCCACCGCCTGACTATATGGCTGCGATGATGCAACAGTTTGAATTGAACCGTCAGTTCATGCAAGGGATAATCGATCAGTTCCCCCGTCCCAATGCCAACCAGCAGCCACCTTCAATCACACTGCCGGAGTTTGTGAGACTCAACCCCTTAATTTTCCGCAACACAGTTAATCCGTTAGATGCCGACGATTGGCTGCGTGACATCTTCTATGAGATGGAGTCCGCTGATGTTGCTCCTGCCAGCTATGTCACTTTTGCGACATACTTCCTAAAGGGTCCCGCAGCTCAATGCTGGGCCACTCACCGACAAACCCTACCTCCTGAAACTATCGTCACCTGGGTGGAATTCAAGACTGCTTTTCGTGCCCGGTATATTCCTTAAGCAGTTATAGCTCGGAAGAAGGCCGAGTTCCGTAGCCTCGTTCAAGGCAACAAGACCGTGGAAGTCTATCAGCGAGAGTTCCTTGATTTGTCTCGTTATGCTGAAGAAGATATTCCCACTGATGCTCGTAGACAGGAGAAGTTCCGTGATGGGCTACACCATGACATTCAGTTAGCCCTGCTCGTCCAAGACTATCCTGACTTCGCCACCTTGGTGAATAAGGCTATCATGGTCGAGACTGGTCTGAAGAAGCACAAGGAAGTGACCAGACGCACCTGTGAAGCGGGCTCATCTTCGGGCTCGTCTTCCCAGAAGCGCCGCATCTGGATTCCACAGAGCATGTACCGTCCAACAGCCCCAGTGTACAGATCTGCTTATGCTGCACCTCGTCTGAAGGAAATATGCCCTAGAGGCAATAATAAAGTTGTTATTTATATTTCCTTATATCATGATAAATGTTTATTATTCATGCTAGAATTTTATTAACCGGAAACTTGATACATGTGTGAATACATAGACAAAACAAAGTGTCCCTAGTATGCCTCTACTTGACTAGCTCGTTAATCAAAGATGGTTAAGTTTCCTAACCATAGACATGTGTTGTCATTTGATGAACGGGATCACATCATTAGGAGAATGATGTGATGGACAAGACCCATCCGTTAGCTTAGCATAATGATCGTTTAGTTTTATTGCTATAGCTTTCTTCATGACTTATACACATTCCTCTGACTATGAGATTATGCAACTCCCGAATACCGGAGGAACACCTTGTGTGCTATCAAACGTCACAACGTAACTGGGTGATTATAAAGATGCTCTACAGGTGTCTCCGAAGGTGTTTGCTGGGTTGGCATAGATCGAGATTAGGATTTGTCACTCCGAGTATCGGAGAGGTATCTCTGGCCCCTCTCGGTAATGCACATCATATGAAGCCTTGCAAGCAATGTGACTAATGAGTTAGTTACGGGATGATGCACTACAGAATGAGTAAAGAGACTTGCTAGTAACGAGATTGAACTAGGTATGATGATACCGACGATCAAATCTCGGGCAAGTAACATACCGATGACAAAGGGAAAAACGTATGTTGTTATGCGGTTTGACCGATAAAGATCTTTGTAGAATATGTAGGAGCCCATATGAGCATCCAGGTTCCGCTATTGGTTATTGACCGGAGAAGTGTCTTGGTCATGTCTACATAGTTCTCGAACCCGTAGGTTCCGCACGCTTAACGTTCGATGACGATTTGTATTATGAGTTATGTGATTTGATGACCGAAGTTTGTTCGGAGTCCCGGATGAGATCACGGACATGACGAGGAGTCTCGAAATGGTCGAAAGGTAAAGATTCATATATTGGAAGGTTATATACAGACACCGGAATGGTTCCGAAGAAGATCGGGGATTTTTCGGAGTACCGGGAGGTTACCGGAACCCCCCGGGAAAGTTATTGGGCCTAATGGGCCATAGTGGAGGAGAGGAGGCAGGCTACAGGAGGTGGGGCGCGCCCCTTGCCCCAATCCGAATTGGACTAGGGGAGGGGGCCGGCCCCCCTCTTTCCTTCTCCCTCTCCCTCCTTTCCCCTTTCCCCCTCTCCGTTGGAAGGAAAGGGGGGGGGGGCGAATCCTACTAGGTTTGGAGTCCTAGTAGGACTCCCCCCCTTGGTGCGCCTCCCCCTTGGCCGGCCTCCTCCTCCCTCCCTCCTTTATATACATGGGCAGGGGGGCACCCCAAGGCGAAATAGACAATCTCTTAGCCGTGTGCGGTGCCCCCCTCCACAGTTACACACCTCGGTCATATCGTCGTAGTGCTTAGGCGAAGCCCTGCGCCGGTAAATTCATCAACACCGTCGCCACGCCGTCGTGCTGACGGAACTCTCCCTTGACCTCAACTGGATCAAGAGTTCATGGGACGTCATCGAGCTGAACGTGTGCTGAACACGGAGGTGCCGTACGTTCGGTGCTTGGATCGGTCGGATCGTGAAGACGTTCGACTACATCAACCGCGTTACTAAACGCTTCCGCTTTCAGTCTACAAGGGTACGTGGACACACTCTCCCCTCTCGTTGCTATGCATATCCTAGATATATCTTGCGTGAGCGTAGAATTTTTTTTGAAATTGCATGCTACGTTCCCCAACAGTGGCTTCTGAGCCAGTTCTATGCGTAGATGATATGCACGAGTAGAACACAAAGAGTTGTGGGCGATAATAGTCATACTGCTTACCACCAACGTCTTACTTTGATTCGCCGGTATTGTTGGATGAAGCGGCCCGGACCAACATTACATGACCGCGTTCATGAGACTGGTTCTACCGACGTGCTTTGCACACAGGTGGCTGGCGGGTGTCTGTTTCTCCAACTTTAGTTGAATCGAGTTTGACTACGGCCGGTCCTTGTTGAAGGTTAAAACAGCACACTTGACGAAAAATCGTTGTGGTTTTGATGCGTAGGTAAGAACGGTTCTTACTAGAAGCCCGTAGCAGCCACGTAAAACTTGCAACAACAAAGTAGAGGACGTCTAACCTGTTTTAGCAGGGCATGTTGTGATGTGATATGGTCAAGACATGATGTGATACATGTTATTGTATGAGATGATCATGTTTTGTAAAAGTTGTCGGCAACTGGCAGTAGCCTTATGGTTGTCGCTTTATTGTATGAAATGTAATCGCCATGTAATTGCTTTACTTTATCACTATGCGGTAGCGATAGTCGTAGAAGCAATAGTTGGTGAGGCGACAACGACGCTATGATGGAGATCAAGGTGTCAAGCCGGTGACGATGGAAATCATGACGGTGCTTTGGAGATGGAGATCAAAGGCACAAGATGATGATGGCCATATCATGTCACATATTTTGATTGCTTGTGATGTTTATCTATTATGCATCTTATTTTGCTTAGTACGGCGGTAGCATTATAAGATGATCCCTCACTAAAATTTCAAGGTATAAGTGTTCTCCCTGAGTATGCACCGTTGCGACAGTTTGTCGTGCCGAGACACCACGTGATGATCGGATGTGATAAGCTCTACGTTCACATACAATGGGTGCAAGACAATTTTGCACGTGCGGAATACTCGGGTTAAACTTGACGAGCCTAGCATATGCAGATATGGCCTCGGAACACTGGAGACCGAAAGGTCGAACGTGAATCATATAGTAGATATGATCAACATAGAGATGTTCACCATTGAAAACTACTCCATCTCACATGATGATCGGACATCGTTTAGTTGATATGGATCACGTAATCATTTAGATAACTAGAGGGATGTCTATCTAAGTGGGAGTTCTTAAGTAATATGATTAATTGAACTTAATTTATCATGAACTTAGTCCTGATAGTTTCTTGCATATCTTTGTTGTAGATCAATGGCCCGTGCTACCGTTCCCTTGAATTTTAATGCGTTCCTAGAGAAAGCTAAGTTGAAAGATGATGGTAGCAATTACACGGACTGGGTCCGTAACTTGAGGATTATCCTCATTGCTGCATAGAAGAATTATGTCCTTGATGCACCGCTGGGTGAAAGGCCTGCTGCAGGAGCAGATGCTGACGTTATGAACGTCTGGCAAGCTCGATCTGATGACTACTCGATAGTTCAGTGTGCCATGCTTTACGGCTTAGAATCGGGACTTCAAAGACATTTTGAACCTCATGGAGCATATGAGACATTCCAGGAGTTGAAGTTAATATTTCAAGCAAATGCCCGAGTTGAGAGATATGAAGTCTCCAACAAGTTCTATAGATGCAAGATGGAGGAGAACAGTTCTGTCAGTGAACACATACTCAGAATGTCTGGGTACCATAACCACTTGACTCAGCTGGGAGTTAATCTTCCGGATGATTGTGTTATTGACAGAGTTCTTCAATCACTGCCACCAAGCTACAAAAGCTTCGTGATGAACTATAATATGCAAGGGATGAATAAGACAATTCCCGAGCTCTTCGGTATGCTCAAAGCTGCGGAGGTAGAAATCAAGAAAGAACATCAAGTGTTGATGGTTAACAAGACCACTAGTTTCAAGAAAAAGGGCAAAGGAAAGAAGGGGAACTTCAAGAAGAATGGCAAACAAGTTGCTGCTCCCGGGAAGAATCCCAAGTCTGGACCCAAATCTGAAACTGAGTGCTTCTACTGCAAAGGGACTGGTCACTGGAAGCAGAATTGCCCCAAGTATTTGGCGGATAAGAAGGATGGCAAAGTGAACAAAGGTATATTTGATATACACGTTATTGATGTGTACCTTACTAATGCTCGTAGTAGTGCCTGGGTATTTGATACCGGTTCGGTTGCTCATATTTGTAACTCAAAACAGGGGCTACGGATCAAACGAAGATTGACTAAGGACGAGGTGACGATGCGCGTCGGGAATGGTTCCAAAGTCGATGTGATCGCCGTCGGCACGCTACCTCTACATCTAACTTCGGGATTAGTTTTAGACCTGAATAATTGTTATTTGGTGCCAGCGTTGAGCATGAACATTATATCTGGATCTTGTTTGATGTGAGACGATTATTCATTTAAATCAGAGAATAATGGTTGTTCTATTTATATGAGTAATATCTTTTATGGCCATGCACCCTTGAAGAGAGGTCTATTTTTGTTGAATCTCGATCGTGGTGATACACATATTCATAATATTGATGCCAAAAGATGCAAAGTTGATAATGATAGTGCAACATATTTGTGGCACTGCCGTTTAGGTCATATTGGTGTAAAGCGTATGAAGAAACTCCATGCTGATGGACTTTTGGAATCACTTGATTATGAATCATTTGATGCTTGCGAACCATGACTCATGGGCAAGATGACTAAAACTCTGTTCTCCAGAACAATGGAGCGAGCTATGGACTTATTGGAAATAGTACATACCGATGTATGCGGTCCGATGAGTGTTGAGGCTCGCGGCGGGCATCATTATTTTCTGACCTTCACAGATGATTTGAGCAGATATGGGTATATCTACTTAATGAAGAATAAGTCTGAAACATTTGAAAAGTTCAAAGAATTTCAGAGTGAAGTGGAAAATCATCGTAACAAGAAAATAAAGTTTCTACGATCTGATCACGGAGGCGAATATTTGAGTTACGAGTTTGGTCTTCATTTAAAACAATGCAGAATAGTTTCGCAACTCACGCCACCTGGAACACCACAGCGTAATGGTGTGTCCAAACGTCGTAACCGTACTTTATTAGATATGATGCGATCTATGATATCTCTTACCGATTTACCACTATCGTTTTGGGGTTATGCATTAGAGACAGCTGCATTCACGTTAAATAGGGCACCATCTAAATCTGTTGAGACGACACCGTATGAACTGTGGTTTGGCAAGAAACCTAAGCTGTCATTTCTTAAAGTTTGGGGTTGCGATGCTTATGTGAAAAAGCTTCAGCCTGATAAGCTCGAACCCAAATCGGAGAAGTGCGTCTTCATAGGATACCCAAAAGAAACTGTTGGGTACACCTTCTATCACAGATCCGAAGGTAAGATATTTGTTGCTAAGAATGGATCCTTTCTAGAGAAGGAGTTTCTCTCAAAAGAAGTGAATGGGAGGAAAGTAGAACTTGATGAGGTAGTGGTACCTTCTCTTGAATTGGAAAGTAGTTCATCACAGAAATCTGTTCCAGTGATGCCTACACCAATTAGTGAGGAAGCTAATGATGATGATCATGAAACTTCAGATCAAGTTACTACAGAACCTTGTAGGTCAACCAGAGTACGTTTCGCACCAGAGTGGTACGGCAATCCTATTCTGGAAGTCATGTTACTAGACCATGACGAACCTACGAACTATGAGGAAGCGATGATGAGCCTAGATTCCGCGAAATGGCTCTGCCTTCACGCGACGGTAGACGTCACTTTCAGCAACATATCGAGCAATATCCTGCTTCATTTTGGACCACCAGTACCTTTGTTGAAGATCACGATACATCTTGGTGCTACCCGGATGGATAGACAGCGGGGTATCATGTGCCTCTTTCATGACTTTGTCAGTCATAAGTTCGAAGCGAGGTACCACAATGCGGTCCCTGAAATACAAGGTTCCATCTTCAGCAATCGAGAAATCCCTGTACTTTTCAAGGTGAAGCTCTTTCTTCATTAGACCAATTTCAGCATCTTTAGCTTGCGCAATCTTGACAGCTTTCTCAAGATCTGGTTGTATCACAAGGTTAGTAAGAGAACCCTACGGAACGATGTAGAGGTTCAACTTGCGCAGTTCTTCATAAAGATGGGGTTGAGCTTGCTTAACCATAAGGTTGTTGCAATAGGACTTGCGGCTCAAGGCATCAGCCATCACATTAGCTTTGCCAGGGGTATATGAAATACCACAGTCATAGTCCGTAATTGTTTCCAACCATCGCTGCTGACGAAGATTAAGTTCCGGCTGAGTAAACAAATACTTCAAGCTCTGATGATCAGTATATTTCTCACACCGGTTACCAAGAAGGTAGTGTCACCACTGCTTCATGCACTGGATAGTTTTCTTCATGCGGACGCAATTGACGTGAAGCATACGCGATTACTTTTCACTCTTGCATGAGGACACAGCCTAACCCTTGACGAGAGGCGTTGCAAAAAATCACAAAGTCTTTGCGAGAATCTGGAGGAGCAAGCACTGGAGCAGAGGTTGGCTTGTCCTTGAGGGTCTGAAAACTTTCCTGACATTTGTCTGTCCACTCAAACTTAATGCCTTTGTGAAGCAGATTAGTCAGGGGTTTAGCAATCTTGGAAAAGTTCTCGACGAATCGACGGCAATAGCTTGCAAGGCCGAGAAAACTTCTGACTTGCTTGGCATTCTTCGGAGGAGTCCAGTCAAGAATAGCCTGAACACATTCCGAGTTAACGGCAATACCGTCCTTGGAAATTACATGTCCAAGGTAGGTTACTTCAGAAAGCCAGAATTCACATTTGGAGTACTTGGCATACAACTTGTGCTCTCGAAGCCTCTCCAGAACAAGACGGAGATGTTCAGCGTGTTCTTCCTTATTCTTCAAATATACCAGAATATCATCCGGATAAACCACGACGAACTTGTCGAGGTAATCCATGAATATACAATTCATCAAGCGGGAGAACGTAGCTGGAGCATTTGTTAGACCGAATGACATGACGGTGTATTCATAGGAGCCATAATGAGTAACGAAGGCAGTCTTCGGAATATCCTCTTCGCAAACACGGATCTGGTGATAACTCAACCTCATGTCGAGTTTAGAGAACACCGAAGATCCAACAAGTTGATCATATAAATCATTGATCCGGGGAAGCGGATATTTATTCTGAATGGTTGCCTGGTTGATAGGACGGTAATCTTGGACCAACCTATTCGTACCATCTTTCTTCTTGACAAAGAGAGAAGGTGCTCCCTAGGCAGAGGAACTAGGGCGGATGAGGTGGTGCGGAGGCATCTTATAAGGACGCTTCGCAATAGGAGTGGTGCAAGGCTTCAAGTCGATGGCAAACTCGACAGCTCTAGCAGGGGGTATTCCTGGAAGTTCTTCTGGAAAAACATCCTGGAAGTCACAGACGACTGGAATGTTTTTGATCCCCTCAAGTGGAGAAGCATTTAGCGCATTCAAGGCATAAATCTGAGCCTCGGCGTTCTGAGTGATATGAGCATGATAATTCACTATCTCATTCGATGGGTGCAGGAGGTGTACAACTTTAGTGGCACAATTTATTGAGGCATAGTGAGCCTACAACCAATCCATTCCCAAAATAAGATCAATATTAGAATTATTCAAAATAATGGGAAAGGCCTGAAAATTCCTCTCTTCAATCACAACAGTGACTTCGGGGCTGAATATGGTGGCTTGGCACCGGCCCGCAGGAGTGTTTACTAGTAGCGGGTGGTGTAGCTTTTCACATTTAACGTCATGCAAGAGTGCAAAATGTTCTGACATGAATGAATGTGATGCTCCTGAATCAAATAAAACAGATGCAGGTACTGAATTAACAAGGAGTGTACCCATCACAGTTTCTGGTTGATCCTGAGCTTCAGCCATGTTGACGTGGTAGTTCTGCCCACGACCATAAGAAGGTCTAGCATTGTTGCTACGAGGCTAAGAAATTCCACGACCAATTCCACAGCCAACATAAGGAAGAGCTGGCTGATTCTGACCCTGAGAACAGTCTCTAGCACGGTGACCTGGCTGGCCACACTAGAAGCAAAGTCCACTGTCAGGACGGGGTGCAGGAGCTCGAGGTGGTGGAGCTTGAAGAGGCTTCCTCGGTGGTGGAGGAGGCAGACGATGTTGGGGAACGTAGCATGCAATTTCAAAAAAAATTCTACGCTCATGCAAGATCTATCTAGGAGATGCATAGCAACGAGAAGGGAGAGTGTGTCCACGTACCCTCGTAGACCGAAAGCGGAAGCGTTTAGTAACGCGGTTGATGTAGTCGAACGTCTTCACGATCCGACCGATCCAAGCACCGAACATACGGCACCTCCGTGTTCAGCACACGTTCAGCTCGATGACATCCCATGAACTCTTGATCCAGTTGAGGTCGAGGGACAGTTCCATCAGCACAACGGCGTGGCGACGGTGTTGATGAATTTACCGGCGCAGGGCTTCGCCTAAGCACTACGACGATATGACCGAGGTGTATAACTGTGGAGGGGGGCACCGCACGCGGCTAAGAGATTGTCTATTTCGCCTTGGGGTGCCCCCCTGCCCATGTATATAAAGGAGGGAGGGAGGAGGAGGCCGGCCAAGGGGGAGGCGCACCAAGGGGGGGGGGGAGTCCTACTAGGACTCCAAACCTAGTAGGATTCGCCCCCCCCTTTCCTTCCAACGGAGAGGGGGAAAGGGGAAAGGAGGGAGAGGGAGAAGGAAAGAGGGGGGCCGGCCCCCTCCCCTAGTCCAATTCGGATTGGGGCAAGGGGGCGCGCCCCACCTCCCGTAGCCTACCTCCTCTCCTCCACTATGGCCCATTAGGCCCAATAACTTTCCCGGGGGGTTCCGGTAACCTCCCGGTACTCCGAAAAATCCCCGATCTTCTTCGGAACCATTCCGGTGTCCGTATATAACCTTCCAATATATGAATCTTTACCTCTCGACCATTTCGAGACTCCTCGTCATGTCCGTGATCTCATCCGGGACTCCTAACAAACTTCGGTCATCAAATCACATAACTCATAATACAAATCGTCATCGAACGTTAAGCGTGCGGACCCTATGGGTTCGAGCACTTCTCCGGTCAATAACCAATAGCGGAACCTGGATGCTCATATTGGCTCCTACATATTCTATGAAGATCTTTATCGGTCAAACCGCATAACAACATACGTTATTCCCTTTGTCATCGGTATGTTACTTGCCCGAGATTTGATCGTCGATATCATCATACCTAGTTCAATCTCGTTACCGGCAAGTCTCTTTACTCGTTCCGTAGTGCATCATCCCGTAACTAACTCATTAGTCACATTGCTTGCAAGGCTTCATATGATGTGCATTACCGAGAGGGCCCGGAGATACCTCTCCGATACTCGGAGTGACAAATCCTAATCTCGATCTATGCCAACCCAACAAACACCTTCGGAGACACCTGTAGAGCATCTTTATAATCACCCAGTTACATTGTGACGTTTGATAGCACACAAGGTGTTCCTCCGGTATTCGGGAGTTGTATAATCTCATAGTCAGAAGAATGTGTATAAGTCATGAAGAAAGCTATAGCAATAAAACTAAACGATCATTATGCTAAGCTAACGGATGGGTCTTGTCCATCACATCATTCTCCTAATGATGTGATCCCGTTCATCAAATGACAACACATGTCTATGGTTAGGAAACTTAACCATCTTTGATTAACGAGCTAGTCAAGTAGAGGCATACTAGGGACACTTTGTTTTGTCTATGTATTCACACATGTATCAAGTTTCTGGTTAATACAATTCTAGCATGAATAATAAACATTTATCATGATATAAGGAAATATAAATAACAACTTTATTATTGCCTCTAGGGCATATTTCCTTCAGTCTCCCACTTGCACTAGAGTCAATAATCTAGATTACATTGTAATGATTCTAACACCCATGGAGTCTTGGTGCTGATCATGTTTTGCTCATGGAAGAGGCTTAGTCAATGGGTCTGCAATATTCAGATCCGTATGTATTTTGCAAATCTCTATGTCTCCCTCCTTGACTTGATCGCGGATGGAGTTGAAATGTCTCTTGATGTGTTTGGTTCTTTTGTGAAATCTGGATTCCTTCGCTAAGGCAATTGCTCCAGTATTGTCACAAAAGATTTTCATTGGACCCGATGCACTAGGTATTACACCTAGATCGGATATGAACTCCTTCATCCAGACTCCTTCATTTGCTGCTTTCGAAGCAGCTATGTACTCCGCTTCACACATAGATCCCGCCACGACGCTTTGCTTGGAACTGCTCCAACTTACAGCTCCACCGTTCAATATAAATACGTATCCGGTTTGAGACTTAGAGTCATCCGGATCAGTGTTAAAGCTAGCATCGACGTAACCATTTACGATTAGCTCTTTGTCACCTCCATAAACGAGAAACATATCCTTAGTCCTTTTCAGGTATTTCAGGATGTTCTTAACCGCTGTCCAGTGATCCACTCCTGGATTACTTTGGTACCTCCTTGCTAAACTTATAGCAAGGCACACATTAGGTCTGGTACACAGCATTGCATACATGATAGAACCTATGGCTGAGGCATAGGGAATGACTTTCATTTTGTCTCTATCTTCTGCAGTGGTCGGGCATTGAGTCTTACTCAACTTCACACCTTGTAACACAGGCAAGAACCCTTTCTTTGACTGATCCATTTTGAACTTCTTCAAAACTTTATCAAGGTATGTGCTTTGTGAAAGTCCAATTAAGCGACTTGATCTATCTCTATAGATCTTGATGCCCAATATATAAGCAGCTTCTCCGAGGTCTTTCATTGAAAAATTCTTATTCAAGTATCCTTTTATGCTATCCGGAAATTCTATATCATTTCCAATCAATAATATGTCATCCACATATAATATTAGAAATGCTACAGAGCTCCCACTCACCTTTTTGTAAATACAGGCCTCTCCAAAAGTCTGTATAAAACCATATGCTTTGATCACACTATCAAAGCGTATATTCCAACTCTGAGATGCTTGCACCAGTCCATAAATGGATCGCTGGAGCTTGCACACTTTGTTAGCACCTTTAGGATCGACAAAACCTTCTGGTTGCATCATATATAACTCTTCTTTGAGAAATCCATTAAGGAATGCAGTTTTGACATCCATTTGCCAGATTTCATAATCATAAAACGCGGCAATTGCTAACATGATTCGGATAGACTTAAGCATCGCTACGGGTGAGAAGGTCTCATCGTAGTCAACTCCTTGAACTTGTTGAAAACCTTTCGCAACAAGTCGAGCTTTGTAGACTGTAACATTACCGTCAGCGTCAGTCTTCTTCTTGAAGATCCATTTATTCTCTATGGCTTGCCGATCATCGGGCAAGTCAACCAAAGTCCATACTTTGTCCTCATACATGGATCCCATCTCAGATTTCAAGGCCTCACACTACACCATGGTCCAAATTTAGAGGGCACAATATCTGCCGGGAAAACCTGCCAGTACGGGCAGACTAACTGCCGGGAATGAGCTTTGCCGGCACTTGTGAACCGCCCTTGAAAGTCCTGTCGGGAAAAACAATTCCCGGCAGTTACAAGTGTCACCGGTAGGCCACCTGCCCTGCTTGATCAGAAGCTTTGCCGGCAGTTGCAACTATTCCCGGCACCCAATGTTTCCCCGGCAGGTTGACAATGCAGGGCAGATAGTATAATTCCTGGCAATTACTCTGCCCTTAATCGTGTACACCTCAAGCATGAATCCGTCCACATCTATCAGTCATCTTCACTCCATTTTGTGCCACAAGTACGATGTGTATTATATATATATAACACGTGCACAGTAATTAAACTTGCATCGCTTAGACATAATATATCTCAGCAAATTAATCCATCATGTCTACATATGCATATATACAGTAATAAAGATAGCATCACACTTTTGGAGATAATAGGTGTGCATATACTTATGAGCAATCCATCATCCATACATAGATTCATCAGTCCACGACAACGACCAAAAGCACAAAGATGCATTAGGTGTGCCTACATGCACACATAGACATACAAGTCCAGTAACAGGACAGCCAAATGCACAATCTACATGCACACATGCATACAGTTGTAGG
Organism: Thinopyrum elongatum; assembly: GCA_011799875.1. NCBI lineage: Eukaryota > Viridiplantae > Streptophyta > Magnoliopsida > Poales > Poaceae > Thinopyrum > Thinopyrum elongatum. The sequence continues at coordinate 29,915,348 of CM022303.1, read as the reverse complement.
TTCATAAGTCAAAGTTTTACATCGTAGACAAAAGCGCAAAATATAGGATCCAGTTTTAGGTAGAAACATATCCCAGAAGATCCTTTTAGCTCACCAAACACAGCACACTTGTGGATGCAAAGGCATTATGCCGGTGACCTGTAAAAAAGAAAGAAATGACCAAATAGATCAGCTCGGAAGTGTTCCAAACATAAAAGTTGCATGGGCCGAAAAAGAAAATCGATCCAAATGAAAAAGGAACATGTGTCACCCTGTACTTTGCATTCCACAAGGCATAGACAGAATGTGTGGATGTACTCATAAGAAGAGATTGTGCACTGTGTATGGATAACCAGGAAGATCAATGTAACCAATCACTACAAATTAGGAAAGCAAAACTTTATAATATATATCACATTGGCAGTGCAATTGTTTGAAGAACTACATCTTATCAAAAAGTGATTCTCACTGCACATAAAAAGTAATACATTTTAGTGCTAGAAGACATTGCAGAAAAGAAAACTAAAGAGTCAAATATCATGCATTAAAAACATATTATAGAAAAAACAGGATGAAACAAATTTTGATCTATTTTGGAAAGAAAAACATGGGTTCGCAGAGCGTGTCGCTCTAGTAGTCCGGTTCAGGGCATGGTCCAGTCACCCCTCTTGATGAATCGGCAACCAAATAAAAAGATGGTTTTCAGTGTAAATAGCCAGATGGTTGGTTGAGGCCTTGAGGGTGCAGAGTTTGCTGCTTGGTTTCAAAAAAGGAGTTTGCAGAATTATTTAAGAAACAGAGTGTCAGAAAAAGAGTTTGCATAAAAGTCTGTGCAAAGTTTAAGTAGTAGCTGCAGAATTATTTAAGAAACAGAGTTGCTGGATGTGATTCAGAATAGGACTTAAGCATGTGTTTGAAAGTAGGCACATTTTTTATCTACTGGGAAAACCAAAAAATGTACTAGTTGCTCAGGAGAAATAAGAAACTTGTAGGTTCCTACTTTCAATCACAAGCTTCATTCAGAAAAATAACAAGTCATCAGTATGTGAAAGGAGAAACATATCTTATCTTTACTGTAATATATTCCAGAATTCTAAGAAGATTCAATACCTTCTAGATATGGGGACTGCTATGGGCTGTCATGGTTGCTTCTGCATAACTTTACGAACAACCTCAATTTGCAAACATAGGATTATCAATAGGAAGCAATTTGAGAAACAAACTGCTGAAATAGCCATGATCCGAAAGAAGTTTTACATATCTACGAGGCCATGCAATAGATCGCCCGAGAGCATTTGCCATGGTCCTCACATTCCCATAAGGGCGTTGCAAAATAGCATCCTTTTTCATCACCATGTTAACTACAACTTCACAACATTGAGAACCAAGCTCAGCACCTGCCACTATCTTCGTCCTATCAATTGACTGAATAGTGGCCTTCGCCACTAGTATGTTATAAGGGCGGGAGATAGAGTACAATATGACATCCTGTCCAACCTGAGACAAGCCAAATATAAGCCAAACTTCACAATATGTGTGTCAAATATAAAGCAATAAATCTTTAGGAGCAAGAGTTTTTTTACTTGGGGAGTCTTTTGAGTGACGGTTGTGTTCTGATGATCTAGTTGATTCATCTGTTGGACCAGCACTTGCTTCTTCTGTTGTGTGATTCCCGCTCGATTTTCTAGCATTGGTCTATTTGACATCTACATCCAAAGAGAATTTTTTGGACAATATTTATAAAGTGTAGTTGACAATACTAAAATAATACATTTTCATTTGAGCAATGCATACCACATGATCATCCTCCTTTTCAGCAGCCATGTACCCAGTCTCGCTATTTTCGCCTTCATCATAGATATACTGCACCAAGCCAAAACGAGTTAGCAAAGGAAAGACAACTATACCATTCATAAAGGTTTCAAATGGAGACAATGCCAAAAAAACACACCTCGTTTTGTGCAGAATTAGAATCATAGTGTGGACTGAATTGCTCCTTTTCTTTAGCCTGAGAAGCTAACATCATCTTTTTCATCTCTAGGACTTCGTTCATAACGATGTCGATTTTTCGATCGGTGGCTTCCACACGCTCCCTTAAAAGTGCAGCCTCTTCCATAGCTTGTAGACATTCTTCCTCAGCCATTTGGAGCTCTGTTGATTTCAATTTTCTAGTTCCAGTCATGCGTAGATCTGATGCACTTGGCCCCATGCCTATACAGCGAACATACCCATTCCTCTCCTTTCCAAATACATGTGAAAAAAGATCACCTTGCTCTATGGTTTTTTCTAACAATTCTGGTTGTTCATTTGCATTGTTCTCTAGTTCTTTCTACAAGGAGGAATCACAGAAATAAGCATCACTATAAATGGCTCTGCTACATGAAAGTATTTACTATTTATTACATACAATTTTCTGTGCCGCTGCCGCGTTGGAAGGAACTCCATTTTTACTTGTGTGTGTTATAACAAATGCTTCATATCTACGTAGGGGATATCCATTCTTCTTGTGCTACATTCAATTTATTATTCTATGAGCCAACACATATTTAGATGGGTTAAAGAATTGTAGGAAACAGTAGCAAAAATATACCTCTTCTTCGATAACACGTGCATGACTCTTGCTGCCAGTTGTATGAAATAAGGTCATCCCTTGGCGATTTAATTTCCCTATCTCACTACGTTGCTAAAGTACGAGAAACAATGATCATGATCAACAGTTAGAGCTTTTCAAAAAATGAACACTGGACAATGATCTTGCAGCATACCTTAGCTGCTTCTGTCTTCCAATGGTCAATAAGCCATTTCCAGTCATCTTCATGAACTCTATCATCACAATCAGCAAGGAGCTCCTCGTCAGTCTTTTCTTCATGAAAATACAAAGCCTTCAGATCTAATTTGAAAACTCTCCATTTTTTAGCAGCACTTCCCATGACCCAGTCTTTAACTCTTTCATCCACCTCATAGTACAACTGGTTATCAAGTTGCCAAAAATTCAACAATGAATTAGAGAATGAAACATAAGTCCATAAGATATATTTTTATATATGTACATCACAGAAGTTACCTTCAAAGTATTCCACAATAAAAGCTTTTGCTTTGGCTCAACCAACCTCCAGTCAGGTTTGGCAAGTGATACTATCTCACTATTTTTAACTAGTGTGGCTATAAAATTTGCAAACTCAGTGGCATTGTCCCCGACAGGCTGTCCCTTCTCATTGATCTCTAGCCTAATTGGTGGTTGGTTCCCTCTTGAGCGTATATCGGCCTTTCTAGTATAGCCGCGTCCACGCTTCTTCTGTTTTTGTCCACCATCTACATGAACGTAGAAAAGAATTAGTTAGATCTTAGCAATGAAAACGGTTAAATGCCTAAAAAATAGAACTACCTACCATGCTGTGTCACTGCATTAACATCATCTTCATTCTCTTCTAATGCAGCATCTCGCATGTCTTCATCATCATGCCTAGAGTCAGCTCTAGCGGTGTCAGATCTTAGTATGCGTCTAGGCATTTCAAGAGCTGGCTGACTAGATGTGTGTTGCCTTTTCTGCAGATAAGCACAACATGTTGTTAAAGAGCTAGCATACACCTGCACAGTTGAATCAACACACAAGCAAGTCCTAGAAGGCTACCATCACCTTTGTCTTGTTGTTTTGTTCATGCGAAGACTTCTCTGCAAGTCTTGGAATTAATTGATGCAACTTCTCTGTGTTAATCCTTAGAGTCTCTGCCCGCTCTTCTTCATATGAAGTAGTATTAGCCTTGTCTCCTCCGTTTGCCATTCTTTTTCCTGAAAAAAAGGTAAAATCTCAGAATTAGAAAAAGGTTTAATGCAATCTGAAATATAAAAACAAAGATGTAGTCTTACAAGAATGGTAAAAAAGGGTGTCTTATGAACAATCTGAACTAGAAACGACATGAATATTAATTAGAAGAGGTATTTTGCAGAAATATTAAAAGCTAAAAACTACATACTTATCCTTCTTGTCCTGTCGAACAATTGTTCCATCTATATCTTCTCAATTACGAGTTGCACTTTTAAGATCAACCCGGAGATCTACATTAGCATCTAAATCAGGGAACAGAACCACACGTTCATCAACTTTCTTGAAGTTCTCATTTCCTTTTCCAAAAATATCATAAAGGATTCCCGGCTTGGACTGAACAACGCTATACCAATCTTTGTCAGTGGTATGTTGGACATAATACACTTGAGTTGCTTGCGAAGCCAAAATGAATGGCTCATCGGACAACTTCTCACCAGAGTTAAATAAATGCTTAGACTTCACATTTGTGATGCCAAATTTATCAACTTTTACCCACTTGTCTGGTACACGGTTGTCAAACCAATCACATTTAAAGAGCACAATATTTCCTTTGTGTTGATAGTTTAATTCCAGAATTTCTGTTATCACACCATAATATATTTTACTCCCCACTATAAGATTTTCAGCATTTGCAGATGTTTGTGCAACTAGAGCAACTCCACTACTTTGCTTGCGCCTACCATCATCGTAGGACCTTGTGTGGAAATTTACCCCATTTATAGTATAGCTGCTATACGTTTTTTCAGTAACGAAGGGTCCAGACGCTAAAGTTTGGATCTCTTTGGACACTTCTCCACCATTCTCTACTAGCTCTGCCACATGTAATCTAAACCACTCATGGAATTTTTCATGCTGGATGCGACTAATATTTCGATGACCGGTTGAGGGCAAAAACTCAGCATGCTTTCTGCAATAGTTAAATCAAATTTGAGTTACGTACGGGAAAAAATTCACTCTACAGAAACAAGTGTTTGACATATGACATAACTTACCTCAAGTATGGTTCAATATGATCATAATTAAATAAGACATATCTATGTGCTTGAAGACATGTTTTATTGTCTAAAGTCACATCATGTTTTCCAGCCAAAGGCCGACCCGTGTTGTCAAAGAAGGGCATAGTACTAGGAGTGCTGCTAGGATCAGCAAGCTCATTTGCATTAAGTCGACTAAATCTAGTCTCACAGTCTTGTAAATAACGAGAACAAAAAGTGAGACACTCATAAAAAACATAACTCTCTGCAATTGACCCCTCTGGATGACTCTTGGTGCGAACATACCCTTTTAACCTCATCAAAAACCTATACATCATTGACATAGCACATATGAGCGTACAAAATTAAAAGGACTTTTTTATGATACTAACAAACAGGTGCAGAATTTGACCTTTCAACTGGGAACATGTTGATGTATTTTACTGGGCCCCAAAGCCTCACTTGGGCTGGAAGATGGACCATTAAGTGGACCATAAGATCAAAAAAGGATGGGGGGAATATAGTGTCAAGAATGCTTAATGTCTCAGCAATTTCTTCCTCTAGCTTCTCCATATCACTTACACAAATAACGGGTGCATAAATTTTCTTGAAGAATCTGCTCACACGTGTCAATGCAATGCCAACATGCTCGGGCAATGTTCCTCTAACAGCCAATGGAATTAAATTTTGCAAGAGAATGTGATTGTCATGACTCTTCAATCCAGTAAATTTTTTCTCATTAACATGGACGTGGTAATACAAATCAGAAGCATAGCCATAAGGAAACTTGACCCCTTTAAAAACTCCACAAAATAGCTTTTTCTGCTCGGAGGTCATGAAGTAAAGTGCTGGAGGTACATAATATGAATCTTCTCCTAAGTCAGTAGGATGAAGATCAGCTCGTATACCTAGATCTCATAGATCAAGACGACAATTCAAATTATCTTTAGATTTTCCGTCGAAGCCCAAAAGTGTGTTAATTATGTTTTCACAAATATTATTCTCAATGTGCATTGCATCTAAGTTATAGGGCCGCAGCAAGTCCTTCCAATATGGTAAATTAAAGAATATGGATTTTCTTTTCCAAATTACTGGTTCACCATCCTTATGCTTCCTTTTCTTTGTCTTTCCTGAGGGGTTCTTTCCAAAAACAGTGTGCATATTTTCTGTTATCGCCAAAACTTCTTCTCCAGTAAGTGGTATAGGTGCCTCTCGAAGCTCCGTACCATCAAAAGATTCTTCATCAAACCTATACTCATGGTTTGCATCTAAGAACCTTCTATGACCCATATAGCAATTCTTCATGCCCTTTGCCAGCCGAAGAGAGCAAGTGTGCAAGTGGCAATCTGGACAACCATATCCCCCAGAGGTGACACATCCACATAGGTGACCTAAACCAGGGAGATCAGAAATGGTGTATAATATGGCAGCATGCAAGTCAAAGGGCTCTCCTGTAGAAGCATCAAAAGCAATGTTGAGGATATCGCTTATCGTTAACGTCTCGGACAGCTCGGGATTAGAGATTAATCAAAAATCGGCCGATTAATCGATTTTATCGGTCGACTATTAATCGGCCGTTTTTTGTAAATTCCAGGTTCCCAACACTAAAATATGCTATATTCAACACCAAAACAATATTGGATAGAAGTGTTACCTTGATTCCTAGCCTTTGAATCCTCGTATAATGACAAAGAAAATAGGACAACAATACTTATTGCGTAACAAGGTCCACAAAACACGAATAAACATAGTTTTTGCAAACATAATGCTATGAATAGACCTGGTTTATCGGTAGATTCCCGATAAATCGCTTGTCATAGCGATAAACCAGTCCAAATGATAAATGGTGAAGATAAGGCATAATCTTATCGGTCACCCCAAGAGTAGCGATAAATCGGACGATAAATCGTTGAATCGGAAGATTTTTTGAACAGTGATCAAAAGTTCTAACGCCCTTTTCAAACATTTCGACCATATCATCGATAAGTGGTTCAAGATAGACATCCATGTCTTCCCCAGGTGACTTTGGGCCAGGAATTAACAAGGAAAGGATGAAATTTGGCTGCTTCATGCATAACCAAGGAGGCAAATTCAAGGGGATCAACATGACAGGCAGATGCTATAGCTACTACAGTACATGGATCGATAGGGATTAAATTCGTCTGCAGTTATAGCTAGCCTCATGTTGCGACTATCTTCAGCAAATTTTGGATGTGTTGCATCAAAATGTTTCCATGCAGGAGAATCTGCCGGATGCCTCAGTAATCCATCTCTTATGCGCCCTTCATCATGCCATCTTGCATCTGTTGCACTCTTCTTTGATATGAACAGCCGCTGAAGCCTCTTCTTTATTGGAAAATAACAAAGCACCTTTCTTGGTACTTGGTGTACATGTTTCCCATCAAGGCTCTTCTTTTCAGATTTCCACCGAGATGTTTTGCATATAGGGCATTGGTCTGCATTTTCATATTGCTTTCGAAATAATATGCAATCATTCTCACATGCATGTATATTAACATAACCTAGTCCAAGGCATTTTATCATCTTCTTTGCTTCATGAAAGTTTTTAGGAAGTGGTGAGTCCCCTGGAAAGACCTTATTAAGCAGCTCTAGCAATATGTTAAAACTCTTATCACTCCAACCCCCAAGAAATTTGGTGTGGAGTAATCTAACTACAAAGTGTAGCTTTGAGAAGCTTGTGCACCCAGGATAAAGTTGTTGCCCTGCATCATCTAATAATTGGTGAAAAGCTTCTATATTTGGATCACTTCCATCCTCCCCCAGGTCACCATCATTCCCACCACCGTCCCCAACTTCACCAAATTCATGTCCTATATCTTCAAGCATTTCTGGTATCTCATCGAGTACCTCAAATATGTCCTCATTTCCAACATCATCATTTTGAAAATCGTCATGCTCGCACTGTTGTGGAAGGCATGACAGTCCCTCCCCATGATATGACCATTTTTTATACCCTTCTAGGAACCCATCGCATACTAAGTGCTCAAAGACAACACTAGATTCCTTCCATGCACAGTTCACACAGATTTTACAAGGACATAATATCTTGCTCCCTCTAGCTGAATTGGTAAATGCAAATTGTATAAATTGTTTGACCCCTTCAATATACGTTTTTGTGCGCCTACAATTATTGATTCGTCAAAAGATAACCCTTCGATAATATTATATAAAGTGACAAATGTGTGCATGTTAGTGTTGTACCTAGCATGATCCATCCAACTCTTGTCCATCATGGTTTGATTGTACTAAATTTCAACCCTTTCCTAAATATCGTAACCCAACACAAATCAATGAATAAGGCTATAAATCATAATTACAAACCAAAGCAAACTTCAAGGATTTCGAAATATAGTCTAATGAAACCATGCAACGATAGAAACAAATTACAAGGTATTCAAAATATAGGCAAACAATACCACATAATCATACAAACAAATCAAATCTTCAATTATGAGCAAGAATCTCACCAAAATCCGCAAGTGGCACTTGTCCAGTATTGATGGCTACAGCTTGATACTTCTTCACTTGCCAACCTAGACCTTAAAACTTGTCTTTCAAATTCAGTTTAGGCTGGTCAGCCTGGAAAGCATCAAAAGATAGTTAACAATGTACAACAACAGTTTAAATTTGAACAAGTTTTCAATGTACATCAGCAGTTTAAATTTGAATAAGTTGCTTCAGACCAAAGCCTCATGCAAAGTACCGACATACGTATGAAATTAAAAAGTCTCAAAAACAACAGAGATCATCTTTACATAATATAGTTGTGAAGTACTAACTGGAACATATCTGTAAAATTGTATCCTGTAGTCAAGGAGACTATGCATACAAGCAAAAGATGAACAATTATAATCAATTTGACTCTTAAGAAAAAAATTATCCTTTATCAACTTATCACACACTGCTATTGGACTCACTCATTACATATCGCAGCACAACAAAATGACAAACAAATTTCAAAACTTTAGATGCATACCTCTGCAGAACAACAAAATATTCATATCACTGCTCCTAGTCAAATTTGGTACCTCTCCAGAACAAATTCATTGCATATCTCAACATACAAGGTTTGGTAATTTGAAGTTACATAACTGAAACTACCAAATGCGTGTCGTTGCAGTCGGCGCTCTCTCGCTCACTTTCTGAAACTGAAGAACTGAGACGGAGTGATTTGTGCTGCGTGCTACAACTTGCAGCGTTTTCTCCTCTCTTTATTTATAGTCTGTTACAACCAATAGAACGACCTATTCTACAAGCCACGAACGAGCGTAACAGCCGTGCCATCCCACGGCCACTTCCACGTTGCCTCTGAAGCCGCCATGTCCGCCATGATCTCGCGCCATCCCACGAGAACGGATGCAGCGGCATGCTATCTACTGCACGCAAACAAACTATACGACAACTACGGGCGTGCAAGAGAACAGGCTCTCAGCGCACACAAGCTTATTCTAACGAAACTGAAAAAATGAACACCTAGCTAACTGAACATGTGCAGCAGGATTCAGTGTTCAACAATGCGTTCCTTTTAGATTTGAGGGAGCACAAACAAAGGTAGATGGTGCTGCTGCGGATCACTCTGCTGCAACTTCACGTGATCTTGTCCGATGCTTTTGTGAGGGGTGAGAGGAAGTGACCCGCAGCTGGAGAAGAAGCTAGAGAAGAGGCCACAGGGGAGGGGATGTAGAGTCAACAGCGCTCAGCGGCGGCGTGGGTGACCTGGCGGATGGGAATGCGGCCCTGGGTTGGGCAGTGTTGACCAGCGGATGGGGGATGCGGGGGCACGGCGCTGTGGATGGGGGATGCAGGGGAGATGGCGCTGGGCAGATGCAGGGGATGGGGGCAGGGCGCTGGGTAGATGCAGAGGCAGCGGGGCTGGGTGGCTGCAGTGGCGGCGGGGCTCGGTGGATGCAGGGGCGGCGGGGCTCGGTGGATGCAGCGGCAGCGGGGCTCGGTGTATGCAGCGGCGGCGGGGCTCGGTGGATGCAGGGGCGAAGGGGCTGGGTGGATGCAGTGGCCGCGGGGCTCGATGGATGCAGGGGCGGCGGGGCTCGGTGGATGCAGGGGCGACGGCGCTAGGGTTAGCGGCAGCGGCGAGATGCAGTGCGTGCGGCGGCAGAGGGAGGAAGAGAGCGGCGAGACTACTGTGGACTGTCGAGAAGGGGAAAGAGATGGGGAAAAATTAAGGCCGCGGTGGGCTTCCAGTGTCTTCTAATTTTTCGTTCTCCCGCGACTGCCTCGTTCGGGTCCGCGCCAATTGGTTAACGGCAGTGCGTTCGCCCTCAAACAGAATTCGGGGAAATTGGGCCGACCCGAAAGATGCCGGCAAATTGTCTGCCTACTTAATTCAAACATTCCCGGCAGTTATGTTGACCTACATAGTTTTGCCCGGCACTTAGAGCTTTCCAGGCAATTAATTGCCCCTAATTCTTGCTCATTCCCGGCAGTTAATTGCCCCTAATTTTTTGTCATGGTGTAATTTACGGACGTAAGTGTCGAACCCCTCTGAATTGGTCAGAAACTGGGGAACGACCGCTCATTGGACCGGACATTATTCAACACGCCGAAGAACAAGTCCGTATTGTCCGAGAAAATCTCAAAGCGGCTCAGGACCGCCAGAAGAGTAACTATGATCGCAAACGATGGGGCTTGACCTATCATCCCGGTGATCAAGCTTATCTTCGTGTAACTCCTATGAAGGGCACCCGTCGTTTCGGAATCAAGGGCAAGCTAGCTCCACGCTACATCGGCCCCTTTCGCATTGTTGCCCGACGTGGACTGGTGGCATATAAATTGGAGTTGCCACCGCAATTCTCTCATATCCACGACGTCTGCCATGTGTCGCAACTTCGTAAATGCTTCAAGCAATCTCCACACCGCGCAGTGGATCACGAGATGCTCGAATTGCAAGATGATCTTTCTTATAAGGAGCATCCGATCCGCATTCTTGATGAAGCTGAACGTCGAACTCGTCAGAAGACGACCAAGTTCCTGAAAGTGCAGTGGTCGAATCATACTGAAGATGAAGCCACTTGGGAACGCGAGAATCATCTTCGGGAAGAATATCCCGACCTCTTTCCTTCTACCTCCTAAATTCTCGGGACGAGAATTCCTTTTGGAGGAGGAGAATTTTTAATACCCCTGTGTAATAGCCACTGTGATCATCTGCTAATAATGCCAAGTCACTTCATTTGCAGTGCCTAGTCATAGTGGTTAATCAAAACAATCCAACTTCTATTCTGGAAATCAACTCAAATTCAAAAGTGAAATATGAAGTTGCTCAAAACTTGTGGGAAAAATGTTCACCTTATAGCAAATAATCCAAAACTATTTGCTGTTAAGGAACACAACATCACCATCAACCACAGAAGGGTCTAAGCATTTAAATCAGGGCCAAAACAACATTTAAATGCCCTATTCATTTTTGAATAATTTCAAATGGATTCCAAAAATGCCCAAACTTTTTGTGGCAGTGCTGGATATTGCAAGATATTAATGTGAGCCAGATTCACATTTTTGCAAATTCATTTGGCAGCTCACCTAAAGCAAAACCCAACTCTGTAAAAAGAAAAACAATAAAGCAGAAAAATAAAAAGAAAAGAGGCACTGTGCACTGGGCCTAAGTGCACAGTGCCCCGATTCCGGCCCACCTGGCCCAACTCCCTCTCTCTCCTTCGTCGTGTCGCCACCGCCGTGGCTGCGAGCGCGCTCGCCGGCCGCGCGTCGACACGGCGACGGCCACTGACGCCCTACCGTCGAGGGGATAAGGATGAGGCCAGAGCCTCCCCCTGGTCCTCCTCGCTCACTTGCTCGCTCCTCTCCTTCCCCTTCCTCTTCCAGATCCGCAGCCGAGCGCCACCGTAGCCGCTCGCCGCCGTTCCCGTGGGCACCGTTGACGCCACGCCTCGCTATGACGCCATAGATGATCGCCGTCTTCCTCCACGTCGACCGGTGCTAGCCGTTCGAGCCGGGAACCACCACAACGCCGGAATCGCCGCACCCCCTTCCGCTTCGGGCTCCGGGGATCTTCCTCGTCCCCGGCTACGACTGCAGCTCCTAAGCTTCCAAGGGCCATCGGCGTGCCGCGCGGTGAGCTCCTCCATCTTCTGCTCCCCTCATTTAGCTCCTACATGCGCTATAGCTAGCTGCTGCCGTGCCCGAGCTCTGTTCGCCGCCAACGAGCTCGTGGCCGTGGCCACAGCCCCAGTCACGCTCGCCCGAGCCCACGACCGTGCTCCTGGTGCTCCCAGGAGCCCAACGAGCTCAAGCACGAGCTTCCCCATGCCTCCTAGCGCTGGAACCCCTAACTCCATGTAACACCCCTATGTAATTGCCACTATGATCAGATGATAATAATGCCAAGCCATGTCATTTGCAGTGCCAAGTCATAGAGGTTAACCAAAAATAATTCAAACTCCATTCTGAAAATCAACTCAAATTCATAAGTGGAATATGAAGTTGATCAAACACTGTTGAAAAAATGTTCATTAATTGGAAAATAATCCAGGAACATTTATAAAACCATCATTAAAATAATTGGAGTTAGATAAATGACTCAAACAAGATGAAACAGCACCAAAACAGAATTATTAAATCCATTTAAAATTATTTCAATTTAAAATGAAATCCAAATCTGTCCAAACCAGTTTTTGGTGAAAGGTAATATTGCCCTGCAATAATTGGACCAACTCTCACATTTTTCAAAAGTGCACAAGTGGTCTAATCTTTTTGCAACAGAAAAGAAAAGAGAAAACAGAAACAGGAAATAAGAAAAATAGAAAAGGCCTCTGCAGTTAAACCGACTGGGCCTGAGTGCACAGTGCACTCAGCCCAGCCCAACTGGCCAGCCCACCTTAGCCGGTCGTCGTCTCCATCGCGCGCTGTCGCGCACGCGCGCCAACACGGCAGCAGCCGCCACGCGTTGTCCATCCGTCGGTCCCCGGCGGCGATAAGGACGCGCCCGAGCCCCTCTCACCCTCGCAAACCCTAGTCCCCTTCAGTTCCTCCCCTCGCTCCTCCTTCTCCTCCTCTCTCTGTCGATCACCGCCGCCAACGCCGCGCGTCGAGCTCCGACGCGGCCACCGACGGCCGCCTGCCTCACCAACTAGTCCGGTGGACTCACCGCGGACTCCCTCTTCTGCTAGTGGTCTCAGGCGAGGACGGGGAGCCGTGCAGCGGCCGTTCATCTCTATCCCCATCTCCGACCGCTGCCGGCTGTCTCTGACTCCGGCGACTCCCTGCAGCTCCTAAACCTATCACGGGCCACCTTACGCCGCTCGGTGAGCTTCTCCCCTTCCCCATTCCTGTCCTCGCGCCGCGTAGCTCCCCGTAGCTAGCTTCCCCACGAGCTCGAGCTCCCGCCGTCGTCGGTCGGCGTCGCAGCCGACGCTGTGGTCCGTTTCAACGGCCGCCGTTGCTGCCGTTCGACGCCCTGTGATGCCCGTGTTCGAATGCGCACACTCCCGCACCGAATGAGCCCCGCAAACCACTTTCCCTTCGCGCCACCGAATGCCACCGCCGCCATGCTCGTCTCCGGCGAAGTTCCGGCCGTCCCCGACGACGCTACTACCCCCTGGCTGCTTCGCGCCGACGCCTCGGTCTCGTAGATGCTCGCGGTGGTCCCAACGGACCACCACAGCCGTTTTCCGGCCGGTCCCAAGCGCGCCGCCGTGGAAAATGGTCGCCGGAGGCAACTCCGGCGCCGTTCCGGCGCCGCTAACGTGGCAGCACACATGGCTTCCCCACAGCCACTGCCACTGGGCCACCTGGGTCCCGTTGACCCAGTCAAATGCTGACTGGGCGCAGCCCAGCCACTGACCAGTGGGCCCGCGTGCTTAATTAACTAAATAGGCTTTTAAAAATAAATCTAAATACTAATGTCTCACTGACAGATGGGGCCCACTCCCTAATTAACTCATTTAGTTAGATTAACTCACTGTTAAAGTAACAGAGGCTGACATGTGGGTCCCACTGGGCCCACATGTCATGTTTGACTAGTCAGCCGACTGTTGACTTGCTGATGTCAGCATTACATCATGCTGACGTCATAATTCATTTTCTGTAAATAAAATTAAATTCCAGAAAATCATTTAAACTTTAAAAATTCATATCTTTTAAACCGTAGCTCGGATCGAAAAAGTTAAAACATGAAAGTTGCTCAGAACGACGATACAAGTCTGATCGTGCCGTCTGTTTCCATGTCGGAACCTCCTACATAGGAGAACTCGTAACCCCGAGCCCGATTCCGGTAAATGAATAGTGCACACACACCGGTTAATAAATCCCGCGATAATTCTAAAAATAACTAAAATGACTTAGATGCATATTTAGGCAACCCTGCACTGCATCATAGCATAGCACGCAATGTGTTGCATTTGTTTGCATTATGTTTACCTGTTTCTTCCCCCTCTTCTCTCTCGGTAGACCCCGACGTTGACGTAGCTCCCGAGGCAGACGCAGCTCCGGAGTACGACTACGTCCCCAACGACACCACCGACGACCTTGCCCTTGCCCCAGAGCAAACAGGCAAGCACCCCCATTTTGAACATGCCTATATCGCCTATTCTCTTCTCTCTTATGCTTGCATTAGAACTGCTATTCTTACTGTATCCTATATCTGCTGCATAGCCTGTTTATTGTAACCTGCCTTACTACCTTGCTGGTTATCCTAGACTGTTTAGAATAGGCTGGGTAGAGACCCGACAGGGACCCCACTTGATCCCGACTGCCCCGCTAGATATCAGAAGACCCGATCATCGGGATTGAAGACCAGACCCTGTCACCGCACATCACTCCCCCCTTAGTTACCGACACTACTAGGTTATCGTCGAGTGCCGAGGGTGATACCTCGTCAGCACTTCTGATGATAACCTTGTAGGTTAGTTTATTAGTTGTGGGCATCGAGGGTGATTCCTCCATCTCCATTCCCGGTAACGACATTGTCGTGCAACTTTTCAAGTGTGAACCTCGAGGGTGATTCCTCCTTCGTTCACCTTGACACTAACATCAGAGGGAATTCTATCGAGGGTGATTCCTCAGGGTTCCCCTTGGTGTTAGACACACAGATACTATTGATATTATGATTTGCACTGAATCATGTTACTAAAGACGGGTCGACCCTAAGGGGTACCCGCGCGAGCTTAATGCGAAGTGATGTGGAGACGGGTTGACCTGGATGGTGCCCGCGAGATAATACGAGGCGTGGTCGGGCATTCCTAGCCCTTGCCGCAAGTCCTCGAGACGGGGCGACGGGGTCACATCGATCGTGAGTCTCTGCTTGTTACCGCGCGCTCCTAAACCAATAAACGGTTTGGATATTTGATCCGAGGGGCCTCTGGCCTGATAGCACTAACCATCACGTGGGCATAGTATGGGCGTTCTGCGTCGTATACTTCAGCCGGAGCTTAATAGACGTCAGCGACTAAGCGGCGCACGCTGAATTGGACTGGTAATGCAACTGCACTTGTATAAGGGGACTGCTAGGTCTGCTTTCAGCCGCGTTCGCAACGTGCAGGAGCGTCCGGGGCGATGGCCCAAGACCCCTGGGGGCATAGGTTTAGCCCGGCGTGCTGACCTCTCTGTTAAGTATTCGGTCGGGTTGTGGCATATCGTTTGGCCGAGGCCGGGCATGACCCAGTAAAGTGTGTCCGGCCAGAGTTAAGCGAGCGTGGAGGGTAACTTGGTGCACCCCTGCAGGGAAGAACTTTTCTATCGATAGCCTGTCCTACGGTAATGGACACTCGGAGTTGTATCCCGATCGGTACAACTAGAACATGAGATGAGAACTGGATAGTACGGCTCTGGGATTGCTTTCTCGCAGGGAGTCGAGAAAGGATCTCAGGTCGAGGTTGATGATACTACTACTACTTTACATTATGTTATTCTGCACTCTTCTAATGCTGCAAGACTGCTGAAGAAGTTGAAGATGCTAGTCTTCGATAGGACTAGGCTTTCCCCCTCTATTCTGGCATTTCTGCAGCCCAGTCCACATATACAGCCCCCTTTTGAAAATGTTGCATATGTAGTGTAGATCCTTGCTTGCTGAGTACTTCGGATGAGTACTCATGTTTGCTTTACTTTCTTTTTCCCCCATATTCCATTTGATGCCACCAGACGGCGGAGCCCTTGAGCCAGAAGCCCCAGTCGACGACCACTACTACTACCAGCCCGGAGAGTACTACTACTACGAGGAGCCGACTGACGACCAGGAGTAGGATCGGAGGGTCCAGGGCAGGAGGCCTACGCCTTTCGATCGTAGTATTTTATTTTGCCCCGCCTCTGTGAAGGCCTATCTCTCTCTCTGTAATATATCTGTACTCAGATATCTGATGCTTCCGCTGATGCTTGTATGCCATCGAGCTATGTATTTGAGCCCTCGAGGCCCTGGCTTGTAATATACAGCTTGTATGACTTTATTTATGTTTTAGAGTTGTGTTGTGATATCTTCAAGTGAGTCCTTAGGCTTGATCGTGCGCATTTGCGTGTATGATTAGTGCACGATTAAGCCGGGGTCGTCACAGGTTGGTATCAGAGCCGGCTGCCTCTAGGTATTCCCCTTCCCAATTCCTTGGCCGAAGTTGAGTCTAGTGGTCCAAAATTATTTTACTAACTTGGCTGTGTGGCTTATGGCCCCACGTCGCCAACTGGGTGGTAATCGGATCTTTTACTCCTCGATCTTTACTCTGGGACTCTGACTTCTCTTCTATTTCGGGTTAATTTTTTTACTAACACCGACACCTAGGATCTCGTAATTCCCATCCTCCCGGAGAGCTGGATATCTGTGCGATTTCCCTGTCATTGATCTGATTAGTCTGATAATCATTTTCCTTTCCATTGTTTTGTTTAACCTTTCCTTCCGAGATCTGTTATATTTCTCTTTGTCTTATGACAACCCTGAACTTTTCCGTTTCAGATGGATCGACTGTTTCCACCGCGGCCTACGACCCAGCTTGTGCTTCGCACTTGGGCTCGTGACACCCCTGGGTTTCCAGCTGTTCTGATCGCCCTCCTGACTAGACTGGGTTATCGTTGGTACCCCGAGTACATGGTCTACAAGGTTTACCGCGAGTTCAACCAGGAGCACTACTATGCTGATGTTCGCATCTATGATCAGCAGAATGACTCAGATACTGAGCTACACCTTTTCCACGGTATCGGCGTGACGATTGAGATGGCAGTCCACGATGCCGCCTACTCTGCTGTCGCACGTCTCCGAGGAGAGTACAATGCTAGCTTGGATGACTCTGTGTTTCGCTACATTCCGTATGCACCTGTTGGAGATGCTACTGGATACTACACAGCTATCTGTGCCCCGTACGAGTCTCGACGCTACGACCCGTAGATTCTGATTCAGTGCACTCAGGCTCTGGATCGCACTGTTCGGGCTCTTGCCGTCGAGCTGTTTGCCACTCGAGCACGCTACTACGAGGCTATGATACAGTTGCTACCAGCTGTTCGTGTAGGGATACATCCGGAATATATCCTTTACCCACGCAGGACCGAGATGCCGCCAGGTATTGATTGGCCTGCAGTGGGAGGTCACACGCCTGCACGTGGACCTCTTCTTACAGTTCGAGACCGGGTTCTGCATCAGAGTGCACATGGAGCACAGGATCCTGCCGCGACGAACATTCGTCGTCCGCACTTGCAGTTACCCCGTTTCAGTGGTTTTCTCCGACATTGATGTAGCCTTTGCTATGTCACGTTGTGTACTTCCTTACCGCGTGCCTGCGTGCCGCCTAGTGTGTCTAGTTTTTCAATTTGCGCCGTTATGCTGCCCGATTGTAACCGACTGTGTATGGATTTGTATGACTTAAATGTCTACTTTTAAGCATCTATTGCACTATTTCAATAATGTCGGGTTACATCATGTTTATTGCTAAACACTTGCGTAAGCTATGGCTAAACTACCCCTGTTGAATTAGCAGGATGGCTGACAACAATCCACCACCGCCGCCACCACCTGATTACATGGCAGCGATGATGCAACATTTTGAACTCAACCGCCAATTTATGACGGGAATTATGCAGCAATTTCCTCGTCCTGATGCTAATCAGCAGCCTCCTTCCATCACCTTGCCAGAGTTTATGCGACTCAGCCTGTCGTTCTTCCGCAACACCGTCAACCCGCTGGATGCCGATGACTGGTTGCATGACATCTCCTATGAGATGGAGTCTGCTGGTGTCGCCCAGGTCAATTATGTCACCTTCGCGACATACCTTCTGAAGGTTCCTGCTTCACAATGGTGGGCTTCTCACCGACAGACCCTGCCACCTGTTACTGTCGTCACTTGGGCAGAATTCAAGATTGCTTTCCGTGCCCGCTACATTCCTCGAGCTGTCATAGCTCGGAAGAAGGCCGAGTTGCGTAGTCTTGTTCAAGGCAACAAGACTGTGGAAGTCTATCAGCACGAGTTTCTTGACTTGTCTCGCTACGCTGAAGAAGACATTCCTACTGATGAACGAAGGCACGAGAAGTTCCGTGAAGGACTGCATCATGATATACAGTTGGCCCTGCTTGTCCAAGACTATCTTGATTTCGCCACCTTGGTGAATAAGGCTATTATGGTTGAAACTGGACTGAAGAAGCACAAAGAAGCGTCCAGACGCACCCGTGAGGCGGGCTCATCTTCCCAGAAACGCCGCATCTGGATCCCTCAGAGCATGTACCGTCCAGTAGCTCCTGCAAATAGACCTTCTTATGCTGCACCACGTCAGCCTCCTCCACCACCGAGGCAGCCCCTGCCAGCTACAGCACCTCGAGCTCCAGCACCTCGTCCTGACAGTGGACTATGCTTCAAGTGTGGCCAGCCAGGTCACCGTGCTAGGGATTGTTTTCAGAATCAGAATCAACTGGCTCTTCCTTCTGCTGGCCGTGGTATTAGCCGTGGTATTCCTCAAACACACAGCAACAATGCCAGACCTCCTTATGGTCCTGGGCAGAGCTACCACGTCAACATGTCTGAAGCTCCGAATCAACCAGATACTATGATGGGTACACTTCTCGTAAATTCAGTACCAGCATCTGTTTTATTTGATTCAGGAGCATCGCATTCAGTCATGTCGGAAGAATTTGCATTCATGCATGGCATTAAATATGAAAATTTATATCAACCGCTAGCGGTAAACACTCCCGCGGGTTAGTGGCAAGCTTCCTTGTTTTGCCCCGAAGTCACTGTCGTAATTGAAGAAAGGAATTTCCAGGCATATCCCATTATTCTGAAATCTTCCAAGATTGACCTTATTCTGGGAATGGATTGGTTGAAGGCTCATTACGACTCAATCAATTGCGCCACTAAAGTTGTACACCTCTTGCATCCATCGAACGAGATAGTGAATTATCATGCTCATATCACTCAGAACGCTGAGGCTCAAATTTATGCCTTGAATGCGTTGAACGCTTCACCTTTAGAGGGGATCGAGAACATCCCCGTTGTCTGTGACTTCCCGGATGTTTTTCCAGAAGAACTTCCAGGAATACCCCCTGCTAGAGCTGTCGAGTTCGTCATCGACTTGAAGCCTGGCACGACTCCTATTGCGAAGCGTCCCTACAAGATGCCTCCGCACCATCTTATTGAGCTTAAGGAAGAAATTGATAAATCCTTAAGGATGGGTTTCATTCGCCCTAGTTCCTCTGCCTGGGGAGCACTTTCTCTCTTTGTCAAGAAGAAAGATGGTACGAATAGGCTGGTTCAAGATTACCGTCCTATCAACCAGGCAACCATCCAGAATAAATATCCGCTTCCCCGGATCAACGATTTATATGATCAACTTGCTGGATCTTCGGTGTTTTCTAAACTTGACTTGAGGTTGGGTTATCACCAGATCCGTGTCCGCGAAGAGGATATTCCGAAGACTGCATTCGTTACTCGTTATGGTTCCTACGAGTACACCGTCATGTCGTTTGGCTTAACAAATGCTCCAGCTACGTTCTCTCGCTTAATGAATTATATATTCATGGATTACCTCGACAAGTTCGTCGTGGTATATCTGGATGATATTCTGGTTTATTCGAAGAACAAGGAAGAACATGCTGAACATCTTCGCCTTGTTCTGAAGAGACTTCGAGAGCACAAGTTATATGCGAAGTATTCCAAGTGCGAATTCTGGCTTCCTGAGGTAACCTACCTTGGACATGTCATCTCCAAGGATGGTATCGCAGTTAACCCAGAATGAGTTCAGGCTATTCTTGACTGGACCCCTCCGAAGAATGTTAAGCAAGTCAGAAGTTTTCTCAGGCTTGCAAGTTATTGTCACCGTTTCATCGAGAATTTCTCCAAGATTGCCAAGCCCCTGACTAATCTGCTCCACAAAGGCGTTAAGTTTGAGTGGACAGACAAATGTCAGGAAAGCTTCCAGACCCTCAAGGACAAGCTAACTTCCGCTCCAGTGCTTGCTCCTCCAGATTCCCGCAAAGATTTTGTGATCTTCTGTGACGCCTCACGTCAAGGATTAGGCTGTGTCCTAATGCAAGAGCGAAGAGTAATTGCTTATGCTTCGTGACAATTGTGTCCACATGAAGAGAATTACCCAGTGCATGATCTTGAACTTGCTGCTGTGATTTATGCTTTGAAGCAATGGCGTCATTACCTCCTTGGTAATCGGTGTGAGATCTATACCGGTCATCAGAGCTTGAAATACTTATTCACTCAGCCAGAACTTAACCTTCGTCAGCAGCGATGGTTGGAAACAATCACGGATTATGATTGTGGTATTTCTTACACTCCTGGCAAAGCTAATGTGATGGCCGATGCCTTGAGCCGCAAGTCCTATTGCAGTAACCTCATGGTTAAGCAAGCTCAACCCCAGTTGTATGAAGAATTGCGCAAGCTGAATCTCTGTATCGTCCCACAAGGTTCTCTTAATAACCTTACGATACAACCAGATCTTGAGAAAGCTGTCAAGATTGTGCAAGCCAAAGATGCTGAAATTGGTCTAATGAAGAAAGAACTTCACCTCGAAAAGTACAGGGATTTCTCGATTGCTGAAGATGGAACCTTGTATTTCAGAGACCGCATTGTAGTACCTCGCTTCGAACTAATGACTGACAAAGTCATGAAAGAGGCCCATGATACACCGCTGTCTATTCATCCGGGTAGTACCAAGATGTATCGTGATCTTCGTCAAAGGTACTGGTGGTCTAGAATGAAGCAAGATATTGCTCGTTATGTTGCTGAATGTGACGTTTGCCGTCGCGTGAAGGCAGAACATCAGAAACCTGCTGGAATTCTACAACCACTTCCTATTCCTCTGTGGAAGTGGGATAAAGTGCAGATGGATTTCATTACTGGTCTTCCCAAGTCTCAGAAGGGTCACGATGCTATTCTTGTCGTCGTCGACCAACTCTCCAAAGTTGCACATTTTCTGCCTGTCAAGGAGACTATTACTGCTAGTCAGTTAGCAGAGCTGTATATCTCCAGAATTGTTTCACTCCACGGTATTCCGAAAGAGATCAGTTCAGACCATGGCAGCATCTTCACTGGCTATTTTTGGGAAAGTTTCCAGAAAGCAATGGGAACACACATTACCTGGAGTTCAGCTTATCATCCCCAATCCCAAGGCCAAGTTGAGCGCGTTAATCAAGTGCTTGAAGACATGCTTCGAGCTTGTGTTATATCCTTCGGTAAGAAATGGGAAGAATCTCTCCCGTATGCCGAGTTCTCTTATAACAACAGCTATCAAGCCAGCTTGAAAATGGCCCCCTTCGAAGTTCTCTATGGACGTAAATGTCGAACCCCTCTGAATTGGTCAGAAACTGGGGAACGACCTCTTGTTGGACCGGACATTATTCAGCAAGCCGAAGAACAAGTCCGAATTGTCCGGGAGAATCTCAAAGCAGCTCAAGATCGTCATAAGAGCAATTATGATCACAAGCGATGGGGTATGATCAATCAACCTGGTGATCAAGCTTATCTCCGTGTCACTCCTATGAAGGGCACCCGTCGTTTCAGAATCAAGGGCAAGCTAGCTCCTCGCTATATTGGTCCTTTTCGCATCGTGGCTAGATGTGGACAGGTGGCTTATAAATTGGAATTGCCACCGCAATTCTCTCATATTCATGATGTCTTCCACGTGTCGCAACTCCGTAAGTGCTTCAAGGAATCTCCGCACCGTGCAGTGGATCATGAGATGCTCGAACTGCAAGATGATTTATCTTATAAGGAGCATCCGATCCGCATCCTTGATGAAGCTGAACGTCGTACTCATCAGAAAACGACCAAGTTCCTGAAACTGCAGTGGTCGAATCATACTGAAGATGAAGCCACTTAGGAACGCGAAGATCATCTTCGCAAGGATTATCCCGACCTCTTTCCTTCTTCCTCCTGAATTCTCGGGACGAGAATTTCTTTTAGAGGAGGAGAATTTGTAACACCCCTATGTAATTGCCACTATGATCAGATGATAATAATGCCAAGTCATGTCATTTGCAGTGCCAAGTCATAGAGGTTAACCAAAAATAATTCAAACTCCATTCTGAAAATCAACTCAAATTCATAAGGGGAATATGAAGTTGATCAAACACTGTTGGAAAAATGTTCATTAATTGGAAAATAATCCAGGAACATTTATAAAACCATCATTAAAATAATTGGAGTTAGATAAATGACTCAAACAAGATGAAACAACACCAAAACAGAATTATTAAATCCATTTAAAATCATTTCAATTTAAAATGAAATCCAAATCTGTCCAAACCAGTTTTTGGTGAAAGGTAATATTGCCCTGCAATAATTGGACCAACTCTCACATTTTTCAAAACTGCACAAGTGGTCTAATCTTTTTGCAACAGAAAAGAAAAGAGAAAACAGAAACAGGAAATAAGAAAAATAGAAAAGGCCTCTGCAGTTAAACCGACTGGGCCTGAGTGCATAGTGCACTCAGCCCAGCCCAACTGGCCAGCCCACCTTAGCGGGTCGTCGTCTCCATCGCGCGCTGTCGCGCGCGCGCGTCATCCATCCGTCGGTCCCCGGCGGCGATAAGGACGCGCCCGAGCCCCTCTCACCCTCGCAAACCCTAGTCCCCTTCAGTTCCTCCCCTCGCTCCTCCTTCTCCTCCTCTCTCTGTCGAGCACCGCCGCCAACGCCGCGCGTCGAGGTCCGACGCGGCCACCGACGGCCGCCTGCCTCACCAACTAGTCCGGTGGACTCGCCGCGGACTCCCTCTTCTGCTGGTGGTCTCAGGCGAGGACGGGGAACCGTGCAGCGGCCGTTAGTCTCCATCCCCATCTCCGACCGCCGCCGGCTGTCTCCGACTCCGGCGACTCCCTGCAGCTCCTAAACCTATCACGGGCCACCTTACGCCGCTCGGTGAGCTTCTCCCCTTCCCCATTCCTGTCCTCGCGCCGCGTAGCTCCCCGTAGCTAGCTTCCACACGAGCTCAAGCTCCGGCCGTCGTCGGTCGGCGTCGCAGCCGACGCTGTGGTCCGTTTCAACGGCCGCCGTTAGACGCGGTGTGATGCCCGCGTTCGAATGCGCCCACTCCCGCACCGAATGAGCCCCGCACCTTCGCGCCACCGCCGCCATGCTCGTCTCCGGCGAAGTTCCGGCCGTCCCCGACGACGCTACTACCCCCTGGCTACTTCGCGCCGACGCCTCGCTCTCGTAGATGCTCGCGGTGGTCCCAACAGACCACCACATCCGTTTTCCGGCCGGTCCCGAGCGCGCCGCCACGGAAAATGGTCGCCGGAGGCAACTCCGGTGCTGTTCCGGCGCCGCTGACGTGGCAGCACACATGGCTTCCCCACAGCCACTGCCACTAGGCCCCCTGGGTCCCGTTGACCCAGTCAAATGCTGACTGGGCGCAGCCCAGCCACTGACCAGTTGGCCCGCGTGCTTAATTAACTAAATAGGCTTTTAAAAATAAATCTAAATACTAATGTCTCACTGACAGATGGGGCCCACTCCCTAATTAACTCATTTAGTTAGATTAACTCACTGTTAAAGTAACAGAGGCTGACATGTGGGTCCCACTGGGCCCACATGTCATGTTTGACTGGTCAGCCGACTGTTGACTTGCTGATGTCAGCATTACATCATGCTGACGACATAATTCATTTTCTGTAAATAAAATTAAATTCCAGAAAATCATTTAAACTTTAAAAATTCATATCTTTTAAACCGTAGCTCGGATCGAAAAAATTAAAACTTGAAAGTTGCTCAGAACGACGAGACGAGTCTGATCGTGCCGTCTGTTTCCATGTCGGAACCTCCTACGTAGGAGAACTCATAACCCCGAGCCCGATTCTGTTAAATGAATAGTGCACACACACCGGTTAATAAATCCCGCGATAATTCTAAAATTAACTAAAATGACTTAGATGCATATTTAGGCAACCCTGCACTGCATCATAGCATAGCACGCAATGTGTTGCATCTGCTTGCATTATGTTTACCTGTTTCTTCCCCCTCTTCTCTCTCGGTAGACCCCGACGTTGACGTAGCTCCCGAGGCAGACGCAGCTCCGGAGTATGACTACATCCCCGACGACACCACCGACGTCCTTGCCCTTGCCCCAGAGCAAACAGGCAAGCACCCCCATTTTGAACATGCCTATATCGCCTATTCTCTTCTCTCTTATGCTTGCATTAGAACTGCTATTCTTACTGTATCCTATATCTGCTGCATAGCCTGTTTATTGTAACCTGCCTTGCTACCTTGCTGGTTATCCTAGACTGTTTACAAGAGGTTGGGTAGAGACCCGACAGGGACCCCACTTGATCCCGACTGCCCCGCTGGATATCAGAAGACCCGATCATCGGGATTGAAGACCAGACCCTGTCACCGCACATCACTCCCCCCTTAGTTACCGACACTACTAGGTTATCGTTGAGTGCCGAGGGTGATACCTCGTCAGCACTTCTGATGATAACCTTGTAGGTTAGTTTATCGGCTGTGGGCATCGAGGGTGATTCCTCCATCTCCATTCCCGGTAACGACATTGTCGTGCAACTTTTCAAGTGTGAACCTCGAGGGTGATTCCTCCTTCGTTCACCTTGACAGTAACATCAGAGGGAATTCTATCGAGGGTGATTCCTCAGGGTTCCCCTTGGTGTTAGACACACAGATACTATTGATATTATGATTTGCACTGAACCATGTTACTAAAGACGGGTAGGCCCTAAAGGGTACCCGCGCGAGCTTAATGCGAAGTGATGTGGAGACGGGTTGACCTGGATGGTGCCCACGAGATAATACGAGGCGTGGCCGGGCATTCCTAGCCCTTGCCGCAAGTCCTCGAGACGGGGCGACGGGGTCACATCGATCGTGAGTCTCTGCTCATCACCACGCGCTCCTAAACCACTAAATGGTTTGGATATTTGATCCGAGGGGCCTCTGGCCTGATAGCACTAACCATCACGTGGGCATAGTATGGGCGTTCTGTGTCGTATACTTCAGCCGGAGCTTAATAGACGTCAGCGACTGAGCGGCGCGCGCTGAATTGGACTGGTAATGCAACTGCACTTGTATAAGGGGTTGCTAGGTCTGCTTTTAGCCGCGTTCGCAACGTGCAGGAGCGTTTGGGGCGATGGCCCAAGACCCCTGGGGGCATAGGTTTAGTCCGGCGTGCTGACCTCTCTGTTAAGTATTCGGTCGGGTTGCGGCGTATCGTTTGGCCGAGGCCGGGCATGACCCAGTAAAGTGTGTCCGGCCGGAGTTAAGCGAGCGTGGTGGGTAACTTAGTGCACCCCTGCAGGGAAGAACTTTTCTATCGATAGCCTGTCCTACGGTAACGGACACTCGGAGTTGTATCCCGATCGTTACAACTAGAACATGAGATGAGAACTGGATAGTACGGCTCTGGGATTGCTTTCTCGCAGGGAGTCGAGAAAGGATCTCAGGTCGAGGTTGATGATACTACTACTACTTTACATTATATTATTCTGCACTCTTCTAATGCTGCAAGACTGCTGAAGAAGTTGAAGATGCTAGTCTTCGATAGGACTAGGCTTTCCCCCTCTATTCTGGCATTTCTGCAGCCCAGTCCACATATACAGCCCCCTTTTGAAAATGTTGCATATGTAGTGTAGATCCTTGCTTGTTGAGTACTTCGGATGAGTACTCACGTTTACTTTACTTTCTTTTTCCCCCATATTCCATTTGATGCCACCAGACGGCGGAGCCCTTAAGCCAGAAGCCCCAGTCGACGACCACTACTACTACCAGCCCGGAGAGTACTACTACTACGAGGAGCCGACTGACGACCAGGAGTAGGATCGGAGGGTCCAGGGTAGGAGGCCTACGCCTTTCGATCGTAGTATTTTATTTTGCCCCACCTCTGTGAAGGCCTATCTCTCTCTCTGTAATATATCTGTACTCAGATATCTGATGCTTCCACTGATGCTTGTATGCCATCGAGCTATGTATTCGAGCCCTCGAGGCCCTGGCTTGTAATATACAGCTTGTATGACCTTATTTATGTTTTAGAGTTGTGTTGTGATATCTTCAAGTGAGTCCTTAGGCTTGATCATGCGCATTTGCGTGTATGATTAGTGCACGATTAAGCCGGGGTCGTCACAGGTTGGTATCAGAGCCGACTGCCTCTAGGTATTCCCCTTCCCAATTCCTTGGCCGAAGTTGAGTCTAGTGGTCCAAAACTATTTTACTAACTTTGCTGTGTGGCTTATGGCCTCACGTCGCCAACTGGGTGGTAATAGGATCTTTTACTCCTCGATCTTTACTCCGGGACTCTGACTTCTCTTCTATTTCGGGTTAAATTTTTTACTAACACCGATGTTGGGGAACGTAGCAGAATTTTAAAATTTTCTACGCATCACCAAGATCAATCTATGGAGTCATCTAGCAACGAGTGAGAGGGGAGTGTATCTACATACCCTTGTAGATCGCGAGCGGAAGCGTTCAAGAGAACGGGGTTGATGGAGTCGTACTCGTCGTGATCCAAATCACCGATGGCCGAGCGCCGAACGGACGGCACCTCCGCGTTCAACACACGTACGGAGCAGAGACGTCTCCTCCTTCTTGATCCAGCAAGGGGGGAGGAGAGGTTGATGGAGATCCAGCAGCACGACGGTGTGGTGGTGGAAGCAGTGGGATTTCAGCAGGGCTTCGCCAAGCGCTACTGGAGGAGGAAGAGGTGTCACGGGAGGGAGAGGGAGGCGCCAGGGGCTGAGCTGTTTCTCCCATGCACCTCCCCACTATATATAGGGGTGGAGGGGGCTGGTTTCTTGCCCTCCAAGTCCATTGGGCGTTGGCAAAGGTGGAAGGAAAGAAATCCCATCCTTTCCCTTCCCCACCGATTGTTATCCCCCCTTTTTAGGGATCTTGATCTTATCCCTTCGGGATATGATCTTATTCCTTCTAAGGGGGAATCTTGGTGCGCCTTGACTAGGGGTGTGGGGCCTTGCCCCCACTACCCACGTTCATGTGGGTCCCCCCATGCAGGTGGGCCCCACTCCGGAACATCACTCCCCCCTTAGTTACCGACACTACTAGGTTATCGTTGAGTGCCGAGGGTGATACCTCGTCAGCACTTCTGATGATAACCTTGTAGGTTAGTTTATCGGCTGTGGGCATCGAGGGTGATTCCTCCATCTCCATTCCCGGTAACGACATTGTCGTGCAACTTTTCAAGTGTGAACCTCGAGGGTGATTCCTCCTTCGTTCACCTTGACAGTAACATCAGAGGGAATTCTATCGAGGGTGATTCCTCAGGGTTCCCCTTGGTGTTAGACACACAGATACTATTGATATTATGATTTGCACTGAACCATGTTACTAAAGACGGGTAGGCCCTAAAGGGTACCCGCGCGAGCTTAATGCGAAGTGATGTGGAGACGGGTTGACCTGGATGGTGCCCACGAGATAATACGAGGCGTGGCCGGGCATTCCTAGCCCTTGCCGCAAGTCCTCGAGACGGGGCGACGGGGTCACATCGATCGTGAGTCTCTGCTCATCACCACGCGCTCCTAAACCACTAAATGGTTTGGATATTTGATCCGAGGGGCCTCTGGCCTGATAGCACTAACCATCACGTGGGCATAGTATGGGCGTTCTGTGTCGTATACTTCAGCCGGAGCTTAATAGACGTCAGCGACTGAGCGGCGCGCGCTGAATTGGACTGGTAATGCAACTGCACTTGTATAAGGGGTTGCTAGGTCTGCTTTTAGCCGCGTTCGCAACGTGCAGGAGCGTTTGGGGCGATGGCCCAAGACCCCTGGGGGCATAGGTTTAGTCCGGCGTGCTGACCTCTCTGTTAAGTATTCGGTCGGGTTGCGGCGTATCGTTTGGCCGAGGCCGGGCATGACCCAGTAAAGTGTGTCCGGCCGGAGTTAAGCGAGCGTGGTGGGTAACTTAGTGCACCCCTGCAGGGAAGAACTTTTCTATCGATAGCCTGTCCTACGGTAACGGACACTCGGAGTTGTATCCCGATCGTTACAACTAGAACATGAGATGAGAACTGGATAGTACGGCTCTGGGATTGCTTTCTCGCAGGGAGTCGAGAAAGGATCTCAGGTCGAGGTTGATGATACTACTACTACTTTACATTATATTATTCTGCACTCTTCTAATGCTGCAAGACTGCTGAAGAAGTTGAAGATGCTAGTCTTCGATAGGACTAGGCTTTCCCCCTCTATTCTGGCATTTCTGCAGCCCAGTCCACATATACAGCCCCCTTTTGAAAATGTTGCATATGTAGTGTAGATCCTTGCTTGTTGAGTACTTCGGATGAGTACTCACGTTTACTTTACTTTCTTTTTCCCCCATATTCCATTTGATGCCACCAGACGGCGGAGCCCTTTATCGAATCTCGCAAAGTATCGTACCATAGACCAAGGGAATTGCGTACGGGATGATTGGAATTCTCCTCGACAATCGTGGTTTCATCCGTGAGATTCATCGCGGAGCATGTGGGAGCCAACATGGTATCCAGTCCCGCTGTTGGTTATTGACCGGAGAGTCGTCTCGGTCATGTCTGCGTGTCTCCCGAACCCGTATGGTCTACACACTTAAGGTTTCTGTGACGCTAGGGGTATAGAGATATTAGTATGGCGTAACCGAAGGTTGTTCGGAGTCTCTGTGATATCCCTGGACGTACGAGGAGTTCCGGATGGTCCGGAGGTAAGATTTATATATGGGAAGTCTATTTTGGCCACCGGAAAATGTTCGGATTTTTTCTGGTAATTGTACCGAGAAAGGTTCTAGAATGTTTCCGGAGTGGGGCCCACCTGCATGGGTGACCCCCATGAACGGGGTAGTGGTGGCGGCCCCACACCCCTAGTCAATGCGCACCAAGATTCCCGCCTAGATGAATAAGATCATATCTCGAAGGGATAAAGATCAGATCCCTAAAAAAGGGGGATAACAATCGGTGGGGAAGGGAAAGGATGGGATTTTCTTCCTTCCACCTTTGCCAACGCCCCCATGGACTTGGAGGTCAGAAACAGCCCCCTCCACCCCTATATATAGGGGGAGGTGCATGGAGAAAGAGCACAGCCCCTGGCGCCTCCCTCTCCCTCCCGTACACCGGCTTCCTCCTCCGTAGCGCCTTGGCGAAGCCCTGCTGAATCCCGCTTCTTCCCCCACCACACCGCGTGCTGCTGGATCTCCATCAACCCTCTCCTCCCCCCTTGCTGGATCGAAGAGAGACGTCTCTGCTCCGTACGTTGTTGAACGCGAGGTCCGTCCGTTCGCGCTCGTCATCGTGATTTGGATCACGACAGTACGACTCATCAACCCTGTTCTCTTGAACGTCCGCTCGCGATCTAAATGGTCATGTGAAATCCACTCCCCTCTCACTCGTGCTAGATACTCCATAGATGATCTTGTTGAACTTGATGATGTCAGCATTACATCACTGCGCGTCATAAACATTTCTGTGTAAATAAATAAATTCTAGAAATCATTTAAACTTTAAAAATTCATATCTTTTAAACCGTAGCCTCGGATCAAAAAGTTAATACATGAAAGTTGCTGAGAACGCACGAGGACGAGTCTAATCGTGCGTCTGTTTCCATGTTCGGACCTCCTACTAGGAGAACTCTAACCCCCGAGCCCGATTCGGTAAATGAATAGGTTGGCACACACACCGGTTAATAATCCCGCGATCTTCGCACAATAACTAAAATGACTTAGTGCATATTAGGCAACCCTGCACTGCATCATAGCCTAGCACGCAATTGTTGCATCTGTTTGCATATGTTTTGACCTGTTTTCTTCCCCCTCTTCTCTCTCGGTAGACCCCGACGTTTACGTAGCTCCCGAGGCATACGCAGCTCCGGAGTACGACTACATCCCCGACGACACACCGACGTCCTTGCCCTTGCCCCAGAGCAAACAGGCAAGCACCCCCCATTTTGAACATGCCTATATCGCTATTCTTGCTTCTCTCTTATGTCTTGCATTAGAACTGCTATTCTTACTGTATCCATATTCTGCTTCATAGCCTGTTTATTGTCACCTTCCTTGCTACCTTCTGGTTATCCTGACTGTTTACAAGAGGCTGGGTAGAGACCCGACCGGGACCCACTTGATCCCGAATGCCCCGCTGGAGATCAGAAGACCCGATCATCGTGATTGAAGACCAGACCCTGTCACGCCGCACAGCTGTCGTTTCTGAAAGTTTGGGGATGCGATGCTTATGTGAAGAAACTTCAACCAGAGAAGCTCGAACCCAAGTCGGAAAAATGCGTATTCATAGGATACCCTAAGGAAACTATTGGGTATACCTTCTACCTAAGATCCGAGGGCAAGATCTTTGTTGCCAGGAATGGATCCTTTCTAGAGAAAGAGTTTCTCTCGAAAGAAGTAAGTGGGAGGAAAGTGGAGCTTGATGAGATGACCCTCGAACCGGAGAGTAGCGCAGCACAGGAAAATGTTTCTGTGGAGCCTACACCGGCTAGAGAGGAAGTTATTGATAATGATCATGATCAAGCTACCACTGAACTTCGAAGGTCCACGAGGACACGTTCCGCACCAGAGTGGTATGGCAATCCTGTCCTGGAAATCATGTTGTTAGACAACAGTGAACCTTCGAACTATGAAGAAGCAATGGCGGGCCCGGATTCCGACAAATGGCTTGAAGCCATGAAATCCGAGATAGGATCCATGTATGAAAATGAAGTATGGACTTTGACTGACTTGCCCGATGATCGGCAAGCCATAGAAAATAAATGGATCTTTAAGAAGACTGACGCGGATGGTAATGTGACCATCTATAAGGCTCGGCTTGTCGCTAAGGGTTATCGACAAGTTCAAGGGGTTGACTACGATGAGACTTTCTCACCCGTAGCGAAGCTGAAATCCGTCAGAATCATGTTAGCAATTGCCGCATACTATGATTATGAGATATGGCAAATGGACGTCAAAACGGCATTCCTTAATGGTTTTCTTAAGGAAGAGTTGTATATGATACAACCGGAAGGTTTTGTCGACCCTGAGAATGCTGACAAGGTATGCAAGCTCCAGCGCTCAATCTATGGGCTGGTGCAAGCATCTCGGAGTTGGAACATTCGCTTTGACGAGATGATCAAAGCGTTTGGGTTCACACAGACTTATGGAGAAGCCTGTGTTTACAAGAAAGTGAGTGGGAGCTCTGTAGCATTTCTCATATTATATGTGGATGACATACTGCTGATGGGAAATGATATAGAATTCTTGGAAAGTATAAAGGCCTACTTGAATAAGTGTTTTTCAATGAAGGACCTTGGAGAAGCTGCTTATATATTAGGCATCAAGATCTATAGAGATAGATCGAGATGCCTCATAGGTCTTTCGCAAAGCACATACCTTGATAAGATATTGAAGAAGTTCAATATGGATCAGTCCAAGAAGGGGTTCTTTCCTGTATTGCAAGGTGTGAAATTGAGCTCGGCTCAATGCCCGACCACGGCAAAAGATATAGAAGAGATGAGTGTCATCCCCTATGCCTCAGCCATAGGGTCTATTATGTATGCCATGCTGTGTACCAGACCTGATGTAAACCTTGCTGTAAGTTTGGTAGGTAGGTACCAAAGTAATCCCGGCAAGGAACACTGGACAGCGGTCAAGAACATCCTGAAGTACCTGAAAAGGACTAAGGATATGTTTCTCGTATATGGAGGTGACGAAGAGCTCGTCGTAAAGGGTTACGTCGACGCTAGCTTCGACACAGATCCGGATGACTCCAAGTCACAAACCGGATACGTGTATATTTTGAATGGTGGAGCGGTAAGCTGGTGCAGTTGCAAGCAAAGCGTCGTGGCGGGTTCTACATGCGAAGCGGAGTACATAGCAGCCTCGGAGGAAGCACACGAAGCAGTATGGATGAAGGAGTTCATCACCGACCTAGGAATCATTCCAAATGCGTCGGGTCCAATGGCTCTCTTCTGTGACAACACTGGAGCTATTGCCCTTGCCAAGGAGCCCAGGTTTCACAAAAGGACCAGGCATATCAAGCGTCGCTTCAACTCCATACGTGAACATGTTCAAGATGGAGACATAGATATTTGTAAAGTGCACACGGATTTGAATGTAGCAGATCCGTTGACTAAACCTCTTTCACGAGCAAAACATGATCAACACCAGTACTCTATGGGTGTTCGATTCATCACAATGTAACTAGATTATTGACTCTAGTGCAAGTGGGAGACTGTTGGAAATATGCCCTAGAGGCAATAATAAAATGGTTATTATTATATTTCCTTGTTCATCACATCATTAGGAGAATGATGTGATGGACAAGACCCAATCCTAAGCCTAGCACTAGATCGTGTAGTTCATTTGCTAAAGCTTTTCCAATGTCAAGTAACTTTTCCTTAGACCATGAGATTGTGCAACTCCCGGATACCGTAGGAGTGCTTTGGGTGCACCAAACGTCACAACGTAACTGGGTGGCTATAAAGGTGCACTACGGGTATCTCCGAAAGTATCTGTTGGGTTGGCACGAATCGAGACTGGGATTTGTCACTCCATGTAACGGAGAGGTACCTCTGGGCCCACTCGGTAGGACATCATCATAATGAGCTCAATGTGATCAAGGAGTTGTTCACGGGATGATGTGTTACGGAAACGAGTAAAGAGACTTGCCGGTAACGAGATTGAACAAGGTATCGAGATACCGACGATCGAATCTCGGGCAAGTATCGTACCGATAGACAAAGGGAATTGCGTACGGGATTGATTGAATCCTCGACATCGTGGTTCATCCGATGAGATCATCGAGGAGCATGTGGGAGCCAACATGGGTATCCAGATCCCGCTGTTGGTTATTGACCGGAGAGTCGTCTCAGTCATGTCTGCGTGTCTCCCGAACCCTTAGGGTCTACACACTTAAGGTTCGGTGACGCTAGGGTTATAGAGATATTAGTATGCGGTAACCCGAAGGTTGTTCGGAGTCTCGGATGAGATCCTGGATGTCACGAGGAGTTCCGGAATGGTCCGGAGGTAAAGATTTATATATGGGAAGTCCTATTTTGGCCACCGGAAAATGTTCAGGATTTTTCGGTATTGTACCGAGAAGGTTCTAGAAGGTTCCGGAGTGGGGCCCACCTGCATGGGGGGACCCACATGAACGTGGGTAGTGGGGGCAAGGCCCCACACCCCTAGTCAAGGCGCACCAAGATTCCCCCTTAGAAGGAATAAGATCATATCCCGAAGGGATAAGATCAAGATCCCTAAAAAAGGGGGATAACAATCGGTGGGGAAGGGAAAGGATGGGATTTCTTTCCTTCCACCTTTGCCAACGCCCCAATGGACTTGGAGGGCAAGAAACCAGCCCCCTCCACCCCTATATATAGTGGGGAGGTGCATGGGAGAAAGAGCACAGCCCCTGGCGCCTCCCTCTCCCTCCCGTGACACCTCTTCCTCCTCCAGTAGCGCTTGGCGAAGCCCTGCTGAAATCCCGCTGCTTCCACCACCACACCGTCGTGCTGCTGGATCTCCATCAACCTCTCCTCCCCCCTTGCTGGATCAAGAAGGAGGAGACGTCTCTGCTCCGTACGTGTGTTGAACGCGGAGGTGCCGTCCGTTCGGCGCTCGGTCATCGGTGATTTGGATCACGACGAGTACGACTCCATCAACCCCGTTCTCTTGAACGCTTCCGCTCGCGATCTACAAGGGTATGTAGATACACTCCCCTCTCACTCGTTGCTAGATGACTCCATAGATTGATCTTGTTGACTTGATGATGTCAGCATTACATCATGCTGACGTCATAAATCATTTTCTGTAAATAAAATTAAATTCTAGAAAATCATTTAAACTTTAAAAATTCATATCTTTTAAACCGTAGCTCGGATCGAAAAAGTTAATACATGAAAGTTGCTGAGAACGACGAGACGAGTCTAATCGTGCCGTCTGTTTCCATGTCGGAACCTCCTACGTAGGAGAACTCATAACCCCGAGCCCGATTCCGGTAAATGAATAGTGCACACACACCGGTTAATAAATCCCGCGATAATTCTAAAAATAACTAAAATGACTTAGATGCATATTTAGGCAACCCTGCACTGCATCATAGCATAGCACGCAATGTGTTGCATCTGTTTGCATTATGTTTACCTGTTTCTTCCCCCTCTTCTCTCTCGGTAGACCCCGACGTTGACGTAGCTCCCGAGGCAGACGCAGCTCCGGAGTACGACTACATCCCCGACGACACCACCGACGTCCTTGCCCTTGCCCCAGAGCAAACAGGCAAGCACCCCCATTTTGAACATGCCTATATCGCCTATTCTCTTCTCTCTTATGCTTGCATTAGAACTGCTATTCTTACTGTATCCTATATCTGCTGCATAGCCTGTTTATTGTAACCTGCCTTGCTACCTTGCTGGTTATCCTAGACTGTTTACAAGAGGCTGGGTAGAGACCCGACAGGGACCCCACTTGATCCCGACTGCCCCGCTGGATATCAGAAGACCCGATCATCGGGATTGAAGACCAGACCCTGTCACCGCACATCACTCCCCCCTTAGTTACCGACACTACTAGGTTATCGTTGAGTGCCGAGGGTGATACCTCGTCAGCACTTCTGATGATAACCTTGTAGGTTAGTTTATCGGCTGTGGGCATCGAGGGTGATTCCTCCATCTCCATTCCCGGTAACGACATTGTCGTGCAACTTTTCAAGTGTGAACCTCGAGGGTGATTCCTCCTTCGTTCACCTTGACAGTAACATCAGAGGGAATTCTATCGAGGGTGATTCCTCAGGGTTCCCCTTGGTGTTAGACACACAGATACTATTGATATTATGATTTGCACTGAACCATGTTACTAAAGACGGGTAGGCCCTAAAGGGTACCCGCGCGAGCTTAATGCGAAGTGATGTGGAGACGGGTTGACCTGGATGGTGCCCACGAGATAATACGAGGCGTGGCCGGGCATTCCTAGCCCTTGCCGCAAGTCCTCGAGACGGGGCGACGGGGTCACATCGATCGTGAGTCTCTGCTCATCACCACGCGCTCCTAAACCACTAAATGGTTTGGATATTTGATCCGAGGGGCCTCTGGCCTGATAGCACTAACCATCACGTGGGCATAGTATGGGCGTTCTGTGTCGTATACTTCAGCCGGAGCTTAATAGACGTCAGCGACTGAGCGGCGCGCGCTGAATTGGACTGGTAATGCAACTGCACTTGTATAAGGGGTTGCTAGGTCTGCTTTTAGCCGCGTTCGCAACGTGCAGGAGCGTCTGGGGCGATGGCCCAAGACCCCTGGGGGCATAGGTTTAGTCCGGCGTGCTGACCTCTCTGTTAAGTATTCGGTCGGGTTGCGGCGTATCGTTTGGCCGAGGCCGGGCATGACCCAGTAAAGTGTGTCCGGCCGGAGTTAAGCGAGCGTGGTGGGTAACTTAGTGCACCCCTGCAGGGAAGAACTTTTCTATCGATAGCCTGTCCTACGGTAACGGACACTCGGAGTTGTATCCCGATCGTTACAACTAGAACATGAGATGAGAACTGGATAGTACGGCTCTGGGATTGCTTTCTCGCAGGGAGTCGAGAAAGGATCTCAGGTCGAGGTTGATGATACTACTACTACTTTACATTATATTATTCTGCACTCTTCTAATGCTGCAAGACTGCTGAAGAAGTTGAAGATGCTAGTCTTCGATAGGACTAGGCTTTCCCCCTCTATTCTGGCATTTCTGCAGCCCAGTCCACATATACAGCCCCCTTTTGAAAATGTTGCATATGTAGTGTAGATCCTTGCTTGTTGAGTACTTCGGATGAGTACTCACGTTTACTTTACTTTCTTTTTCCCCCATATTCCATTTGATGCCACCAGACGGCGGAGCCCTTGAGCCAGAAGCCCCAGTCGACGACCACTACTACTACCAGCCCGGAGAGTACTACTACTACGAGGAGCCGACTGACGACCAGGAGTAGGATCGGAGGGTCCAGGGCAGGAGGCCTACGCCTTTCGATCGTAGTGGTGACCCACCTCTCGCCCAGCACTGCCAGACGATTTGAACGTTTGGCAGACGCACCGATGATTACTCCTTCGTTCAGTGCGGCATGCTCTTCAGCTTAGAACCGTGGGCTCCAAAACGTTTTGAGCATCACGAGCATATGAGTGTTCGAAGAGCTGAAATGGTTTTCCAAGCTCATGCCCGGATCGAGAGATATGAAGTCTCCGATAAGTTCTACAGCTGTAGATGGAGGAAAATAGTTCTGTCAGCGAGCACATACTCAAAATGTCTGGGTTGCAACCGCCTTGTCTCAGCTGGGAGTTAATCTCCCGGATTGACGCGCGTTGGACAGAATCCTTCAGGTCGCTTTCCCACCTACTGCACAAGAGCTTTGTGATGACTTCAATGCAGGGGATGGAAAGACCATTCCTGAGGTATGCGATGCTGAGTCAGCGGAGGCAGAGATCAGAAAGGACATCAAGTTTTGATGGTGATAAAACCACTAAGTCAAGAAGGGCAGGGTAAGAAGAACTTCAGAAGGACGGCAAGGGAGTTTGCCGCGCCCGGTAAGCCAGCTGCCGGGAAGAGTCGAAGAATGGACCCAAGCCTGAGGCTGAGTGCTTTATTGCAAGGGAACGGTCACTGGAAGCTAAACTGCCCAAGTACTTGGCGGACAAGAAGCCGGCATACCCAAGGTATATATGATACAGTAATTGATGTGTACCTTACCATCACTCGTAGTTAGTTCTCTGGTTTTATTTGAACCGGTGCGGTTGCTCATATTTGTAACTCAAGCAGGAACTGCGGAATCACGTAGACTGGCAAAGGACGAGGTGACGATGCGCGTCGGGAATGGTTCCAAGGTCGATGTGATCGCCGTCGGCACGCTACCTCTGCATCTACCTACGGATTAGTTTTAAACCTCAATAATTGTTTTAGTACCAGCTTTGAGCATGAAACATTGTATCTGATTCTCGCTTAATGCGAGATGGCTACTCATTTAAATCTGAGAATAATGGTTGTTCTATTTATATGAGTAGGATATGTTTTATGGTCATGCCCCGCTGGTGATGGTTATTGAATCTCGAACGTGATTTTACACATGTTTATATTGAATGCCAAGAAATGCAAGGTTGATAACGATAGTCCCACATACTTGTGGTACTGCCGCCTTGGTCATAATCGGTGTTAACGCATGAAGAACTCCATGCAGATGGACTTTTGGAGTCTCTTGATTATGAATCATTTGACAGATGCGAACCATGCCTCTTGGGCAAGATTACCAAGACTCCGTTCTCCGAACAATGGAGCAGCAACCAACTTATTGGAGATCATACATACTGATGTGTGTGGTCCAATGAGTGTTGAGGCTCGCGGTGGTTATCGTTATGTTCTCACCTCACCGATGATTTGAGTAGATATGGGTATGTCTACTTTGATGAAGCACAAGTCTGAGACCTTTGAAAAGTTCAAGGAATTTTCAGAGTGAGGTTGAGAATCAACGTGACAGAAAATAAAGTTCTTACGATCAGATCGTGGAGGAGAATATTTGAGTCATGAATTTGGCACGCACTTAAGGAAATGTGGAATTGTTTCACAACTCACGCCGCCTGGGAACACCTCAGCGTAAGGTGTGTCTGAACGTCGTACATCGCACTCTATTGGATATGGTGCGATCTATGATGTCTCTTACCGATTTACCGCTATCCTTTTGGGGTTATGCTTTAGAGACTGCCGCATTCACTTTAAATAGGGCACCGTCAAAATCCGTTGACGACACCGTATGAATTATGGTTTTGGGAAAAACCTAAGCTGTCGTTTCTGAAAGTTTGGGATGCGATGCTTATGTGAAGAAACTTCCCAAGAAGCTCGAACCCAAGTCGGAAAAATGCGTATTCATAGGATACCCTAAGGAAACTATTGGGTATACCTTCTACCTAAGATCCAGGGCAAGATCTTTGTTGCCAGGAATGGATCCTTTCTAGAGAAAGAG
The DNA here is from genome assembly GCA_011799875.1 of Thinopyrum elongatum. Classification (NCBI taxonomy): domain Eukaryota; kingdom Viridiplantae; phylum Streptophyta; class Magnoliopsida; order Poales; family Poaceae; genus Thinopyrum; species Thinopyrum elongatum. The sequence continues at coordinate 29,877,224 of CM022303.1, read as the reverse complement.
TTTTTCTCTCGAAGAGAAGTGTGGGAAAGTGGAGCTTGATGAGATGACCCTCGAACCGGAGAGTAAGCGCAGCACAGGAAAATGTTTCTGTGGAGCCTACCCGGCTAGAGGGAAGTTATTGATAATGATCATGATCAAGCTACCACTGAACTTCGAAGGTCCACGAGGACACGTTCCGCACCAGAGTGGTATGGCAATCCTGTCCTGAAATCAATTTGTTAGACAACATGAACCTTCGACTATGAAGAAGCAATGGCGGGCCCGGATTCCGACAAATGGCTTGAAGCCATGAAATCCAGATAGGATCCATGTATGAATGAAGTATGGACTTTGACTGACTTGCCCGATGATCGGCAGCCATAGAAAATAAATGGATCTTTAAGAAGACTGACCGGATGTATGTGACCATCTATAAGGCTCGGCTTGTCGCTAAGGGTTATCGACAAGTTCAAGGGGTTTGACTACGATGAGACTTTCTCACCGTAGCGAAGCTGAAATCCGTCAGAATCATGTTAGCAATTGCCGCATACTATGATTATGAGATATGGCAATGGACGTTCAAAACGGCATTCCTTAATGGTTTTCTTAGGAAGAGTTTATATGATACAACCGGAAGTTTTGTCACCCTGAGAATGCTGACAAGGTATGCAAGCTCCAGCGCTCAATCTATGGGCTGGTGCAAATCTCGGAGTTGGAACATTCGCTTTGACGAGATGATCAAAGCGTTTGGGTTCACACAGACTTATGGAGAAGCCTGTTTTTACAAGAAAGTGATTGGGAGCTCTGTGCATTTCTCATATTCTATGTGGATGACATACTGCTGATGGGAAATGATATAGAATTCTTGGAAAGTAAAAGGCCTACTTGAATAGTGTTTTTCAATGAGGACCTTGGAAGCTGCTTATATATTAGGCATCAAGATCTATGGTAGATCGAGACGCCTCATAGGTCTTTCGCAAAGCACATACCTTGATAGATATTGAAAAGTTCAATATGGATATTTCCAAAAGGGGTTCTTGCCTGTATTGCAAGGTGTAAATTGAGCTCGGCTCAATGCCCGACCACGGCAAAAGATATGAAGAGATGAGTGTCATCCCCTATGCCTCAGCCATAGGGTCTATTATGTAGCCATGCTGTGTACCAAACCTGATGTAAACCTTGCTGTAAGTTTGGTAGGTAGGTACCAAAGTAATCCCGGCAGGAACACTGGACAGCGGTCAAGAACATCCTGAAGTACCTGAAAAGGACTAGGATATGTTTCTCGTATATGGAGGTGACGAAGAGCTCGTCGTAAAGGGTTACGTCACGCTAGCTTCGACACAGATCCGGATGACTCCAAGTCACAAACCGGATACGTGTATATTTTGAATGGTGAGTGGTAAGCTGGTGCAGTTGCAAGCAACGTCGTGGCGGTTCTACATGCAAAGCGGAGTAACATAGCAGCCTCGGAGGCAGCACACGAAGCATATGGATGAAGGAGTTCATCACCGACCAGGAGTCATTCCAAATGCGTCGGGTCCAATGGCTCTCTTCTGTGACAACACTGGAGCTATTGCCCTTGCCAAGGAGCCCAGGTTTCACAAAAGGACCAGGCATATCAACGTCGCTTCAACTCCATACGTGAACATGTTCAAGATGGAGACAGATTATTTGTAAAGTGCACACGGATTTGAATGTAGCAGATCCGTTGACTAAACCTCTTTCACGAGCAAACATGATCAACACCAGTACTCTATGGGTGTTCATATTCATCACAATGTACTAGATTATTGACTCTAGTGCAGTGGGAGACTGTTGGAAATATGCCCTAGAGGCAATAATAAAATGGTATTATTATATTTCCTTGTTCATGATAATTGTCTGTTATTCATGCTATAATTGTGTTATCCGAAATCGTATACATGTGTGAATACATAGACCACAACATGTCCCTAGTAAGCCTCTAGTTGACTAGCTCGTTGATCAATAGATGGTTACGGTTTCCTGACCATGGACATTGGATGTCATTGATACGGGATCACATCATTAGAGAATGATGTGATGGACAAGACCCAATCCTAAGCCTAGCACTAGATCGTGTAGTTCGTTTGCTAAAGCTTTTCCAATGTCAAGTAACTTTTCCTTAGACCATGAGATTGTGCAACTCTCGGATACCGTAGGAGTGCTTTGGGTGCACCAAACGTCACAACGTAACTGGGTGGCTATAAAGGTGCACTACGGGTATCTCCGAAGTATCTGTTGGGTTGGCACGAATCGACTGGGATTTGTCACTCCATGTAACGGAGAGGTACCTCTGGGCCCCCTCGGTAGGACATCATCATAATGAGCTCAATGTGATCAAGGAGTTGTTCACGGGATGATGTTTACGGAAACGAGTAAAGAGACTTGCCGGTAACGAGATTGAACAAGGTATCGAGATACCGACGATCGAATCTCGGCAAGTATCGTACCATAGACAAGGGAATTGCGTACGGGATTGATTGAATCCTCGACATCGTGGTTCATCCGATGAGATCATCGGGAGCATGTGGGAGCCAACATGGGTATCCAGATCCCGCTGTTGGTTATTGACCGGAGAGTCGTCTCGGTCATGTCTGCGTGTCTCCCGAACCCGTAGGTCTACACACTTAAGGTTCGGTGACGCTAGGGGTATAGAGATATTAGTATGCGTAACCCGAAGGTTGTTCGGAGTCTCGTGATATCCTGGACGTCACGAGGAGTTCCGGAATGGTCCGGAGGTAAAGATTTATATATGGGAAGTCCTATTTTGGCCACCGGAAAATGTTCGGGATTTTTCGGTATTGTACCGAGAAGGTTCTAGAAGTTCCGGAGTGGGGCCCACCTGCATGGGGACCCCCATGAACGTGGGTAGTGGGGGCAAGGCCCCACACCCCTAGTCAAGCGCACCAAGATTCCCCCTTAGAGAATAAGATCATATCCGAAGGGATAAGATCAAGATCCCTAAAAAAGGGGGA